>CM052895.1:46503586-46794224 GCA_028534135.1 Potos flavus
TGAGTTCAGGGCACAGGTCCATCCTTGTCACCTTGCCTCTTTTCCTAGGTTTCCCCCACAACCCTACTAAGAGCCACCGCTCAGGTCCCCACCTCCACTTCATCTCACGCCACAACTTGGTACCATTCCCCTGAAGTCTGCCAAACATCCTCCCATTTCTTTCTTTTCCCTCCTGTCTCTTTCTCAAGAAAAATCATCTTTTCCTGTGTCCTGTCTCTCGAGGATCCAGTGTTGGGATAAGAACTGGGACTCTGGAGACATAAATGCTTTCAGCAAACCCCGAGGGTCTGTGGTGAGCCAGGCACTGTGCTGGGCCCTCATTTACCTCAGCGCGTGAATCCTAGCTTTTGGAATTACTACCTGGGTGTAATGGTCCTAGCCTCTTGGACCCTTAGGCTTCTTATCTTTAAAATAGGGCTAGTAAAGTCTATGGTGATGGCTATTTTATGTGTGAACTTGGCTGGGCCACAGTGCCAGATATTTGGTCAAATATTATTCTGGATGTTTCTGTGAGAGTATTTTTGGATGAGGTTAACTTTTAAATTGGTGGCCTTAAGTAAAGCAGATTGCCCTCTATGTTGTGGGTGGGCCTCATCCAATCAGTTGAAGGTATGGATAGACAGGCAGCCCACAGCATCAGCTCTTCCCTAGGTCTCCAAGCTGGCAGCCCACCCTGCAGAGTTTGGACTTGCCAGCCTTCGTCACATGAGCAAATTCCTTAAAATAAATCTTTCCATGTATGTATATATCCTACTGGCTTTGTTTCTCTGGAAAACCCCAAACTAATACAATTTCCTTGTGGAATTTTATAAGATCCATTAGCACTAATAATCATTGAATGCCCACTGTGTGCTACCCACCCTGCAAAGGGTTTACCATACATTATGACAGGTAATCCTCACCACAGCCTTATAAGCTGATGTCATTCTTATCCTTCATGGACAGCAAGACGGTGGATACTTAGATGGCCATCACTTACAGTCAGTGGAGCCTGGCTTGATGGTGGTTTGAGGGGGCAGTTCATAGAGAAGAGATGTATGTGTGTGACCAAATACCTGGACTTCGTACGTTCTCATTTGGAACCTGTCCACTTAAATAACTTCTCACTGATAAGTTCATATACTAAAACAAGCCGCCGCATGGCCGGCTTCCAGTGAAGCAGAAGGTGGGAGAGAGCCACAGCTTGCAGGGTACTGTGGCTTATGGACCAGCTGCCGGGGAAATGCCGCTCCGCATTCACCACAGATTTGGCCCTGTCCACCCTGGCTGTCGCTCTCACTGTGTGGCGTGGCGGCCCTTGGCGTGCTCTGGGAAGCAAGAGTCCCCGGTGAGAAGCTGTAACTCCTTCTGTAATGGTTCTCTTGGCTGGCCATGCTAGACATTTCCCCAGAAAATTCCCTTTACCCATGAACAAACTTTATTTGGCCCTTTTCTTTCCAGTTAAAAAAAAAATTTTTTTTAATTTTAGAAGTCTTTAAGGCAGATAAGTGTGCAATTTTCTTCCATGCAAATTAGAATGAATTGTACGAAACCAGGGTGCATTTACTATATTCCTTTTAGTGTTTTGCTAAGAGCTGTTCTGTGTTTTCTTTTTTGACATTCCCACGATCCTGTGAAATAGGTATCACTTGACGGATGATGGCACAGTGGCTTGAGGGACACGCAGACTTGCCCAGTCACATGGCTGTAAGTAGAGTAATTGTTATTTCAGTCTTGCTCCGGAAGGGAGCCTCACCAAGAGTGATGGCTTGGCAGCTCCGGGGAGGGCTGGTGACTCTGATAATTCCCTACTTCTACTAGGGAGTGTGCCTCAATGGAATGCCTGAAAACAGTGGGACTATTTGCTTTCTTTCCCTGAATTCATTCATTTCCTCATTCGTTCATTCAACGAGCACACACACTTACTCTGTCAACATGTTCTAGATGCTAGAAATAAGACATAGATCTTGTCTGGCCAAACACTGGGTTGACATTGTGCAGACGGTAAAACATTGCGAAAGCCAAATTCAGCAAAACCTTCCCTGAAGGATCTTACTTTCTCTTTGTCCTAAAAACTCTTAACACTGGTTTTTGCTAAGAAATGTCCTCATTACTACACTGTTCTGTCTGCTTGGTTAACATTTGTTTTCTTATTAATCCTTTCCAAAAGCCATGCTTTCTGAAACCAGGGAGACTACATATGAATTCCTGGAGAGCAGAGGTCATGCGCTTACCGGCCACTCAATAAATATGCTCTGACATCACGCAAATAATTTCTGATGCCCAGTAATTTCCATAGAATCAAAATGTTCACACTTACACAAGTCATCAGTTTTATTTTGAAGCATTGAGGTACATGCTCTCGGTTTTCCTACCACATTTTTTTCCCCTGGATCTAAATCCGACTGTGTATCCCCAAGTGTAGAGTGATAATCTATGATATAAGTTGACACGCAGCTCTGTAAATCTCCTGTTCCTGCAACCTAGGGAGATCAGAGAGGTTTGCCAGGGACATGTTAGTTCCAAGAACGTATTTCCAAACTCTGTGTTTGCTGTCTCTGTCTCTGTCTCTCTCCTCTCCTTCCTTCTCTTGCAGTCCCTTGCAGTGTGATTTTTCATACAGTAACTTCTGGGCTGTGAACTAAGACTGAGGGACAAGGAGAAAGGTCATTGCTCCCTGCCTATTGTTCCTTAGGGTTCCCAGGCCCCAACCGCGTTGTTTAAACACAAGACTTGTTAAGTACTTCCTAAAGCTAGATGTTTAGAGAAGGAGAAGGAAAAGCTGTAGGAACTGAACCAGCTGCCGGGCTGGGGATCATAGCACAGAACATATAGAGGGCCAGCCATGAAGGAGGGGACAAGGCAGGGAGGAGAATGTAAGTTAAAGAGCCCCCTTCCTCTCTGGGCTGTGGGAGCCCCCACCTGTCCTCACCTTGGCAGCCCTCCAGCCTTGTTTGACCTTGGAGTTGTCCCTGCAGGGCAAGGGAGAAGCCATGTGTTTCCCTCAGCAGTGCCTGGTCATTTGCCAGGAGGCCTGGTGCCCTGCCAGAATCACAGGTGATTCTGACAGACTCCTCACTAGCTGATCTCCAGTCAAGGCCAGCCTGGCCCCAGAAGGAGGCCCTGATTGAAGTTCCTTGGAGGGGACCGTGAGAGGTGGATGTGGGGGTGGGGAGCCCTTCTCTCCTCTCCTGAGGTGGCCCTGGGGAGGGCTATAACCCCTCCACTACCCTACCACCTAATCATAGTTCTCAAATATTGGGTGGGTCCCACTCTCAAGAAGGGATGGAACCCCCCAACACACACACACACACACACACACACACACACAC
Source organism: Potos flavus (assembly GCA_028534135.1). Taxonomy (NCBI): domain Eukaryota; kingdom Metazoa; phylum Chordata; class Mammalia; order Carnivora; family Procyonidae; genus Potos; species Potos flavus. The sequence continues at coordinate 46,506,898 of CM052895.1, forward strand.
ACATGCCCGAGGCTGGCACAACAGCCAGATCCCTCGTACAAAAATCTCTCTCCGCCTGGCCTGTCACCTGGTCTAAAATTCACCCCACTGTACTCTCTCTGCTAGGTCCAGAATACCCTATGAGGGTGAACAAGCGTCATTGGAGAGTGTAAGATTTAAGTCGTGCACTGATCGGCCGGGAAGACCGTCCAGCGTGCCGATGCCAGCTAGGAGACTGCACGGCTTCGAGAGACTGGGCGGAACTCTGCAGAGGTAAGTGTGCATGCACAGGTGAGTCAGAAAAAGCCGCAGCACCAGGTTCTCAGTAGACATTGGTGCCGATAAAAGTGGGGGAGGAGAAAAGTTGTGAGGCAGGACAAGGCTGGGCACGTAGCCCAGAGAGGGTAGCAGGGCCTGTGGGCTCTGACTGAATAGGGGTCCTCGTCCCATTGAAAGAGGCAGTCACTGACCACTCCCAGCCATTGCTGCTGCGTGAGAACGTGGCCCCCACTGGCCAGCTTCGGCCTTTTTTTTTTTTTTTTTTTTTAAGGAGAAGGGAAAAATCACAACTAGCTTTTTTTTATATGTTGGCAACTAAGTATTTACAAACTCTGTATGGGTGTGCACAGTACAAGCTAAATAAATTATCCATGGGCCTTCTTTGGCTACTAGAAAATAGTGAAAGAGTGAAGAAGGAGACTGCCCAGAACCATACAGGGGGCAGCTGAGACACTGTTCTTCCCAGCTCTAGTGCGTAACAGAAAACGATTTAACAGGCGGGAGGCCCTTCATGATCAATAAAACTCATTTGAGCCAAGAGCCAAGTGCAATATTGTCAGCCTCTTTACACCTCAGATCCATATCTTGACGCTGAAAAAAAAATAGTTCAATTCATTCTTTTGTCTTTTTTCTCTTCTTCCAAGCTAAAAATAATTAATTAATTAATTAATTAAAAATAAAGCTAAAATGCAAAGCTTTGGCAGGAAAATTCTCTGGAGAGGCGGCACTTAATTCTAGAGGAGACTTTTGCCTCCCAGTCATTAGTCAGGAATGTTCCAGGTGAATCTCCAAGCCAACAACATTTAGAACTTGGATCGAAGCCCTGAATGGTTCTTAGCCTATTTGATTCCCTTCTTTTGCTCACTAAGAGAAACTTCTGTCAGTCAGAAAAAGCATAAAACCAAGAATGGCTAGTCGTCTTCCAGACACCTGTGCCTCAGTTTACTCCTCCATAAAACAAGTGGAAGAAGCCTAAGGCCTTGGAGGCCCAAGGGTCCCTCACAACGTTCTATATAGAGCACTCCCCTCTATGGAAATCAGGATTGCCCTCTAGTCAGAGTGTGAAATGGGTGACATTTGAAATCTTTGAGCTTCGTCCTACCTCCTCTCAGGTCTGGTTACCTGATGCCCTAGCTGAATTCTGGATGCCCCAGCAACACTTTACTGAATGAAAAGCCTGGTTATTTTTCTAAGTGACATAGCAAGGTATATGTATATGAACATAGAAAGATAGAGAGTATTATGTACATATGAATATCACTTGGACCAAAAACTACATGATGAATTTGTGCCCCTTTTTTTAAAGGTTCAGAATGTTCTAACCACACATTTTAGAAATCATATTCAAGACTTTCATGCTGAATGCCATGAAGTGTTTAGTGTTTGGAACTATCTGCTCATCCTGACTTGTAAGCAAGTTTATTTATTCAGCATAAAAGGAAGTATTTGAACTCACAGAATGTGATTCTCTGAAACTTTTAAAAGCTGCAAGACTGGACAGGCAACTTTCAGGACAATAAGACATATTTCTCTGTTCTGAATACCACCTTCTACCTTAACGAAGCTCAGCGTGAAAAAGGACATGAGTTTTAGTAAATATAGGGATATATTTAGGCGATAAAAATGAACTCTGTTTTCTAAAATTCCCTTCTATTACCTTGTTCATTCAGTTATTTAGTTTTGAACCACTCTTTTGTGAAACAACATGTAAATAAGGTTTTTGAGAATATCACATTATCGCCTGGGGGAACAGAATGACTTTCCCATCCCACCTTTATTACTTTACTTACATTATTTGGACTCAGCTGGCCTTTCAGAATGACAGATTTGCAAAAAAATCAGAGTCAGAGTGGGGCACCTGGGTGGCTCAGTCGGTTAAGTGTCTGCCTTCAGCTCAGGTCATAATTCCAGGGTCCTGGGATTGAGCCCCGCATCAGGTTCCCTGCTCAGAGGGAAGTCTGCTTCTCCCTCTCCCTCTGCCCCTATCCCTGGTCGTGCTCTCAATCTCTCTCAAATAAATAAATAAACAACCAAAAAATAAAATCTTAAAAAAAAAAAGAAAGAAAAGTTGTCAAATATGCAGAAGAACTGAACCAGAGAAAAGTCCAGCAATTGCTGAAGGAGATGATGCATGAGGGTGAGAATGGAACAGAAGGCAGGTTGAGCCCCCTTCTCCCAGCTCTGGGCAGAGGGCACACCCGTCCTTCCTGCATCTCACCGGGGCTCCTCTCTCCGGGGCACACTTTCACCCTGTTCCCAGCTCAGCTCTCCCGCCTCCATGCTAAGAAGATGACTGATGCTCTTTAATCCCCTCCTGGCTTCTTCCTCTCTCCCAAGTAAGCATTTTCATCACTGCCTCTAGATTCTTCCCTAATATGTACAGCCTTGCTTAATCATTTGGTAGCTACCAGTAAGGAACGACGTGGCCCAGAGAATTCCATGGAAGCTTTCTTCTAAGCCAGTGAGTGGAAACCAGCATCACACTCTGCCCCAGACAATGTTTTATTGATGCTATACTCGGCTCCGTGCTGCCTATGAGCCCTAGGACTTTTCTTTTTCTATTTTTAAGATTTTATTTATTTGACAGAGAGAGACACAGTCAGAGAGGGAACCCAAACAGGGGGAGCGGGAGAGGGAGAGGCAGGCTTCCCGCCAAGCAGGGAGCCCGATGAGGGGCTCGATCCCAGGACCCTGGGATCATGACCTGAGCCGAAGGCAGATGCTTAACTACTGAGCCACCCAGGCGCCCCCCACCTTTCTTTACATAGCTTGTGTTTTTCCTGGCCCTTCTCTTTTGCCCTGGCCTCTAGACAGTGGAGTGATTAGAATGTGCTGATGGAACTTTTGCCCCTTGTTGTAGCTCCTGGAGCTGCAGGCCCCTGCAAGATGACTTGCTACTTCTACAGAGTTTTTCCCTTGCTGGAGTCAGGCTTGCCACATGGTCCTGTCCACAATGGGCAGCTCCTGCACAAGACAAATCCGTCACCTTGCTTGCTTCATTTTGCTTCCTCTTTTTGGAAGTTGAACAGGTTGGCTGGTTGGAAGAAACAGCCTTGCACTGAGAGCACATAAGTGACTTTCCAAGGGGCTCCAAGGTGTTTTTCCTTCTCAAGAATGTCAGTTAACCCTCTTTCTGGATTTTATTAGAATGTTATATGCAATTCTGCTATGCTGCTGCTCTGCTTTTTTCTAGGGGGGAGATATTGCAATGCAGGTACTTGTTACTTTTCATGCAGGTCAGCTACCAAGGTTTAGCTCTCTGCTGCAACCAGATTGTACTTGAACATTGGCCATTCACCAGATAAGCAGTGTTACTGAATTTCTCCTCCATGACATGGCTTGTCGACGTCAAAGGGCCAGGGAGAGGCAGGAAATTGATCTCAGAACCCTAGTTTGAGGGTGTACCAAAAAATTAATTTTGGAGAGAATTGAGATTGAAGTTAACCACTTGTTGATTTGATGAATATTTATTAGGTCTCTACTATATGCAAGGCACTGGGTTTATAAGCAATGACAAAACTAGAAAGCAGTTAAACCATAACAACAGATGATTTGTTAAGAGCTCCAAGACATGGAGACCCAAGAACTCTTTGAGGAAGAAATGAAAATTATTCAGAAATAGTAATTTTATATTTTATATATTAGCTCTTCTCCTACCTTTTCCTTTTGGAAAAAGAAGTCTGAAAGTAGGACTCTTTTATCAATGAAGCCTGACAGAAGCATCATGGGAGAAGAATCAATGCCCACCTGGTGTAAGATTACACAGGAAGAGCCATGGGGAAGTGTGACCTCTTCTCTTTGAGGCCCTTGGACACTAGATACTGGGGACTTTTTTTTAAAGATTGATTGATTGATTTAAAAGATTTTATTTGTTTATTTGAGAGAGAGAGAGAGAGAGCACATGCGCAGGGGTGGAGGGAGAGAGAGAGGGAAAAGCAGACTCCCTGCTGAGCAGGGAACCTGACAGGGGACTCAATCCCAGGACCCAGGATCATGACCTGAGCTGGAGGCAGATGCTTAACCAACTGAGCCACCCAGGTGCCCCAAGATTTATTTATTTATCTTAGAGAGAGAGCACATGCTAGCAGGGTGCAGGAGGGCAGAGGGAGAGGAGGAGGGTAAGCAGATTGCTGCCAAGCTCAGAGCCTGAGTTGGGGCTCCACTCGGGCTCCACACAGGGCTGGATCTCATGATCTTGAGATCACAACCTGAGTCGAAAGCAAGAGTGGGATGCTCAACCGAGCCACCCAAGCACCCCTGATCCTGAAGATTTTTTTTAAGGGACTGGACAACTTAATCAAGGGAAGTAAACATGAGTGGAATTCCGAAACCTAATTTTTGAGACCAAGAACTATAAAACTGACCAAGACCCTAACACAGATAAGATAACCCAGCATTAGCTAAATTCTACTGAATATTACATTATCACAGAGATGCACTAGCTTAAACAGAAGAATTAGAAAAAAATTTAATGCTAAAATAGAATGAAGAATGGAAAAATCATTTCAGATTTAAGAGTTATCTGTAAATGTGTTTACAAAGAAATAACTGCAAAAATCAGAAATAAAATCAAAGTGAGCTCAGGTCTTCTGGCCCATTGGAAGTTTGGAATTCTAGGTACATCTTTGGTGATCTTGAAAAGGGAAGCATGTGAACTGGGGACAGATTTTCAAAGTTTTTTTGTTGTCGTTGTTGTTGTTTTTTTTTTTAGATTTTCAAAGTTTTGATCAAAGGTTTTGTTGCCTAATGAAGACTCCACCCAATAGAGGAATCCTCTCTACAGCAGTTCCAGCTAAGTGCTTTCTTTTTCAAAGAGCCTCTCATACAATTTCAACGAAGTATTTTTTCAACCTCAAGTTTATTCTGATTAACAGCTTTTCTGATAAGATATAAACTCCAGACTTAGAAGAGCTTGACCCACCACATTTTAAACGACACTGAGAATTAACACTGTAGTTTGAAAAAGGTAAATTCTGACTCTTTTCTATTTTTGCTTAATTTTACCTCCTGGAATGTTCTCAGTTCTCTCAAGAGATTGTAGAATTCACTCTCCAAGTGAAAGCAATTTAAACTCATTTAAAAACTATTTGGGACACCCGGGTGCCTTAGTTGATTGGGTGTCCAACTCCTGCTTTTGGCTCAGGTCACGATCTTGGGGTCTTGAGGTAAGAGCCCCTCATAGGGCTCTACTCTTGGTGTGGAGTCTGCTTAAAATATTCTGTCTCCCTCTCCTTCTCCCCTCCCCACTGCACGCTCAAGCACGTGTGTGCGCTCTCTCTCTCAAATAAATAAATAAAAATTAAATTAAAAAATAAAAAATATTTTAAAAAAAATATTTCAATTTAGCTTATTTCCTTCTTTAAAGGAGGAAATAAATTGAAAGCAGGAGAAAGTCAACACAGGAATACCCATTGGAACAGCCCAGGTAAGAGCTTGAACCTGAGTGGCAGTGGTGAGGATAAGAGCAAATAAAAAAGAAGTGGGGCGCCTAGGTGGCTAAGCTGGTTAAGCGTCTGCCTTCAGCTCAGGTAATGATCCTGGGGCTCTGGGATGGAGCCCCACATTGGGCTCCCTGCTTGGCGGGGAGCTGGCTTCTCTCTCCTCCCTCTGCCTGCCACACCCCTGCTTGTGCTTTCTCTCTCCCTGTCACATAAATAAATAAAAAACCTTTTTAAAAAGTCTTAAAAAAAAAAAAAGAGAAGAAAGAAGAGACATTCATAGACACGAGAGACACTCACCAAGAGCCACCAGTCTCAGTGAGGGATGAGGATGCTGGGGAGCGATTCTAGAGGAATCAAAAAAGATTGAGCTTTTGAATCTAAATGACTGAAAATGTTTGTATTAAGAGAGTATGAGAAACAGAGAAAGATCCATTAGTAGATGAGGAGGAGGTTGAGGTGGAATTGGTTGATTCTGATTTTTTTATCTGTTGAGTTTAGGTGACAGTTGTATTTATAGTGTGGCAAAAGGCAGGCATTGGCGGTATCTGCCTTCCTTGCAGTCATGTTCCTTGGTTCACTATTGGCTTTTACCCTTGGCCTCGGGCTGACCAGATCCAGATGTGAAGTTAACTCTCAGCAAGCTGAGTGACTGAGTTTAGCAGCTGGTTAGCTACCAACCCAAAACACAATAAAGTAAATTGGAGAGGCTTTAAAACCAAGAGACACCATCAAAATGTTTAAGCAGTACTTTTTTGTTTGTTTTTTTTAAAGATTTTATTTATTTATTCGACAGAGAGAGAGACAGCGAGAGAGGGAACACAAGCAGAGGGAGTGGGAGAGGGAGAAGCAGGCTTCCTGCCAAATGGGAGCCCGATGCGGGGCTCAATCCCAGGTCCACCGGATCATGACCTGACCCTAAGGCAGAGGCTTAATGACTGAGCCACCCAGGCACTCCTGAGCAGTACTTTGTGATAAAGTGAGGCAATATCTACTTAAACAATAGACCAATTAAATGGTCAACCTTCCACCCATTCATGAAGTGAATAGTTATCCCTTGTTGAGCCTTAACAAGGGGACCAGGAATCACTAACCAATCTCCAAAAGGAAAAGCCATCATCAGGAAATGGGTCTCAGCAGCCCCTTAGGGAGCAGCTGAGTTTTGGGATGGAAACTATAACCCCATCACCAGATAATAAGCACCTTGCTAGAAAGATGTGTATGTTTGCATATTCAAATTGCCCCATCAATATCTCAATGAGGCTTTGTTTTGAAATAATGTAGATTTGCCTTAATCAAGAAAAGTAAATGAATCTGAACTTTAAAAGCTGGTAAACCAACATTCTAAGATATTATATGTGTTTTGACTATGTTAACAGGATGCATGTTTCTTTTTAAAAATATTTTGAAAAGCGTTCCAAACATAGAGAAAGATATAGAGGATAAAGTACCAAATACTTATGTGTGTACCATGTGCATACAACAAATGCCATATTTGCTTCTGTTTTTTAAAAGGAATTGAAATGCTATAGAATTTGATGTTCCATGTCTACCTTCTCAGCTTCCTTTCCCTCCCCTCGTTTCTCAGAGGTTATTGCTATACTGAAATTGGTATGTTCTTCCTGTGCATGTTTTTATACTTCTGCTACATGCAAATGTCCCAATATGTATGACATGATATTATTTGTATGTTCATAATTGCACACAAATGGCATCACATAGTATTTTCTTATTCCATCGTATTTTTGTGTATGACAATGTTTTTATCCATTCTGCCACTTAGGGACATTTAGGCTGTTTCCAGTTTCTCCTGGAATGAACAGCCTTGTACACATTTACCTGAATGTGGGAGCTTCTCCAGAAGATCTTAGTAGATGTGGAATTACTGAATTTCAGGAACTGTACATCTTTACCTTAACTAGAGATGACCAAGTCATTCCCCTAAATGATTGCTCAGAGGACACCCCTCCCAACACTGTATGAGCATTCCTAATATTCCACACTAGTCAAACATGTTAACTTTTGTCAACCTAGTGGGTGTTTTAATTTTCATTCCCTGATAAAGAGTGAAGCTTCTTTCTTCTTAGAAAGAACTTGGATATCCAAGTTCTTCTAAGTGAGCTAGGTTTGTTCGCCTCTCATCAATCAATTGAGACAAAGTGTTCCAGAAAGGGAGTCTAAGAGTCAGAGAAAATTAAAGCTAGGACTAAGAACTACTGCCAAAGATAGATCAATCTTAGATTAAGGTAAAACATATTTGAAGTTCAGTCGGGGGAAGGCATGAATGATTTCTAAAAATCATTTTGCTGACTTCCTTTCAGAGCTTATCTAATTAATACATATAGGACCAACAGGTAACTGCAAGGGAATATCAGTAAAATTATAATCAAAATCAGTGCCTGGACACAAACAGGACCCCAGGTCTCTAGTTTTTGGGATGGCACATACATGATGATAACTTGGGGAGCTTTTTGTAGGTTCTATAGCATTCACCTGGGTAAAGGAAACATGTTTAGTAGAAGGTGAGCATCTTGAAATTTACAGTTCAATTTCTTAGTCTGAAGAAGGGGAGATGGGCTTCTGTGCTGGGGAAAATGTTTAGACTCAGATAAACCTGGTGCCGCCAGTTACCACTGTTTGGCTCTCCAAGTCTCAGTTTCTTCAGAATCGCTATAGGATTGAAAGTAACAACTGTTTCTAGTCTACTGCCTGGTACACTTAAGTATGTAGCCAGTTCGTGATTGTATCAAAATAATTGAGCAACCACTACATTCCAGGCATTGCTACAAGTCCTCCGCACACAGCAGTGAACATTAGATCAAGTTCTACCTGTCAAGAAGCTCACATTCTGGGACAAACAATGAACAAATAATCCACTATGTGGAATGTCAGATGACAAACGCAGCTGAGAAAATGAATGTGGTGTAAAAGGGACAGACATGGGAGGGGGTCACCTCGAATCGATGCTGTTTTCTCCTTCTGCTCACTGCCAGGCTGCCCTGGGAATCATCTTCTGAGTCCCTGGAGTTCTAACTTTCTTCAACTGTGAAATGGGAAAATAACAGTGGAATTGTGTGTGGTTTTATTTACTTGCTAAAATTGAAGTTTAGACAGTCTTTCCAAACTTTGATTTGTTTAGAACTTTCACTTTAAAGCAAAGAGAAAAAGGCACAATTGTTTACTGATTTAACATTAACAGAAAAGTTGAAAGTGGTCCAAAATTATACAGATTTTAGTGGAGTGAAAAAGGACTTGAATGAAAAAAAATGTACATATAAACAAAAATATGTAAGGTACAAAAAGCAATGCATGGAGCCTCTCAGGAGGCCTGGAATTTAGGCTCTATTCGTCCATAGCCGTGGAATCACATAGCCTCTCTGTGTTGCTCAGCCTTGTCCATACAGTCATGCTAAGAGGCCATCAATCCTACAGTTATTTGACCCCCTTCCTTTGTTTTTGAGAACTGAAACGCTGATGGTTGCATTTATTTGTTCTGATTTTTTTTTTAATCTGATGTTGGACTGTAACAATTTCCTCTTTAGCTATAGAAGTCTCCCTTGCAAAGAAGTGCAGTTCCAGCTCAGCCTCTCTCTTTTCCAGGACAGAGAATGAGTTAGAAAATCTTAACAACTCAAGGGCTCCCAAGACTTGGTTAAAGCTCTGAATCATTTCTTTCTTGTCATTGCTTCATGCTTCACTTCTTTGGGCGATGTTATGAAAGCACATTGTTCACTATTCTGGTAATGTTAAAATGATCAATAATATGATATTGGAAAATCACCAAATTATTTCACAGGTGAATGGAATGTTAAAGTTCCAAGCCAAGACTTTTACTTAAACATACTTTTTCATCCTGTTTGATGCTCTTGATATAATTAATCTGTTATAGTTATAAAAACAAAGTTGCATTTTTTGCAAACACCTTCATGCTCATTTCAGTTTGTCAAGAGTAAGTCTTAGAAAACTATCTTTTAAAAGCGACGTTGCTTTAAATTGTTTTACTAGGCCTAATTTTTCAATGTCATCTTTTGTTTCACATTAAAGAAAAAAACTCTTCTTGCTTTATTAAAAAAAGATTTTTTTACTAGACAGCTTCAGTTTTTGTTTTTCATATTTTTGTGAGCACAATCAGATGGCAAAGTACACTGGCACATTGCCTTGTATTTGACTCCCTTGCCAATGCCAAACCTTAAAAGAAAAAAAATAGCCCAGAATTCTGTGAATTAGTTATTTTCTGAGATTCTGCAGAGAAGTGATCTGAGAGATAGTACCATTACCCAGTGAATGCAGACTGAAATCCCAGAGATGAATTCCAGCACTTGCAAAAAAAGTCAGAAGCATTTGCTTTTACGGTTTCTTCTTAGTGTTAAGTTCTCTATGGAAACATTAGTTGTGATGGAGCTTGAAAGCACCACAGAGCCCTCAGAGAACTGACAGGCTAGAACGTAAACTTGGAACGACTTTCCTGCAGAGCACCTATTTATGCTTTAACCTTCACTTTCTATCATTAACAGATATTTATTTATTACAATCTGTGATAGTCATGTAAATGTTGATGGCACCAACTTGTTTGTATTAAAATTGCCCCTTTATCACTCATTGGTGTGGATGTCACGGAAGCTCTCCTCTCTTCTACCTTTGTCATAGCCCCTTCTCTAATCCAGCCCATAACCTGTTGCAAGATTTACCTTCCCTGAACTCCCTTGAATCATACAGCTCCCATACCCAAAACTTTAAGGGCTTTCAAAGGCCCCTGTGATAACATCCAGTCCCCTTAGCCTGACCTCAGTGTCCTCCATGATCTGATACCAGCTCCCAAGCTCCCCCCTCACCTACCCTCATGCCCCACCCCTTGGCCTTTGTCCTTGCCGGTCTTCCTGGAGCAGACATCATGCATCCAACTCTTACCCAGTCTTCAGGGTCCACCTCAAGGCACACTTTCAAATCCTATCACCTTCCTTGACCATTCTTCTAAGTTTATGATTTCGCCCTCATCTCTAAAGAGACAGAATACACACTTTTGGGGGTCCTTAAATCTTCCACTCACACTGAACACTGATAGGTGCAAATAAGAGCTTCATATAGTTAATTCAAGGAATCACAGAGATGGAATGAAGTTTAGATTATCCTCCAGTTCAGCATGTTCCGAAGTGTAGAAAATTGTCCTTGCACATGTTCCTGTCTGGGTGAGCACTGACTAACAGGGTGCTGTAACTTAAAATATGGCTGTTTCCCCCTTGAATTGCTCTTATAATTAGAGGCATCTGCTCTTTAGGGAAGAAAAACCCCATCCATTCCATTCCAGTCAGGTGAGAATCTAATGCTTCCAGAAAAGAAAAAAATTAAAAAATTAAAAAATAGGGGAGGGGGAGAGAATCCTCTTGCTGGCCTGAGTAAGATTTTCCTGAGTCCAGCTGAAATCCCTTGTGCCTATTTTCTCCCAGAACCACTCTAAGCACGGTCTGCAGATCTGCCCTGTCAGCATCGCCCGCAGCTTGTCAGAAGTGCAAATTCATGGGCCCCAGCCCACACCAATTGAACTGGAAACTCTGAGGGTGGGGCCCAAGAATCTGCGTTTCAAGGGACTGCATCACCCATCTGAGACGGAAAACAGCCGGCCGAGGTCTGTATCTTCGCATACTTCAAAGGAGTGTCACTCTGCACTTTCTCTCCAGTTAAATCATCTCACAACTCTACCTCAATTATTTTATTTTGCCAGCACGTGGTCACCCACGCCTCCCACATTTGACGAACAGGTGAGGGCACAGGTAGAGAACAGTCCCCCATGCCTCCAGATGTTATCACTCTGGGGCACCAAGAGAAAAAAAAGAACAGCTCCAGGTAACCGCATTAGAAAACCCCCTTTTGAAAGAGCCACAAGCAGCTTAATTTCCTTTCAAGCTTAGCGGGAAAAGGTTTCTGTGGTGTGCGACCCCACCTGGGCCGAGCGGCGGTTGCGCACGCTGCGGGCGTGGCGTGGAAGCGGAGCGCGCTGACGGGGAGCCGAGGACGACTCGCACTTGTGTTTTGAGGGGTTGCTTGGGTAATGTTTATCTCGCTCTCCCAACACACATGCACATGCTTTCAGTTTCTTGTCATGAAAGGGGAACCCTGCATTGTGTAGACAAAGAATCGAAGTAGCGACTTTCGAAGGAAAAAAAAAAGAAAAAAAAAGGCACCGCGCCATCTCCCCAGAGGGCAAAGAACCGCGCTGTTTGTTCTCCTGTAACTGAGCAACACCCCGGGCGACCGGCGCTGCCTGTATCTTCTGCGGTTTTTCTTGCTCTTCCCCGCGTGGGTTCACTTCCACCCTCAGAACCCTCCAGAAGTGAAAAATCGGGCGGGGCAGCCGCAGCCCCCAGGCGGCCAGCGGCGCGCGGGCTCCAGCTGCAGGGGATCCCGGCCCGGCGCCCCGCTCAGCCCGTTCCTCCGCCCGGGAGGGTAAAGGGGCGGGCTCAGGCGGCCCGGGCGCTGCGTCCCGCTCGCGGTAGGGGTCGCTGCTACGCGGCGCGCGCTCCCACCGCAGAGAATAACGGGGCCGGGCTGCAGGAGAAAGGAAACCTGCCCGGGACGCGGCGGCGGCCGGGACGGAGCGAGGGACGAGAGTTCACTTTCGCTCTGGCGTGAGCGCGCGGCGGCCGCAACGAGCGCCGACCGGGGAGCAGCGAGCGAGCGGGTCGCCCATCTCAGGGCGACCAGCGGAGGGCAGCGAGAGGCCGGACACGAGCGCCCCGGAGGGGCGCGGAGCCGGCGAGCCTGGCCAGCGAGCGGAGCCGCGGGGCGCGCGCCTCGGGTGGGCCCCCGGAGCCGCGCAGGATGCCCCACGAGGAGTTGCCGTCCCTGCAGAGACCCCGTTATGGCTGTAAGTACGCCGGGTGAGCGCGGCTCCCGCCGGCCTTAGGGAGCCCCCTCCGCGGGGACCGCGTTGGAGAAGCCGAGGGAGCGGGAGGGCAGAGGCTGTGTGGTTGGCAAAGTGGAGAGCTAAAGTTGCAAAAGGGAGTGAGCAGCGTCTTGCTGTTTTCCCCACAGATTCCTGTTCCTCAGCTGGTAACCCCAGCCCTTCGCCCGGAAAACCCCCCCTGGGGAGCGTGGGCAGCGCTGGGTTGCGCTCTGGGATAGGCCAGGCTGGGGGTGTAGGGGTATCAGGTGAGGAGCCCTCGGAACTCGAACTGTAGCCGCTGCCGCCTGGGGCCAGGGGGTGGCGTAAGGGACTGAATCGTGCTAACTCCGAAGGAAAGTTTGTTTGCTGTGGCTACAGGTGGGCGCCGAAAGTGCTGTGCCCACGCACTCCACCAGTGGCAAAGTCGGCTCTCCTGGAACGGCAGGCGTCTCCTTCCCTGCTCCCTCGAAATGCCCCTGAGCAGCAAGAGCCAGTTTGCACCCCGCTGACGTGAATCCCACGCTGGTGCTTCTGCACGGGGCAGCGCCGGGCCCAACCCCACTCTTCCCCGCTCTTCCCTGTGACCCTGTCAGGACTGCCACCGGGAGAGGACGCAGTACTGGGCTCCGCAGCATCCGGCCTGAACCCGCGTGATTTGACGGAGATGGTGTAGATTACCCCGCCAGGGGCTGCCGTTCGGAAAGAGGTTGCTCTGGAGGCTCATGAGTGGATGGAGCTAGATTAGCACCAACCACGTGGCTTCATGCACAGAGTTCAGAGTCTTCGCTAAACGTGTGCCAGGAAGTATTTCCTTTAAAACAAACAAAAAGTTGGCACGGTTGGCCCTGTTCGTGAACCCGTGGCTGAAGACCACTGGTTAATCTTTTGCCCTGGCTTGGCCTTGTGACAGAGGAATCAGGTTGGGGTTAAGGTGGTGATATCTGCCGCAGGGTTGTTTCCTGAGTTTGGGAGGGTGGGGCGGCTGGTCGGGAGGGCTGCAGACTTGCCTAATTAAACAAGGGGAGTAACCTGTGGAAGTTCTTCCTCCGCGCTAGGCTGCGAATGGATTGTCAGAGATAGGAAGTTCGTTTTGCCATGTGACCCTTTTGGTGTCACACAATGAGGAAGAAGCCCCGGGAGCCAGCCGCAGCTTCTGTACAGTAATGAAATGCACAGAACAGTTCGTCAGGACCCAGTTCTTTGCAGCCTTTATGACCCTTAAGTAAACCACAGAGCCAACGGAGCTCCTTGGATTCAAGGAGGCAGGCTGCGGTCATTCAGTGTGTGTGGTGTCAGCCACAGGTTGGGGAAAGTCTTTTGTTTATGTGACAAGCTCCCAGCACATACGGTAGCTTCCCTGTGTCAGATTAGAAGATGACCACGAAGTCTGGAAACGTGGCCAGACACAGCAAGAAAGGGCTTTTGATACCACGTTTTCATGCATGGTGTAGTTGGTGGGTCATCTCTTACTAGTTCAATATGTTTGTGCAAAGCGGCAGTGAATGAAGGGCAGGAGTCCCCCGCGGAGACGGAGGGATCTGTGATGTTTGCTTGATTTTTATTTTTCTCCTCAAATGTACCTGTGGACCTAGCATACTCCAGCTGCAGCAACAAAGGAGATTCAGATCCTACAACCACAAAGAACACTCCACATGGCCACTTTCTCTGGAAATCATTGTCCAGCTTTTCTCACGAGTCTGGTGTGATGGGGTGGTGTGCAGCATTAGTGGAATCACTCCCACGTGCTTTCCCCCAGCTCACGAGCTGCTTCGGTCATGGAGTAAAAGAAACCTGTCTGATAGTTTCCGCACTTTATGGTCACCCTAAAATACTAAGGCTTTCATAAAGTAGCCTGTTAAGTCCTTAAAATGAACATTTCTGTAATTTGCTACTGGGTTCATAGTTAATTTTTAAAAAAATCTAGTTGAACACACTTGAGCGTTAGCCACTGTTAGGTAACACATTCTTTTTATGCAAAAGGAGACTGTGATGTATGAGAATACATAATTTCTGGTAGTGGATTAATTTTTTTGGGGGGGTGCTCCGTCAACACAACACTGCACACAGGGAAAAGGGAAAATCTGGGAAGGAAAATGCACTGTCCTTGCTGTGTTGATTAAAGAATTGTGCATTTCTTGTCCGTGGGTTTGGTAAGTACAGGTTCCATGAGACCTTGAACTATGGCAAACAGGCTTTATCCCTGACACTTAAAAATAAGTAAAGCCCCACTACATGCCCCACACATGGTCGTTATTTCAGTTCTAGGACCGTATATTCTGAGTGAAAGGTATTTGAGACTGGACTTTGAAAACAACTTTTGAGTAGTTGGTATTAACTGTGAAACTTGTTTTAGTTCTGGTCTTCTGTTCTGCCATCTCTCCTCCCCTTGAAACGTCGTTTAATTCAATAATTGTTGGACAAACTAAACTCACTGAGCTCAGGACTGTCACGGTATCTCTCTTCTCCACCAGGCCGAGTGTCTGTCAAATACCACATAGTAAGTAGTCCTTGAGGGATTTCTCTATGAGCTCTCTGTGAAGGCACCTTTCTCACATTTCTGACAGGAGAGACTGATTGGCACACTGGAGCACTGAATTAAAGTTAAATAGATCATTTTCTATTTAATTCCTGCCTTTTCCATTTTGGCCACATTCTCCTGCAACCTTTGAAATTACTTTGTGTCCCGTTACTACAGAACAAAGCTGAAATAACTGCTCATTCACACCGTGCTGCAGGGAAGAAGTGGCAAAAGGCAAAGGTGGAAATGGCTTGACGAATTGAGACCTAACCAGAATATTGTAGATAAACTATCATAACCAGAGTATCTTTCTAAACTCAAAACCAAATTTATTTTTAAATACCTTATTTATTAAGAGAGAGGGACAGAGGGCACAAGCAGGGGGAGGGGCAGAAGGAGGGAGAGAAGCAGACTCCCTGCTGAGCGCAGAGCCAGATGCCAGGCTAGATCCCAGGATCCCGAGATCATGACCTGAGCCAAAGTCAGACGCTTAACCCACTGAGCCACCCAGGTACCCCCAAACCAAACTGAAGTGACACTTAAGCTTAGGCATGATTTGCAAATAATTTTCATGCTGTTGTAATGAATTATGATGAATTAGGCAAAGTAATGCTCAAACCACATTGCCACCATGATCTGTCAAAAAGCTTTCTTCCAGTTTCTTGAGAGTTAAGAATACTGATAGCAAAAGAGGGGCTTTGTGATTAGACTTAGGTGATCTCAGGACCGATAATTTAGTCAACATTTAAGTGCCTCCTGTGGGTGGGTAATCAATGTGCTTTTGGCAAGAACTGTGGTTATTTGCCTTTGGCAAAACTTCTCTCTTGAGAAACATTGTAAAGCTAGTAGTGATCAATGTTTCACTGTTTGTTTTAAAAAGTACAACCTGGGCCTAATAGAAGGTGTATGCGTGTGTGTGCACGGGCGTGTGTTGGGCCACAGCGAGGTGTGGGGGGTGGGGGGGGGTCTGTTCTGCCTGATGCTTTGAGCTTTTCTTTCTTCTCTTCTCCGTTCAGTGCATCTTGACTTCATCATTACGTCGGTGTTTTCATGTGAATGCAAAAGGTTTAAGATATCTGCTGAGTTGCCATGTGACGCTGACATTAGAAAGTCAAGTCACTCCTTCGTGTGCTATTGTTTTGGTTGAGTTTTTCAAAAGGATCTTCAAGGTCAAGAGCTAAAGTGTTATTCGAGTATGCCTTTAACTTTAATTACACATGTTGTTAGCCAGAATGACTTGTTTGGGAGAGTTTAAGCTTGGTAACACCAAGTTTGTTTTAGAATTTAGTGTTTAGGGTGTTAGCCGACCCCCCTTTTCTCTAGGGAACCATTGGTTTGCTGTTGCCCCTTGCCTTCCCACTATGCAAGTGTTTTAACAGCTCGTTTTACTTACAAGTCTCATATGCAAACCGATCTAACGCACCAAGTCTTCATGGTAACCGAAGGAGAAACAAAGGCTGCTCACTCCCCTTCTGATTTGATGGCCAGGTGTAGTCCTACAGCGTAGGCAGTTCAACCTAGGGTATTAAGATTAGGGAACTTTGCAAGAGTCCGTGCTTTTCATGTACAACTGTTACCATCTGCTATTATTACCTTAGAGAGGGTCCCGTGTTTCCCCATTTCACAAAGGAGCTGAAATCCCTGATAATGTCTCAAGGCCACACAGCTGGTGGGTGACATTGGGAACTTGAAAGCTGGTGCCAGCAGAACCTGAAGGCTCCTCTCGCCGGCTGTTGTCAGTTTGTCTCCCCTGAATTACTCGGAGGGGTTCCACCTCTTTCTGTTTCAAGTGTTGGCCATGATTTTCTCAAACTCCAGAAACCTGTAGCTATTTGGATAGTGTGATCTTTTAAAAGTAGATGCACCGTATTGTCTAAACGGGATTTTGCTTCCTCCCCGCCCCCAAGGAAAGCCTAGAAGAATACATGAGCTTTTTGTAGAGTACATCCAGGCTTCATCAAAAGGTTTTCTGTGGGTAGAGACATCCCATGTCACTGTGAGGCACTGAAATGAAAGGAGGGTTTTGCCATAATACAGTGGTATGCTCCAGTGATTCCAAATGGGATAATTTGTAAAACACACTTGATTACGTATATTGGCCATGCCTTAAAATCGGGGGTTGATGAGAAATCAGGCAGAAGCTTGCAGTGAGGGGACCGACGAGCAAGCTGGGACTGTTTTCACTTAACTCTTCTCGTTTATTTTTCTTCCTCGAAGGGCAGAATGGTGTCAGTGAAATGGCAAAAGCTTTGTAGTTAAGTAGATGTGGGTTTGAACCCTTACTGCCAGCACTGACGGCCTGTGTGGCCTTGGGGTTTTCTCCTGGACCTTGTAGGGGGGTGTTTTATACTCGTGTAATGGTGGCTGATGTGGTTCCTGGTACACATTGCTAAACACGCTGTGGAGATTTCAATTAATTGAGTGCCTAATCTATACAACAGATGATGGGTGAAAGAAAAAGGACCACGATGGTCACAGCTGTAAGAGGACCTGGGAGATACAGAGTAATGCTTATGTCTCTGAGTTCACTTCCTAGTTCTGTGGAAGAGAAGACACAAGAAGGCTTCACGGACAGTGAATTTGAACAAGACCTTGAGGAAGGTGGGAGGAGAAAGTGGAAGGCAGTATTTGCGTGTGTTAGTGGTGTGGGTAGCGTGTGCGGGATGGAAGCTTAGGTGGTTGGGGATAGTTGCTGGGGCACACTGGTGCAGCTGGAAGGGGGTTTATCCTAGAATCATTTCTTTGTAGAAGACAAAGGGCAGTTAGAGCTGTCTTGAGGAAAGTAGCTCAGCTCAGTCTCTTACTGAAGTATCATTTTCTTTGAAACGCCCCCCCCCCCTTTTTTAACTTTTCATTAGATTTTGATTGGTGAGAGGCCCAGTGAAGTGGGGGAAAGAAGGGAAGGTTAAGTGTGATTGGAGGACCTGGTGCTGGAAACTCCAGGAGGGCAGGGGAGGTTTGTGCGTGGGGGTGTGTGGGGTCTGCTCTCTCTGCTGCTCAGAGGTCCCTTCACCATGCTTCTAGGTTTGGGGGAGTCCTATGGATGGGCAGGTTTGTCAGAGTTTGGCTCAGGGTAGGACAGATGTGGCTGAATGATGCTGATGCTTATGGTACTGAAGGCGTTCAGTGAATACAGAGACGGGTAGGCAGGGCCCCTACTGGGCACTCGTCGGCTCCAGCCAGGGACACAGGCGACTAACTCGAAACCATCCCAGAAGGTACATTCTCTGAGAACTGGTGAGGAGAAAAAGTACAGTTACAGCAGGGCAGGGATCTTGACAATCAAATGATTGGGCAGTAGAGTTTCTGTCACCTCTTTTTATCATTCCATTACTTGGGGCAATTTTGGCTTCTAAAATATGACTAGAGATGTAGTGCCTGCCATCGACCTGCATCTCAGTTTTGTGGGAAGATGGCTAATAGCACATTTCCCGTTCAACATCTCCATGTAACGAGACTCTCCGTGGACTCCCCTTTAGTTTTGGAATCCTAGACTAGACCGAGTGTGTCCGTGTGCCCACACGCATGTGCCAGCTGGCTCCCCGGCAGAGCAGTGGTTTTCAGGGAGCACTTTTTGGGGGAGCAACAGCAGCAGAACTTCACCTGAGAACTTGTTAAAAAGGCGAATTTCTGGGCACCCCCTCCCCTAGGCCTTCCGAATCAGCACCTAGGGGCGGGGTCCACCACCATGTCAGGGAGCCTCGTAGGGGAGTCTGATGCCCTAGGCAAGGGCAGAGGTGAAAAGATGTTCCTCATACACAGTCCCCCTCCTCACAGTGCTTACAGGTTTTTGTCAGAAAAGTGTAAACACATGGCTACAGTACTGAAGGCTTTATTTAACTTACTCCTTGTATGTTTGATTCGAGCACACACCTGGCACCTCATACAAGCTCAGGCACTGATTTCTATACAAATTTGTGTTTATTTTATGGGATTTATTTTTGTCCGTCTTTAAGGTCACTTTTCTCTCTTCTGGGAAACAAATGGGGTGCTGAAGATGAAGTCCAAAATCTCCACGGAGGAGGGATGGAGGCCCACTTCCCAAGGATTTCTAGGTGAAGGAAGTACTCTTTGGAGCCACTGGGAGAACTTTCTGTGTAAAAGGGAGGCACCAGGTTAGCAAGTCTGAGCTCTAAAACTGGCATGGGTGCCTGGACAAGAAGGGGTGAAGAATCCTCTTCCTTCATCTTTATCTTCAGAACAACTTGAAGTGTTTTTAATTCATTCACTTATTCATGGTTAGTTGAACGTGCTGGGAGAAATACTATTAGGCTCAGGTCACCTCCACACTGCAGGGAAGCTACAAATCTGTTTGTTTTGCTCCTGATTACAGACAGGAGGTCATTCCTATAATTTGATTGGATTTTTTGCTTGGGGTTCCCAAAGATGACTTTTTTTTTAAAGATTTTATTTGGGGGGGCGCCTGGGTGGCTCAGTGGGCTAAAGCCTCTGCCTTCGGCTCAGGTCATGATCTCAGGGTCCTGGGATCGAGCCCCGCATCGGGCTTTCTGCTCAGTGGGGAGCCTGCTTTCCCCTCTCTTTCTGCCTGCCTCTCTGCCTACTTGTGATCTCTCTCTCTCTCTGTCAAATAAATAAATAAAATCTTTAAAAAAAAAAAAAAAGATTTTATTTGGGGTGGGGGAGGGACCAGGGGCGAGGGAGAGAATCTCAAGCAGACTCCCCCGGGAGTGCAGAGCCCCACATGGGGCTCAATCTCAAAACCCTGAGATCATGATCAGAGCTGAGATCAAGAGTTGAATGTTCAACTGACCGAGCCACCCAGGTGCCCCCAAAGATGACTTTTAATTGTTCTCCTGTATCCATTACCATCAAATTTCTGAAGGAGAGCCTTTTTATATCATTTTTAAAAATTAAGATCAATTAGTTCCTGGTAATTTTTTCCATTCTCATGTGGCTTTGTTGTTGTTTACAGATAGGAATTCAATCTTAAGTAATGTTAATGCATTTCCTTAGTCATCTCCATCTAAGAAGACTGGATTTGCCAGTGATGGAAGCAACCTATATTTCAATCAAGTGATGTTTATGTTCATTATCTAGCTGGTAGGTTGGTATCCTGGCACTGAGAAAACGTTCAATAAATATTTGCTGTTATTACAGGTTTTGCTTAATGTGTCTGTACTGTTTCTCAAAAGGGGGAACTTGTTTCTATTATCTGTTAAAGATAATCAGAGCAGCTTTCAAGTGCCAGGCAAACATTTCATGTTCATATTTATTTTCATACTGTGTGAAACCTAGGCAAGTTACTTTCACTTCTCTGTGCCTTAGTTTCCAGACTTGGAAACTGCAAGTGGGAAGGTTCCTGCTGAGAGGGTTAAGTGATGTAATACATGGAAATACACATGTTCAAAGGTGCCTCTGGAGAGTCCGTGCTTGAAAGTTGGAGGGGCGAGGGTGATGACGGTGGCGGTTCCCCCTCATTGCTCCTGCCCCATGCCTGTCTCCCCTGCTCTTAACCCTTTTCTCTCCTGAACAGAAAGTGGACTTAAAATCCTGGGCCCAGGTAAGCCTGGCCGGCTCCGTCGACAGAGCATGCAACTCTTTCATCTTGGGGTCGTGAGTTCGAGCCCGACACTGAGGATGGAGTTTTCTTAAAAAAAAAAAAAAAAAAATTAAAATATCCTGGGCCCATAGTATGTTGAAAGTGTATACTCATGGGGAAGATTTTTTAGTTACCTAATTTGGAAATTGAGTGAATCTTACTTTGGGTGGAGATCAAATTATCCTTCTTCATGTATATGTTAAAAAAAAAAAAAAAATTCCAATACGTTTCCTTGCTGTTTCCAAATCAAATTTGACTGGGATTGGATTCCTGCGCTGCATTTTTTTGTCATCTTAAAAATGATAGTGGAGTTGTCAGTCACACATCTGAGTGAGGAACTGTCGCTGTGCAGTCCTAAGCATCTTCTCGTCTCTTGCGGGGTTGAGTCCATTGCTGTTGGGGCTGCTGCTGGTTTGAAAGCCCACGGGTTCATGATGATCTCAAGATGGGCAGGAACTACTTGAAATAAGTGTTAGTCTTTACGCTTGGTTCCCCTTGTAGAGTTCGGCGTGGCGAGCAGGGTCCACCTTGTGCTGTGGCGGTTTGGAAGGGAGGCGAGGAAGAGGAGGAAGTGCACTGGGTTCGTCTGACCTCCCTCAGGCCTTACTGTCTCTAGAAGGTTAGTGAAGCTTAAATTCACCAGCCCAGTGAAGCTCAACGGATAAGAATAACTAGGCTGTGTGTTGGAGCCAGGAGAAATGGAAAATCTCGGCTGCGTTTCATCTTGGCACTTGGACATGATGCATCCATTCAGGTCTCCTCTACCGGGTATTTGATTCTAGCATGTTTCCTATAAAAGTTTTCTATCCACCCCCCCAGTACTCACTGCCTCAAAAAGGGAGAACTGACACCGGCTAGACTTCAGTGACTGCTGCATGGCTGTTGGCTACGTCTGCCACCCTCTGGTCCTTGGCCTGAGCCGTGGGCTGACCAAGCAGGCCTCACGCGGGTGGGGTGAGGGGGCTGGGAAATGTTTGTCGTATAGTCAGCCTCACGGGTTAGGAGTTCTCCTTTCAGCCACCCCCGAAACTGTGCTGCCCGCACATGAGATCCAGGCAGGCGGCTTCCCAGAGCTTTGCTCATGTTGAACCCTTAGAAGTTTGTCTGAGAAAGCTGATACACACACACTTTAGCTTTCATTCTGTAGCTGAGATTTTCCAAAGGAAAAAACATTACTTAAAATACTTAAAAAGATAGTTACCTGTCCATGGGAACTGGGGTGACACCGGTCCTTTCCTTTCCTTTGGCACTAACTCTGAGTACAGTCTTAGATTTCTTCCTTGGTTCTTTAATTAAATGTTTGCTGTTGTCTGAATTAGCCAGTAGTTGGAAGGATTGTGCTTACATAGTCCTCTTCAATGTAGGCTCTGGCAGGGGTGGGAATACTATTTTAAATTGATTTACCATGAATTACCTTTTCCAAGCTCATTTGTTTTGAAAGGTAATTCATGGTAATCAAATGAGTTTGGAAAAATAGTGCACTACATGGATTACTCTAAGGAAAAACATGGACAAAATAAAAAAAAAAAAAAATACCCTTGAGGGTCAGGACTGTGTTTTGGATACTGCTGCATCCCCAGTATCTGGCGCATAGGTCAACTGTCATGTCAGCAGTGAGTCTATCTAGATAATGAGGTAATGGGTGAACAAAAAAAATAAAAAGGTTTTCCTCTTCAAATTTTTTATGAACATGTTTTTTATAGTTAGAAAGGTTATAATAGTTACCCTTACCTGATGAGGATAGAAAGTTCTTGTGGAGAAAATCAGAGTCTGAAACACAGGTCTGTTGTCACGGAAGGATTCAGCGGAGATCTGATTTTCAGGTGTGTGTGTGTGTATATGTGTGTGTGTGAGAGAGAGAGAGAGAGATGGAGTTGGAGATGGAGAGACAGACTGACTGAGGGGTGAAGTGTTTAGAGGTCCAGGACTCGTAGTTGTTAAACTGTTGGAGTTGGGATAGAGATGATGAGAGGTTGGATGAAAAACCTAAAGATCAGCGAGGTGAACTTAGCAATGGAGACAAGAAAAAATCCTAGCTGGGCAATAGCTATTTAAGGTTTTCTGTTTGTTTTAGTAACCTCCACACCCAAGGTGGGGCTCAAGCTTGAGACCTCGAGATCAAGAGTCACATGCTCTTCCCACTGAGCCAGCCAGGTGCCTCAGATTTTTAAAACGTATGAAAGGAATTAAGGAACCTGATCTGTCAAAAGCAATAATGACCCCCAAAGTAGTGTCCACAGTGACAATAAAGATGGTCGACATAACAGTGGGGGATCAATCTCTTGACTCCCAAGAAGTCTCACCAGCCTGTGAAGAGGCAGACCACTATTTTTCTTTCATTCAACAAGAGGTTTCTTACATTCAACATGTATATATGATGGAATTCACACAGTCTGCAGACCAAATGCCTTCGGGGGTCAAGTGTGATCTGAGTCTTACAAAAAAATAAGCTTTGGCGTGTCCTTCAATTGGAGATTGCATTTTCTGCCTTAGTCACTCAAATTGGGAGGAAAATAATTGTGAACAGTACACAGATTACCATACACAGGAGTCTAGAAGCTTACTGGCCTCTTGGAAGCTGCCATTGTCCTCTGCAGTAGGTTACACAACCCAGGTAGCTATGGTGCAAGGATTGTCACCCTGGAACCATGAGAAATATGAGGCACTGTGAGGATGAGGGCAGCATCTAGCATTGGAGACCTTAGGTGAAGGTGTCACTTGCTTTGTGACATTGCATATGACTTCCCTGAGCTCCTGTCTGTATCTTAAAAATGAGTTTACCTTTACCTCAAAAGGGATACGAGGTATGGGAGGTTGCGCTGAAAATGATTCAAGCCTGTGTACGTGGGATCGTGTCTGGGAGTCATTTTGCCACTTCCTTGAGTAACTTATTGGAGTAGTCTTACTCAAGTTAGTGTTGATCACTGACTCATCGATCTGCCTCAGAGGCAGTGCCACTTGAATTTTGTGACATATGCTGTCTTTGGAGACATATTTGAAATGAGATGTCTTTGCTTCTTCCTCTAGTTTGAAAGGCAAAGTTATGACATGTGGTAACGTTATCTGTGAGATGTAAACTTTCTAAATCCTAAGACAGATCTTTGGCCAGATCCTTCCTTGTCCAGCTGAACATCTCTTTTACCAGGAAGTGTAAATAATGCACATTCAGTTGAATAGTAGGATTTTTATACTTGATACTTGAAAAGACTCGTCAAGAGTAGTATCTTTGAGACCTGTGCTGTAAGCAAGTGTTTCATAAAGGGAAACTACTCTCTGGGACAGGCGAAACCTGTGTGTTGAGCAATGGGGGATGAAGCTAGGGAAAGCAACTCTGTCTCTCAATCTGGTGATAGAACTCCTTCCTTTCTAGGGTGCCTGGGTGGCTCAATCAGGTAAGCATCCGATGCTTGGTCTCAGCTCAGGTCTTGATTGCGGGGTCATGAGTTCAAGCCCTATGCTGGGCTCCATGCTGGATGTGGGGCTTACATAAACAAACAAACAAACAAACAAACCCTCCTACACTGTTGGTGGGAATGCAAGTTGGTGCAGCCACTTTGGAAAACAGTGTGGAGGTTCCTCAAAAAATTAAAAATAGAGCTACCCTATGGCCCAGCAATTGCACTACTGGGTATTTACCCCAAAGATACAGATGTAGTGAAAAGAAGGGCCATGTGCACCCCAGTGTTCATAGCAGCAATGTCCACAATAGCCAAACTGTGGAAAGAGCCAAGATGCCCTTCAGCAGACGAATGGATAAAGACGTTGTGGTCCATATACACAATGGAATAGTACTCAGCCATCAGAAAGGATGAATACCCAGCTTTTGCATCAACATGGACAGGACTGGAAGAGATTATGCTGAGTGAAATAAGTCAAGCAGAGAAAGTCAATTATCATATGGTTTCACTTACTTGTGGAACATAAGGAATAGCATGGAGGACATTAGGAGAAGGAAGGGAAAAATGAAGCGGGGAAAATCGGAGGGGGAGACAAACCATGAGAGACTGTGGATTCCGAGAAACAACCGAAGAGTTTTAGAGGGGAGGGGAGTGGGGTGTGGGGGGGTGGGTTCGCCCAGTGATGGGTATTAAGAAGGGCACGGATTGCATGGAACACTGAGTGTTTTATGTAAACAGTGAATCATGGAACACTACATCAAAAACTAGTGGCGTACTGTATGGTGACTAACATGACATAATAAAAAATAATAATTTTTTTAAAATTCCTTTCTTCCCAAAGTTGAGATGTTGTGATTTATTTTTAAGTATAGGAAAGGTGGAAGTCAGGGCAGCTGGGGTCATTCGGAGCTTGAGAAGAATTCTCAGGGCTGCTGGGTACCAGTAGTTGCCCAGCTTATTAGGTTAATAGCACATCTTGGTTTAGGACTCATGTAATTCATGGTTGGCAACCAGGCTGCCTAGTAGAATTTCCACAGGAGCTTTACAAAGAAAATGTTGAGTCCCTGGATCCCATCCCCCAGATACTCTGTTTATTTGTTTTGGTATAGAACTCTAACATAGGTATTTTTACATTGTTGTATTTTTCTGTTTTTTTAAATAAAAAATTCGAATCCCCAGAGCCTCAAAGCACAATATAGTGAACACCCATTCACTTAGCTTCACTAACTGCTAACCTCCCACCATTACACTCCATCTGCAGCCACTGGCTGCTCACCACTAAATGCTCAGCTCCCATCTTACAGGCCAACAAGGACCTTCTCCTGGGCTGCATCCCCAGTCCCACCAGGACTGTGCGTTCAAGTTCACTGTCTGGTTTGAAGGTCACACTAGGATTTTCCTCAGGTGTACTTTATAACCGACTTTACGGGTCCATGGTCCAGGCAAGTTTCTCATGTTGTTTCAGACCCACCCCCAGCCTGGTCTCCCCCAGCCTGAAACGGCCGCTGCTGCTTCCCTATCAGTTCAAGGACACCGAGTGCCCCAAGGAGCCCAGGCCCACTTCCTGGCCTGAATGCCTTAGGAGCCATGTGGTTTCCTCCCAGCACACCACATCAGGAGGCCCCCCGGGTCCAACCTCCTGTGACGGGTCATGAAGAGATAGTTTTAAAACTCCGTAGGAGATGCCAACGGGCACCCAAGGCTCGAAATCCACAGAGTTAAAACCCTTCGCTCTGTGCGTATGCATGTTTGTCGTAAAACACACAACATAAAATTTATTATTTTAAGCCTTTTTCAGGGTACACTTCTTGGGCATTGGGTACGTTCGCAGTGTTCTGCTGTCATAACCATAGTTCCTCTCCAGAGCTTTCTCTCTTGTCAGACTGCAACATTGTACTCCTGAAGCACTAACTGCCCATTTTCCCTTCCTCCCCATCCCCTGGCACCCACTTCTCCTTTCTTCATGATTGTCATTACTCTAGATATCGCAGGCAAGTGAAATCTGTGATATCTATCCTTTTGTAATTGGCTTATGTCACCTACTGGAATATTCTCAAGGTGCATCCAAATTGTAGCATGTATCAGAACTTCCTTTTTAAGGCTGAATAATATTCCATGGTGTGTATACTACATATAGTGTGTTTATTTATAAATAAACACCCCATATTTTGTGTATCCATTCATCCATTGATGAACACTTAGTTTCTAACTTTGGCTATTACGAATCATGCTGCTGTGAACATAGGCGTGTACAAGAATGTGTTGGGAGTCTCTGCTTTGGCTTCTATTGAGCATATACCCAGAAAGGGGATTGCTGGATCGTCTAGTAATGCTCTGGTTAATTTTTAGAGAAACTACCATTCATCTCTCACTTTTCAATAAAGTGAATTGAAGAAGCTTCAGAAGGGTGCAGTAGCTTGGAGTTTAAGGAGGAAATCAGCATGCAGGCCTCTAGGCTCCTGTTCCTACTACTTCTCCAAGGGTGTGTGTGAATTGATCTCCTCTTCCTAAGGGATAGATACCAAGGGTGTAAAAATGTAACTGTGGCAAGATTTACTTTTTTACAACCTCAGGTGGTATGCAGAATAAGGGTTAGAGTGTAGTCTTTCCTTAACAGTATGCATAACTTCTTGAAGAGTTTAGTTAGGGACTGGTAACTTAAATAGTATTACCACATAGAAAACAAGTTTCCCTTGGTCTCCGTAAGTAGTGCAGAGGGAGGTAATAGGTTGCCTCTTTGGGGCTGGTCAGATTTTGAAAACAGAATATTTTAGTTAGCTCCTCCAAATAGTAAATGTGTGGCCTTGGGCAAAGTCTTAACTTCCCTGGGTCATGTTGTGCAACTGTAAAATGTGGATAATGACAGTGGAATGAATTAATCTGTGTAAAGTCCTTGGTTTCTGGTACAGAGAAAGCACTCATTCAGTGCAAGCTATGAATATAATTCCATCAATTTCAAAGATGTTATTTAGATCTGATTGTCTTTGGAAGTATTATTTGAAAGCAGGTCTTTTTTAAAATGAGTTACCACTGGTTTACTGGACTTGGCATCTTTGTTTGGTGGTCTGTCACAGGTAGCCTGAGGCCTCCGGAATGAGGATTCTTAATCTGAAAAGTGGCAGGAGTGCGTGAGAGTCAGCACAGCAGACTCTTTCCCAGGGCTGAGTATGGGTCATCTTTACCTACAGCTACAGCTGTGGGGTCCAGGATAAGAACGTGCGTTTGGAGGGTTTTGGCTTCGCTGTACCTGCGTCAGGTGGATCCAGGACTGGGCAGCCTGCTCTTCTGGAATGCTTGTGATTCTTCTATTTCCTGGTTGAATATGAGCTGAGAATTTTCAGATCAGTCTACCTCCATCGAACCAAGTTGCTGTGTATTAATGATGAGGTCGGTGCTTCTGCTAAATAGACCCTGTGAAGTCCCAGGGATTATTTCACAAGAGAAAATGTTGGATCTGCAGAGTCAGTAGCCTAAGAAGTATTGAAAATTGGGCAATTATACTTGAGTGGGAAGCTCTGACCTAACCCCGGTCTTGGGCTCGCTTCTGGTTGCCTCGAACAGCCTGGTGAGAGACGTCCCGTAGTGCTTCATGTCTCCCATAGTGCTTCACGTCCCGTAGTGCTTCTTCAACTAAATATCTATCTTGGCTGACCCATTCAAATATTCTTAGGAAGGAAGGAAGACATAGATGTTCATGCAATGAAGGAGCACTTAGGGCAGATCTCTGCCCTTCGAGATCTGCCCATCACCATCAGTATTGGTCCTTGGACAGGACCACGAGAGGTAGAGAACATGTACACAGTTCTGAACAGAGGGATTGGCTTCTGCCTTGTTCTGTCCGTTTAACTCCTGAAGATGCTGATGATAACATGGAGACATGGCCTTCCACACACCAGGTGCTGTCCGAGGCACTTGATACGAATCACCAGATTTAACCCTTACACTGACCCTCCGGGGTTGGTAATGTTATCCCTATTGTCTAGGTGAGCTGAAGGAGGTACAGCATGATTAAATGGCAGAGTCAAGATTTGAATCCAGGCAGTGTGGCTCTAGATTTCGCGCCCACCGTACCTGTTGGAGAGAAGTGAAAAAGTCGGTTATTGGCACTTGGTACTTTGTCTTTTGGGTATTCCATTTAGCCATTGTATTAGTTTCCTGTTGATGACAAATTAACACAAACTGGGGGCTTACCTGCAGTTGAAGAGAAAACAGTAATGTATCTTCTTCTCACAGTTCTGGAGGCTAGGAGCCCAGTCAACACCTTGACTGGGCCATGCTCCCCCGAGAAGGCTCTGCAGGAGGATCCCTTCTTGAGTCTTGTCTTCCTTGCTTCTGGGTGTAGCTGGCAATACTTACAGTTCTTTGGCTTTTGGCTGCATCACTCCAATCTCTTCCTCTCTGATTACCTAGCATTCTCCCGGGTGTCTGTTTCCTCTTCCTACAAAACATCAGTCATTGGATTAAGGCCCATGCTAATCTGGTGTGACTTGATTTTAATTCATTGCATCGGCAAAGGCCCCATTTCAAAATAAATTCACATCCCAAGATTCTGAGTACATGGGAAATTTGGTGGTGGTGATGGGGGAACCACTGAACCCAGTTTATCCATTATCAGGGGGAAAAGGAAGAATTGTAGGCATTGTAAATTTTTAGCACAGGGACTTTGGCTGCTCATAAACAGTTGGTAAGTATCGCCATGGAGGGGTGTGAGTTAGGGGGTTGGCTGGTACCTGCTACTCAGTCAAGCATTTGCTTATGGCCAAACAGATGAAAGAAGGGGGTGCAAAGAGCATGCAGGGGGAACAGATAGCAAAGAAAGGGTTTGGCAGCCTCAGAAGGCGGATGAAGCGCCTCCCTAGGCGCGGACCTAGTGGAAGACGGCGGTAATAGCACCGCTGAGCAGCAAGCGCCTCATCCTCATAATTGAAACCTTGTCTCAATGACTTAAAGTCTTTTGAGTGCATTCTGATGAAGAGAGCTGGGTAGTGTGTGGTCCTTTTTAGAGCAGTTTGTATCAAGTTGACTTCGCAGTGTCTGTAGGCTTAGCCAACCTGTAGGCAGAAAATAGGCTCATTTAGAAGTCATTTGATCAGGCTAGGTGGCTGAGATCTATATTGTTCCCAACATAATTTCTATGGCAACAGGACTTCCTGACATAAATCCGTAACTCAAGTTAATGAATATCCACTTTCCATGTTTTGCTTTGGCCCGATAAGCACAGAAACAAACTTGGGGCTCATGTCTAGGATTTGTGAAGGCGTTATGCGTTGCTTTTAGTGTATTTCTATTCCTTCTTCCTTCATTGCTCTTGTCTCTTACTGTTGTTGTTTTTTTTTTTAACACCCCATTTCTTTATTTCTTTATACTGTTGGTTGTTTTTTTTTTTTTTCTGTTTTGTTTTTTTTTAACTAAGTATCTCGGCTGACCCATTCAAATATTCTTAGGAAGGAAGGAAGACATAGATGTTCATGCAATGAAGGAGCACTTAGGGCAGATCTCTGCCCTTAGAGAGCTGATCTCTGCCCCAGGAGACATCACAGTGTCGCAGAGCCCTGGCTCTGTGGCTCCTTGTCGCTCAGCTGTGGTTTGCTCTCCTGTGAAATCAGAGTGTACCTATCAGATGGCGTCACTAGGACAAAATGGGATAGCAAGGGTAAAGCACTTAGCACAGGGCCCGGTATGTACAGAGGGCTCAGAGGAGCAAAGAGGAGTTCCAGAGAGGGGGTGGCGTGAGCTGAGACCAGAGTTGGGAACGTGTGCATGCGTGTGGGATTCATGAGAGGAAAGCAGAGGGGATGGGGGATCTTGGCTGCCATAAGGCAAGGATTCTTAGGCACTGGAGATGCAGTGATTAGGGCATCGTTTCTGCACCTTCCTCCTCCAGCATTCCTTCTCACCTGCAGTAACTCTAAGTCCATGTGCACCTTGCTTTGTCTGCCCCTGTATTTGCTTCATCTGGAGCATATGCTAGCTCAGAAAATCAGGAGGCCTGCCCTCTTCACTGACGGCAGCAGAACTGAGGGGGAGATTTGAAACTCAGAACACCGGTGACCAAGACTATTTTGGGAGATGGATTCCTCATTAAAATTTTATTGCTTGAGTTTGCTTTTTCTTCTCCACCCTCTTTATTTACTGCCTTCTGTTATATATAAACTTTGGAAGTCTGCATAGCGGACAGCTGTTAATGTTGCCATTGGAGAACCACAGACACAACTTAAAATAAACTGATCTTTTTTTTGTTTTTTTTTTTTATTTTAATTCAGTTTAGTTAACATATAGTGTATTATTAGTTTCGGGGGTATAGTTGAGTGATTCATGAGTTGCATATAACACACAGTGCTCATTATATTACACGCCATCCTTAATGTCCATCACCCGGTTACCCCATCCCCCTACCCAACTCCCCTCCAGCATCCCTCAGTTTGTTTCCTGTGATTAAGAATCTCTTATGGTTTGTCTTCTTCTATTTTTATTTTATTTTTCCTTTCTTTCTCCATTTTCATTTTCTTGTTTCTTAAATTCTACAGATGAGTGGAATCACATGGTATTTCTTTCTCTGACTTACTTCATTTAGCATAAGACCCTCTAGCTCCATCCACATCATTGCAAATGGCAAGATTTCATTCTTCTTGATGGCCGAATAATATTCCTCTGTGTGTGTGTGTGTGTGTGTGTTACATACCACCTCTTCTTTATCCATTCGTCTGCGGATGGACATCAGGGCTCTTTCCATCATTTGGTTATTGTGAACATTACTGCTATTAACATTGGGGTGCATGTGCCCCTTTGAATCATTGCGTTTGTGTCCTCTGGATAAATATCTAGTAGTACAATTGCTTGGTCCTAGGGTAGTTGTATTTTTAACTATTTGAGGAACCTCCATACTGTTTACCAGAGTGGCTGCACCAGCTTGCATTCCAACCAACAGTATAAAAGGGTTCCCCTTTCTCCACATCCTCGCCAACATCTGTCATTTCCTGACTTGTTAATTTTAGCCATTCTGACTGGTGTGAGGTGGTATCTCACTGTGGTTTTGATATGTATTTCCCTGATGCCGAGTGATGTTGAGCACTTTTTCATATGTCTGTTGGCCATTTGGGTGTCTTCACAGAAATGTCTGTTCATGTCTTCCCATTTCTTGAGTGGATTTTTTGTTTTTTGGGTGTTGAGTTTGAAAGTTCTTTCTAGATTTTGGATACTTGCCCTTTATCTGATAGGTCATTTGCAAATATCTCCTCCCAATCCATAGGTTGCCTTTTGGTTTTGTTGATTATTTCCTTTGCGTGTAAAAGCTTTCTATCCTGAAGAAGTCCTAGTAGTTCATTTTTGCTTTTATTTCCCTTATCTCTAAAGACATGTCTAGAAGGAGTTGCAGCAGCCAAGGTCAAAGAAGTTGCCGCCTGTGTTCTCCTCCAGGATTTTAATGGTTTCCTGTCTCATTTAGGTCTTTCATCCATTTCGAGTCTGTTTTTGCATATGGTATAAGAAAGTGGTCCGATTTCATTCTTCTGCATGTTGCTGTCCAGGTTTCCCAACACCATTTGTTGAAGAGAATGTCTTTTTTCCATTGTATATTCTTGTCTGCTTTGTGGAAGATTAGTTGACAACTCATTGATTTCCAATGACACAGAGCAATGCTTATAAAATAAAGTGAAAAGTCAGAATGTACCATGGGGAAGTTAGAACTTAAATTCTTTGGGGGAAAAGACTGAAAGGAAGTACATCAAATTGCTAACAGTTGTTTTAGATGGAGCAGTTTCCTGCTCTTTATCTTTACTAGAGAGACCTGTAATGCTATTAAAAACAGGGGAGAAAAACCCCACATTAGATTTCATATCATTGCTTCTGATTGTGAGAGAATAAGTTCTTTCCTATCTGGACTTGATTGGCTTTGGGGAATGTAGCCTCAGGTAGAAGTTGTTGGTGTGAGAGAGCAGATTGCTGATAAATCATCTTGCCTTGATTTTTCTGCTCCTTTTTCCCTGAGCCTGGAAGCCCCATAAAGCCATTCAGACCTCCTGGGTCAGTGCGTGTATGTCACCTGGAAATGGGAGATTTTCATGTGTGCTGATGTTAGAAGTTGGAGGATAGACTGAATCTGAATTGGAAACTGTTGTGTAACTTCATGGATCAGGTTGAGAGTAGGTTTTCCCATGGCCTGTGCCAATAACCTCTTTCTTGACACCCTCAAGTCATAAGATTAGAATGCCTTGGCTGAGTTCTGGGTTTCCCCTCATTGGCGTCCAGTCGTTTCCAGTGAGTGGAATTTCGGTCGGCTGGCACATCACCAGAAAGGACCAAATTAGACATAATTGCACATCAGCTTTACTTTCAGGTCTGTTGCTTACTGTGCTCTGCAGAAGCTTGCCAGACCTGGAGCTTTGTTCTCCCTGGGAATGGCATGCCCCAGAAGAAAGGTTACAGTGGAATTCATCGTCCGAACCTAGACATCCTTGTGGGGAAAGGCAAATTCTATTAATGATGCCAAGGCAAAGTGTCAGCTGGGCCATTGCTGGGCAAACTGAGACCTAGGGTCCCACAACCCCTTAGGATGGATCTTTCTCTGTTCTGTGACACAAACTTCCCTTTCCTAGACAGCAACCTTGGGGAGGAGAAGAGAAGCCAAAAGTTTGTTGGAGAGTATGCGGGGCATTTGAGAAAAGGGGAGGCAGGGTGCCTTTTCAGGGAATAGCTTTATTTTTGAGCTAAAAATAGAGCGCGGCCATTCAACAGTTGCTTGGACACTTCAGACACTGGGGTTTGTGCCATTGTTCCTTTTCTCTGCATTCCTCGTGAGTCCGTCTCCTTTTCCTCTGTGTTACAAAGGAGCTGGTCTTCATGCTGCGGAGGCTGGGATGAAGCCCCTTTAATATGCCGAGGGAGCTGGATGAGAGGATCCCCAAGGCCTCTGGAAGCTCTCTGAGCCTGTGATGTTATAATAGGTAACCTAAGGCCTGCGCTGCATGGGTAATGAGGCGACAAGCAGGAACCCTTCTTGCTGAGAGGGCAGGGCCCCAGATCCTCTGTCCCTCCGTCCCGGCTGTCACACACTCAGTGGCATGCTCCTCTCAGAGCCAAGGGTGAAAGTCGTTGAGGGAGGAGAGTGCAGCCTTTTACTGGAGAAGGGGTTTCTTGGTGTGAGTGAGCAGTAGGTGGTGTGCATGCCGAGGGGGGAAGAGAAAATGCCAGTATAGTTAACTCTCTAGGTTGGGCTTTCTCAACCTCAACGCTTGGGACATTTTGGACAAGACAGTTCTTGGTCCCAGGGGTGGGAGCAGGGTGGGAAATGTGCACTGTGGGGTGTTCAGCGGCCTCCCTGAGACAGGAGATGCCAGTAGTTCCCACCCCCACCCCTGTTATGACAACCCAAAATGTCTGCACACATCGCCAAATGTCCCCAGTCGAGAATCTGCTGTAGGTAAAGAAACAGAATTGTTCTCTGGATATTTCCGTGTTGCTGGGTTCTGTTCTGGCCCAGCTCCCACTTTAAGCTTTTATAATACCATTTACTGGACCAATTAGTGTTTGTGATGGTGGGTGGCGATTTCAAATGAAATCGCCTCACTTTCATGCTCTGGGATTTGGCTCTGAAATAAAGTGAGCCGAGCTCTTCCCCCTCCCCTTTCCAGAGTGCATGAATAATGAGGCCTTTCTGCTGGGAATGGGATTATGATTTTTCCCACCTTTTAAAACTCTTTTTTTCCAGTATTTCTACCAGGACTAGTCTAACAGGTTTTACACTGACGAAAACATTCAATTCAAAAAAAGGGTTCTCTCATAGAGTGCCTATCCCATGTTGAGGTGCTCATGTGTCCTGGGGGACCTCATCACATTGCGGAGTCAGGAGACCTGGGGGTGAGGTTCTCCAAGTCAGATGAGCTTCCAGGAGCTGCCCACACTGTCGGTTCACAGACCACACTTAGGTAGTGAGGCTCTAAAGGACCGACCCTTGGCACTTAAAGCAAAGTTGGCAAATCGGTCCAGCACGATGACGGAACCCTCTGAACGGGGGCAGCAGAAGGCTTTTGGCAATCTGCTCTGCAAGGGGCTGCCCACAGACCTTCCTGTGGGCCAGACGTGATTGTCCGAGCCCGGCTGTAGCCTCGCAGGCCGTCCAGCAGCAGGGGGACCGATGCTGACAGCCACTTCCCTGGCCCTGGGCGGAGCAGTTGGACAGGACAGCCTGAGACAGATGGCTGCACCCTCTGAACGGGCACTGGAGGGGCAGGCCGGCTCCAGAAAGGCAGCAGAGGAGACCATTTTAGACTCTGAGCGGTTTGGCTCCCTGGCTTCAGTTTGAGTAGAGAGAGTCACATAGGGGAACCGGCCTCTCTGAACAGCTTTGGTCTAACTCGGTGTTTGCTCAGCTTTGCGGGGACCAGAGCAGCCAGGCACCTGCTGTCCTAGCCAGGGACTCTCTCCCAGGATATTGGGCAACATGAGCAGTTGGTGCTGTTCTGGTTACCCTGAAGTCTTTGTCTCCGTGGGTCTGCTGGTACCGGGGATGGAGTGGGAGAAGGTACTTGGAACCGTGGGAAGAGAGGAAAACATTTCCAACTGGCGATGCAAGATGCAAGCGAAGGTGGGAGCCCAGGCCACCCACTGTTCTGGTGCCTGGAGTGGGGATTGGGTATCAATCTGCAAGGACAGCAGTGTCTTCACATGGCTTATTAAACCACCTGACTTAAAGAATATATATTGTAGAAATAATAAGTTGTCATCCAAGCAAAAAACCTGAGATGTAAAGAAAGAAGTTTCAGTAATTGTTAATTTTGTTACCCAAGTATAATCATTGTGAGGACTTAGACATATTTCTTGGGGTTTTTTTTCCTTCTATATCTATTTTCTTTTTTTTTAATATGTTGAAATTAGTTAGGATTCTAACTGGATTTTAACATCCTTGATGGGGGTGTTAAAAGTAAATTTGCTATTCATAATTTTTCTAATTTTTCAAAATTAGAAGAATGTCAATCTGCAAAAGCCTTTGTGGGAGAACAGAAATCATTGCGTTCTTACACTCTCCAGAAGTCTAGAGATCCTGAGTAAATCTTAAATCCCAATTCATGGGGGATTTGCATTTGAATATCTTTGCTCCAGCTGAATAAAAAGGGACACATACACACACATACACAACTATTTTGCTTGTATCAGGTTTCAGCATATTTTTTAGTTCTCTCATAATATCCCTCTAAGAAGGGAAAGCATAGGCCCCTCTAATTTATAGGTGAGGACAGGAGAGTTACAGTGGTTTAAAGACTAATAGGAGGTACTAGTCCAGACCTCAACGTCTTTCAACATGTCTTTACAGCAAGAAGTAATAAGATTTGGGTTGAGAGAACCGTCCCTTGGCTGAGTTAGGCACATAGGCCTGTGTATACTGATTGACTCGCATAGTGCTATGTAATAAATTACCCTAAAAGTTAGTGGAATAAAACCACCGTTTACAGATTCTCTGGGCTCAGAATTCAGGCAAGGCGCAGTGGAAAGGACATGTCTCTGCTCCATCGCTGGACCAGTTAGCTGAAAAAGACTCAAACTTCTGGTGGGTCGGGAGACTGGAATCATCCAGAAACTTACCTACTGGTATGCCTGGTCCCTGGGCTGGAATGACTTGAAGGCTGAACTCAGCTGGTGCTATTCACCAGAGCACCTGTCGGTAGACTCTCCATGTTGGCGTAGTGGCTGGCTTCAGAGAGGGAGGGTTCTAGGAGACCAAGAAGAAACTGCATGCGCTTTCATAACCTAGCTTCTGAAGTCCCATACTACCACTTGTGACACCCTTCATTGGTTAAAACAATTGTGAGTCTGCCCAGGTTTGTGGAGATGGGACCTAGACTCTACCTCTTAATGGAAAGAATCAAAGAAATTGTAACCACTTAAAACAGGCACATAAACTATTAAATTCACACTATGCCGCAGCACTGATTGAATAAAAAAAGGAACCTGAGTTAAAGTTAGCGAAGCTGTATCAAGAATGAGCTCATGGCAAATAGGGAAATAAAAGATGTGCTGTGTATATTGTGAAGAATTAATAAGTCTGACCACATTTATTAAACATAGTATGGGAAGTCTAAGCTGCTGCAGGCCAACAGATAAAGGAAAGGCATCTAGAAAGTCTGGATGGCTTAGTGGAGCATGTAAGTCTTGATTGTGGATTGTGGGTTCAAGCCCCATATTGGGTGTAGATGTTACTTCATAAAATCTTAAAAAAAAAAAAAAAAAAAAGCATCCAAATGGGTAAGGAAGCAAAACTGTCAATATTTGCAGAACCCTAAAGACCACCAAAAAACTATCAGAATAAATAAATTCAGTTAAATCGCAGGAAACAAAATTAATAGACATCTCTTGAATTTCTGTACAAATTCTATACTAATAATGAAGTAGCAGAAAGAAATGAAAACAATTCCACACAGTTGCACAGA
Source organism: Potos flavus (assembly GCA_028534135.1). Lineage (NCBI taxonomy): Eukaryota > Metazoa > Chordata > Mammalia > Carnivora > Procyonidae > Potos > Potos flavus. Next base: position 46,543,372 of record CM052895.1, read on the forward strand.
GAGCAAGGGGGGAAAATAAAATATCTAGGAATAAATTTGGAACGACCTTCTATGGAAAAATAAAATATTCATGAGAAAAATAAAATATTGATGAAAGAAATTGAAGATGCAAACATGAAAGATACACCATGCTCATGAATTAGAAGAATTAATATTGTTAAAATGTCCATTCGACCCAGAGGAATCTACAAATTCAATGTAATCCCTATTCAAAATACCAACAGCATTTTCCACAGAACCAGAACAAATAATACTAAAACTTGTATGGAACTTCAAAAGAAGCTGAATAGCCAAAGCAATCTGGAGGAAAGAACAAAGCTGGAGGTACCACAGTCCCTGATTTCAAGATATGCTACAAAGCTCTAGTAATCAAAATGGTATGGTACTGGCACAAAAAATAGACACCTAGACCAATGGAACAGGGTAGAGATCCCAGAAATAAACCCACGTTTATGTGGTCAGTCTAGGACAAAGGAGGCAAGAATACATAATGAACAAAGACAGTCTTTTCAGTAAACGATGCTGGGAAAACTGGACCACTTTCTTACACCGTATACAAACATAAACTAAAAATGCATTAAAGACCTAAAGTGAGACCTTAAACCATAAAAATTCTACAGGAGAACACAGGCAGTGGTTTCTTTGACATCAGCCTTAGCTACATTTTTTTAGATTTGTGTCCTCAGGGGAGAGAAATAAAAGCAAAAATAAACTGCTGGGACTACACTAAAATAAAAAGCTTTTGCACAGCAAAGGAAACCATCAACAAAGTGAAGAGGAAGCCTACTGAGTGAAAGAAAATATTTGCAAATGATATATCTGATAAGGGGTTAATATCCAAAATATGTAGAGAATTTATACTACAATTCAACACCAAAAAGATCCAATTTAAAAATGGGAAGAGGACCTAAATAGACACTTTTCCAAAGAAGACCTACAGATGGCTGACACATGAAAGGATGCTCAGCGTTACTAACCTTCAGTGAAATGCGGATCTCAACCACAGTGAGCTCTCACCTCACACAGAATGGCTAGCATCAAACATAGAAGAAATAATGAGTGTTGGCAAGGATGTGGAAGAATAAGGAACCTTGAGGCACTTGGTGGGAATATAAATTGGCGCAGCCACTGTGGAAAGTAGAATGGAGGTTCCTCAAGAAATTAAAAGTAGAAATACCATATGGAATGCCTCGGTGGCTCAGTCAGTTAAGTGTCGGCCTTCACCTCAGGTCATGATCCCAGGGTCCTGGGATCGAGTCCCACATCAGGCTCTCTGCTCAGTGGGGAGCCTGCTTCTCTCTCTGCCTGCCACTCCCCCTGTTTATGCACCCCCACGTGTGCTCTCTAACAAATAAATAAATCTTGGAATTACCATGTGACCCAGTAACTCAACTACTGAGTATTAAAGAAAACGAAAACATTAATTGGAAAACACATACGCAGCATGTATTGTTGCAGCATTATTTACAGTAACCGAGATATGGAAGCTTTCCACATCTACTGGTAGATGAATGGATAAAGAAGTAGTGTGTACACACACACACACTCACACATACACATACAGTGAAATATTACTCAGACAAAAAAGGATGCGCTCATTTGCAACAACATGGATGAAGCTAGATGCTATTATGCTAAATGAAGAGGTCACAGAAAGACAACTACCATACGATTTCACTTATATGAGGAATCTAAAAAACAAAACAAAACAAAAAAAACAAACAGAAACAGATGCGTAAATGCAGAGAACAAACTGGTAGTGGCCAGTGAGGTGGGGGATGGGCAAAATATGTGAAGGGAGTGGGAGGTGTAGGCTTCCAGTTACGGAATGAGTATGTCACAGGGATAAAAGGTACAGCACAGGGAATGTAGTCACTGGGACTGTAATAGTGTCATATGGTGACAGACGGCAGCTACACTTGAGAGCGCAGTGTAATGTATGGAGTTGTTGAGTCACTGTTGGTGCACTTAAAATTGATGTATCATTGTTAACTATACCTTAATAAAAAAAATAGTTGCAGCGAATAGAAAAATTGAAGTTAACCTAAGAGCCTGACAGTTGGGGAGGGGTTTAATTTATGAAATAGGTGTATTAGCAATCCGTGCAACCTTTAAAAAGAATGATGTAGCTCTATACGGAGTGACATGGAAATATGTCCATCTATTAGGCGAAAATAGTATTTTCAGAAAAACACGTATGCAAGGATTCATTAACATTTTAATATAACTTAGACATATTTGTGAAATTTTAGGAAACCATCTTAAAGGAGTGCCAAACTGTTAGTGGGGGTTTCTAATGGGGACCAGATATATGATTTCAGTGGGTCTTAGATGTGAAGGAAAGGGAACTCATTTGTTACTCTCTGTAGTTCAATGCTATTTAAATTTTATAGTAACTTTAGTATTCCTATCTTGCTCTTCGGAGTTGCTATGTGAGATTTTAGCTTTTTTTTTTTTCTTAAAGATTTACTTACTTGTTTAAGAGAGCAAGCCAGTGAGCACGAATGAGAGGGACAGAGGGAGAGAGAGAATCTCTAGCAGATTCTGTTCTGAGCTCGGGGCCCGATGTGGGGCTTGATACCACGACCCTGAGATTGTGACCTGAGCCAAATCTAAGGGTCAGATGCCCAACCGACTCTGCCACCCAGGCGCTCCAAGATTTTAACTGTTAAAATGTCATAAAGTTGACTTGGTAAACATATAAGTCAGGGGAGGGAATTGCTTGCTTCCGGGGCCTGCTGTTACGCCTTACCTTCCTTGTCTTTCATGTTACAAGCTACTGTAATAAGGTGTGTCGTTTGTGCAGGGAGGAACCAGTCTGCTTAGCGTGCATGGTAGATGCCAGAGAGGTTTAAGAAAACCCGTCTTTTTGTTGTTGATTAGTTTTGCTTTCTCTTCTCTGTTCTTCACCAAAAAGTCTCCTCAGTGGCCACATAGTTCCTTAAAGGCAGGTGGGTCCAAGTGACCTTTCCACAATGGCTTTAGTAGAAGTTAAGAGTAGACATACTCACGTTGGGTTGAATCATTTAGGCCTGTATTATCTCTTAAATGAAATTAACTATACTCCTATAATCAAATTGGGGAAATTCAGTAGCATTAGAAAAGATTTACAGCTTTAATAAGATTTAAACTGGTTTATTTCTGAGCTACTCTTCTGGGGTTGGTTGGTTGTTTTGTTGTTGTTGTTGTTGTTGTTTTGTTTTGTTTTGAGCATTGCATACTCAGCAAACTAATAGAACAGGGTGGAAGCATGAATATAGTACCGAATCTGTATTTTCAAGGTATAAGCCCTCTACTTATTTTTTGTCTTGTACACAACCCAATCATACCTTATTTTTCATACAGTGGTATTATTTAAAATAATACCATAATGAGAGCTGGTAAGAGGGACTTAACCGACACAGTGACTCAGCTGTGTCCTGGCTTGGCAGATGCTTCCTGCCCTTACTGAATTTACCACTGAGTGGGATAGACAGAGACCTAAAATAAGTGATTATGAGAGGATTGGCTTACAATATGGGGCTGGCTATTTTGTTGGCCCCTTCCAATCCACCATACTGTGTGCCCTAGGAGACAGGCCATTAGGGATAGTCTGTGCGATCCTTTGCCCTCTGGCTTTTGGGAGGTAAGTCAGGTTCTTCGTTTTTCTTGCTCCCACCTTCCCCAGGCTGTTGGTTAGAGGTGGTGCTGGTTTCCTCTGCTGAAAGACAAAACTCCTGTCAGATGGCCCTCCTCTGCTGTGGCTGCACTTAAGTTCTTGATGCAACTACTTTGTCGTCTTGTCCTTTAAGACCTAAGAGAGATGATGGTGCTTCACTGTGGCTAGCTCCTGGGGATCTCAAATCCTTGCTAGTTTCCTTTACCTTGTTCATGACTTTGTAAATGGTTACTTTCATTAAACTCTTTCCTTTTACCCTGTTTGAGTACCATTTCTTTCCTGCCTATAACCTGAATAATAACTTAGTACTCCAAATGAAGAAGTTGAGGCTTAGAAATCAGTGAATCTCAGAAATGGGATTAGAATCCAATCTGTTTTGTGTCGAAGCCTGATTTGTAAACTCAATATTTCACTATTTGCCTGTGGTGACTAGGAGATTCTCGTTGTCATCTTGAAATGGAAGAGAAACCTAAGGGAAGTTTGTCACCTGTTGGATGTGACCATTGTTTGGAAGCTAAACAGCAAGCTAGCTCTTACACATTTGAATGAGCAACCTACTTCAACTTCTGTAGTTGAGATTTTTTGTTACTTTCTTTTGGAATTGCCATGAAGATCATTTATCATTCAGGAAAGGGAAAAAATCTAAAGTAATGTTCAATTTGCCACTTAATTTTCTAGGCTTGGCTCGGATCGACTGCTGGGTGTTTGCAAATATCTGATCCCATCTTTAAGGACCAAGTTTTTTTGTTTTTTGTTTTTTTAAAGATTTTATTTATTTACTTGACAGAAAGAGATCCCAAGTAGGCAGAGTGGCAGGCAGAGGGAGAGGGGGAAGCAGGCTCCCCGCTGAGCAGAGAGCCCGATGCGGGGCTCGATCCCAGGACCCTGAGATCATGACCTGAGCCGAAGGCAGAGGCTTAACCTACTGAGCCACCCAGGTGCCCCAAGGACCAAGTTTCAGGACATTTAAAAAGAAATGCAAATGGAGTTGAAGGGCGTTCCAAAAGAGAACTCTAACAATGTGCTCAGTGATGGCAGCCAAGTTGAAATGAACATAGAACTTCTTGGGCAGCTATTTTGAAAGACAAAATATTTGTTTCTGTGTGTGATCTCTTGACTCAGAAATACCAGAATTTAATCATGTTACCTGAGTCTCCTCTCACTGCATCCTGACTCTGCATTCATTTACTTGACCTGCAGAGGGACTCTAGGCCAACTAGGAAGATGATGCTTGAGGGCGTGCCGCTCATTATTGCCTTATAACAAGAGTGCTGTTTGAGGCAACATAGCCTGATGGGTAAGAGCTGGGTATTGAGCTGGACCGTGCTGGTGTGTATCCGAGCTCCACAAATGCCCACTGGGTGTCATGGGGCTCTGTGCCTTGGTTTCCTTATTTGATAAGTGGAAATGATAGTAGCTACCTTACAGTTTTTGTGGAGACTAAATTAATTATGTAAAGGGTTTAGGAGAATGTCTAGCACAACTATAAATGGTAAATAGTGGTTAGCATGTTGGATTTTTTGTTTATCTCTGATCATTATCACCATTTTTAGTCTTGACTCCGTGGATTCTTCTGCCCTTTGTGTAAATCACACTCCTTCATAGACCTTATCCATCAAACATGAGTGACCTTCCTCCTGGAAAGATATAGAAATTAACTCCCTATACTGGTGGCTTTTGAAGAGATAGTGTCTAAATCATAGAATAGGAGAAAAGGAACCAAAGGAGAAAGAAGAGATAACGAGCCTGGTGGGAAAGTGAGCCTGCTGGGAAGAGAAGGCATACCTCTAACAATGCTGTTGTTTATTTTTCGTCCTTTTGTTTTTACAAAGCTAGTACTTAAGATTCAGGCACACACATGGGGTGGGTTCTACTGCATCTATTGTTAACAAGCCAGGTACCTCTTGCCATTCAGTCACTACCTCTTGTGCCTCTGTGTTTCAGCTTGCAAAGTGTTGTTAATATCGGTTACTTCCCTCCCTTCTGGTTAACTTGGTGGACCTGTTAAGGACAAGCATCCCTCTTGCATTGGACATGTGATAGCTATCAAAATTAAAGGGATTCTGCTTTAAGAGAACAAGCATGAGAAACCCCATGTGCCATAAATCAAGACCACATTCAAAGTCTGACTCTTGAGTAGGAGTTGGAGCAGGATGGCACATGGGGAATGAAGTTTGGGCTGAGGGGAAGTGGGGAAAAGGCATCCAGGTCTCCCTGTATTAATTCTAGGAATCAGAAAGAGCTATTTTACCCACAAAATGGGGAGGTGAAAAACTGCCCACTGGCTAGGGAATTGCCATGGGAAAAAAGAGGAACTGGCCAAAAACTGCGACCCAGAGCTGTAGCACTCATAAATGAGGTAGTAGAATTCCCACCTCTGTGATCTGAGTCCCTCCATCTCAGACATGATCACAAGGTTGTCTCAAACTAGTGGGAAAGGTTAAGGGAGTTATAAAAAAGGATTGGGCTATAGTGTCCTCATTGATACTCTATCTACTCTATCTCTCGAATTTTCTGTAGGGGATGTTATAATTCTCTTCTTCCCACTCTTCCACTTAAAATAAAAACGTATGGTATGATTTATCACAAGAACTCTTTCTTAACTTCCAATAGCCTGATCTCATTTCCTTAAATGAAAAGAGTATTGCAGTAAAACTAGGCTATAACTTTTATAGTCTTGGTCCTAATACAGGCCTATGGATTGACTTATCCCCCTGAATAGCTTTAGTAATGCATAAGTAAGTTGTGTGTGTGCTGTGTGTGTGGAATGGGGAGGGGAAGGAATGTGAGTCCTTTCTCACTCAGAGTAAACTGAACATATTTTTAGAGCAACAGGAGAGGTCTGAGAACACACCTGGCCACTCGTGCTACCTTCACTTGGGCTGAAGAGGTTAAACATTGGGTGTGTATGAACCTATCTCCTCACTTAATGAGTTACTACTCAGCCAGAACCTCTCCCCCCTTCTTTTTTTCCCCTAAGTTTATAATCGTCTAACAATAGGCTATAGGAATAAAGACCAAATTCATTCTGCTTCGATCTAAAGAGATATATTGCAAGCTTAAATAAACCATGCCCTGGTTGAAAATTTTTTTCTGGAAGAGGCTGTACAATGGGAATGCCACAGTTGATAGTGAGAAAATAGAATCGAGTTAATAATTTCCAGAGTTCTAAATCCTCATTATAGAGCTTCACTTCAATATAATAGTTATCTGGGTGTGCCTGGGTGGCTAAGCGTCAGCCTTCAACTCAGGTCATGATCCCAGGGTCCTGGGATCAAGTCCTGGGATCAAGTCCTGCATCAGGCTCCCTGCTCAGCTAGGAGTCTGCTTCTCCCTCTCTCTCTCTACTGTTCTCTCTGCTTCTGCTATCTCTCTCTCTCTCTCTCTCAAATAAATAAAATCTTAAAAAGATATATAATAGTTATCCAACCATAACAAATGGATGGAAACAGAGGTTATGGTAGATGTATAAACCTTAAAGTTAAACATTGTCCCCTTTCATATATACAGACAGAGCTGTGTATGGAAGAGCATGGGTTCTGCTCTCTATTTGGAAGGATAATGATAATTCATAACAGATATGCTTGCGCCAAGCACTTATTTAGAACCAAAGAGCTTTTGGGTTATGTGCTGGAGTGTGTAGAGAATGAGCTTGCTTAGTTTTATCTACCAAACTGGAGTAAAGCTACCTTCCAAGAGTTTCGAATAACTTGAATGAAGAACAGGCTTAGAGGATCCAGCATCAAACCAGCCCATCTTTGAAAAAAGATGTATAAAAACAGATGGAATGAGCTATCCCACTACAGGATAAGTGGGTCAAGTGCCTCGAATCGGATGCTTCCCAGGAACGACACGTCCCTGCTGTTTTTGCATCTGCGCTGCCTGCACATGCGCAGCCAAGTGTGAGCTAAGCTGAGTCGGCGCCTGAGACGTGTGCATCGTGAAACCCGGGGTGGGCAGTGCGCAGGCGCATGCCGCCCGCACCGTACACGTGACGCGCTCGCTGCTTGCCATGGCTGCGCTTCTGAGTTCGGAGGTGGGTATTCCTGTCTCGAGTACTGCACCACGGATGAGCTGGGGACTAAAATGCACAGTGGATGACTTATGAAAGTGAGACAGAAATTAGGCAACTTGTGCTTATTGGCCTTGAAGCTGTGCCCTGGGCACCCCATTTTTTCCGTGTGTTCACTCTCTTCTGCGTTGAGGGCAATTTTTTTTATGATAAAAGTCATGAATACACGGTTTGGGGAACTTAGGGAGTGTGCGGAGGTCAGGAGAGGGCGAAGAAAGGCAGGTTTGCGTCTCTTGAAGGCGTTGGGCCAGTCAGTCCCGGCTGCTGCTACACTGCTTCCCACGTGTCAGCCGTGGTCTTGGACCAATGATTCAGCGGTTCCAAGTCTCCATTTCCACATCTGTAAAATGTCACAGGATCATTGCGGGCTAAATGCAGCAAAAACTAGTGCCAGGAGAAACTGCCATGTGAGCACTCGGGGGCAGTGGAAGGGTGGATGTCAAGGAGCCAAATCCTCCCTGGCTGCTCCCACCAGCCCCTTTACTGGATCCTCTCCTCTCTCAATCCTATAGCCCGGCTTCTCCACGCTCTGAGTCACAGCCGCCTTTATTTTCTTTCCGGACCTCTTCTTTCTGCCCTTCCTCATCTTCTAGATATCTCTTTCTCTTTCCAGCATGATCACAACGGGGAGGGGAAGTTGGGTTGGGGGAGGGTCTGGAGCTGCCCAAGACCACAGCCGAGGAATCCACCCCAGAGGGCAGAAACCCACATAGTGCTGCTGGGGCCTCTCTGACTAGGGGAGGCGTCAGGCTGGCAGCGGATGGCAGACTCAGAGAGGGAATGGGAAGCACGCATTTTGAAGAGCAGATCTAAGACCGTTGGCTTAATTTCCATCCCCACCTCCCAGGGATGCAATGCTGAACACGTTCCAAGGGAAAGCAAATCCTTGTTGACTGAATACTGGCGAACTGGCAAAATAAGGAACTTGGCTTGAGTATTTTATAGTAATTACAGTAATTTTTGTCACTGCTTTAACAACTGAGGCCCGGTGAACTCTCTCCGATTCCCTTGCAATTATGTGTGTTATTAGATGTGCCCGGTTAGCTTTGTTGAAAGAGCTTTTATCAATAGAGTGAAACTCTGCCCTGCTCTTGGAGTGTGAGCTATCATGTGGTCTCCTCCTGTCATCAAACAACTGTACGCCTTTCAACTACACTGCTTAGGAACAGCTGTAAAGCATCCTGGGTAGTGTCCCTGTTCATCTCAAGAAATGCAGAGACCTTTGCGAGATTGGGGAGGGGCAGAGTGGAGACTCTGAAGGCGAAGGAATGGGGCAGAAGACCAAGCACAAGATTGCGTCTTGAGGTATGGGTGCGTGTCACCCATTCTTCATTGACTTTTCTGCCTGTGTTTCCCCAAGGAACTTTGTATCCTCTCTTTCAAACCTGACGTCAAACACTTGTAATCTAGAAAATTGGCCCTGAGTAATCCCATTACTGAATAATCTTTGTTCTTCCCCTTGGCTTTTCTGCTCTCTGTCCTGTAATTAATTTGTCCTTTTTCCAAAGGAGCTTTCCAACATGTCTCTGGCATTAAGCATGCATTCTGTCAGATCGTAAACTCTGAGGGGCACAGAGTCCCTTCTCCCACCCCACTCCATCCCTTCTCTCTACCCCTGCCGTGCACTGGAACTATTTAGCCATTAGTTAGAGACTTTGCCACATACCAAAAGAAACACATTCTGTCGTTGTTGTATTTATTGCATTTAATTACAAGGCATTTGGAAGGCATTTTAGGACTCTGCATCCTCTGTCAGCATTTTGCACCTCGTGGACCAATAGTAAGTTTCCGTCCTCACTTGGCTTCATCGTCATGGACACTTGTGCTGCACAAATGCTAGTGAGGTTCTCATGTCTGGAGTAGAAACAGTGACTTAATTCTGCAATCGTATTCAAATCCTCTAAGGAGCTGGTGGCTGACACACGCTTTGGCTGTCTCCCCCGATGTTCAGTAAACATGTGGTGTAGTTTATGTACAGTACCGTGGTCCAGTCCCCAGCCAAGACAGAACTGCCAGAGGGAGGTCAGTTATTAATTTAAGTCTGAAGCAGAAGAGCATGAATTCTATTTAACGTCATTGCTGCTCTGGCTGTTGTATAAAGCTTTTCAGTTTTGGACTAGAGAAACAAAAGATCTTGAAAACCTTGGTGTCATTCACTGTGCTCATAGAATATCCACGTTTCTAAACTTGGGACCTTGTACGGCGTGTTAGAACAAAAAGCACGCAGCAAGCCAAAACCAAAATATTTTCAGCTTTGTTGCCCAAGTGGGGTAAATTCTTTCCCACAAGAGGGCCGTTCCCAGGGTATTTTATACCCTCCTCAAGAAGTTTACAAAATCAGAGTTTGTATACATTCTGTGCAGCCGGCAGACTTGACGTTAGCTTCACCCACTCTTGCCAACTCAACTCCCTTCCTACAGGAGTCATTCCACTTCCTCCTACTGCTCCCCATGCTGTTGACATAAAAGAATGAAAATATGTTTGCTCTAAGAGAATAGGGTACCTCAAAAGTTTGATGAAAACTAAACACGAGCCAAGAGTTAGTTTTAAATACAAACCAGGGGAAGTAATTTGTACTTACCCATTTATCTGTTAGGGCTCTTGGAACTGTAGGAGATAATTTTTGTGGTAACACATTATGAATGTATAGAAATACATAAGAAAGACAACCAAAGAGCCCAACTTCCTTGGTTTAAGTCCTGCTGTTAGATATTGGCACCGTATGTGGTGTGACATGATTTCTCACGTCTGGTCTCCCACAAACCCTCAAGGTGTGAAATGATGGTGATTTGCATGTCCTCCTCAAAAACAGAAACTTCTTGATCATGGTAACTGGCCTAAATTGCATTAGCCCAACAATCCAGTTGAAAAGTATTCTTGATCCATGACTGTATTGTCAAAATATCTCCATTTGCATGGTATGATCTATTTGAGAGCTGAATTTTTGGCATAGTTAAAAAAAATTGACTGTCCTGAATCATGTGTTAATTCACACTCACTAACAAACAGCATATGCTTGCATTAATAGTGCCCTTCTGTTCTACATCCTAGCCTTCTAATGGAGTCTGTCAAACTTGTCTTCTAAGTTTACGTTGAGATTGAAAGGCAGCTCCTTAGTATATTGTTAGAACAGTGGGATGCTTCCACTTTTTTTCTCTTTAATTAAACAAACTTGCCTTTATGTAAAGTGGCATATCAGGGGACTTTCTGGTGGTGAGCCATTTCCACCTCCACCATCTGAAGTCACAAAATGAGTTGGCTGCTGCTTGTTGGCTTCCTTTTTCTTCCCCCGTACCATGCTCTACTTCATCCTGTTCTTTCTGTTGCCAAATTCTGCCCTTGCAAAGCATCGCTACATTTTTCTTTCTTCTCCCTGATTCAGACTTTTAAGGTCTCACATCACACAGGCATGTTGGAACCTTCTCTTCTTTCTTCAGATGAGGTCCCCTTCCATTCGTTCCATTTCGCTTTGGTCTTAATCCTACCTGTTCTCTCCAATCGGGTTGTCTCACCGAAGCATTTAGGCACGTAAGGCCTTCAGACAGAGTATCATGGCTTTGGTCGTCTTCCTCTCTGCTGTCTTTGAACTTCAGTGATCTTTTTTCCTCATTAAGCTGATTAATAATTGTTGCACGTTTTCAATGACTGATCCTTCTCTAGAAGTTCAAATGGAGCAAATAGTGTATGGAAGGCATGCTTCACAATGGAACTGGCTTTTTTTCTTTTTTTTTTTTTTTAAGATTTTATTGATTTGTTAGAGAGAGCGAGCACATGCAAGCATGAGTGAGGTGAGGGGCAAAGGGAGAAGGAGGCTCTCTGCTGAGCAAGGAGCCCGACGCGGGACTCAGTCCCAGACCGTGGGATCATGACCTGAGCCGAAGGCAGACGCTTAACTGACTGAGCCACCCAGGCATCCCACACTGGAAGTGGCTTTAAGGCTTATTCCTCATTGTATTCTATTATTTTTCTGAAACTGAACATTAAAACACATTTAATGTTTTATTATTAAAGTACTACACATCAGTGATATAGAGTATCTGGAAAATGTGTATGATTTAAAAGTTAAAAAACCCCAGAGCACTCCTTTTAAAAACAAGTGCTTTAACATTTGCCATTTCCTTTTAGGCATTTTCCCCCTAATTACAGTGTGTGTAATAACATAATCTTATATAATTATTAAGAGTATGTACCCATTACATATACATGTTGAGTATGAGGTATACATGTGTGAAATTCAAATTTTGCTTTTTTAAATTTATGTAATTTCAAATACATTCAATTTGTAAGTTATATGGAGATACACATTAAAGCCACCGACTGGGGAAAATTGAGTATAATCAATTATTCTTGAAAAATGAGCAGATTATCTGTTGTTTTTATTATGCATATCTATAAATTTTCTATTTTATAACTTGCTTATTTAATAATTTGTTATAGTTTAACTGTAAAATAATTTTAATATGTGATTTTTTTAAAAGTATTCATACAGCAGCTTCTTGGGATGGATCACATTATTCCCATTCTACAGATGGTAAAACTCAGTGTCTAATTAACTGGTCTATAACTAAATATGGCAGTATTACAGGCACATTGAACCCCAAAGCCACTTCCCTTTCCACTCAGCCACACCTTTTCATTAGATGTCTTTGTCAGTGCAGTCAGAAATTCAGCTTTTGGGGGAGAAAGAGGAGTAAAGAATAAAGGAGGGCCCCTAAGAGAAAAAAATGTTTAATTTTCTCAAATGTGTTCTTAGTATTTATAGATCATACGACTTCGCTTATGATGTGATGTATCATGTGAGTAGCGTCATTAACATTTTTGTTCTTATTTTGCCCATGTTACTGCCCCTACATTCCTGGTAAGTGTAACTTGGCAGCATTAATATTGATATTTTTTCCTTTGCTGAACTACATTTAAGATGACACCATCTCTGAGAAATAAGCCTCATTTTACTTTCTATACTTTCTCAAGATAGCATTAATTTATATGGTTTATATTAGGAAAAACAAAGTCACATACATCTATCTGCTGGTTAGTAACACCCTCCGAAGAGCTTAATCACTGCTGGGCCGGCCATCAAACACATGCAGGGAGGCAGTGACATTGCGGTATAGTAGAAAGATCAGAACTTGGAATCGAGTTGTTTGGAATCCCAGTTCTGCCATTTACCGGTCTTTATGATGCTTGGATTACCTAAACCTGAATTATCTAACTTCCCTGAGTTTATTTCCCACTAGAGAAGTCAAGATTGAAATTCCTATCTTAAAGAGGGGATTCAGGGACTAAGACATAATATATGTAAAATATCTGGCCCATAGTAAGTGCTCATTAAGTGTTAATATTTTCCATCTGCTACGTTTCATGTATGCTACAAAGAGCTTACATTGCTTAGAGAAATAAGACCAATGCCTTGGGACGAGTGGGTGGTTCATTTGGTTAAGCATCTGCCTTTGACTGGGTTGTGATCCCTGGGTCCTGGGATCGAGTCTCAAGTCAGGCTCCGTGCTCTGCTGGAAGCCTACAGGGACTCGACTTCTCCCTCTGCCTTTCCCCCACTCGTTCTCTCAAATAAATCAATAAAATCTTAAAAAAAAAAAAAAAAGAGAGAGAGAGACCTATGCCTATGAAACATGCAGGAAAAACACACTCCTCAAAACCAAGAGGTGGTTTTGTTTTCTTGAACTATTTGTGATTGGTTATTTTCTCCTAATAGTTCAAGAGAAATTGGACCAAGACTCGGTATTCTATTGTCTCCTAAAGCTCAAAAAGCTTTGTGGAAATTTCTGATATTCTGGTTTGTTGGGGCTGGTTTTTCAGAGGATAGGGACAGAGTGTTAGCAGTGACTTGCTACTCCCTGAGAACAGTCCAGGGAACTGTCTTTATGTAACCTGCTAAGTCTGTAAAATAATAGTAAAATATCATAATTCCTATGGGGTATTAAAGTTATAGGAAGGGGCGCCTGGTTGGCTCAGGTGGTTAAGTGTTGGACTCTTGGTTTCGGCTGGAGTCATGATCTTGGGATCCTGGGATCAACCCCCATGTGGGGCTCTGCCCTCAGCGTGGAGCTTGCTTGGGCTTCTCTCTGTCTCCCTCTGCCCCTCCTCCTGCTCACACATGCTCTCTCTGTCTCTCTGTCTCTCTCTCTCTCTCAAAATAGATTAAAAAATAAAATCTTTTTATGAATGGGTAAGGAAGATGTGTACACACACACACACACACACACACACACGATGGAATATTATGCAGCTGTCAAAAAATGAAATCTTGCCATTTGCAACAACGTGGATAGAACCAGAGGGTTTTATGCTAAGTGAAATAAGTCAATCAGAGAAAGACAATTTTCATGTGATCTCACTGATACGAAGAATCTGGGAAACAAGACGGGGTAATAGGGGAAGGGAGGGAAAAATGAAAAAGACGAAACCAGAGAGGGAGACAAATCATAAGAGACTGTTAATCTCAGGAAACAAACTGAGGATTACTAGAGTGGGAAGGATGGGGTGGCTGGGGGATGGACCCTGGGGAGGGTATGTGCTATGGTGAGCGCTATGAATTGTGTAAGACTGATGAATCACAGACCTGTACCCCTGAAACAAATAATACATTATAGGTTAATTTAAAAAAATAAATTAAAAAATAAAATCTTTTTTAAAAAAGTTAGAGTAAATAATCTGTGTCCTTATCTGTAGAGAACGGGAGAATAATTTTAGGACTGGTTCTACATAATTTGGAACATTTCGCACTGACCATCTTAAGCATAAAAAGTTGATACTCAAGTGGAGATGACTTGAATTCCTTTCTCATCTTTTAAAAATAGTAGAAGCTCATCCAGACGAAAGGTTTTACAATTCCTCCTGCTATTTTAACTGTTGGAGCTAAAATTTTTAAATTGGCCTTGGAAACTTGACAGTCCTTCCTTCCTTACTGAGATCTGTGTAAGGATGATGGAGTGTGTAGGAGCAGGCAGTGAACAAATGGAATTTTACTTGTGCCTATGTGGAAGGAAAATAAGTCTTCTTGCTCCTCAAATATTTTTCTGAAATAATAATTAAGAAATCCTAAATCTAGCAATCATTGCTTTTAGTTCTTCCCTTAATTGGAACAAAGTCCTGGATCCTTCCCATCCCATTCTGCAGGGTGGACCTTAATAATCTCTATGGCCTGCTTTGAATTTCTAGACTATAAAAAAAAAAAAAGTGTGACATTTTGTATATTTGCACAGTGGACCAAAATTAATTTTACTCTCTGTGGAGATGTAGCAACCTCAGTTTTGCCTCTTTTTCAAAGGACAATTCAGATGAGGGAAGTTGGATCATGTTAAGATCAAGTAGCTGGGGAATGCTTCAGCAAGCTGGTGTGAAGCCAGAATATATCATGGGTCAAGTTTACTGAGTTTTTTGCCTTAGTGGAAATTTTGGACTTGGATTCTCTAATCTTTATATCCCACCCCTGTCCCTTGCCCATTTTAGGCTCTTGGAATCAATTCTCTTCCTTCGAGTTCCTTCTTTGGTGTGTACATCTCTGGTAGCCATTCTTTAAGTCCCGAGAATGGGGAGATAACCACTTGGCTATGCTCTTCGGGCTAAAAGCTGATCTCAAATGTTACAAGTTGGTTCAGTGCACATTCAAATTGAATGACATATTCAGGACTGAAGATTTTCAGGGCTCCTTAAAGTTTGAGTCACCCAGAATAATTATGTGTATACAAAATGCTAAACGCTAGTATATTTCTATGAATTGATAAAATTTCTATGAATTGATGACTTTCTATGAATATGATACTGTATTTTTAACCTGCTTTTCCTTAAAGGTACGTGTTTTAAATCCTACCATGTCATCACACAGATTCCCGGTCCTGGTGTTTGTGATTCTTGCTGACCCTTCCTCCACTGGAGGTAGTATATCCCTACCTATCTAAGCATCCTGCAATTATGTCACACTTTGAGTTGTTTCACTATAATGATATTTTAGAGCCCTTATATGAACCATTCCTCATAAGAGATCATTTGTTTGTCACATAGTCTTATGAAGCACATAGCCTGTGCAGGGTAGTGAGCTGGACACGTTGAGGACACACAATTTTGCCTTCTAGGAGTTGACTATTAAAAGAAGCTGTATAGGAGGTGCTAGGAGAGAGCACATTTTGAGTGGGAGCAAACAGGGAAGACTTAAGGAAGGAAGTGATTGAGTTGAGCTGTAAAAGATGGGCAGAATTCTATCAGCTGTGGGCAATATGTTGGAACTGTGATTGAAAGCTTTGTGGGGGCGGGTGTGTATGTGTATGTTTAATTTGACATTAAGTCAAATCTTCTCTTTGGACAGGGTGATGTCACAGTTTGAGAGCTCCTCAGTATCTCTTCTTGGACTGATGGATTCTTGGGTGGCTTGTGCAGGGAGTGGGGGTCGAGGCCTAGGAACCGAGTGCTGTTAAGGTTTCTGCTTCTTCCTGGGTGGGTTGATTGAGGTGGAAGGAAGTTACTACTTCCTACACCGAAAAGGAAGGTGGCAGTGAGAGTGGCTCCCTTAGAATGTGACTCCTGCACTCCTACTTAAAAGTTGGGGAGGGGAAGATGATTGTGTGGACTCATACTAGGAGTTTTATATTGTTTTCAAACTTTAATGTGTCTGAAGTTACTGTAAAATGAAAGTAT
This sequence comes from Potos flavus, assembly GCA_028534135.1. Taxonomy (NCBI): domain Eukaryota; kingdom Metazoa; phylum Chordata; class Mammalia; order Carnivora; family Procyonidae; genus Potos; species Potos flavus. Next base: position 46,559,754 of record CM052895.1, read on the forward strand.
CCTGCCAGAAATAGGAGACCATCTTTAGACTGAAATTAAACCAAGAAACTGAAAATCATGACGTGTTCTGGGGATGAAGTGTTAGGAACAGTGGAGAGGGAGGAATGGGTGAGGGTATGTGGGCATGCCAGTTACCTTGTAAGAAAACTCAGGATAAGAAAAAGCGTAATTTGCAAAATATAGGGATGATGGTCAGCTCCCTTCATGAAGGTGATTTTCCAGCACATGGTGGTGGTTCTCTGTGTGCAGGGAACTGTGATCAAATGTGAGAGGTGCATGTAGATGAATCAATCAAGACTTCTTTCTTGTACAGAACCCCATTTTGTAGCGGGAGATGTGACTGAGCTTCTGTGATGAATGATGTAATAGAGAGGTGAACCAAAGCACTGAGGAAAGTAGGTGAGGATCTCCTCACTTGGAGATCCACAGAATTTTTCTTGAGAAGATGTCACACACAGAAGGTAGGAGAATGGCTTTCCAGGCAGAGAGAAAGTGGAGCACAGAAGCACTTGAACCTAAAAGGTCCTAGCGTGGTGCTGGAACGCTGCGCTCTCTGGAAGAAGTGGCTGGAATGTAGGTTTCTTGTCAGGCAGGAATGGGAAGTTCTGCTAGAACTCTGTCCCCGAGGAAAGGGGGATCCATCGCAGGTTTAGTGAGGGAGAGTAACATCCGCAGGACTGTGTGTTCGAAAGATGCTCTGGTGGCGGTGAGAATGAGTGGAGGAGCCGATGAGGGTGGTTCCAGAGCTTGGTACTTGTCCTAAACTCGAGGGCTCTCTTCTAAAGTTCAGATCGGATTGAGTTTATTGAGAAGAAGAAGATGCTTTTGAGAAACACAAATCTTTGTTGACCCTTATTAATACCATTGGTCCTGGATGGTTTCAAGGAGTGGAGCCACACTGGGAAGTTGAGAGTGGTAGGAAGGGAGGGTAGGAAAAAGGTGTGAGATGTGTGGAGACTCCTGCTTCTTTGGCTCTAGGTTTGTTATATCCAAGACTGTCCTGGTACTCTTCCACATCTCCCCTCTCTCTTCTGCTAGTTCCTTTTCTTCCTTATCTATAAGAAGAGACATTTCCCTAAGTTCTTCCATATTCGTTTTGTTTTTTTTGTTTTTTTTGTTTTTTCCATTCTACCCACACATTTCTAGCCCTTATGTTTCTACTTTTCACTTGGGCAAATGACTTTAAACGTGTTTGCTCTGTGAAGTGGGGCAAATTACCTGCCTGATAGTGTCATGGGACTTACATGAGACAGTTCCTAAGAAACACAGCCTGAGGACTTGAAACAAAGTAAGTGCTTGATAAATAAGCATCTAGCATGTTTTTATATGCTTGTGGAATTCTGCCATATTTTATATTGATGTAAATTTAAGCCCTTCTCTTTTGAGTTCTTCAAGGGTTCTGATACTATTTTTAGGTCTTAAGCATTTAGCATTGTACTTGCTCCAGTAAGAGTTCAAAACTTGATCTCCATTCCTTTTGTCTGCCATGATGATATTTTGGACTCCTCATCGTGGCATGGGATTGGCCTTTTTAAGGATGGACAGGTGAGCTTAACTCTTCTGCTTAGAATCAAGGGTCTCATTTATGAAATGGCTGATGGGAGCTGGTGGTGGCGGGGGAAGAAAAGAGCATACTGACTTTCCTGCCCCATGCGACCATTTCCCTGCTGTACATATACCTTGTGTTCATTAGATGAGTAATGGAACAAACTGGAAACCAAATTGATTTTATAGCTATCAGAATTAAAGTTCAGGATTGAAGAAGGAAAAAGAGTTCCTTCTTATGGAAAAGGAATATTGTCATGAAAATGGACAGCTAGGAGTTGGTCGATGTGACAATTGAGTGCTGTTGAGACTCTGGGCAGAGGACATGCACTCAGGAAATGGGGAGGCCGTGTTCTCTACAGAAAAGCGAAGCTGAACTGTGGAAGCTTATAAAGTAGGTTTATCTTGGAATAAACAGTGTGGGCTTGGAAACTGCTCACTCGATGTCTCCTTTGTTTTGGTCTTTTGGGTACGTGTTGACCAGGAAGGTTAGCCTCATAAAGGCCAAGAAATATGTGAAGGAGGAATCTCAGAGACTTTGGCATCTATAAAACAGGGTTCGCATTGCATGAGAAGCTTTAATTCCCTTCAGGAGTGGGAAAACACACGTCCTTGTAGATTATTTGTTAAACCTCGGAATTTTCAGGAAGGTCCAACCTGAGCCACTGGGCCAATTCTACAAGCTTGTTAAGGAAAGTTGTTGCAAGTGGACCATCCTCTAATTGATTTGAGGCTGTCTAAATTCTGTGACATCGTGTCTATGAACTATGATGGCTCTTCTCATTCTATGTAGTAATTTTAACCCATACTGCATTTTATTTTATTTTATTTTGCTAGCAAAGACATACTATAATAATCCTAAGGCAAATCTTTCTATGCCTGATGTTTCAGTACCCCTGTCTTTCAGCGTCCAATGTTGAATCGCATGAGTTTTTTTCTAGTTGTTGTCTCAGGTGTTTATTTGATGATCGCCGCCTTTAGAAGTAATGCGATGCTCTCCTCTATTTTTAGCTATCGTGGATGATGAAAGGCTCTCCGCAGAGGAGATGGATGAGAGGAGGCGGCAGAACATTGCTTATGAATATCTGTGCCACCTAGAGGAAGCCAAAAGGTAAGATCCCAACATAGTCTATTTGTACACCTTCTCTTAGATGCTCTTTGGGATCCTGTACTTTTAATAACTCCTTTGCTGCCTTGATGGTAGCAGTGTAGTGGGAGAAGGACCACCTGTTTTTGTAAACGGTCAGGCGAATTGAGAGAAAGCTGCTGCCACAACCAGGGTCAAGGCACTAGGGAAGCAACTAGTACTTCTTCAGATTCTCCCAGGGAATCTCTGGCCAAAGTGCAGATTTTTTTCAAATTCCTCATGTCACTGGTGTGGATATGGGTGAGCAGCAAAGGCTTAAATCAACTTTCTTTTTTTATGTTTTTAATTTTAATTCCAATATTGTTAACATACAATGTCCGTTTTAGGTGTGCAGTATAGCGATTCAGCAATTCTACACATTACTCAGTGCTCGTCACGATCAGTGTACTTTAACCCTTTTCCCCCAGAGCTTCCTCAGATATTTTTCACACCCCCACCCCAATCATTATAAATGCCCTATAGGACAGTATCGTTTTGGACTGAAGTCCGTGGGTCACTAGGCTAAAGAGTAGGTTTATGACTGCTGTCTCCATTTTAACCCATGGGTGTATGACCACTTAGGATACGTTGTCTCTAAAATCATATTGACTCTTGACGACTTTGTAGGTTATAAGTAAATGTCGGTTTCTCTGAGGAGAAAGTGAAGATAAACTAATTTGTACTTAGGCCTCTGTGTCAGAGGAATCAGAAGAACTTTGCCGTATGCTGGGTGAATACTGACTGCTACAACACCCATATGCCATGGTTTACATTTTCACTGAGTGCTTCATGCTGTGATGGAACAACAGTATTGTTCCATGGGGAGATAATATGTTCCAGCTTTCTTAAGCATATAGAAAATATTTAGGTAACGGTTGTTGGTATTAATTATCTCTAATCACTGATAAATAGCTATCTACAGAGCTAGAAGAATGAGGGGTTTTTTTTTTATTACTATATTCAGTTAGGCAACATATAGAAGTATGTTTGATGTAGTATTCAACGATTCATTAGTTGCAAAGAATGAGGTTTTAAATCGCTGTTGTGTAGAAGAACATTCAGTGACACATGAGCTAATTTGGCCTCAAAATTGCTTGAAAGGGGATTTCTCTGGGTTGTTTAATATTTTAACAGTATCATGTAGATCTAAGCTCTGAAGACTACTCTTAAAGGTTATTAAATATGTCTGTGAAGTTGACAGGTTGCAGGTCACTGAAGACTCAGTATTGGTAAGATTATGAAAAATAGGCTTTTAGTCAAGTTGTTGATAACAAAGTTAGATAAGGAGAGTGATTCATAAACATTCAAAATAAACATGCTTTCAGAGAAAAAGTTGAGGGAGACTTACTGGAATTTTTCTTCTTAAACACACTTTGTGTTCTTAGTTTTTTGTCTCTTGTTTTTTTCTAAGTGAGAAACAGTATCACACAGAGATGTGTGACTGGAGTCAGGGAACTGGATATCTTGGTCCCAGCATTACCACTTTGGAGCTCTGTGACCTTGGGCAGGTCATCTAATCTGTGGGAACTTCAATTTGGTCTCTCTCTATTGGGATGATAAAGATTTAATGCAGTAAGGAGTTTTCATTGTGTCATTAAAAAAAAGCTTAAAAAGAAAATACATTAGCGCCACCTGCCCTATATCCTGGGGTTCCCCGCCCTAAAAATCAACTAAAATAAAAAAGACATAAGTGTTCTTTAAACTAGAGTACCAATCAGGTATATGGTGATAAGCATAGTTTTCTCCTGAATGTATCAAATGTATCAATACAGCTTGAAGGCTTGTCATATTGTTTAATGTCTTCAAAATTTTGTAGTTGAATTTTGTTTTAGAAAACTCAACATAACAATTAGTCCAGGTTCTTTCAAAGAAGTTTAAGAATGGTTCCACTGAAAGAAAAAACTAGAAAATATACAACTTTTCCTCTAAGATGGTTTTATAAATTCTTTTTTATAACAAGAGATCAGATATAATATGTATTTATGAATCTTACTAAGATCTGAACATGTTTTTGCAACTTTCAGGGAACCTGATTCTTGGTCACAGAGACTGTAAAAATTTATGTGGTCATTAATACATATATATATTAGTAGGTGAACTATGATTTCAGAAAGCATAGTGTATAGAATTCTGATGGTCCTGAACTCAAGAAATAAATGAAGGGGTGAATTAGTCTCTGTTTAAAAAATTGAGAGGGTTTGGCACATGATTGTTTTATAATGCTCATGCCTTCGGAATTTGTCGTAGTGGGTTTATTATAGTGCATGCATGTGCATGTGTTAATGTGAGTGTGGTTGGCTGTTTCTTGTCTTAATTCAGTTGAACCGACTTTGGTGTGTTTTAACTAAAAATGTGTAGGTTCTGTCTTTGTGCCTCTCTTTTTTCATTCTAGAGGTGAGAGCTGGAAGGATGTGTTTATATGTCCTATAACTCAGAATTTCTGAAAACTCAAAATGGTAATTGTCCATTATATATCTAACTTTGCTTTTATTAATTTCAAAATTCTATAATTATTAGACCATTTAAAAGTTATTCAGAGGAAATACCAGTACTAACACAAAAAAGATGATGGGCTACTATGAACAATTACAAGCCAACAAATATGTGTAAGATAACCTAGATGAAATGGACACATTCCTAGAGAGACATAAACTATCTAAACTGACTCTAAAAGAAATAAAAATATGAATAGACTTATAATAAGCAAAAAGATTAAGTTAGTAATCAAGAAATTGCCCATTTTTCCAAAAAATATTAGAGGAGGGAACACTTCCCAACTCATTCTACTAAGACTAATACTGCTTTGATACCACAACAAGACAAAGGTACCTCAAGAAAATGATAGACCAATATCCCTTATGATACAAATATAAAAATCCTCAACAAAATAGTAGCAAACCAAGTCCAGTAACATATAAAACATTATATGCCACTAAGTGGGATTTATCCTAGAAATGCAAGTTTAGTTTAACTCAAAAATCAATCATGACAATTCAGTGAAGAAAAAATAGTCTTTTCAACAAGTAATCTTGACACAACTGGTAATACTCGTGCATAAAAATGAATTTGGATCCCTATCTCATGCGTAATCTAATCTAAATATGAGAACCACAACTACAAAACTTCTAAAAGAAAACAGAAGCAAATCTTTGTGATCTTGGGTTAAGCAATGGTTTCTAAGACTTGACACCAAAAGCACAAGCAAAACAGAGAATAGATAAATTAGCATCATAAAAATTAAGGCTTTTGATTCAAAGGATATCATCAAAAAAGTAAAAAGCCAACCCATGAAGTGGGAGAAGATATTTGCAAATCATATAACTCAACATAAAAAGTAAAAACCTAATTTTGAAGTGGGCAAAAGTTCTGAATAGACATTTCACCAAGTAAGATACAAATGTGCAATTAGAACAGTGCAGGGTTCTTAACATCAGCTGTTAGGGAAATGCGAAGTGAAAGCACGATGAGGTACTACTTCACACTAGAATAGTTATGGTCAAAAAGACTGACAGTATCAAGTATTTGTAAGGATGAGGATAGGTACTGGTTGGATTGCAAAACGGTGCAGCTATTTTTAAAAAATATATATTTATTTATTTGAGAGGGAGAAAAAGTGGGGATAGGGGCAGAGGAAGAGGGAGAGAGAGAATCTCAAGCAAACTCCCCACTAAGCATGGAGCCCAACATGGGGCTCGATCTCATGACCCTGAGATCATGACCTGAGCCAAAACCAAGAGTCAGACTAAACCAGCTGAGCCACCCAGGTGTCCCGGTGCAACTACGTTTTAAAACATTCCGGCAGCTCCTTAAAAAAATTAAATATGGAGTTACCATATGACCCAGTAATTGCAGTACCAGCTATATACCAACGAAAACTGAAAAGTTGTGTGCACACAAATGTACATACAAATAGTCACTGAAGCATTATTCATAAGAGCAAAAAAATGGAAATAATCCACATATACATCTACTGATGAATAAACAGAATGTGGTATATCCTTACAATGAAATATTCATCTATAAAAAATATTAACAAATCAAATTCAATAATGTATTAAAAAAAGACTAAATCACAGCCAAGGGAGATTTATCCCCAGATGTGCAAGGCTGGTTGAACATTCAAAAATCAGTTAGTGTGATATATCACATTAATAGGCTAAGTAAGAAAAATTACATGATGATGTCACTATATCAGTGCAGAAAAGGCATTTGACAAAATCCAAAACTTAATCAGGATAAAAATTCGTAGTTAACAAGGAATAGAGGGGAACACACTCAGTTGAGAAAGACCGAATGAAAAACATTGTGCTTAAAGCTAACATCCATACTTAATGTTGAGAAACTCAAAGTTTTCCCATTAAGATCACACAAAAGGCAAAGACGTTCTGTCTCACCACTCCTTTTCAACATTGTACTGGAAGTTCTAGCTAATGTAGTAAAACAAAAGAAAGCATATACAGAGTGGAAAGAAAGATGTAAAACGGTATTTCTTCACAGATGACGTGATTGATGATGTAAAAAACCTAAAAAAAAAAAAAACTAAAAAAAACTGGACTAATAAGCAATCACAGCAAACTTGGAGGATACAAGATTATATAAAGAAGTCTATCATTCTTCTACATACCAGCTAGGAACAAGTGGAATCTGAAATTAAAAACACAATTCCATTTTTATTAGCTCTCAAGAAATAACTTAGATATAAATTTAATAAAATACACACAAAATTTATATGAGGAAAACTAAAATTTTGATGAAGTAGAAGAAAACTAAATGGAGAGAGATTCCATGTTCATGGATAGGAAGACTTAATATTGTTAAGATGTCATTTCTTCGCAACTAGAGTTATAGATTTAATGCAATGTCAGTCCAAATCTCAAGTTATTTTTTGCATATTGACAAGGTGATTCTAAATTTTACATGGAGAAGCAAAAGACCTAGAATAGCTAACACCATATTAAAGAATAAGGATGGAGAACAGACACTTCTAGTCTTCAAATTTAATAAAAAGCTCCAGCGACGAAGACAGTGGCATTGGTGAAACATTAAACAAACAATCAGTGAAAGAGAATGGAGAACCCAGAAATAGACCCCTACAAATAAGATCAGTTGACCTTTGACAAAGGAGCAAACCAATACAATGGGGCAAAGATGATCTTTTCAACAAATGGTACTGGAACAACTGGACATGCAAAGAATGAACATAGATCTTAGACCCTATACTCCTCGCAAAATATACCATTATACCCTTCACAAAAAATACCTCAAATGGATCAGACCTACGTGTAAAAATAAAAAGTATGAAACTTTAAAAAGATAGGGGGTGGGGGGAAGGGTTAGCCTGGTGGTAGGTATTGAGGAGGGCACGTATTACATGGAGCACTGGGTGTGGTGCATAAACAATGAATCTTGGAACACTGAAAAAATAAAATAAAAAATAATTTTAAAAAACTTTAAAAAGATAACAAAGGAGAAAACTTAGATGAAATCGAGTATGGCAGTGGCTTTTAAGATGTAGCACCAATGGCATGATCCGTAAAAGAAAAAACTTCGGAAGCTAGATTTCATTAAAATTAGAACTTTCTGCTTTGGTAAAGGCAACGTCAAGAGAATGAGAAGACAGTCCATAGACTGATAGAAAATAATTGCAAAAAACATATCTGATAAAGGACTGTTTCCCAAAATTTGTAAAGAACTCTTAAAACCCAACAGTAAGAAAAGGACTAAAGAATGGACTAAAAACCTTAATAGACACATCATAGAAGAAGATAGATATACCGATGACAAATAAGCATAGAAAAAGATGCTCCACAGCATATGTCATCAAAGAAGTACAAAATAAAACAAGAGACCAAAACAAGAAACCACTCTACATTTAGCATATGGCCAAAATCTGAAACACTGACACCACCAAATACTGTGAGATTTAGAGCAACAGGAACTCTCTCATTGCTCATGGAAACGAAAAGTGGTATAGTCATTTTGGAAGATAGTTTGACGGTTTACTTAAAAACTAAACATACTCTTACTGTATGATCCAGCTGTCATGCTCCTATTATTTATCCAATGAAGCCTTAGGTCCACACAAAAAAACCTGTACACGGATGTTGATGAAAGATTTTTTTTTTTAAGATTTTGTTTATTTATTTGACAGAGATCACAAGTAGGCAGAGAGGGGCAGAGAGAGGGGGGGGGGAAGCTCGGAAGCTCGAAGATCTCCCGCTGAGCCGAGAGCCCGATGCGGGGCTCGATCCGAGGACCCTGAGATCATGACCGGAGCGGAAGGCAGAGGCTTTAACCCACTGAGCCACCCAGGCACCCTGATGAAAGATTTTTTTTGTAAAGATTTTATTTATTTGAGAGAGAGAGTGAACAAGCAGGAGGAGGGGCAGAGGGAGAGGGAGAAGCAGACTCCCTGCTGAGCAGGGAGCCTGATGCAGGGCTCCATCCCAGGACCCTAAGATCGTGACTTGAGCTGAAGCAGACGCTTAACCAACTGAGCCACCCAGGTGCCCCTGAAAGATTTTTTTAATAATAGTAAAAGTTGGACATGATCAAGGTGACCTTCAGTAGGTGAAAAAATAAATACACCGTGGCATATTCAGACAATGGAAAGAAATGAGCTATCAAGCCATGATAAGACCTCAAGGAACCTCAAATGCATACTGCGAAGTGAAATAAGCCTATCTGAGAAGTCTACATCCTATAAAATTCCAGCTATGACATCTGGAAAAGGCAAAACTATGGAGACAGTAAAAATTATCGGTAGTCGGGGGAGGAGGATGAATAGATGGGGCACAGAGGATTTTTAGGATAGTGAAAATACTCTGTATGACAGCACAGTGATAAGCGTCATTATATATTTGTCCAGACCCACAGTATGTGTACCACCAAGAGTGAACCATGATGCAAACCATGCAATTTGGATGATTATGATGGGTCCATGTAGGTTCATCAATTAGACTAAATATTCCAGTCTGGTGCAGGATGTTGACAGTGAGAGAGATCATGCATGTGTGAGGGTGGGGGGGGGGGGTATATGGGAAATTTCTATAGCTTCCTTTCAATTTTGTTGTGAATCTAAAACTGCTATTAAAAAATGGTTGTAAAGAATGAAATACTGGGGCACCTAGGTGGCTCAGGTGGTTAAGCGTCTGCCTTCGGCTCAGGTCATGATCCCAGGTTCCTGGAATTGAGGCCCACATCGGACACTTTGCTCAATGGGGAGCCTGCTTCTCCCTCTCCTCCCTGCTTGTGCTCTCTCTTACTATCTCTGTCACTATCTCTGTCTCTCAAATAATTAAATAAAACCTTAAAAAAAAAATGAGATGCTGATACATACTTCAGTGCAGATAGACAGTGAAAATATACTGACTGAAAGAAACTAGGCACGAAATGCCACTTACTGTATAGTTCCATATATATGAAGTGTCAAAAAAAGGCAGACCAATGGAGATAGATGGTAGATCACTGGTTGCTGAGGCCTGGCAGGATAGAGGGGTTGGGGAGTGACTGGTAATTGGTATGAAGTTTGTAATTGCAAGGACAGAAATGTTATCAAATTGATTGTGGTGATGGTTGCATAATTCTGAGTGTACTAAAAACCACCCATTTGTATACTTTAAAAGGGTAAAGGTATGGCATATAAACTATATCTTATTAAAACTGTTACTGAAGTTACTTCGACCAGACTAACTTGGAGAAGTCCTTAGTAAAGCTGTTAAATAAGATTAAATGGTATTTAGCAGACAAAATAGGCATAGAAGGTATGCCTAAGATACATGGATTGTCTAAAAAGTGTTTATTTGATAGTTTTTTGAGCATCCACCGTGTATAAACAGGTACAATAGGGTCACTTTGGAGGATAGAGATAAAGCAACTAATAATGTGCTCATATTGCTTACTATTTGGTCAAAGCTTTCACTTTAAAATTCTTTTCTTCACTTAGTTTGCTTCCTTAATCTCTCTGCATGTGCGTGCATGAGTTTTTCCCTGTATCCAGCCCATCATTCTCTTAAATATCTCTACTATGTTCACCTCTCTTCCTTACCATGAGCCTCCTGAAGCCTTCTAACCTCTCTTGCTGGATTACTGCAGTGGTCTCTGACTGGCTTCCCCACTCCTCTGGCTTCTTTAACCCTTAATCTGTATGATAGATGAATTTCTTCAAAACTCTGATCTGTCGTGGCCAACCCCATTGAGAACCACCCAGTGGTTATTGATTTATTAATTATTCTCTTGGAACAAACACTAAACCCTTTTATAGGGCCTCATAAGCTCTGCCTGGTCCCATCCTTACAGCCTGGACTGCAGGTTCATATTGTGCCCTGTTCCCTAATTGTTTTATATACAGCCACATTGACACCTTTTCCATGTTCCTTCCTGTGCAGGACCTTTGCATGTACTATTCCCTGTTCCTGCTTATCTAATCAGTTACTACGGTCTTTAGATCTCAGCTCATTTTTTCAGGGAGTCCTTTGACAGACCCATCTAGGTCAAAAACCCCTATTACAAGGTACCGTAACATCCTATCTGCAACAGACTCGAATGAAATACTTAGTGCCCAGTATTGGATTACTATCATTTGCTTATTAATTAGGGTTAGTCGTACTTTGTTTTCTGTATGTTTTCGTTTTCCCAGAGATAAGAAGTAGAATGTGAATTATGGTAGATGAGATTCTAGATGATTTGGCTAGACATCCAGCCTAAACTTAGTCTTAGTCTCAGTGAAAAATTCTATATTGCAGTTAGGTGGTTCCTGCCATCTCTCTGACCCAGCGGGTTATGAAGCTGGGAATCCTAGACAATTGAATGATACTACAGTGAACTAGAAGTTACCTGGAGAAGGACATAGAGTATTTTTCAGTGGGTGAAAGAATGACTGACTAAATGAAGAGGGAGGAGGTCACCTGTAAATTAAGATGACTCATGGCTGAAATTATGGCTACCGGTTGATAAAATTATGACTTCTGGGCATATGGGCTTGTTAATTAAGTCTCAATGCTAATATTAATGACAAAACAATGAAAGGAATATTTTTAGGACCAAAAAAGAGAAATAACTGCTTTATAAAGTGGCTCTTGACCCAGTGTTTCTCCATAGGATAAAGGGTTTACACGGTATCATGAAGAACCAATCATTGGGAGGCAGAGGATATCTGGCATATGTACTAGTTACCTATGACTGTGTAACAAATTACTCTAAAACTTAGCAGCTTAAAACAATGAACATTTATTTCACAGTTTTTGAGAGTCAAGAATCTGATCATCATTGAGCCTGGGTCCTTTGGCATTCAGTCTCTCATAAAGCCGCAGTCGTCACAAGCCTCAAGCAGGGCAGATCTGCTTGCAAGCCTAGTCTTGGTGTTGGCAGGATTCAGTTCCTGATGGACGTTTGGACTGAGGATCCCAGTTCCTTGCTGCTGTTGGCCATAGGCCTCCCTCAGTTCCTTGACAGATGGGCCTCTCTGTGGGGGTAGCTCACAATATGGCAGCTGGCTTCCTTCAGTGAGCAAGCAAGAAGGTGAGTAAGATGGAAGCCAGAGCCCTTTTGTAATCTATTCTTGGAAGTGGAGTCCCATAATTTGCTGTGTTCTATTCATTAGAATCAAGTTACTAAATCCAGCATGTGTTCAAGGGGAGAAAATTACAGAAGGGCGTGAATTCTGGAAGGCTGGAATCCTTAGGGGCCACCTTACAAGCAGCCTTCTATAGGGTATATGCATATCCTTTTGCAGTTGACCCTAGAGAGAGCACCTAAGTGGGGAAAATCCTCTTTGTTACTATCAGAAACCAAATCAGGAATTGGATGTTGTCTTGTTCTAAATGATTCTGATACTAAAGTTCTTTATTCCTTGATATTTTTGAATTGGGAACTATTTTGGACTAAGCTTTTCATTCTTCTGCCATTGTAAGTAATACCAAGTGGATTTTTAAAGTTTTTCAGGTAGACCCTAAAAGCTGTTTTGATAGTTTCTTTGCTGTGGATATTTTGCTGAAACGGGACTGTTTAGACAAGTCTGCTACTTGTACAGGCATTGTTTTTGTTTTGTTTTTAAAGATTTTATTTATTTGACAGAGAGAGACACATCGAGAGAGGGAACACAAGCAAGGGGAGTGGAAGAGGGAGAAGCAGGCTTCCCGCCAAGCAGGGAGCCCCATGCGGGGCTGATCCCGGAACCTTGGGATCATGATCAGAGCAGACAGTTAATGACCGAGCCACCCAGGTGTTCCTCATACAGACTTTGAAAGTTTCTCTCCAATGTCAGAAATCCCACCATTTAAATTAAAGGAGTTAATTTTCCAAAAAAAGAATTAGATTTGAATAGTGAAAATGAATCTATTTTAAGAACTTCATTTCTTTAGTTTTTTAGGAAACTGTGCAAAAAAAAAATCTAAGATGGAGAGTTGTCTTTGGGAAAACTGGGTTGAGGAGGGAAATCAAATTGAAGCCATTATGAAGGTCAGGGAATGGGAGAGGGTATCTTGGCAAGAAAAAGACAGGGAATTTGCAAATTACGCTTGAGCAAATAGTTATGAATGGGTCTGCTGTTTGTTTCCCAAGGAAGTTCCTGAAATATTATATTTCTTTTTTAAGGAAAGAGAAAATGGTACAAATCCTCTGGTGTGCTTACTTTTTCTCTCCTACCCCTGAAAATAAACAAAGCAAAAGATCTTTCCCTTGGTGATGGACTTGTTTAGAAATATTATCTTCAAAGAGCTCTTTATATGAGCCAAGCTGTTCTTTATATTAGTGAGTCTGGGACAGTTTCATATGTGTACTGGAAGAGAAACAAAATACGGGTGTGATTCCTTTTGTGTCCAGGCTTACCACTCAGCAAACCAAGACACCTCATTGATTAGATGAGGTCTCAAGCTCTGGCCTTACCTAGTAGGGAGGTAGAGAATTAGATTCGAAAGGAGAAACACTTCAAATGTTGAAGCAAGTGAGAGCTGTGAGTATGGGTTTACAAACAGTATTTGCGACTACTTTAAGAAAATGAATCTTTTAACTGGGGAATGCTTTAGAGAATCCACTGGATTTGCTTGGAACTCACTGTTTTTTTTCCGAAGGATGCTGCCTATGGCTGTGCTCATAAGTGACACTGAGAGAAACAAGGAATTTGGAAGAAAATAGCTTTCTTGGTCATCGACCCATTAAAAAAGGTTAAGGAAATACTAAGGAATTCTTAATAGCATTTTCGAAATTTAAATAGCTTTTCTATTTCCATGGCATTTCCCCCTTTCTCCTTGTTCTCTCGCTGGCTCTGATGTCACCTTGACCATCCAAGAGGTGAAGTGCGGGGTTGTTCCACGCAGTGGCTGGTAGGCTGGCGGGGCAGGGGTACTGCTGAGTTGAGAGCAGGGGCCCTTCTCAGGGTCTGACTCCTGGGTGAGGGGAGGGAGGGTCTGCTTCTGAGGAGTGGCCTGTTTGGACCTGCTTTCCAATTCGCTTGCTTTGGGAGCCATGTGCCACAGAGGTCCAGGCCCTTTTTGACAGCCCAGGGGTTGTCCCCCTGAGGTACATATCAACAATAGGGAGATGAAGTCACCTCTGAGAACAAGTCTTCAGAGTTAGCCATCAGGGGATAACCTCAGATAAGATTTGGTCTTAATGGGGTGTATTCATGGCACAGGAGGAGGCAGGGTACCAGCCAGCCCAGCCTGCCAGAGTGTGATGCTTGTGGCTGGGCCCTCGGGGGCAATGTTGGTGCTGAAGTCCAGGTGGGTGGTAATCAGGGAGTATGTTGTGGAACTGGAGGAGAAGGATCAGATACTAAGATCTAAAGGGAGAAGCCGCAGGGTTTGGCTGAGGACTAGATTTGAGGGATAGAGGACTCTGGGAAGTCAACTTCTTTGGGACAGATTCAGGGTTCACCTTCCTGACTCAGCCACACATATTGTATGGTCTCTGTCGGGTGAGCCTGGGGTTGGAACACATAGTTGAGAGACTTCTTCAGTTGCACGTATTTTGTGTCCCAGCCTTGGGTATATATTGGGCAGATGCCAGTCAGGTGTGATCTGACGGATCAGAGCTTAACTTTTCAGAGTGCTGGTATTTTTAAATAGAAATCATCAATACTAATCATCTCCAGCCAAAGAGAAGTTGAGCAACTGATATTTGATCCCAAAGTTTATATTTGTTTCTCGGGCCCTTTGAAATTGGAGAGCTGGGACAGGCTAGGAATTTTCCATGGTCTCCAACATACTTAACCGTAAGGGTTATCAGGTGCATATCGTCCACTCACCAAGTACAGTGTCCAAAGCACTCAACTTACAAAGGGTTATCCCCATTTTATAGGTGGAGGAAACAAGTCCTGGAAAAATTTAAGGAATTTTTCCAAGGTCACAGCAACTAGGCGACGTAAATAGTATCCCAACCCAGGTCTGTCTGATTTCGAGGACTATGCTTAAAAACGAACACACTGTCTCATTTCCTTATTTCTTAGTGTGTTTTAATCATGTCTTTATCATAAGTTCAGAACTCTTTGATTTTGGTGGTCTTAGTTTTTAGGTTCTGTATAGACTAGCTTTGTTCTAGGACTTGATGAGTGTTTACTACCTGAGCTTTGAGGAAATTAGCACAGTATGACCATCCATTGTGCTTTGTTTGGTTTTTTAAATTTTCTTTCCCTTTCTCTCTCTCTCTTTTAACCTTTCTTGCTGCTTGCTTGCTTATTTGTTTCAGTTTTATTTTAACTAATACTTCAATAGTAGTTCTGGGAAGATTTTAGCTCTTAGTCTCCGTCCTTTTCTCATCTCTTGTCTGTCTGTGTTCTAGTAGACTTCTTGAAGTTTTAGTAGGAATTTGCACTTTCAGTGATGTAGATTTTCTTCTCTCACCCAAGCTAGTTCTGGTGTATCTTTGTTCTTGGTTGGGTCTGGATTCTACAGTCATTTCATCAGTTTTGTTTTTTTTTTGTTTTTTGGTTTTGCCACTACTAAAACTGGCTTGAAAGAATGCTTTGCCTTCTTGTCGAAACATCAAAAGGTACAAATAGCAAACACCGCTGAGGTCTCTTCCTTCCTGTAGGCACCTCCCCACCAGATGCTGCCTCATGCTGTGATGCTTATAATTCTTAAAACAATGTCATTATTCAAGGCCTTGGGGAACTCTAAGGAGGACTGGTGGGGGAAAACAGTTGTAGAAGGTTGCTGGAGAATGATTTTTTTCGTATCTTCCATTTTTAGAATGTAGAATGGTCTTCTGTTGCTTTTTTTGGCCTGAAGACTTGTTACCCTCTAGCAGAGTACAAATCTCCAGTATGTGTATGGGGACATGGAATCTCCGAGAAGTTCATCAACTCACTAATCCATGGTGGAGTTCCTGGAAGATGTGGGATCAGGATAAAATCTCCTGGCTGTTTGACACCTGTTCTTTTGTCCCGTGATTCCACCTCATGTGGATTAGAAAAAGTATTGGTAGAAAAGCTGAATTGTGAAAAGAGACAAAAATTAAAATATTAAACATAGATTTTTTGGTAAGTTCAGTTATAAGTTTTCTTTTAGTTATATATTGAATTCATAGTGTGAGGAAGTGAGCCATTTGCCCATTTTTTGTCATTTGTCTTACATTTTGCTGTGAAGCTTGAGCCCATTTAGGTGCTAGAACAGAAGTTCAAGAATTCAGTTCTGGTCATTTCCATACTCTCCTCATGTAATCTTGCTTGGCTTAAATGGTCACTGATTTTTCTTCCTTTCAAATAATTTGTGATACAGTTGTTCTGCCGCAAAGATTTCACAGGGCAAGAGTTGAGGCAGTCACATCACCTGAGTGAGAGGGTGACTTTGGAAAGTGATGCTCAAGTTCGGTTGTCTCCTGCATCAGAATCGCAGGGGTGCTTGTGCAAATACAGGTTTCTGAGGTCTGTATTTTAACAAAGGGCTCAGGTAGATGTTTATGCACGCTGAAGTTGGGGGATCACTCTCTCAAGAGAAAAGAGACCAGCACCTATAACTAATGCTGTCTCAGCAGCTCTGACTTTCCCACCCCAGCTCAGACGAACACAGATACCCCTTGCTGTGTGACCAGAGTGGGGAAGGGCAGGGTATTGAAGGTGTCCTCTGCTGCAGTGAGAAGGATGGAGGAACGAAAACAGCTGCTGTAGAAAAAGTGATAGTACATCAGCCAGGGTTGGGTAGAAAGGCTGGGCAGTTTTTAGAACTTTGGTTGGCTTTTGAATTTTCCTCATGGAGCCAATCAGCATGTTCACGTGAATTTTTCCAACAAGATGACAGGAAATGAATGGGGCAGCTGGGCTCAGGGATTGGCATGTTGGCTCCAGGAAAGTCACAGAAAAAGGAAGGTCAGGGTGTTAATGTGTGAGCATCACTGACATTGGATGGCCTCGAGGTTCCATCTTGATAAGGAAGCTGGTGAGGCCAGGATGGCTAATGTGGAGTGGGGCAGTAGGGAGAGTCAAGGAACTGCCTGTGATGAGGATGAAGGGCAGGACCTGTCCGAATAAGAAGTAGAGAAGTGGGTAAATGGAACGCTACAGATATTTGGAAGCTTAGATCTGAAAGGTGGAGTGTTTTGGAATAATGGTAAGGTCCAAGGTGGAGGGTTGTGTGTGGCTGAAGTGAAATGGAGGGGGACCCTTCAGATGAAGGAGGAAGTCTTTGAACTGTGCTTTGGGTGTTCCCACGATCCTCCACCTTCTTGAATCTTCTCCAAGTGAGCATGGGAGGAACACAGGGATTATGGCAAAAAAGCAAGATCCTGGAGGTCAGGAGAAGAGTGATGAGGTTGGGAAGCGAAACAGAAGTGAGATGGATGGAGAGGTCTTGGAATAGAGATGATGGGACATGGCCTGGAAGAAAGTAAGCTCAACTGGAAGGGGGATAAGGGACCCTTTCTTCCCTGGTCCTGTGAGTAAAAGAAATTGAGGGAACAACCATCCCTGCTTTATGGGAAGTAGTATTATGAAGGAAAGGCCAGATTGCTATTAAGACAAGTCGGTGGGGAAAGTGTAAACAAAAAGTTGAGAATATGGGAGTATTGCATTTTTAAAATAGGCCAAGAGTTCTAGAGACACATCAGAAGGAATTAGTTGATTGGATCACGTATAAGAGGACTGTTCAGTAGGACTCCGTGAAACAGATGAATGTATCCAAAAGAGTGCTGTGGGTCAGCGCTTGTCAGAGTTAATTAAGTAGGAGACTGAAACCGCTGAAAAACAAGGTTAGATTTATTTAACTGTGGGCAGGCTCCTTAGAGATCTTCTGTTACTAATGTATTACTGTGACGTACACTTTCAGCAAGTGACTTTAAAACCTTGTGCCCCAGAGTAAAACAGGTTTATATCATGACCCCAGATAGCTGTGTGATGATGTGTACATGTGTTGAACTAAACAACAAACATTCACCAAGCCATACTTAAACTTTAATAGATACAACACACCCTGCCATTTACTGTTCTTTTCTAATTCATTTTCTCAGAAAATGCTGGTTGTGATCCATTGATTCATGACTCATGCAGCATTCTGCCTGCTGCTGGACAGACGTACGTCTGCCCTCTTAAGCCTGCTGGGGTTAATGCGAGTGCTGTTTCCTGGGTACCTCATGCATGAAGAATATTCATTCTCTTTGTGTTGATCATAATTAGGGCTTATTGTATGATCAGGAAGAAGCCAAGAAGTCCTGTTTGATCAGCGCGTTCCTGCTTAAAATCTTGACTGGCGCCACACCTCCTACGGGATCGAAATGTATGTCCTTAGCCTCGCACAATGGTCCGCACTTGTCTTACCTGATGAAGTCTTGCTCTGGTTAATCATTCCCTCTTTGTCCTTTTCCCACTGCACTTAGTAGAGTTGATGATAATTCTTAGTACATGTTGTCCTTCCTAGCCATCAAGGAACTCCTTGAGGTAGACTTTTTTGCTCTCAGTGCTCTTAGCGCCTCACATAGGGCCTGGCACAGAATGGGTATTAGGTTGGTTTGGCTGAGCAAACGATATAGGGATCTCAGAAGTCCTGGGGGGTTTAGCCTAGAGGGGCCTTGAGAGGGGTACTAATTCTCTCTGTTGAATAGTTCTTGCTGATAGTGGACGATTCTCACTTCTGAATTGTAGGGGTCCCTTTGGGCAACACAGACCAGCCGACTGCTTTGGCATTTTATTGTGGAAATGGGAGTCCCAAAATGGTTGTAGTCACGTTCCATGTATACTCCATTATCCACAATACTCAGTGGTGCCCATGCCATGCCTCTCGTGGTTTTGGATAATGGAGGACCGGGTGCTGCTCACCTTTCCATTTTAGTGAGATACTTCATCTACTTGGTGCTCTGTGTTCATGGCGTAATGGAATAGGAATTTTAAAGGACTTCTGTGCGGATAGCCACCCCTGACGATGCATTTTGCACAAGAACTGCCTACGGTCAAACACATACCAGCAAGACAGATTTGAGGATGGATTAGCAAAGGTTCAGCTAACTCAAATGATAAATGGGGATACACAGAAGTCCAGCGGCTAGGTTAGACAATGAAATAAATTGATTCGTGTGGTATAGACCAGTGTGTGTGTGTTTTGAGAAACTGATAGACAAAAAGAGTAGATGGAATGTTATTTTCTTGTTCCTGATATGCCTCCCAGGCTGGATATAGACAGAACAAAGGGAAAGCAGTCAGGCTTAGGTGGGGATGGCAGGGGGTGGGAGCAGGCAGGAGTGACATTGTTTCTAGTAGTCACATGAACAAATCAACAGAAAAAAGTGCAAGTAATCTTAATTCTATTTAATCCAGTATATCCGAAATATAATTTCAATATGTAATCACTATATACAACTATTGAAATAATTCCTGTCTTTCTTCCCCCAGCACATCTTAACTCAGACTAGCAGCACCTGAATTGTTTAGTAGCCACAAGGACGAGGGCTACCACATATGTTGGGACAGGCCCTGCATGCTGGATGCTTTGGTCTATGGGGGCCTCCAAAGAACTTCTGGCCACGCCAAGCAAAGATGAGAAAGGGTGCAGAGACAGATGTGTTTTGTGTACCTAAGAAGCAAAGTAAAGCTTTAAAAGAGTAGAACAAAGAATTCACCAATGAGGTGAACTTGACTTTTTTCTCTCAATTTCCTTCCCACATTCGTATTTAGAATAGAAATTGAACTTGCCAAGATTCTTGAGGAAAATGTAAATGATAGGCAGTGCATTCCCCTTTGCTGTTTTCCACTCTACATGCACCTGACTCACCTTTTTCAAGGATGAGGAGATAATATCACTGCGTCTTTATAGGAGATGTTGTGATGGAGGGATGGGGATTTCAGCCACTTCATCCTCTGCTTCTGGTGCTTTCTTGGTTTGCTCATGAAGTTCAGTAACCAAAATAGACACCGAGAAGATAGTGATCAGGAAGTCACCTACTGACCAGCAGCCTCTGTGGGCATCAATCCATGTTGCTTTTGTCCTTGGCTCTTACTTAATAAAGGACTTAATGATGGACTATGACAATATTGGCCATCATATTTTGAGTCTTAATGGAGTTAAATTAAGACCTATCTATAATGCTTAATTTTTACAAGGGTGGTGATGGAAAGAGAGGAGGTGGGTGGTACAGACATAAGAAGGCAGTCAGCCCACTATCAACATTTTAACACCCAGGACTAAAAACAAAGTCTCTACTGTTTAATAAAGGCCAAGAAGGATGCTCTTTCTACCTAGGCAGACATTTTCTAAATTTTATTCACAAGATGATTCCTGTGTACAGCTGTAGAAACAATAGAAAATACAGCCTCTTTGTTATCAGAGCAGCATTATCTAAATAAAATGAACAAGTTCAGGGTTCTGATCTGGCTTTGACAGAAGGCAGGTGCAGAGGTGACGTGCTGATTTTGTTGTCCTCACTGTATGAACTATATAGTTGATTTCTTTTCCCTAGTCCTGATTGTGTTAGTATTTGGGTGACCTTGAGCCAAGCACAATCTTGATGTCTCAACTTCCTTATTTACCAGGTGGGTCTAGGAATATCTTTCGTACCGCCATCCAGAACTTCACCTTTGGTAAGCAGGCTGAGAGTTGAGCAGTACATTGGTGTAAATTATAAAAAAGTTGAAACAGGAAACAAAATACCTCTTAAACTCCACCGTTTATTACAAAAACATTTTCAATGGTAGGAACAGCTGTGAATCAGGCATCCCACCTTAATTAGAGTCTAAGAATGTGTGCCTTCAGCTGCTTTTTATTGATTCTGTTTGCACATTTACTTCTTGTCTAGCGTAAATAGAGATGGAGTAGGTTTATGCAGGGAAGAATGAGCAAGTCCAAACAGCCTAGAAGTGGAATCTTCTTTCTGTAAACAGTGTATTCGATACAAGATATAGGCTCCTCTTTTGTAGCATGAGGAGATGAGGAAATTGCTTTTTAAGCCCAGAAAGATACACATTGGTTAATGATACCTTTTCATGGTAGAGTATCCATTGAGGAAAATCTGTGACCAATGTGGCATAAAAAAAATCCAGCTTTTCAATATAATTCTTACTGGATAGGTCATCATCTCTTTCAGGAAAAAAAATAGGGTGGTTAGAAAGTGTTGGCTCTGGGGCGCCTGGGTGGCTCAGTGGGTTAAAGCCTCTGCCTTCTGCTCAGGTCATGATTTCAGGGTCCTGGGATTGAGCCCCGCATCGGGCTCTCTGCTCAGCAGGGAGCCTGCTTCCCCCTGCCTCTCTGCCTGCTTGTGATCTCTCTCTCTCTCTCTCGCTCTCGCTCTCTCTCCCTCCCTGTCTCTAACAAATAAATAAATGAGAATCTTTAAAAAAAAAAAAAGTGTTGGCTCTTTGACCTTACTGCCTTGGGCAGGGCTGGAGGTTAGTCCCAGACGGTGAGAGGTTACTTGGGCAGCAGGTCAATTGGATTTCTTTGAGTCAGGTGCAGAGAATGCTGCAGGTTTCCTCCTAGCCATCTGGAACACCACAGGACAGCACATTTTCTGAAATAAATCTGAAATCAAGCTCATTTGGGCTCCCCTCCCCTCCTACACTTCCCCATAGGTGAAGTGTCCACGTACACGTGCTCTTCTCTAACTCTGTTCTTACTTGTGTCCCCTTATGCTAGTCCTGATGCCTCCTCTCTCCACCCCTGCCCCCACCCCATGCCAATCAAGCAGAACTGGGAGGTTGGATGGAGAGCTCCGGATAGACAACTCTTTGGCTCCTCAGAGGATTGCCAGGAGTTGCCATAGAATGGACAAGAATGAAAGCTTTTCCATTCCTCTGTGAAACCTTCTGTAATTTAAAGTAATAACGGGCTGCACTGTGGGAGCAAGGAGAAGCCTGCCTGACTTAGGGTATCAGGAGTGCAAGTTTTTTGAGGGCAGAGACTGTCTCATCGATCATATTTCTTCTCTTGCTTTGCGCCATATGTTTTCCAGCAGGCTCTTTTAAAAGGTGTGGTAACTATAATAACTTCCAGCTTGGGTCCCAGAAGTTCCATTGGATGGGTCCTGATTTAAAACCTAAATTTAAGTTAAGGCCAAAAGAAAGAGCCAACTAAAGCTTTAAAGAACCCAAAATAGAGCATGTAATTTCATGTACTGTAAAGGCTTATGGGGGTACTTCCCCCCCAAGTGCCGACCATCATCTTGGGTTTATAGGAATAATCTAGTCCAGCTGTCATTCCAGATGTGGGTGGGGCAGGTTATGACAGGTGGCTCTGGAAAGCCACGCAGATGGGAGGGGTGTCTAGAATGCCCACTGGCCTCTGTCCATCTTCTAGATGCTCTTTTTCCCAAACCTGAGCGCCACATTCTCATTCTTCTCTGGGGTATTGACCTGTCTCATTGGTAGACATCAGAACATGGGGGGAGTTCTCTTCTCCACCCTGTGAAGCAGTGGCTAAATGCATCAGGCCTATCAGGTGGTTTTAATTTTTTAAAATAGTTTTATCTCTGTTTTCTCTTTAGCATAGTAAAGTTGGGCGCTGATGGGCCGAGGAGAGAAAACTGATTTTCAGGGCCCAGGCCAGAATCCAGTTCTCCAGATGATGGTGCTTCCTCTGTAACTATCTTGAACCTTTTGACATATAAAGATTTATTAAATAACACACAGAGACAGGTACAACAAAATACTGTGATACCTTTGAAATACTTTGTATTTGTAGTTTCTGATTGATTGTGGTGTTGTAAGGATAGAATTTTTCTTTCCTACCTTTTCATTACAATAGGGAGTAAACAAATCTGAGTTTTCCTTGTTTGCGTGTTTTTAGTGAAAACTCCCTAGTTTCGCATCTGCCTGGGTGTTAGTTCTTAAAGCCTTAAGTAGGGTTCTACTGTTCGAGGGTTTTTATAGAAATCACTTCTCTGCGTAATACAAGCACCCATCAGGGGGTCAGAAGTCTGTGGTCACAGGAGAAAGGATCAGAGCTGGGTTTCAGAGCAGGTCTGGTCAGATCCCTCGGTGTCTGTGTGTCCTTCCTGTCGAGGTGCTTCATGCGCTCCGTGCCCTGGGCAAGGCTCCAGTGAGAAAACAGGTGTGTGCTATTAGGCACAGCCTGTTCTCTGTTGCTTCTGGATGGGGGCTGGGGGGTGGGGGTGGGAGTGGGAGTTGATCTTTTCCGATTGTATTTTAGATACTTGACATATTGAAAGTACATTTTAACCTTGAGTCTTAATTTTGACTTTCACACAGCCTTGTGGGAAGATTTTCAATGACTTCCTCAGGACATAGACTTTTTCTGGTTTTAATATTTGGTGGTAGCATGTTTTTGTTGAAAATGTAGTCCTTAATGTTTAGACTCACCTTTTTCTCTTTGTAAAAATCCTATCAAGGCCAAATTATCTAGAGTCGCTATGGTAACTTTGGAGAAATTGAAAAAACATATTAATGCAAAGATCAATATGCTTGAAGAGTCGATTGCATTTAAAATGAGGAGGAAGAATGAGCTTTGGCGTAAAGTCGTGCAGCTGAATCTTCATGGAAAAAGTTGGTAAGGACTAAAAAAAAAACCAAAAAAACAAAAGGTTTATAGCTTAAATAGCTTTTCCTAAAAATTTTAGCCATCTTTTTTGTTTTTAATGACTTCAGCATCTTTTATTCTGCATTTTGGAGTCTCCTTGCTCCTCTAGATATCTTTTGAATAAAATAAAGCTTAATTGGTTACAGCCAAGAATAGTATTGGTTTAGATTGTGTTCTGGTCTATAAGACATTGATTTAAAATTCTGCCCAATTTATTTCCCTCTCCCCCCACCCTGTACAATTTTACCCATAGAAGATTAGCTTACAATTTTTGTTATAATTCATGCTTATATTAATATACTGCTTTATGTTGAAATAAACTCATACTTTCCCCCTGAAACCTAAATTTCATCAGTTTCAGCTCCTGTGATGCAATTATGAGCCTATTAGGTGCTTCTCTTTGTCTTTGAGTAAGTGTTGCTGAACCATGTATCAATTAGTTAGCATTTTCCTAAATATTTTCCTGGATCCTTTGCCAACTATCTGGAATTTTGATGTATTATTGATCTTGGCAGCATGGAAGAGTATAACAATTCAATTAAAAAAAAAAGTCACTCTCTGAGTAGAATGAGTGTTATCATATCCTCCAAAATGATGACCATTTAAAAGAAGCTGATGACATATTTGAATACTGCATAAAAGATAACTGATCTTAAACTTTGTCCAAAAGAATTTACTCTTTTGTCCTGGTAGCCACCATTACAAGCACAGTTAGAAGTGATAAGCCAGCTGTTCCCACTGCTGGCTCCTTTTCCTTCTCACCCCTGTCCCAAGCACATTTTTTTCACCTACTGGGTTAGTGATCATTTAGCCTGTAAACTATCTGGAATATAAGATGTTTAATTTGTTTGGTCTCCAGCATTTTATCTTAACTGAGTGCTTATTCCATGCCAAACGCAGTAGCACTGTTTTTCCTCCACGTGACCAATGTGTGTGTGTTTATTGGTGTTTGGTATTGTCAGCTTGAGGACTGGGGGTTAGTATCACTCTAAGACTGAAGCCAAGCTTTCTAATATCCTTTACTGAGGTGGTTATTCGTTGGTGTACTGGTAGGAAGATCTGAATTGGAGAATGTTGTAAACTGGCTGCTGAAGGAGTAGAAGGGCCTGACTCCACCATGTGGCAGGCTGTCTCCCACTTCTGCGGGGCCGCCCCAGCCCACTGGAGCTGGGGGCACGTGGGCACACTCTCCCGTGATGGGGTCGGAGGGTGGAGGGCAGGGTCTTTTTGTCTCGTGTGGAAATAATCTCATGTTTTTAAACGGTACTCTGTAAAGAGATTACGGACTAGCTGAAGGGAAATGGGGTGAAAATCCTGATCTCCTCTGTGATTCTTGTTGAGGTAAGCCAAGAGACCAGGAAGCAACTTAAAATGGACCAGGTGAGGATATTTTTAGAACAGTGGACCTTATGCCTGTGTAGTAGTATGTGTCTGTGATGGCTGGAAGTATAAAAGCTATTTTGGCTGGAAAATATGGTCATTATTGTGAGGAGTATTGAGCTCACCCAAAACCTAGCGTCCTGTTTACCAAAGCAGGGGACAAATGGATGTTGGGTAGGCAGTAGCATCTTGGCCTAATCCTTGCTGTGCCACCTCACCCCAGGCCAGATGTGGGGACTTTGCTGGAAGCAGCACACATGGCCTGGCCTTATGGATCTCACAACAAACAGTTGCCCAGGTTATTTCAATGAAGGGAAGGGTGAGGGGGCTAAGTTAGCATATGACAGGGAGACCTAGTCAGAAGACAACAAGCATAGTAAGCTTTCATTGATGGTACGTGTTTCTGAAATCAAACTCCTAGAAGGTGGTTTAAAAATTAATGGCTGATAAGGTCAGGTACATACTGTATATGCCATTTATTTAACTGAGAAAGATCCATACCCCGTAAGATATTCATTAATAACCAACAGACGTGCATAGCTAGTCTTCCTCACAGCTGGCTTCCTTCCAATGGAGAAACAAAGTGAGTCTGGTTTTTTATAAGTAATAACTGGTGCCTATAAGGAGCTTCACAGTTCAATTTATTTCTCAGAGAACTTGAGTTATTTTATGTACTTAAAAGAGAAATCATTTCCCTAGCATTGGTTTATATATCCGATTTTGTTCTCCGTTGAAGTACCACCAGTCCAGCCTCCTGGTATCAGTCAAATATGTCAATTGAATTAGCAGTCAGCTGAATATATAGACATAAGAATTATCTTTTGCTATCCCTAATTGTTCACCTTTGCTTGGTGGCCAATCAGTAAAGTAAGCATAAAATTGGCCTTCAGAGCTGTTCGGAAGGTAAGGTGAGAATTTGGGGGAAATGTGTGTTAGTGATGAGAATAGTTTCCAATCAGTTCTGAAGTTGTACTGTGTACCTTTTAGGCGAATTTTACTTAAAAAATTTTTTTTTATTAGTTGTAAGTGGTCAGTTTGAGTGTGCAGTTGACCGAGTAATGGCTCTTAAAAATTCCTGGAACCTATAAATGTTCCCTTACTTAGAAAAACGGTCTTTGCAGATGTGATTAAGGATCTTGAGCTGGGAGAGTTTCCTGGATTATCTGGGAGAGCCTGAAGTGCAGTCACAAGGGTCTTGTAAAACACGAAAGACAGCCATATACACAGGAGGGAACTCAACTGATGTGGTCACAGTAATCTTAGGCACTCAGTGTTCCCTACTTTGAGGAGTTAAGCTTCTTGGCTTCCAGCTCTCATTTCAGGGTTGTTGACTGTGTATGTGGGCTGGGAATGGAGAACGCCTGGAATGAGGCTAGAGGGCACGTTGGTCAGACATTGGGTTCTCTCCCTCTGCCCTGGGGAGGGGCTGCATGATACGATTCCCTCAAGAACAGAAAACCCAGAGCTGAAGTGAAACAGTGATTTAGAAAACACATGTGTCCAGTGCTTTCAAAATTCAAAATGATGGCCCATACTAGGAAGTACTGGGACGGGACATGGGAAGATGCTGGATCCGAAGAAGATGGAAAGGAGTTCCAGGCTCTGCAGAGTTGCAAGAAGGCAGGAGCTTGGCCTCACATCTGCAGGTTCCCTTCTCTAGCCGTGTGACTTTGAATGATTATGAACCTCTCATCAGTGGTTTCCTAACTGAAGGGGGAATAATACCGATGTGGTGGGACGGTTGTGGGACTAGAAGTAGCAGTGGCTGTAGAGAAACTATTGGAGCAGTTTGCACACGGTTTCCTTGGGGACTGGGTGTCCAGTACTTGTCAGTCCCTGATCCCTAGTTAAATTATTATAAATGTGAGGTGAAAAGAAGGAGAAATTATTGTTAGCAAGTAATTAGTGTGCTATTCAGTATCAAATGATCCATGAGACTGATTTCTGGTGCCTATTAACACAGCTAAGGTCAAACCTTTATTTTTCTGTAGACTTGAGTATTCTCTTTAAGAATTACCAATTAATAAACTCGGGGGGGAACAATCTATAATAAATTATAATCTAATTTATAAAAGATATAAATATATCTTTTAACATTGGTCTAAGGTAGTAGGGTAGAATGTAACTTAATAATGGCCCTACCAAGGATTCTCTGGTTCTGAATAATTAAAGGTCAGCTTTCTGGAATAAAACTCTTCTGGTCTGAAAATATCCCAATTTAGGAAGGGAAAGAGAAACTGAGATTCAGTAATTCATCTTTCTGGAATCCATCCTGTTTGTGTAGGTCATTTTTGGGAACAGTGTGATGAGGTTCTGCTTGAGTAAGGGAGGCGTGAAGGTCCAAGGTACACGTTGTCTCAGAGGAAGAGGTGGAAGGTTTGCCCTTTCCCCCTAATCCTGTAATGCCAGACTAATCCGCAGCCTCTATTAGTAAGATTACCCATCTGTTAGCTTCAAAACCAGAGGCAAATGACTTTGCTTCCAGATTCTCTTGGTGTGTAGGTTAGGGAAGGGACAAAGCTACTAAATGCCACCTACCTTGAAATGCCGAGCACCCAGCTAGGTTTTTATATCCATCGTTACAGCCGGTCCCACAGCAGGCCTATGACGTAGGCATTACTCCCCACTTCAGTTAGGAAACCAGTGAGAAGAGATTGCATAATCTTTCACAGTCACGTGACTAGAAAAGAGTGGAAAAAAGACCTGAGGAGGTCAGGCTCCCATCCCAGCTCTTCCACTGTGTTCTAAACACCTCTTGAGCTTGGGCCTCATACAGCTTTGTGCCCCCCAACCCCCACGCCCGCCCCTCCTCTTAGTGGCAGACTTGCAAGAAACGCACATTTTAACAGTTTGACCTGTGGCTAAGCTGTTCTGGAAAAGGTAGGCTTGGTGGGAGCAGAAAGGCCCCTTCATTCCACACAGAACACACCGTCCTTGCAGGGAGTCACACCTGCTTCTGTGTTCCCTGGTTTCAGCCTTACAGTTTTTGTCTTCTAGACCTCACTCCTTTGTTTCCTGACACTCATCAGGTCCTGAAGTCACTTATTGTAGGAAAGCATCTTTGCCCATTAAGGTGGCCTTTCATCTTTCTCTCCCACCTCTGTGGCAAACTTGCTGGAAAGAATACTCTGTCTTGATAAAATTGGGCTGAGCCCATTATAGGTTGGATCCAGCTGTTGTTTTCCTGAGATTATTTCTGACTCCTGTTTCTCATTTCCTTTATCACCCTCACTCGCATTCACACACGCAATCCACGTACACGCCTCACATACACACACTACACAGGTCACCGCCCACCTTCAGGATGAGTCACTTCAAAATGAGACTTTATCTGGCTGCAAGGAAATTTCTTAGCCCTTCACGTATGTGTGGAGAAAGCTCTGTTGGCACTCTACCTTCGAAATGTATGCCTCAAACCTGAGAGTGCCGGTTGGAAATAACAACCCACTTTAAGCAATATCGTTCATTGAAATGTAAATTGCCTTGTACCCATTCTCATTCTTGTAGAATTCCCAGGAAGAAAGTAGGTTTTACCTTAGCAGTGTTCAAGAAAGAACCTTTCAAAAAAAAAAAAAAAAAGAAAGAAAGAAAGAACCTTTCTCCTCACATCTCTTTTTTAAGCATGTAGATGATGGATTTACGCAGCTCTGGTCCGCTCTAAAGGTTTTTTATATCTAACAACAATAAAAACATATTCTTGAGAATTTTACCATTATGGAATTGTTAGTAATCTGAGGGAGGAAGGGTAACTTTGGATTTAATTCCTGAATTAATAAGCTGCCATCACCCTGGAAGGCCAATTTTCTTTTCAGTTGTTCCTTTATCCACCTGTGAAGTACATCAGAGCATTTATCAGATGGTGATTTAAATCTAAAAATACAGTGCCGTAGGACTGAATGTCTTGTGTTTGGAGTGCTTTTAGAGAGCATTCGGATTTGCAAGGGGTGAGGTATCCATGGAGAGAAGGAAAGATTCCATAATAACTGAATAAGACCTCAAAGTACCACTCAAGTACAAAAATACGGCCTAAAGCATAATAGAGCCCATAAGATAAAATCAATTTTGTTGTTATTGTTACAGTAGCCACAGGCGCTATGT
Organism: Potos flavus; assembly: GCA_028534135.1. Lineage (NCBI taxonomy): Eukaryota > Metazoa > Chordata > Mammalia > Carnivora > Procyonidae > Potos > Potos flavus. Next base: position 46,588,851 of record CM052895.1, read on the forward strand.
ATATTTTAGGTCCTTTCAGAACTCTCCTTCTGAATACTGTTTTATTCCTATTCTGACTTTCAAACATGACCATTCCGTTTTTAAAATAGTATTGAATCTGTGGCAGAATATATTTAAGATGCATGAACTATGTTCAGAAGACTTCAAGACCAAAGGGCTGAGCAGCCATGAGCATTCTTCTTTAAATATGTAAGCTTAAAAGTGTAATCCTTAGCACTCCTGAAAGGAAAGTTCAGTAAAATGAGTGTAGCATTTGAGATTTTTATCTTGCATTTTTTTGAAACCTTGGGTTTATTAGTTGGAAACTTTTTTTAAGATTTTATTTATTTTAGAGCGTGCATATGTGCAAGTGGGGAGAAGGACAGAGGGGGAAAGAGATGGGGAGGGAGAGAATCTCAAAAAGACTCTACTGAGTGTGGAGCCCGATGAGGGGCTTGATCTCATGACCCCAAGATCATGACCTGAGCCTAAACCAAGAGTCGGATGCTTAAGCCGACTGAACCATCACAGGCACTCCCAGTTGGAAACTTTTAATGGCATTATCACATGTTTATCTAGTAGTAGTGAGGGTGACGTGAGTAGTGTGTACTTTAAAATGGACTCCCTTCCTGTGCTTCCACAAACTTTGCTTTCTCTCTCATGCATTGTCCTTGATGTGTTTAATGTCGCATTTGTATAGACCTGAGGAAACCCTGTTGTCACTTGCTTCTCCAAGTGGTCAGATGTGGATGTGTCTTTTAATTGCTTGCCAGATCTTGAAAAGTCTGGTTAGGTGGAATGTAATGGGAGACACTGGGAAGATGCATTTTTTTCTCACACTTCCTTTATGGAAAATATTTGAAACCATTGAATAGATGTCTTTGCTAGTTGTGTGACATAGAATTGGTAATAGCGTTGCAGGTTTATAGGGCTTTTCATCTATTTGAGAAGATATACACAGTCCTCTCACAGTGTGTCTTACCTTCACATAATGTTGCTCTTTGCATCCTAACATGTACTCAAACCTTTGTCATCAATAAATAGTATTCCCCTCAGGTGTTCCGTCCCTTTCCGGCTCTCCTTCCTTCAGACAAAGTGAGCTGCTTGTGGTTCTCTGCCTGATTTGTATGTCTTTGAACACACTGTCCCCTCTGCTTTGAATGTCTGTCCCCTTCCTTCTTGCATCACTAGGTCTGACATGTCCCTGAGGACATTTGAGTTGGGCCATGGCCTTTGGAAGTTCACCCTGGCTTTCACTTGTTGCCTCTGGCAGCTCTGCACACATAGTGATTCTTATTTGCCTCTTCTTAGACCCCTGCAACCCCCGATCCACCTTTCTTACCCTTCCTGCACTGGGTAGTCATTATCGGCTTGTCCACCTGCCGTCCTGCCCCACCCCTGTGGCCACCCCAGACGCACACGTAGCAGTGTCTGCAGGAGGATGCAGCCCTGTTCATTACCTTAGTAAGAATTTCACAGGAGTGGGTCATCCGTGAATACCCACCAACGATGTGAATCTGTTGAGGCTGTGAAAAGGGATTCAGAGACGTCTGAGATGCTCTTGGCCCCCAGAGTTCTTTCTCAGACTTGGGAAATAAGGCATGTCCTGGGGGAGAATGGCTGAATTGGTAAGCTGGCGGGCTGTGAAGTGGGCAAGAGTAGCATGAACCTGTGGAGTGTGTTCAGGCTTGCCCTCACCTGACTGTGAGGCTGAGAGCGGCTCACACCTCCCGTCCCCAGAGTGGGGGGAGCAGTCATGCCTATGGTGCTGAGATTCAAACCTGAATGAAAGGTAGCCCTAGGATACTGCCTTGAGATGAATGCATTTCTTTAAGCTGTGGGGAAGTGGGAGGAGGAGCACAAGGAAAAGATTAACTCTGAGAAGGGACAGGGTATTTGAGCAAAAGGTTGGAGCCCAGACTTCCTGTTCCAGAATTAGTAGTGGGAGGGAAGATGGCACGGTACGCAAGGGACCAGCTTTGGAGAGCCTCGACTGGGAGGCTAAGATGTTCGGGTGTTAGCTTGGTATGCAGAGGAATGTCTGAAGTTTTTGGAGTTGCAAAGTGAAAGAAGCTAACGGTTACAGTGATGAGAGGGGAGGGAGACTGGACAGGGAAGGAGGCTCTTAAAATAGTCTAGGCAGGAAGCAAAAACAAAATATAAGCCCCTCTTCCCCCCCATTGACTCCATCAGCAAAACTGAGTCCTATGTGTCAGGCAATGGGGATTCAAAGGCAAGTGAAGTAGGGTACCTTTGCAAGAAAAGAGTGCGAAATATCAATATCACCTCAGGCTGAGAGTGAGAAAATTGCCACCTACAGGAAGGCATGGGTGGTGATGGCATAATAAGGGGACAGAAACTGCAGCCAGGTCACAGGATGATGCTAAGATCACTCACGGTAGATTGGGCTTCTGTTCAAAATGAGATGAGTACTATCCTCTGTGTGCTAGTAGTTTCTGTCAGGAGTTTGGTCCCTCTAACTGGTCCTGCTGGTCCTTTCCTTGTCCCCCCACCCACCATACTCTGTTCGCAGCACTCAGCAAGGGAAAGCCTTTTAAATTGCCAGTCCAATGATGTTACTTCTCTTCCCCAAACTCCTCCCTGGCTCCCATCTCAGTGGGAGCCAAGGCACCCTACCCATTATGTCTCTGGTCTCAACTCCTCCTGCATGGCCCATTCTGCTCTGGCCACTCTGGCCTACTTGGTGTTCCTCAGAATTTTCTAGAATGCTTTCCCTTGAGGCCTCACCCCTGCATGTCTAATCTGCATGTATAATCTCATCTCCTTGAAGTCGGCTCATAGGTCACCTGACCATTCCTATTTAAAATGCAACCTTTCCACAAACCCTCCCCTGGGCCCTCCCCATCCCTGTGACCTACTCTACCTGTGAATATGCATGACTTGAATTGCTTTCAAATATAACACATCATTTATTGCTACCTCTACTATTACTGGTATTACCGTTCCTCATGGGACTTCTCCACATAGCTCCGCCCATTTGTAGGCTCTTTAAAGGCGTCACCTTTGTACTTTTTTTAAAAAAGATTTTATTTATTTATTTGACAGAGAGAGGGAGATCACAAGTAGGCAGAGAGGCAGGCAGAGAGAGAGGGGGAAGCAGGCTCCCTGCTGAGCAGAGAGGCTGATGCGGGGCTCGATCCCAGGACCCTGAGATCATGACCTGAGCCTAAGGTAGAGGCTTTAACCCACTAAGCTACCCAGGCGCCCAGAGGCGTCACCTTTGTATTAACTGATGCATCACAAATGCTTCTGGAAGTGCCTCGTACATAGTAGAAGCTAGTAAATATTTAAGTGCATTATGATTTTCCTCAGTTACTCATAAGGCCTAGTTAACTACCCCTTCCCACCCCATTTTAAATGGGTTTGGTCATGGGAAAGAATAGTTGATCCTATCATGGTTTGAATTTTCTATATGTTTTACCCAATTTTTTTCTTCAAATGACCTGCTTTCTCTGAGATTTTTAGGGCAAAGTCTTAGGAAATATGTACAATTACTAGAGAAGAAAATTTGAAGTCTGCTTTTCAAATAAAAGCAAGTTATGTGGCAGAAGGGTCCTATCATATTATATCATAGAGGATTTGTGATCTGCAAGTCTGAAAGGGACTTTTCTGTAGGAATCTGGCAGTGCTGGAAGGTAAGGTCCTCTGCTCCTCTAGCATGCATTCCCTGCATGCATCTCAATAATGCTTGACAGTGAGTTCTCCATCATAACTGTCTTGGGGAAAACTGTTACCCCCACAATTGTGTATGACCTTTACCATTCTATTACTTCTTAATTCTGGCACTACACACACACGCACGCACACACACACACACCCTGAAAAAACTAAATAAACGAGACAGAATACAAGGTGGAGAAAGAATAATTGCATAAAAGGACCACAGTTTGGGGATTATTTTTGTTTTGCTTTTTGTCACCTCACCTGCTTTTCTTCTGTGCGCACACAATGAAACACTCATACACACTCACCCCCCCATCAAAAAAAGTTGTTAGAGGAAATCATACTAGAGAATGTGGAGATGTGCAGACCTTTGGATAACTTCTAATTATGTAGCCTGACATCTTAGAAGTAACTTCCAAAGGTGAGTTGGGGGCCCTTTAGAGTCTGAGATGGGGAAGTTCCAGGGAGACTATGTGAGTGTTCGGTTTTTTTGTTTGTTTGTTTGTTTGTTTGTTTTTCCTCTCTAAGTGAAAAAGTTCCTTTTCCAGAAGAGCTGTTGCTACACCTTTTATTATATAACTCATTCCTCAATGGGGCTCTTTACAGGGCGGCAAACACTGGCTCTTGGGAAGCAAAAAAAAAAAAATTAATGTATAAAGGACGGATGTACACAGAGTGCATAAATAAATACACAACATTGCTATGGCATTAAAATTTCATGGGAGGGTAATTAGGAAACATCTAAATTCCTGGGGGTGGGAGCTGCAATGAAAATAATGGTTATGTAACACCACTTTGACCTATCCTCAGAGGCACCAGCCTGGGAACGGCCTCTTCTGGACATTCATGCTTTTGTCTGGGGTGGGGGGAGTTATTTTGATAGTCGAAAAGTGAGCTGCGTCCAAGGGCCTCAGTCTGTAGGCAGAACAGGCAGATCCATTTGCTGGGTCGAGCTCTCTGGTTGAACAGACAGATCTGCAGGGCTGAGTGGAGGGTTCACTGGGCTCCCTGGGACTGGCAGGCAGGAGCAGCATTGGGGACTGTGACGGGTCCTTGGAATGTCCCACATAAGCAACTCCCCCCAAGAAGCAGCATATCCCTTTTTCTTGATGCCTCTGCCATTAATGTGGCTGTCTTGGCTCTCTTGTGATTTTCCTACTTGCGTTTCTTCTTCTAACCCACCAAGCCTCTCCCCATTTGTGTTTCAAAGTCCTGGGAGAGAATTGAAACAATGAAGTCCTACCATCCTCATCCGAACAGAGCTGAATGTAGCGGCTGGCAGGCCAGACCTGTGGCTGCCATGTCAGCCCTCAGTAGGAATAGGAGGGTGCCATGCAGGGTTTGGACATAGCTACATATGACTGAGGAGTTTCCTGAGGCTGCGCCTCTGACGATTGTGGTCATGATTCCCTGTGAATGTAACTTCATGAGAGTGAGGTAGGCATCCTGAGGCTTCACCTGCCTGAAAGGAGGTTCGAGTAATCAGAGTGAGTGACCTACATGGTCATCACTGAGGATTTTCTATTGGGGTTTCTTTCAGCATCTACTTGGACAAAGAATTAATTTTAAAGTTTTATTCAAGCATCTTAAAATTTTTTTTTTTTTAAATTTCCAGAGATAGAAAGATAGAGAGAGTACAAGCAGGGGGAGCGGCAGACAGAGGGAGAAGCAGACTCCCCGCTGAGCAGGGAACCCGATGCGGTTCTCGATCCCAGGATGCTGGGATCATGACCCAAGCCAAAGGCAGAGGCCTAACCGACTGAGCCACCCAGGCGTCCCTATGCAAGCATCTTAAGGCTTGTCTCATTCCTTAATGTCAGGAGAAGAAAAGTTTGCCCAGACTTTCCAAGTATCCCAAAGACGGCACTTACAGCTCATATGGTTTCTCTCCTGAAGTGATTGTAAGGACCTTGAGGGTTGAGCTTATTATTTTCATCTGTTTCTTCAGCACTTACTACAGTGTCTGACACTTGGGAGTTTTCCAGTAAATTATGTGATAAGACAGTGGCCTTGCACATGGAAGAGGTGGTAGGTAACTCTGAAAATTTGATCATCAAAGGACAAATGCTACAAAACATCTGTTTTATCTCAAGTCAGACTATAAGGGGTCCTTATTTTAGAGTTTAGGTCTCTACCTAGTATTTATTAGGCTACTTTTTAAGAGTATTTTTGTTAAAAAGATGTCTGAGCATCAATTATGAAAGAAAAGAGGAGAGGGAAGATTGCAGTTGTAAGTAAGACAAAGATGGATCTCCGTAATATATAGAGTCTCTTTCAAATAAGTAAATAAGAAAAGAACATTCAGTTGGGAGCTTTTTTGTTTGTTTTGGCCCACCTTAATACATAACTTGCATTTAAAAAAAGTAAACTTATGAAACATTCAAACTTATTGAAGAAAGGCAAATTATGTAAGCATCCCATTTTGCCTATCAAATTGACAAGGATTAAAACCTGATCGCCACTCACAGGGTTAAGGGAAACAGGTATTCCTACCTCTTATGTGGGAGTATAAGTAATATATAATCTTCTGGGAGGATAATTTGGCAACAAATATTTTTATGACTCAGCACATTCCTCGACAAGAATGTTTGCCACATTAACAAAAGGGAGAAAATATAAGCAACTTGCCTGACTAGGAATAAGTGTTTAATTAAGTGATATAAGCAAATGATGTCTGTGAAGTCTAATATTGTGTAACTGAAATAGAATCATACAGGATCATATGCTGTATTCAGAAAAATGTGTATTTTCCTTAATGGTAATTATATGTATTACTGGATCAAAAATTACCCTTCTCGATAATTTTCAAAATTTCTTTTTTTTATAATAGGGCAATATCATTTCCATAATTAGGAAAGTTATTTGATGATATAAAGAACAGTATATGGAAGTGAGAGCAATCTTAGTTACCTGGTAGATTACACATCACTATAACATATTAGTGATGATTTTTCTTTAAAGGTCCTTCCCCAGTGGTTAAGCAAGGAAACGTAGTTTAATAAAAAGCCCTTAATGTTCACATAAAGTATTTAATAGGTTACGGAAACAGAAACAAGTAGAGGCAACATGGAATCGTAGACAGAATATTTCTCAGTTAGACGATCGTGGGTTGGGATCATGACTGTAGCTGCGGGACCTTTGGTGTTGGACCTACAATTTCCCCACCTGTGAGATGGCTGTTTTGAGCATCTCTGTCCTCCTAGGACTGTTGTGGGGTACAGTTACTGTGTGGGGAGCACTTAACACAGAGTGTGACTCAGTGAACAGGTCACTCTTCTTACGAGGAGCAACCTCTCAGCAGGGGCATAGCATTTCCTTTAAGAGAACCAAATTTGATGTGTAAGCCTGATGATTCACGGACCTGTACCCCTGGGGCAAATAATACATTATATGTTAATTTAAAAAAGAAAGAGAACCAAATTTGAAAGCCATTAATTAGGAAGCGATTACTCACTTTACAAAAAATGACAGCTGTGATGGTGTGTGACTTCTCTGTTACCTAAACTTAACAGCTTGTGTTTATCATCCGATGGTTTCTGTGGATCAGAAGTCTGGCCACGGCTTAACCGACTCCTCTCTGGGAGGCTACCACCAACATGGTGACTGGGGCTGCGTGCTCATCTGGAGGCTCAACTAAAGAAGCATCTCCTTCCTTCTCCCTGTGGTTGTTGGCAGCATTCCGTTCCCTGGGGTTGTAAGGATTCATAGCAGCTTGCTTCTTCAGAGCCAGCAAGGGGGGAGAGGAATAGAGACAAGCATGAAGGCTCATGATAGCAAGGCAGAGTCTTACATAATGCAGTGTAATCAGGGAGCTGCCCGGCTGTCACCTTTGCCATATTCCATTGGTTAGAAGTAAATCACAGGTGCTGCTTGCCCTCAAGAGAAAGTGACAACGTAAATATATGAATACCCTGCAGGGGGATCGTGGGGAGGGTTTGCTTTGCTGCAAATGATAGTCCCATGTGTTCCAAACACCAAACAGAATGCGCTATTTTAGAAAATGACTTGGTGGAGGAAGATATTGGCTTACATCTTAATAAGATTGATTGGAAAGCAAGATGAAACCACCCCATGCTTGTTTCATATTAACTCTTAAAGGCCAGTAGTGCTGTCATCTGTGGTTTGGAGATTGAGAACACAGCTCTTTTGCTTGAAAAACCTGGTTCTCCTCCAACCCAGGGAGCTTTTCCCCAGTCTCAAGGCTCATTACTTTGTAAGTAATGGGTAATTGAAATATTACTTCAAAGGTGACTCTTCTTTTTTTAAAGTGTAGGACTTTCTTCTTTTGTTATTTCTGCACTCTATATGAGTACTCATTGCAGTGAAAATAAACTTTGCTTTGTCTCACCCAGAGTCATTGTTAAGCTTTAAACTTCCATTTGTTCTCTAGATTGAAAAAAAGCCATTTGTTTTGCGTGTAACTTGGCATTCTCGAATGAGAAGTGTGGCATTTTGTGTTCTCTGCTGGGCTCCCCCTCCTTGCACTGGCTTAAGTTATGATTAGTCAACTCTCCTCTGTATGGGAAAATGTTGGTGAATAATGCTAAGAATTTCATGGGTTTCAGAAAAGCCCAAATGAGATTGCTATTTGAGATGAGTACACTAAAATACACTAAAATGTGATGTTTTGGAGATACATTTGTAATCTACAAGATGTGGCTGACTGACAGATCACACCCACAACCAAGCCATTGGAGGCCATGATGAATATCGAAACTTTTCTCCTGCTGTGAACAGATGTACCAACTGCCCCATTACAGCAATTCTCGTGGCTGCAGGATAGAGTCTTGGTGATTAGACTCCGGAATATTTTATAACATCTACTTATCATAGCCTAAGTGTATGGCTGACTGACCAAACTCAGCAAGGCATTGTCAAGTCATGTGCCATCTTACAGAGTAGGACTCCTTTGTGAGGAAAAACCAAACCTCCCAACTCTCATACCAAAGAGACTTTGTAGTCCTTGCTGTACACATTGTGATAATGCCCAGCATCTGTATTAGAATTCAGAGCAGAAAGATGCCCAGCATTCTCTTGTGCCAATTATTTGCTAGAACAATGGAGGAGATAACAAGTATCTATCCATTTTCATTGTTCTTAAAACCACACATGTGTGCATTGCTTAACTTTTCAGAATGTTTTCATATCTTTTCTTGATTGAAAGAACACATCCGTACTGTGGACACGAGCCAGATGGTACTGTCTCCATTTTATTGATGAGGAAACTGAGGCTCAAAGGCTTGACTTTCCAGGAGCGTGTCACTCAGAGACAGAAAGAGAGCCAAGCTCACCTAGTTCCAAACCTCAGATACCTTTTCTGAATGAATTGTGGTGAAAGGCGGGGAGTCCATTTGAATCCTACCTCTTCTACATCCCAGCTCAGTGACCTTGGGCTTCAAAGCCTCTGTTTCCTTTTGTGTGACTAGGAGAGACTGGCGTTGTTAGGGCGAAAGGACAATTTAAGTGCAGTCTCTAAACCTGGTGAGCATCAGTACATGGCAGCCATTGATATAATTTATTCTGCTCTTCTTCTCACCGCTGAGGTGGGCTCCCTGGTGTATCTCCCCCAAGCCCACAGGATCTGGGCATCTAAAATTCTAGGCCTGTAATCCACAGTCAGTGAAAGGGAGAATGCTGGTGCATTCCTGAAGGTTATGAAACTGAGAGTGACTCCATCTCTGGGGTCCTAGATCATTCTCCCCCACAAGAGAGTTGCTGTGATGCAGGATGAGATCCTCTGAAGGCAAGAGGATGAGTAGAGCATAGTCGAAAAAGTGGAAGGTGGCTTTTGGGCAGACCTTTGGATTTGCTGTTCAGATATATTAGCAATTCGTTTAAAGAAAAACGGAATAGGGAGGCATGATGGTTCTTAGTGTGACAGCAAAAAACAAAACAAAACAAAAAAACAGTGAATTCTGACCACCTGGCAGGGATTTATTTAGATTCCGATTTGTTGCTAGGACATGTAGCACAATCATGACTGTGTTAACACAGGAAGCCATCTCTTACCCACGCTCAAAAATCCACCTCATGTACTAACAGCGAATGTCCTGCTATGATGAAGTCTGTGTCTTTCACATGTGTGCCAAGGAAGGTTGCTTCTGGAACGCAAGCATCTGGGCCCTCAGTCCTGTCCTCTGTCTTTGAATCACAGAGAAGCTATACCCCTTGACCTCTGAGCAGATGTCTTTTGAAACTGCATTAAAAGCATCATTGCCCTGTATCTGAATCTTCTTGTACCCATTCAAAAATAAAGCAAATCCTTTACATGGAGAGATCCCTCTGCTTTCCTGCATGACATTTGAGACATGGTGCAGAACATGAAATTCTCTGAGCTCTTTAAAATTTGAATACCGTAGCAAGTTATCTGTGTAGTTTTTTTTTTTTTTTAAAGCATGGCATCGTACATACACATGTGCCCACCTGCACTTGATGAAAGGCTATAATTTCCAGGTAAGACAGTATCATCCAAAAAGCCTATCTGTGCTGTGACCCAACTTAAGTCTTGGGCAAGTTGCTTAAACTTGCCAAGTTACCTATAAAATGGGAATAAGAAGAGCCGCCTCATACAACTGTACTGAGAAGATAAACTTTCAGTAAGAACTCAGATGTTAATTTACTTTTTGGGGAGGGGGTACCTAGAAGCACTTGTTTCACTTTCTTCTGTTGCTTGCCCCTACTTTCTGAGTGTGGATGTCTCCTAAATGAAGGGAAATGTGGTTGCTGGTTAGCAGTGCTGATTTGCTCACTGGTGGAGGCAATGGTCAGAGAAAGGGAGTGTCTTCTTGCCGCAGCTAGAGTCTGTGTCTGATCAAGGGCTTGGTGGGGTAGTGTTGTCATAATAAATTCTTTTTCCTTAATATAGAATCTTGGAAAATACAGAAATGCGTAAAAGTGATTTACAACCTCACCTTACAGAAATAATGAGACATCTTGGTGTCTTCACTGCCTGTGGTTTTTTAACTTCAGATATTTTTGCGTGTGAAACGCGTCATGCCAGCAAAGGTACATACAACACGCATGCACAGCTTAAGGAATACTATGTGTGTGGGTACCCATCCCCCAAAGAGCTAGAACATTGCCCGTTCCTATAATCCTGTGCACCTGGCTCTTGATTTATTTCATTTTTTAAAATCAAGCAAGTTTGATTTATGTAGTTTCCTACTGTGTTCTTCTGCCTACTTGATCATATGCATTTACCTATCATGTCATTATTTTAGGTCATTTTCTTATCTTTGGAGCTTAAAGCAATGATAGATCATGACTGGCCTTATCCTAATGATAATTGCTGCTGGTAACCTAATATATGCCGGGCACTCTTTCTAAATATTGATTTAATTTTATCGCACCCTACGAGCTGCAATAGTTCCTCCTCTAACTAATGGGAAAACAGAGTTTCAGAATGTTTAAGTAAGTTGCCAAGGTGATGTGATAAGCAACAGATAGAGATTGGAGCCCAAGGCTGTCTGATTCCAAATTCCTTGTCACTTCTACCCCCACCAAGCTGCCTTATGTACTACATATTGCAAGTGCCATGCACGTCGAAGGGATTGGCCATTAAATGTGGCATTCCTGCCTAATTCTAAGCAAGAATAACACACATGACGAGACTCTAGTTTTTAGATGGTCCTTGTGCCAGAGAAATCCAAATGGAGGCAAACTCCAACAAGAGATATGGAAAAAGAATAATGTCTTGATCATCTGAATGGTATCCCATGTAAAAGGTCTGCTTTTATTTGGTGGGCCCATTGTGCTGGGTTATCTGGTCTTCCCCTGCTCCCCCTGCACCCCCATGTTGTGGGGTGAAGTCTGGGCTTTTATGTTCTAAGTAGCCCTCCTGCTGAGTCTTCTACATCTGAGCATCTGTAATTATGCGCAGCCTGGGGGAACAGCTCGACTCCTTGCTTTGCCCACCGAAACACTGCCCTATTGAGTCGCAAAGACTGAAATGGTTGCTATGGTTGCTGCCCAGCGACAGTGTCGAGCTCAGTGGGACTTGTAAGTCACGCTTGCTATGGGTGGAAGGCGGAGACTCAATTTGGCATAGTTACAGTTGCTCGTTATATTCTGTGGGTGTAGTCACCGTGGCATCCTTGGTCCACTCCGTGAACTTGATGATGTGTACAGAAATAGAATGTGAATAAGAGGCTGTCTTTGTTTAGGTAGAACAGCATGTGTCCTGGAAATAACGTGTAGTTCTCGCACATTATGCTGTAGCTGTTGTTCAAGTTCTCGAGGCCACTAGAGTGTTCCTTCAGACAGGCCTCACCTTCAGCTTCACTCTAGGGTCTTAAGGTGTGGAAACCCACTGCCTGGGACCAGGGAGTCAGCAGAACACTGTTAGGATTTTTATTAAATAGCCATTAAACGCCAATAGCCACCACCACTTGCTGAGGACAATAAAAGGAGTGGAGGAAACTGGTCACCATTAAACAGACATATTGATAGGTTTGGGTTCTTACACCGTGGGTGTCCAGCCTAAGTAATGTTGCAATCACTTGGAGTTCACACTCGAATTAAAATAGGTCTTTCAAAACTTAGTGGGGATAATGCAAGGTAAAGAGTTTAACATGAGGGCTCCTGGGTGGCTCAGTGGGTTAAGCGGCTGCCTTCGGCTAGAGTCATGATCACAGGGTCCTGGGATCGAGCCCTGCATTGCGTGGAGCTCCTTGCTCAGTGGGGAGCCTGCTTCTCCCTCTCCCTCTGCCCCTCCCCCTGCTCCTGCTCTCTCTCTCTCTCTCACATGAATAAAATCTTTTTAAAAAAGAGTTTAATGTATCTTGACTTAATGTCTGAAGTGTGAAATAATTTTAAAAACTTGGAGAATTTCAGAATGTTCTCTTATGAGAGATTACCCCCTAAATATAACAAACCTAATGAAGTTCAGATTGACTTTTTAATGTTTTATTCTATAAAATACTTTATTTTCTTGGGGTGCCTGGGTGGCTCAGTCAGTTAAGTGGCAGACTCTTGATTTCAGCTCCGGTCATGATCTCAAGGTCATGAGATGGAGCCCCTTGTTGGGCCCCATGCTAGGTATCCTGCTTAAGATTCTCTCTCTCCCTCTGCCCCTCTCCCCCCACCTCACTGGCACACACACGCTCTCTCTTTTAAAAAGGTATTCTTAAATTTTTAATTTTATTGAGGTACAGATGACTTTCTTTTCCCCCCCAGAATGACTTTTGATGCCATGCTTTCCTATGTTGGTGTAGAGTCTTAGTAAGCAAGTCTCATGGGCTGCTTTTCTTTCAAGCTGGATTGGTAGTTTTTAATGGTGGGCAGGTGTACTCCTCTTGGTTGGTCCTATCTGGAGAGGTCTACATAGAATTTTACATCTCACAAGACTTGATCTCATTGATGGATTCTTTTCAAAGACCCTGCTAAAACTGCTGAATCTCTGAACCATCAGAGCTGGCAGCATCTTCGACAGTGGCCTTGACTTTTAGACCATCGTGTGCTGATAGCGGAGTGTGCTTCACTAAAATGTCAGGATATGTATCAGCCCCACGAGTGCATTCCTCCCACCCAGTCCTCCCCGCCCTTTGGATTTCATCAGCCTTCTGCCACTGACTTCTGACAACTCTTACCCTGGTGCTGGGGAGGCAGGCAAAATCTTAGTGTCAGTACTTTCAAAGTAAGTAAGGGCAAGGGAACCAGTTATATTTTTCCACTGCTCAGGTTCCCTACTGATAGGTCTTTTTTGTCTTCCTAATTTTTGTTATTGCTACTGTTCCACTGCTACTCTCTGCCCGCTCCTTCCCGCCCCCCGCCCCCCCATGTGTGTGCTACTCTGTCTATTCAACATTTAAATGTTCATCAAGACTCAGTCCCGGGGGCGGGGGCTCAGTCGGTTAAGCATCTGCCTTCGGCTCAGGTCATGATCCCAGGGTCCTTGGATGGAGCCCCACATTGGGCTTCCTGCTCAGTGGGGAGCCTGCTTCTCCCTCTCCCTCTAACTCTGCTGCTCTCCCTGCTTGTGCTCTGTTAAATAAATAAAATCTTAAAAAAAAAAAAAAAAAAACCAAACTCAGTCCTAGGCTCCCTTCTGTCCTGAATCTGTACTTTCTCCTTGTAATGTGGATGGATGAAAGTGAGATTTCTTTAGGAGATGACTCGTAAGCATCTGTCTCTAGGCCCAGCCACTTCTCTGAGCCCCAGATCTGGCTGTCGTTGCAAACTCAACATTCTCCTCTTCTGTGTGTTGTTTCAAACAAGTGTTCAGAACCAAACTCATGACTTTCTAATACCCCACCACCACCACCATCATCCTTCCCCCAGCAACAGGTGTGCTTTCTTCCATGTTCTCTTACCATGAAAGCACAAGTATGCACTCAGCTCCACAGCTCAGGAGTCGACACCACCATCCCTCTCTCACCCTCTCTGCTCAGTAGTGCCCACGTTCTATCAGTCCTGACTCTTCAGGCTCTGTCCTTCATATGGCTCCATCTAGTGATCTGGTCCTTGCCTCCCTCACTCATCTCCAGCACCCACCCCCACTAGCCATACTGCTCCTCAGCTGTCCCTCAGATGGACCCTTCCCACCTTAGAGCCCTCACACAAGTGTCCTCTTCCTGACTTCATCCTACTGATCTTTTTTTTTTTCGTCCTACTGATCTTATGTTAAGGGCTGTGTCCTTAGAGGAGCCTTTGCTGGATGCATAGAGGAGGCCAGTCTTTGTGGCATAAGCTCTTAGGACCCATGTGGCTATCTCAGAAGAGATTTAGTCCCATAAGAATAAGAACTGCCCTTGCTCTCAGCATAGGCTTGGTGCACAGAGCAGGGCCTGGCACTAGGTAAGCACTTGGCAAATACTTGTTTAGTGAATGAGTGAGTGAAGCCAGACTCCGTATCTAGCAATTCGATATACATCATCCCATTTGGGCCTCAATGTCATGTTCAGAGTACTTAAAGAGCTGGCCAGGGCCACTCTGGAAGCAACAAAGCACAGCAGAGTCACCCCAAGACTGGGGAGTCACCCAAGTCTAGGCTCTTCCTGTTCCCATCACCTGTTCTCTCAAGGAAGAGACAGTTGCTGCTGTTAGATTTCACTAAGTTATTGATGATAAAAGGAGAAAGGAGCAGGGATTCTTCTCATAAGGGAAATTGAGGGACAATTCGAAGAGACTTGAATTTTACAGGTATTAATTTCCTTAGTTTCTTTTTAAAAAATTCCTCATACATCATCAGCTTGGAGAACTGTAGAGCTGGGTCAGCAGGTTTTGCTGCCAAATCTCTGAGTGACATTCCAAGTCTACCTTCCACTGTTTCCTGAGTTGTCTGTCCTTCAGAGCCACACGGCTCTATTCCTGATCTCCAAACTTGTAGCTTTTCATCAAACCACTTTCAACCTCTTTACTCTCCCTCATTTTAGTTCTGGTCTTTTGAGACCCCATTTATCCACTGGAGAAATATCAGTTGACCACCCATTGTGTTCTAAGCACTGTGCGGGGGCCCACCTTTATTCCTGTCACTTGTAAACCTTTCCCCACCAGTGCCCCTCTCCTTAGCAACCACCACGTTTAACAGGAACTGTCAGTAGTTATGTAATCAGATCTTGACTACACAAATGGGCAAGCCTTATAATTTCAACATTGAGCCCTTTCTGTGTACCAGGCATCGTACTAGGCTTGGAAGTTTAGGAATAGACACATTTAATGTTTTGTAGTCTGTGTGCACTACCAGCAACCAGGCAGGAATGGGCAGATAACTAGTGTAAAGTCAGGAAGTACATATAACCCACCAAAGCAGTGTAAGTTTTAGCTCCTGGACACCTTTGAGGCTTCCATCCATTCTTGGTTCCAACACTGTACAGAAAGTAACCTAAGAGACCTCATAGTTGGGCCGGAAGAAGGACTAGTATATTTTCTTTATCAATTTCTCACTCTCCTCTCCCCATACCCCCTTTATCTAAGTACAGTTAGTTCACTGCCAATAAGTGTCTTGTTCCCAACATAGAAAAGTTTCTAGCCCTTAGTGCGCAATTTGTAAATGTTACTGTCTTTCCCTAGAAAACAGTGGTGTGTATTTATCTCAGACTTGAAGTTAATGGAAAAAATACTGACCATTGAGCACACATCTGTCTACCCTATTGAGATTTGACCCAAGAGTTAAGCCACCGGGACTCTGTATAATAGACAAAAACAATGATCTTCAGAGTGGAAAGTGGGGGAAAAATATATTAGGACATCTATTTTTATTTGTTGCTTCTTGAAATTTTCTTGTTTGTTGTAGACAAAAATGTAGATAATATTTTGGAGCTTATAATTATAGCAAGAAAGGATTGTACAAGGTTAATACATAAAAGTCAGTCACTATCAATGAACCAAGTGGAATTTGAAATTAAAAACACAACACCATTTGACATGAGCTTCTCCCCAAATGAAATACTTAAGTTTAAATCTAAGAATATGTACAAGAGCTATATGAGGACAACTACATACCTCTGATGAGCAAATTCAAAGAAGAGCAAAATGAACAGAGATATTTCCTGTTCATGGATAGGAAGACTTATTATTGCCAAGACGTCAACTCTTCCCAATTTAATCTGTAGATTCAGTATAATTCTGGGCAAAATCACAGAAGCTGTTTGGTGGTTATTGACAACCTAATTCTAAAGTTCACACAGAGAAGCAAAAGACCCAGAATAGCCAACACAATATTGAAAGAGAATAATTGTCAGACCGATAGTACCTGACTTCAGGCTTACTGCAAAGCCGTAGTGACCAAGATAGCATGGTCATGATGGAAGAGTAGACAGCACATCAATGGAAAGGAATAGCGAGCCCAGAAATAGACCCACTGAAGTATAGTTAACTGATCTTTGGCAAAAGAGCAAAGCAGTACAATAGAACAAAGATGGTCTTTTTAACAATAAAAGTAAAGGGTTAGAACAGGGAAGGAGACATGACTAGATAGAACAAAGAGGATTTTTAGGGAAGTGAAAATACTGTGTATGATATTACAGTGGTGGATACATGTCGCTATACATTTGTCCAAACACATGGAAGGTAAAACACCAAGAGTGAACCCTAGGGTCAGCTGTAGAGTTGAGGTGATAATGACGTGTCAACATAGAGTCATTGATGATAACAAAGGGACAGTTCTGGTAGGGAAATGTTGAGAACGACAGAGGCTGCGTGTGTAGGGGCAGCGGGATATGGGAAATCTCTGTATCTTCTCTATGTGGCTGTGAATCTAAAACTAAAAACTACTCTCAGAGCTATTTTTAAAAATGGAGACGATGTTAGTATAAAGCACCAATAGCAAACATACACGTTCCTTTTTCTGTGTCAGCCACTGTTGTGAGCTCTTTACATATCTTAGTTAATGCTCATAAAAACCTTAGGAGGTGCTGTTTTTATCCCCATTTCACAGTTACAGAAACAGGCAGACTGAGGTTTAGTGACTTGCTAATGAAGCTATGAAGCCATAGATTGGCCAACCCAGGGAGTCTGGTGCCACAGCTCTGCTCTTCACCATTCTGCTAAGCTGTAGTACATGTATCTAATTTGCAAATAAATTTATATGTGCTCAGAATACTTGTACTAGTAGGAATATATGTCTGAGAAAGTGGAAGAAAGCCTGATGCAGAATGAGTACTGCCCTTGATTCCCGGTTAATGATAATCATCATCATATCGTGGGGATGATGTTTGCTTATGGGACTGGGGGAAGGGGTAGATTCTTCCTTTATTAGATGAAGGGTCCTACACTTACTGGGAAGGGACATCCTTTGGTCAAGAGGGGTAAGGAGGAAAATGAAGGAAAAATCAGGTTAGATTGTACGTGTGACATATCAAAATAAGACAGGGGTGTGTCTTTTTTTTTTGAGAAATTGGAGAAAGGTCCAAAGTGAACTGGAAAAGGAATGAAAGAAGAATGGCAAAGAACATGAGGGCAGGGCCCTGCTTAGCCCCAGTTTGTGCTGAGATGGGAGCAGGGCAGGAATTGAAGAAAGGAAGGCCTTCATGATATGGTGTTAGAGGGTGTGGTTTTCAGAGCCCCTCCAAAAGCTAAAAACCAAGTTCTGGAATTGAATAAAGATCAAGTGAGATGTGTACAAATTTATAAGAAAAAATGAAACGCTTAAAAGATAGGTGGCCAAAGAACAGGCCAATTCACAGAAAAGTAAATGACTAAACTTGCAACATGTTCAGTTCTACAGAATGACATAAAACACTGAGATGTTTTTTTTTTTTTTAACCTGTTAATAAAACAAAGCAAAAACACAGCACATACATAAAGCTCCCATCTGCGCCCTCTGTCTTAGAAATCGTTATCCCTTTGTACTTGTGTGGAATACTTTGGTAAACAGATTGACGATGTATGTATGTGAATATATGGATATATGTGTTTTAAAAAATATATGTAATATATATATATATATACATATATAGAAAACTAATGCTTCTCTTTAAATTCTGCCTAAGAAAGCAATCTCAGATATAGTAAAAGCCACATGGCTGTCCTAGCATCACTGATGATAGTGAAGAATTGGCAATGGCATAAATGTTTATCACATATTTTTAGATTTATTTACTTTAGAGAGAGTGCGTGCAATTGGGGGGAGGGGCAGAGGGAGAGAAGCTTCAAGCAGACTCCGCTCTGAGCACGGAGCCCACATGAGGCTGTGTCTCATGACCCATAAGATCATGACCTGAGCCAAAACCAAGAGTCTGATGCATAACTGACTGAGCCACCTAGGCGCCCCTGTTTATCATATTTAATCTAGCAAGTCATTGGAGCATTAGGTAGACATTACAGACAATGGCTAAAAAGACTGTATAATAATCTCAGAAAATGTTTGATTATAATGTTGAGAAAAGCAAGACACAACTGTACTTTATAGCCTACCTCTATTATAGTACTTGTTACCTTGTGTTGAAATTACTTGTCCTTACTTGACTGTCTTTATGGCTAGACTTGGGATTGACAAGGGCAGAGATGGGCTAATTTATACTACAGTGGATGATAAATGTATTCACAGTGCTTTGCCCATGATAGACAATGCTGAATGAATAATAAACTTCGTTCCCACCAGACAATTCCCAAGACCTAACCGTTTTTCATATTTTTAAAATTATGACAAATGGTATTTAGAGAGTTTCTTTTTACATCGTATACATTTGAAGTATTTTCTTAGGTTTCTTGATTGAATGTTAAATGAAAGCATTGATAAAAATTCTCCAATGTAAAAAAAAAAGAATTCTCCAATGTAGTATTGGTAACTGCAATAAAGTATGTACCATAAATGAATATAAAGAAATTATTGGTATACAGTGCTCTTACAGAAATCATTAGGGCAAGAACATAATACAGCTCAGATAATCTGCTTTGGAGCTGGATTCTTCTAATGCTTATTCTCATTGTCAGAATTAGAAATACAAACTATTTGGAGACAGATTTTAGTAGAACTTGATCATTAACCAAAAGATAGAATATGCTACTAAAGCGGAGGGTTCTCCAATCTTACCCAAGAGAATTACTGGGCACAGACGGTGTGAGAGTCAAAGTGGGGGCCTCACACTTTGTACCAGGCTTTTGTAACATTGGAGGGAAAACTCGAAAACCCCAAGGTGACCCTGGGCTTGGTGTGTTCTGGATCCCTTCTCCATGCCAAATTGATACACTTTGTATCTTTGTACTTTAGTACCTAACTTTGTATTCCATGAAATTAGAATCTTGTAATTGCCTCCTTTATTGGTGACCTTTAAGAGATAATTTTGGCTTCTTGGGGGTCATTCTGTAAAGAAACCACAGCCTAAGGTGCGATACCATCTGTTGCATTAGGAAAAAAGCTAGTTAGAACTAGAGTGAAACCAGAGAGCTTCTCCGATGCTATAGCCTGAACTGAGGGTGTGGATATTCGCAGATATTTAGACTCACAAAGGGGCTATAAGTCACAATTTTTATTTAAAAAAAAAAAGTTCCTTGTAACTATTGCAGTGTTTTGTGCCCCTGATAGCTGTTTACTATGTATATGAAGTTTATAAAATGTTGCCTTTGAATTTTCATAGCCTTGACTAATTTTAATGTTCCTTCATTGGTAGAAAATTCAGACTATGAAAAAAAAATAATCATTACTATTTATTGAGTGCTTCCTCTGTGCCAGGCACTGTGTTTTAGGTATGTTTTAGGTATATTATCTCAATCCTTATAGTACTCCTCTGAGGGGCATGGTATTGTTTCTGAAATACATTTTTAAAAACCCCCGAGTTTTCAGAGATTAGCTTGCTCAAGGTCAAAGCACTAAGGGAAAGTTCTGGGCTTGACAGAGGTCTGTCTGCTATCAAAGCACCACTCTTAAAAAGGATGATGGTCTGGAACTGTGGTAAAATTTAGTATATTAAAGCAATTAAATTGGTTTGTGGGTATGTTTCGTGTGGGAATTCTAGGAATTCCTTATAAAATAAATTTGTGATACTGAAGTTCAGTAACTTCCTATCTTTCAAGTAAGCCACAGAAGTATCGCTCTGACCTAGTAGAAGAGTTAGTGGAAGCTTTTGGGCCAGCTGGCATCTAAAAAAACTGTATATTCCAACTATAAGACATTCCGGATAAGGCAAAACTATGGAGACTGTAAAAAGATCAGTGGTTGGCAGGGGCTTAGGAGGGAGGGAGGAATGAATGGTTGGAACACAGGATTATTAGGGCAGTGAAACTATTGGGTATGGGGCTGTTAGTAGTGGATATCTCATTATGCATTTGTCAAAACCTATGTATTAGAATGTGTAACACCAAGACTGAGCCCTAATGTAAACTATGAACTGTAGTCAGTAATAATGTCTCAATATTTATCGGTTGAAACAAATGTACCACCCTAGTGCAAGATGTTAATAATAGCAGAAACTGGGAGGTGGGGGTGGCAGGCATATCTGTCCTTCTTCCCTTGATTTTTTGTAAATCTAAAATTGCTCCAGAAATAAAATCCTTTTTTTTTTTTTTTTTTTTTTTAAAAACTCAACTCATTCCCTCCAATTTCAGGATTTCCTTCCTTTTTAGAATTACTGACTCTGGGCCCTAAAGCATCAATTACATTTAGGATTCCTTTGTCCTTCCTCCCACTCCCGATCTTTTGCTAGGTCTGTGGATGGGCTCTTCCATATACACTTTCTCTGTCTTTCCGGCTGCCAGAATGCTCGCTGCTTATATTTGATCTACCCACTCTCAGCCTGTCCTGCATGATGACATCGGATTCCTGTTACTGCAACGTAGCCCTGATTGTCTCCCTCCCTTTGCCAAACAAAGGGAAAACCTTTGTTTGCCCTCCCAACTCAAAATTTATCTGCATCAGGCGACCGGTATTCCTTGAAATCTTGTTAGAAGCAATTGTTTTTTTTTGAAATCCGAAGTGATCTCTATCAGTACACTGTTTATAACTTTTTGTTGACATTGACTTTCATGATCTTAGGTTAACATTGTGTCGTACCTGCCTTTCTCTCCCCACCCAGTTGGACTGTTATTTGGTGGTAGGGACTGTATTTTCCCTCTACCATTGTTCTTGAATCACTGTAGTGCTTTGAACACAGAGGGCCCAGAAGTTTGCATTCAGCTTGATTCAGTGTATCTATGTTCCCAGTATCCTTAGAGCTCTGCATTAGGTGAAATGGAAGAGAAACCCATTGCCCAGATGACAGGCACTGTGATACACAGAACAGTGGCCGAGATGTCTAATGTTACAGTATTGTAATTTATTGGTGTTTGATCACTGGCACATTTATGTGGAGTTTGTAGCCACTACTATGCCCTATTGTGTCTCGAATTAAGAGTTTAGATTAGGGGAGCACCTGGATGGCTCATTAGGTTAAGCATCTAACTTAATTTTGCCTCAGGTCATGCTCTTAGGGTGATGAAATCGAGCCCCGTGTCAGGCTTACACGTGGCGTTTTCGTCTCTCTCCTTCTGCCCCTCCCCCTACTCGTGCACTCTCTTTCTTCCTAGAATAAATCTTTAAAAAAAAAAAAAAAGAGTTTAGATTAGCATTAACAGTTTTAACCAGTACATTTTGAACCAAACATCTATCCACATGCCCTTCTGGAAGAAATTCTTGCTGCGTAGTAAATGGGTGCTTTTGCTATCTTTCCTATTAGAAGAATGAAAATGATATTTAAAAAATATTGTTGCTTTGAAAATTTTACATTCTTAGAGGATTCTTTTGACTATTTGTCAAGTAATTCTTAAATTCTTTTTTTACCTTTTGTGGCTTAATTCCAATATAAGATTTTCAGTGGAGTAAAAGGAGTTGTATATATTTTCGAGGTCTTTTTCTTCATCCCAAGTAGAAGGTGGGGTGAGATAGAAATACTTAGTGGCTCAGTTACTGCCTCCAATATTTAAGAGTTCAGCTTGAAGAAAAATAATTGGAAAGAATAAAGAAGTATGCATCTATAGAACCAAATTTGTTTCGTATTTGCTTTCAAAACTGTTTAAGCAAAGCACATTTCACCAAGATGAATTTCAGCTTGAGAGATGTCCAGATGTTAAATGGCAGGACTCCAAATACTGAATGTGCTGTGCTTTTAGAAAAATAATCTTTTTTTTTTTTTTTTTTTGGTTTTCTTTTGTTTCTTTAAAAATAAAGGTCAAGAGAGAAATCAGCAGGAAAGTCAGAACAGAAGTGGATTTGGAGATAGAAATGTTCTCATTGAGGAATAAAGGGGGTGATCTTTTAAAAAGGAGATGCAATTTAATAATATGTAGGAAATGCGCTTAAGATTTCAGGTGATTGTAAATTCAGTTCAAGTCAATAACACAATTTGGTGCCAAAAAAGTTACCGAAATACTAGGTTGTTTTAATCTGTTTTATCGTTTTGGGGAAAGATAAGCATTTTATTAAGGTTTCAAGTGCTACATATATTTTTAACTTTCTGTTTGACTTACAAAAATGAGAAAGCTATGACAAAACTGGTAATATTTTTCTCATAAAATTTGATGTCTCTCATCAAATTTCAAGTCTTTATTGGATTATAGTTGAATTAAAAGTTATTTCTTAATTCTCCAAGATGATAGAAATAGTAATTGGTCAGAAAAGCCCAAAACACAATGAGAATTGTAGAAGAGGTGTTGGGAGTGGAAAAAGGGAAAAGATGGGTGAGATGGAAGGTTGTCCAAAGCATTCTCAGTGCTCTAAAATAGAGCAGAAGATAGCCTTAGAAGATGTCAAGTGACTCTTTGACATTTGTGAATTAGATCTTAGAACATTTACAAGTGAATTTCCTTTGCAGGTGATCTGTAGGTGGTCACTTTTGGTTGTCTTGTGGCTTTCCGAAGAATTGCTGTCTTATTTGAAATTTTATTTCCAGTTCCAGAAAACATTGTATTTTAAAAATTGGTGAAGATGATTCCATTTGTAACTGCTTGTTTACACACACACACACACACACACACACACACACACACACGGCAAGATAGTGATCCCCTTCTCTGTAAATGTTATATTCCTAAGCAGCTGAAGATAGAGGGAACTGTTGGTAAAACAGCTAGTGAA
Organism: Potos flavus; assembly: GCA_028534135.1. NCBI lineage: Eukaryota > Metazoa > Chordata > Mammalia > Carnivora > Procyonidae > Potos > Potos flavus. The sequence continues at coordinate 46,612,000 of CM052895.1, forward strand.
GAAAATGGCAGCCAGATGCCAAGTAATGGTGGTCGGGAATAATTTCAGTGGTCCGTTTAATTACAAGGAAGGTAAAATAATTTTTTTTCCCTGAGGCAGGTTAATGCTTAAAGGATAAAGGAAATACATTAGGGATTTCGTATGCCCTTAACCCAGAATATTTTTTTACTTTATATATCACTGGATGCCTGCACAAGTACGATTGATCCATATGATGTAATTTCAGGGAGGTGAGTACACACTTACTCCTTTTGAACCTACTCATTGTTACTCCAAATTTTGTTCCTTCTAACTGGAGTCAACTCTTCATAAGTAGAAGATACAACATGCATATGCAAGTAACAGTAATGTATCTATTGGGTTTTGCATTTCAGCCTGTTCTATTTCTAGAATGATTTAAAATATTAGGTATATAGGAAAGAAAACTAAAGCAGAGGTCCTTCTTCTTTTTCTTCTTCTTCTTCCTCCTCCTCCTCCTCCTCCTCCTCCTCCTCCTCCTCCTCTTCCTCCTCCTCCTCCTCCTCCTCCTCCTCCTCCTCCTCCTCCTCTTCTTCTTCTTCTTCTTCTTCTTCTTCTTCTTCTTCTTCTTCTTCTTCTTTATTTCACTGGAGGAGTTGGGAATTAGAGAGTTGGGTAGCAATAAATAGAAGTTAGATCTGTCTGCTACTGAATTGTGTGATCACTGAATTGTTTCCTAAACTGGAACACGAGCTCTTGTAAGGGTTAAGTGAAAAACCTACCTATAGCTTCTAATTTAAGGTAGTAACTCACTGAAATGGCAGGGCTGCGTAAGTGGAAAAAAGGGTATAAATCAGGAGAGTTTGGAATTTCAACTTTGATATACATTCACCTATGGTGGTTCTGCCTGCTGATACTTCTTGGTAACTGGACCACGGTTATCAGTGCATAGTCACCTTGAGTTTATCAACTATCTCCTGAAAACCATTGATGGAGTCAGTGGCACCAGAGAAAAGAATCACTTAGAATATTTCTGCTTGATTCTCAATTTTTAGGGGAATAACAAAAATTTTCCGAGAGAGCTTTAAAATTTTACATTTGAATTTAGTTCATCAAAAATGACATTTGGGTCCAGCATTAATTTTAGTAAATTAAAATGATGGAGTTTCAAGTTTTTGGTTTATACATGTTTGAAATTTGTGAGTCAGGAAATTCCTGTCAGTAACTTAGCATTTTAAAACTAAGATTTATTCACACACCAGAAGACGAAGGACAACTATCCCAAGAAATGCATTTTTACTATATTTTGAAGTAATATTCATTAAATGTTACTTCTTTGGTGTCAAGTTCTGCAAGTGTGAACAATTGTATATATTTGTGTAATCATGACCACAATAAGGCTACAGAGCAGTTATATCCCCCCAAATATCTCATTTGCACTGCTCCTTTGCAATCATACCTTCTCCCTACTTCTCACCCTTGGCAACCCCTCATCTCTCACTATGTCTTTTCCAGGAAGTCATATGAACATAATCATAAAGTAGTAACCTTTGGATACTGGCTTCTTTTACTTAGCACACCTACCACATTTGAGATTCATCTATGTTGTTGTGTCTAACAATATTTTATTCCTTTTTATGGCTGTGAAGAGTTCTCCATTGTAGGGAGGTACTACAGGTTCTTTGAAGGACAGTCAGGATATCTTGGGTTGTTGGTGATGGTGAATAGAGCTACTATAAATATTCATGTAGTTTTGTGTTAAGGTAGGTTTTTATTTCTCTGGTATTAGTTTCTAGTAGTGGGATTGCTGGGTCATATGGAAAGTACATGGTTAACTTAATAAGAAGCTGCCAAATAATCTTTCAGGAGGGCTGTGCCATTTTTCATTCCTGCCAGAAATGAAAAGTCTAGTTGTTCTGCATCATCTTCATTTCCAGATATTGTCAGGTTTTTTTGTGGCTGGCCGGCCAGCTGGCCGGCCTGCCTCCCTTCCTTCCTTTTTCTTTTCCTTTCTTTCTTTTGCCATTCTGATAGGTGTGTTGTAGTATATTGGTGTGGTTTATTATTTACATTTTCCTAATAGCTGTTTTTTTATATGCTTATTTGGTAAAGTTCTCAGCTGAAATATTGAGCCCATTTTTTAAAAAGATTTTATTTCCTTATTTTTTTGTAAAGATTTTATTTATTTATTTGACAGAGAGAAAGATCACAAGTAGGCAGAGAGGCAGGCAGAGGGAGAGGGGGAAGCAGGCTCCCTGCTGAGCAGAGAGCCCGATGCAGGGCTCGATCCCAGGACCCTGAGATCATGACCTGGGCCGAAGGCAGAGGCTTTAACCCACTGAGCCACCCAGGTGCCCCTTAAAAAGATTTTATTTATTTATTTGACAGAGAGAGAATACAAGCAGGCAGAGTAGCAGGCAGAGTAGCAGGCAGAGGGTGAGGGAGAAGCAGTCTCCCCCCCAAGCAGAGAGGTGGATGTAGGGCTTGATTCCAGGACCCTGGGATCATGACCTGAGCCAAAGGCAGATGCTTAACCAACTGAGCTGACCCACTCAGGCGTCCCTTGAGCCCGTTTTTAAAGTAGACTTCCTATTGTTGAATTATGGGACTTCTTTATATATATGTTTTATAACAGTCCTTTGTTGGACATATGATTAGCTTTTTTTTTTTTTTTTTTTTTTGTAAGCCTGTACTTTTCACTCTCTTTAACAGTGTCTTTCTTTAACTGAGCCAATGTCTTTAATTTTGATAAAGTCCACTTTATCTTTTTTTTTTTTAAGCTTATGCTTTTGGTGTCCTGTCTCAAAACTCTTAGCCCAAATCAAGATCACAAAGATTCTCTCCATGGTTTTTTTTTCTAATAGTTTTATAGTTTTGTGTTTTACATTTAGGTCTGTGATACATTTTGAGTTAATTTTTGTATAAGATATAGAGTATAAGTTGTTCCACTTTTTTTGAGTATGGATTTCCAATTATAACAGCATCATTTGTTGAAAAGACTACCCTTTTACTGTTGAATTACTTTTGTACTTTGAAACCTCAGGTTATATTTGTGTGCTTTTATTTGTAGCCTCTATTCAGATCTTTGATCTAGGTGTCTGTCCTTTTGCAAATACTACAGTAAGCCTTAAAACTCAGTAGCATGAGTTGCCTCGATTTTTTCCCCCCTAAAATTGTTTTAACTACTTAAATCCCTCACCGTTCCAGAGCACTGGGTGGCTCAGTCGGTTAAGCATCTGGCTTTGGCTCAGGTCATGATCCCAGGGTCCTGGGATCAAGCCCTGCATTGGACTCCCTGCTGGCGGGAAACCTGCTTCTCCCTCTGCCTGCTGCTCCCCCTGCTTGTGCACATGCGCTTTCTCTTTTGGTCAGATAAACCCCTTTACCTTTCCATGTGAAATTTATTATTGGCTTATCTCTACTTAAAAAAAAAAATCTGGGATTTTTATTGGAATTGTGTTAAATCCATAGACCAGTTTGAGAATTGACATCTTAACTTGATTAACATTCATGAATGTTATTGGTCTCTCCACTTGTCTAGATCATCTTTAGGTGCTTTCATCAGTGTTTTGTAGTTCTTTATTTTTTAAGGGGTGTAGGGGCGAGGGGGAGAGTGAATCCCAAGCAGGCTCCCCACTGAATGGGGCTCCATCCCAGGACCCCAAGATCATGACCTGAGCTAAAGTTGGAAAAAAGTCTTATTTTTAAAGTAAAAGCGTTCACTGATTCTGATGCCATAGGATTTTTCACCTTTTTTTTCTAACAAAAACATGATTTCTTTAAAAATCTGATTTCATCATCCTTTACTGCAGCAGGAACATCAGGAAACTCAGTCATTCTAGATTTTTATCTAATTAGTGCTGGACCCAGGCCCTTAATGATAGAATGCCCCCCCCCCCTTGATAGGGCAGTGACCATAGAGACCAACTTTATTTTTTAGACCAGCTTCTTGTAAGCTACAACAGAGTCGAGAGTGTTCTGACATCACTATTTCCTATTTCTCTTCACTTTAAGTTACGATTTCTGTCTTTGGGGGAAAGCAGGCAAAATCTAATTTGTAATGGACAGAACTAGTTGTCCACTTAAACAATAGAAAACTGAGTCATAAATTCTGTCTTCATAAAACTCTTCCATACTTTTGGAAAATGAGTCATTTTTAGGCAGCGTCTGCCATAGATAGTTGCCAGAAAGTGATCTAACTTGGATAAGCTTGACACTTTGTATAAGTCTCTGGGCCCCTGTAGAGAAAGCATTAGGAACTCGAGATCTCTCTATGCATGTCTGTGTGCCCGGGTTATCAGTGTATCAACACAAGTCAGTGTAGCATTTGGAATGTTCTAGTTCATTTTTTCTCCAGCATTAGCTTGTTTCAGAATCACCTGGAGAGCATGTTTAAAAACAGGTTGTTGTGTCCCACTACCGCAGTTTCTGATTCAGAAGGTCTGGGATGGGTCCTAAAATTTATATTTCTAACAGTTCTCAGGAATTGCTAAGGCCGCCAGTTTGGGGACCACTTTGAGATTCATTCCTTCAGTTTATCACTAAAAAGACTTGATACACACACACACACACACACACACACAGTCAACTGAATCTCCCTAAGATGTGGTTTATAATGAAACCTTGCTCATAAGTGACAGTCTGAAGCATTTAGTTTATCCAAAGGGAACAGGAACTCCTCCACTGAAGAGCCCAGTCTATTGGAAATGTGGAGGGAGGAAAAAGAGCTGTGTCATGTTGCCTTATGCCTTCTCCTTTTGTCAAAACAGGATGGGATAGATACCTAGAAATCTAACTGCTTATTATCTTAAGCTTGGATCTCAGGGGCTCTTGCCTGTGGGAGGTGTAGGATGTTTGAGTGTATTTCTTTCATTTAGTCAGAGAATTCCATGTTAAATTTTGTAGGTTGAAAGCAGACCTGATTCGGATGCAGGGAGAAGAATTTAATAGTATTCAGAAGGAATTTGGAAGGGGACTAAGTGATTCATTCTAACATGCTTACCTTGACCTCTGTGTGTCTTGGATAATACGATAGAATAGAAAAATGGATCATAAACTAAGAAACTATGTGGTGTTGTGTGCCTCAGACACTCAGTACAGTGGCCTTGGATAAGTCATTTAATTTACTCGAGCCTTGATTTGGTCAGGAAAGAAGAGTTTTGGTCTTTTAAGTTCCTCTCTGGCCTTGAGATTTCATTTCTGTTTACTTACAACTGAGTAGGTGATACCCTATTTGAATCCCTTACCACCATCCATCTCTATTATAAATTGAATACCTTTCTGAGCACTGCCTAACACTCTAATGTCAAAAGGAGAGGAAATGTAGTTAGAAAACTCAAGAATTTCCTTTCAGTCTTAATTTTCAAAAGAAGAACTGTTTGAACCATGCTCTATGTTCTGTTCATTAGAGATCTTGTCATATCATATTCATGCTGCTTGTGTTGAAATACAGAATTTTCATGTCTTTCTAAAAGGCATACACTTTTGTCTGTAGATGACAAATAGACAAGGCCCAGCTGAATAAGCAGTGAAGATGTAGCTTGTCACAAGTACAGTAAGTGGAGGAGTTTCTAATACTTTGTCCTATCAGCCTTCATCCTGAATAAAATGATAGAGTCATCACCAATCTATTCTGGAGCCTACTTTTCCAGAGTGCTTTGAAGAGAAGGATTTTCATCTAGTAAGTAGTGAAGAGCTCCTGATGAATAATCATGTTTTTTTTTAATTAGCTTAAATTGAGCCGATTAGGAGGAAACAAAGGTGGGGTAAAGATTTGGGATTTTAGAAACTGGTTACATCCTGATTTGGTGGTTATGCATACACTGGGCCTAGGACACACTGTGGGCTTTACTCAGCTGCTTTTTTTTTTTTTTCCAACTGCTTTTTGACACAGACAAGATTAGATAGATACCAAGTGCCATTTGCCCAATGATCGTTTACCTACAGATTTAAGAAACCTTAAACTCAGGCAGGAACCTGCATGCAACCTGATCTCTATGAATCTATAAATCTGGGGCACCCACCCTGAGATGGATACAATCTTTGTGGGGTCACTTACTGTAGGAACAGGTTCCTCTGCAAGGCCTGGGACAGCCCACTCTCAAGTTCACCTTGGAGTTCAACAGAGTTAATCCTGGTCTTGATCATTTAAGGAATCAAATAGCATTTGGAATTAAAGGAAACACAGCCTCTTAGCTAAAAGTCTCAGTCCCAACCTCTACCTGATGTCTCATATGCATGACTTGACTATCTAGGCTGTGTATCCTAAACATTTGACTTTTCAAAACTCATGAGCTTGGGCTAATTGGTGTAGCATGATAAAGCCACTTGATAATCCATTAATAACAAACCCAGAGACGCTGCCAGGGTTTCCATTACTGCTGCTCTGTAAAGGCGCCCTGTGTTGGAGAGTCAGCTAACACTGATCCAATGACGCACAAACTAAAACACAAGGATTATGGAAAAACAGAACTGAAGGCAGTGTTGACCATTCAAGCCATGTGTCTGGGCGTAATATAGGCCACAATTTCTCACTTTGCTTTTAAGATGAAACCACAAGGAATTTCTTTGTTAGGAATCAGGGAACATAGGGTTGAACAAGCCAGAGGAAGAAATGATATCATGCCCCGTTGAATCAACTGAGAAATATTTTTATATTAAAGAAATTCTTCAACCATATAACCTCGGCCTTCACATTCTTCTGTGTATTGAATGGAAGGTTCTTTTGAAAAGCAAGTTAACGTAAATGGCCTTGTCAAAATTTTAGGGAAAACTTTGTAATGTAAGACTCACTCTTGAAAATCTCTAATACGGTTTTCTTTCGGACTAATGTATATGTTTATGATCACATCAGGATGTTGACCCCCTGGGATTCCTCTATGCCCTATTGTAAATGTATGCCTTGTGCCCACATATTCGGTGAGGAAGCTCTCTTTGGCTCTGTCGTCTTCTCATTGAGGGAACCCACGCCTGGACATTATGCCTGAGTCTGGTGTGTTATTCAAGCACACTCCCATGAGACCTGCCATTAAGTCTGGACGTGGGGGAGAGCAGCGTCTTTGCATTTTCAAACGTCAGAAAGATGTTACCTGATACTCGAAGAATCTTGGCTGCCGCCTGAGCAACCATCTCTGGATTAGTTGACTGTTGTTTTATAATACTGCTTTTTGTTTGAACCTATTGTGCCTTTGCTGGCTGATGGGAATCATTTCATGCTGGCAGGCGGTTGTGAGGCAGTTCTATGATTTCTGATAAATGGAGTTGCCCGTGTCTTGCTTCATGTCAGCAAAATGCTAAGCTGGGTTTGGGGCCATCATACTCAAAGCTAATGGGAGACTGAAAATCTGGAGCCATGCAAGTTTATAAATACAAGTACTCCTTAATAGTAGACAGTACATTTAGTTGATTTAGTGGTTGAGTCTTCAATGATTGCCTTTTTTTTTTTTTTTTAATTCTGTGCAGGGAACCATTTTAAGATAGTCTGGGAAAAGAGAGAACCAGGGAGGAAAAGAGGATGAGGCAGGTGAGGTGAGGAAATGAACAGAGGGAGAGGTTCAGGGGTTAGAGCAACACTGCTTCTACTGCGTGTATGCCAGCGCTCTCTTAGCAGGCTGGTAAGTCTGTGGAACTCCCCTCAGAATTATGGGTTTGGTTTTTTTTTTTTTTAAGATTTTATTTATTCATTTATTTATTTATTTGACACACAGAGAGAGAAAGCAGGACAGCGCAAGCAGGGGGAGCGGCAGGCAGAGGGAGAGGGAAACGCAGGCTCCCCGCTGAGCAGGACTGATGGGGGACTCAATCCCTGGACCCTGGCATCATGACATGAGCCGAAGGCAGATGCTTAACCAACTGAGCCCCCAGACACCCCCAGAATTATGTTTTAAATGCATACAATAAGGTGAAAAAGAACTGTAGAGGAAGCTCATTACACTGAAAAATAGTAACCAAAATATTTAAGAAAACAAATTTGTATTGGAGTAGTATGTGCTTCTTCATTAATGCACAAGATCACAAGCTTAGTGGTAGATCTAATGACTGTTAAAATTTATAAGTAGTGATGAACTTAAGTAATACTCTGAAATCAACAGCAACTGCAGAGTGATAGGGACATTTCTATTGGTGACAAAGTCAGGTACTGCCAGTACCTATGCTGATTGGTTGCTCATATCCATCATTAAAAGAAAATGCTAAGTTTCAGGGAGAGATTAATGAAAAATAAAATGTCATTATATTCCAGTCCCCGAACCAGGAGTCCATAGATCTCCGGTTAAGGTCCCCCTGGTGAGATGCGTTTGGCTTGAATATTAATTGGACCATTACTGGCTATTTGACCTTGGCCAAGCTAGCTTAACCACATGTAGTCTGTTTCCTCCTCTGTAGAGGGTAGATGATACCTACCCTCTACAGAGTTCATGGAAAGCTTTAGAATAGCTTACCTAGCCTAACTCCTTGTGTCAAGATAGTAGGCATGTTGGTTCCTCTGACGGGCTTTCCTTTAGTGGTTAAATGATGAAATAACACTCCCGCTGACAGGTCAGGGCAGACTTTCAACTAAGGAGAGAAACCAGAAACAGATTACACTGAGAGAAGAAAACTCCTTTTACCTTTAGATTCTCTTAATGGTTATTGACCCGTAAAGGTCGTAAAGGATGGGTTCATGGTATAATATGAAGGAAAGGAAGCATTACAAAATTTGGGAGAAGGAATGTATTGGGAAATCTCCTCCTTGCCTTGTGATCCATAGCCTTCACTTGCAAAGACATAGCTTTCTGCTCATTGTAGGGGTTCGAACAGGAACTCGAAGTGACTTTGCCACGTAGCCCATTTGGGCATGAGCTTTTCCATTTGTCCCATAGGTCCCCTGATGTTTGATTGGCTGCATGTTTGACTGGCTGCTTGTCTTGGCTGCTTCTAGAAGAGCAGATTTACTACCTTCTTAGGTCACATGTACTATACCTACAGAGCCCCCAAAAGCCTGGTTACTCTGTTAGATTCTGGTTTAATATGTGAGGTATGGGTCTAGTTTTATTACTTTAGGAGAAACTCAGAACGGTGGATGCCCTGGTTTTGTATGAATATTTTCTTATGTAAACTTACCTCTAGGGCAGGAGGATGTGTTCTTTCTGGCTGGCCACACGAGTAGGTCTGTGCACAGGGCCAGGCAATCCTTTTTCCTCTGATGACTTTTAAAGGCAGGATCCTATAGCGTTTGATCCAGCCCTTCAGTGAAGTCTGTGAGGCAGTGGAGTTTCAGAGTTTCCCTGTCCCCTGGGTAATACTAACACCCCATTTAATGTCTCCTTTTCATCAAAACCAGATTTGTCGTCTCACTTATTTCCCAGTGTCTGGCCGAGATAGTGATCTTTATGAAAACAAACTGGCAGTAACTCAAGCCAGATAAGACAGGAGAGCTGCGCCTCGGCAGAAGGAAGCTGTTAAGGGGAACAGATGGAGACAATATCTAAACAACTTCGAGAAGGTATATGCTGGCTCCTCTCAGAGACACTTCCTGTCTCCTAGTCTTGGACATTTCTGGATGCAGAAGTTGGGTACAGAGAGCAAATATAGTAAACTGTTATAGGGTATGGCTAAAAAAACAAGGTGTTGAAATTTGTAGAGAATTACAAAATCCACTGTGTAGAGATGACTGAATTTTAACATATCATTTGTTAAATCGCCAAAGGTGAAGACCATCCTTGTGATAATCTCAAGGTAAAAGTAGGACTTTGAGGAGGTTCCAGTGTATGGTCCATCACTCTGATTGTTGATTATTACTAACCAGTTTCCTGACTACATATGGATGGAAAGCTCTCGGGACAAGGGAAGGAAAGAAACCTCTTATCTGCATTTATGAGAACTTACGTCTTGGCTCTCTGTAGTTTTTACTCTTCTGTTAATCCAAATTCAAAGTACTTAAGCTTATGACTTACCCTGTATTAACTTGCTAACTTACCTCCTTGTCTTATGATTTTCTTAGTTCTGATCCAACATATCCAGTCAGAAGGAAGATTTTATATCCACCCCCTCTCCCCCGCCAGTGCTTCTTTCATGATGTCAGCCTCTTATTTAAGAATCTTCCTTTGCTTCCCTATCATGTCTCGACTACTCTGGCCTTCAGGCCCTCGGGTGATGCCCCTGTATTTAATCTTCTTCTCTGATCACCAGCATGGCTCTTTGGTTTCATGAGGGTAGCTCGGTCAGGGTCAGATAACACTTGTTCCTTTTTATCCTTTCTTTCATGGGATTTTCTCTCTGCCAAATTCCACACTTTCTCCCAGACTCCACTCTGGTTTGTCCTGGAGCAGTTGTATCTTGGCCCACAGTGCCTCACCAGCATCCTTGCAGCCCCTTCTCACACATTTGGATTATTTGGTAAATTCGGTTTTATATTGGCCCTTTTGGTATTTCACATAAGTTGGTTGACTTGTTTCCCCCAGTAAGTTAAAGTTCCTCAGGAGAGTTAAAGTTCCTCTGCTCTATTTAATTTTAGGTGTTAGGATTGCCAGCAAATCACCGGGACATGATAAGTGTTCAATAAATACTTAAAGAGGGAACGAGCAAAAGGTGCTGAGAGTTAGATACTGCGTAGGACGAGATGGACCCTTGATGTGGTCATCAACATTAAGTGTGTCTACTTTATAGAACCAGAAACTTAGTTTTCCCCAATTTATTCAGAGTTGATCCAGGATCAGCTCAGAGAACTAATTTCTAAAAGCCAAGCTCAGGGGCGCCTAGGTGGCTCAGTTGGTTAAACCTCTGACTTTGGCTCAAGTCATGATCTCAGGGTTCTAAGATCAAGCCCCACATTGGGGTCCACGCTCAGCGGGCATCTGCTTCTCCCTCTCCCTTTGCCCCTCCCTCAACTTGCGTGCTCTCTTTCTCTCTCAAATAAATAAGATCTTTTAAAAAAAATAATAGATCAAGCTCATATTAGTGATTGTCAGTTTACTCACAGTAAGAAGTCTAACTTCTGGGCCACTGCAAGACTGATCAGTGCATCCTTTTCCTGGAAGCAGGATTGCCAGAAGGTTGTTCTAGGGCCCCGGATGGCCAGGATTACTGGTTTGAAGCTGCTCTGAAACCTAGCATGTGCTCTCTAGACTCCTGGGACACAGTGCCAAGTTCTTGCTCTTAAATTTCATATCTTCTTCATAGATGGCTCTGCTTTTAGGAATGGAAGGGCTGATCTACACAGTTGGGGGTAAACCTGGTCAGTGGCATTCTAGAGGCCAGATCTGATTTGCTAGGGGAAGAAAGGGAAGGTGACTTAGACAATAGCACAAGCACCCTCAAAAGGTTTTGGATCATAATTGCCCGTGGTATAGCCAGGGATGTGACGGGATGAGGTTTGTGCATGAGACGAATGTCGTCACCGCGCTGAGAGCATGTGTGATTGTATAAGGGAGGGCATTTTGGAAGGAGCAGGTGGGAGTGCTGTGTCACCCTGAGGGAAGGGGATAACGTTGGAAGACAAGTATGACTGATAGCTGCTAGGTTTGTTTTTCCTGAGGCTGATGGGGCCAGTAATTTTCATATGAATAAGGGATGTTATGAATAAGCTAGCTTCAAACTACTTTTACTGAATAATTTTTTACATGAAACTTTAGAGTAGACAGAATAATATATAGGCATAAAATGGTTATTTTAAAAGTAGAGTTTAATGTGAATCATAATGAGTTTTTTATATTTTCAACTGGCAGAAGCTGTGGGGGATTAATTCCCAGAATACGCTTATTCTTTTAACAGTAAGTATTTTTAGAAGCTTAGAGCTACATGTTTTTGAGGACCTTCTTCGTCCGATGAACAGCATCAAGGGGGTGTTTTGAAGTGGCTCAAGCTCAGAAAGTCTGGTTGAATAAATACTAATCATTGGGCTGATAAAGGAGGATTTACCACCTCTGAGCAACGGATGATCACCAAATGTATACAAGAAGCTGAATGGGGAGCTTTTTGCAAATACCAGTAGTGATGTTTGCAGATGGGAGTGAAGAAGGTTCACTTGGTCTACAGCAGGGGTTGGCTCATCTTTTCTGTAAAGGATCGAATACTCTTAAGAGCCACAATGTCTCTGTTGGAACAACTCAGCTTGCCTTGTAGCATGGAAGCAGCTGTAAACAATACCAAAAAAACGTATGTGGCAAAGTCCCAATAAGACTTTATTTATGGATACTCACCTGCAATATTCATATCAACTTATGTGTCCTGAAACACTTTTTTTCAGTGTTTTTCCACCACTTGAAATACGAAAAATACCCTTGATCTACATACTGGAATGCACCAATTCCTGGGTATAATTTGGAAACAGGATGGGTTTAGGGAAGAAACAGCACAATACACAGGCTGCTATATATTTGTAATAGTGCAAAAGGGAACTTCACCGTTCTCTTGGCCACTGATAGTTATTAAACTATTCATTTTTGGAACCCATGATGTTCTCAGCTGGTTTCTTCAAACTGATTAACAGCTGTCCTAAGAGATTTGGCCTGTAACCAAACTACTGTTCTTGTCTCTGGATTCACAGGCTGTGGTTTAGTATTACTAGGTCTCTCTTGTTGCAAAACAAACTGTGTATGTACACAAATGTATAGGCGTTTATGTACCCACACACATGCGTGCACGCACATGCACGCACACACACACACACGCACGCACGTCAGAGGGCAGGCTTTTTACCTTAAAAACTTCAGGCCCTTCTAATTTTTTTTTTTACCCACCATTCAATGGTTCTTCATTTATGAACCATGTGGCAGTGTATTTCCAGATGTACCTCTTAGTTTTCTTTTGGTAGAGTCCTGTTTCTTCCTACTCTGGCTGACAGAGGAAACCACAAAAAGACTTCTTTTTTTTTTTTTTTTAAGATTTTATTTATTTGACAGAGAGGAGAGAGATCACAAGCAGAGAGGCAGGCAGAGAGGGGGGGGGAAGCAGGCTCCCTGCTGAGTAGAGAGCTCGATTCGGGGCTTGATCCGAGGACGCTGAGATCATGACCTGAGCCGAAGGCAGAGGCTTTAACTTACTTAGCCACCCAGGCGCCCCCACAAAAAGATTTCTTAAGATAAAGAAAACAGTGTAACTTCAGTTCTGAATCTTGTCTACTTTGAGAAGGATCCGTGTTTGAGGTCCACAGTCAATAGCCAAGCCCCAGATAGAGAATTCACTGAAATGGGAGCATGTCGTAGAGAAAGCTGAAACAAGGCAGACAGACCTTAACCAAACAGTCCAAAGATGTGCATATCCTCCTGGTGAGAATTTTTGCTGATCCATCGGTAGCAGATTAAGACAGATGGATTCTCTAACTGGGAACAGTGTTTTTTGTTGTGGTTGTTTTTTAACGCATTTAATTATTTAAGGAATACATGAATGTGTTCTTAATGAGGATGAATCTAATTCACATTTGACATAAGCCCCCCCCCCATACTATCCCACAAAGGGGTAACCGTTCTCAATTTTTGTCCTTGTAAACCATTTTCTATGTGTTTATGTATGTAAAATTTCACAGCGTGTGTTTCTTAATATAAACTGAATCATATCCTATGAATTGTAATGAAAATTGCTTTTTTAAAAAATTAAGACATCTTAGAAAACACAGGTCGGGATCTTTATTTTGGCCATGCTTTCTGGAGAATGGGGGTGAAAGGATGGCAGAGGGGACAAGAAAATCTTTCCGTGACTGATACTGTGGTAAGTTGGCCTCCGTTCTCAAGGCCTGAGAGAGAATTAAGCTGACTCTCATGAGGTTCTCTGCAAGGCCCTCAAACTTTACTCCCTCTCAGCCTCTGGGAGCGTAGTGGTCTCCCTCCAGTTTTGCCTCATGAGTTCATGTTGCCCCTGCAGACAGCCTTATAGGTCTAGACCTAAGAGAAGCCCTGGACTGGCTCATTCTTGCCTGGACCATCCCCAGCACATGGAAACATGTAGTACTCTTTGCTCGAACAGACTCAGAAGATGAGCCAGTCCCAGTGTAGCTTCAGTGTTCCTTCACTCCCTAATCATCAAGGCAACTAGCCACACTGCCTCTTGTGTTCTAGATTCCCAAGGTTGAAGTCAGACACCAGCTTTCTGTGCTTCCTTAACCGTGGAGAACTCCTGTGCAACTTGCCAGTTGGTTTCACTAAAAATCCTTTCATGAGGCAGGAAAGTGATGGCCCTACCCTTCATCTAATGGGGAGAGGGAGCCATGTTGGGATCTCACAGAAGATCTTGCCAAAGAAAACCTCCTTCAGATCTTTCTCTGGAAGCTCATTATGAAAGAGAGACTTTCCAGGGTGGCCTGCCTTACAACTTACTTTGTTACCTGGTATTGCTAGTTTCTTGTGTTACAGTAAAAACTTCTAGTGTAGCTGCCTCCTCACGTGTGTAAGGTCTGGTTTTTTTCTTTGCTGAGGACAAACAGGAACTGTTGGATTGCAGGGGTTGTGTGATAGAAGACTGTCAAATTACTCACCAGTAGGATCTCAGGGACATGCCACACACTTGCCAACACTTCATAAAATTGATCTTTAAATTTTTTGCCAATCTATTAAATAAAAACCTATGACTCAAAATTAAAAGTTTTTCTTTACTAGGCAGCTCTTCATATGTTTGTCAGGCATTTTTAGTTTTCTGTGAATTGCCTTTTAATATCCTTAGCTCAATTTTTAAAAAATGGCTTCTTTATTGATTTATAGTTCTTTGTATTGTCTGAAAACAAATCCTTTGTTATGTGGTAAATACTGTCTCTAAGCCTGGCCCTGCCTTTTAACTTTGGGAAACTGGATGGCATCAAAGATACCATAAATAATTCTCCTTTGTATGATTTTTTGTGTGTGTGTCTGGCTTAAGAAGACCTTCCTTCTCCAAGATTATAGAACTACTCCCCTATATATTCTTTTAATGTTTTCATAGTTGGAATTTTTTTAACGTGTAGAGCTTTAATTCACCTGGAATATTTTTGTGAACAGGACTCTTAATTTTTTCCCAATGGAGAGTCAGTTCTTTCAACACTGTTGTGAAAAGCCAGCAGCATGTTCTCTGGCTTGCTGGGATAAAGAGTATTCAAAAAGCTAAAGAGGACGGGGTGGGAGAGAATGGCACATCTTTGCTAAACATCCGAAAGGCCAAGATGAAGAGACCTCTCAGTCCAAAAGACATTGCTCTTCTGGGAAAGCTCATGTAGCAATGGACTTTGTAGATCCACAGTATACCAATGAACTGATATACCGTCAGAGCATTAAAATAGAGGCACACTAAAATTGTGTGCAATTTATCAAGCAGGCAACTTATCCATAATTGTCCATTTCTTTCTGAGCAAGAAAAGCCTTATTAAACATAGGAAAAGCCTTATTAAACATAGAAAAAGCCTTATTAAACATATTAAAATAAAATATTTTATCACCTCTAATAGTGAAATTTCGTCAAAGAATGTGCATGAAATCCTCTTTTTTTTTTTTTAGGCGAGTCCTTCATTCATCCCCAGTAACATTTTTTTTTTTTCAGACTAAGACTTTTTTCCTAAAGCAAATTAAGGTTCACAACAAATTGAGCAGAGGGCACAGAGATTTCCTGTATGCCTCCTGCTTCCACATGTGCGCAGCTTTCCCACTTCTCAACAGCTCCCACCAGAGTGCTACATTGCTTAAAATTTGTGAATCTGCTTTGACACGTCATAGTCACCCAAAGTTCATTGTTGACATTATGGGTCATTCTGGGTGTTGTACGTCCTATGGTTTTAAACAAATGTATAATGACGTATTTATCATTTTGAATACGGACTAGTCCTATCAGAGTACCACACAGAGTAGTTATACTGCCTTAAAAATTCTCTCTGCTCCACCTGTTCATGCCACTGCCTCACCTGGCACCACCAGTCTTCTTACTGTGTCCATAGTCTTGTGTTTTCCAGACTGTTGTATACTTGGAATCATACAACATGTAGCCTTTTCAGATTGGCTTCTTTCACTTCGTAATAAGTATTTAAGGTTCCTCTATATCTTTTCATGGCTTGAAAGCTCATGAAAAGCTCTGAATAATACTCCATAGTCTTGATGTACCACAGTCTGTTTATCCATCCACCTACTGAAGGACATCTTGATTGCTTCCAAGTTTTGGCAATTATGAATAAAGCTGCTATGAGTGTGTGTGTGTGTGTGTGTGTGTGAGTGTGTGTGTATGTGTAAATAAGTTTTCAACACCCTTGGGTCCATAACAAAGGAGCACAATTGCTGACTGTATGATAAGAGTAGGTTTAGTTTTTTAAACGGCCTGTCTTCCAAAAGCGCTGTACCATTTTGCATGCCCACCAGCAAAAAATGAGAGTTCCTCTTGCTTCACATCCACACTGGTATTTGGTTTTGACACAATTCTAGATGTTGGTCATTCTGATAGATGCATAGTCATATCTCATTGTTTCAGTTTGCATTTCCTTGATTACATAAGATACAGAACATCTTAAGCTTATTGGCTATCTGTATATCTTCTTTGGTGAAGTCTCATTGGTACTTTCCAGTTTATTTTTCCAAAACCCTTCCAGTTTGTTTGCAAACATTGTGTCTAAGAGGTGAGGGGAGATGACAAAGATGGCCAGTTAACCTGAGCTGAAAGTCTTAAAAACTGACCTTTCCTGCATCTTCCCCTCATTGCCCCAGGTTTCATAGGAAGATGGAGGCTCATTGAAAAAGTAGCCCCCAAAGCATAGCATAAGTGAGAAACATTTACTAAGAATTCTAAGCCTTTGTCAGACCCCTCTGTGTTTCTTCAATGACATAAAAGCCAGTAGTGATTGCTGATTTGAGTCCAGGATTTTTGCCTTATTTTATCTAAGTCCTTGCCCATAGACAGACTGAAATATTTGTGCCTTGGGCAGAGGACAGCGGGTGCTAGGACTATGTGGTAGAGATGGGGTAGGCACTTTCTAGAAGCTGAAAAAGGCCAGTGAGGTCAAGCATCAGGCAAGAGCTCGGAGCCTTGTGGCCACCTGAAGTCTTTTGTGAACCTGGTGCTGCAGGCAGTGGATATGTCATTGAAGGGTTTTAAGCAGAGTAAGATCAGGTTTGTAGTATACAATAACTTTGGCCTTGTGAAGGCAAATTGGCATTGGGCAGGAGTAGATCCCAAAGGGTAGCTCTATTTTCAACTTTTTGAGGACCGTCCTCTAGTCCCACATCAGGCTCCCTGCTCAGCTGAGAGTCTGCTTCTCTCTCTGCCTGCTATTCTCCCTACTTACGCTCTCTTTCTCTCTGAGAAATAAATAAATAAAATCTTTAAAATAAAATAAAATAAAACAAAGACAGAAGTGGCTTTAAAATAAAAAAAGAACTGTTCCTTCCCGACACGTACCCATTTAACTGGCTTTCTGAGGATATATTCTTGGATAGCTTAGGAAACACTGGTTTGGGCAAAAAGATTCCTGTCTAAAAAAATTTTTTTTTCTTTAAAAAATTGGTGAGACACAGCTTTTCATCTCAATTTAAAGTTTTAGGACCATTCTCCTTGTGTTTGGTGCCTCTAGAAAATGGAATGAAGACCTTGCTGACCTTTTCACAGGAAGTATCAAAAATTTCAAGTTCTTCAATTTTGAAAATTGAAAGTATAATGTATACATATATTTTTACCTACTAATAGCACAGAGGGAAGGATAGTGGCTGTGGAATTTGTCATTTGGGACATCCCGAAATTGGATGCTGTCTTTTTTATTGGTAAGGAGTTGTCTTGGTGACCTCTGTCCCAGAGATATCTTGAGGGCAAAGTGTGAGAACACCCTCTAAAGCATAGCTTATATTTCTAGGGAGAAGACCTTGTGCTCACTCACTCAAGTCCTTTTCAGCAATTTTCAATGACTCAGAGACCTGATATTTGCATAGTGATTCAGCCAGCAAGGAGACTGGCTGCTGAGATCGTTTGGTTAAGATAAGTCCTCCAGTTAATGCTTTTAAAAGGTTAATAAAGGCTTTTTCCTGAGTAGTGTGCTCTACAGTGGTTTCCAGGAACTTGTGATTATCTAAAATGCTACCTACAGAGCTGGGTAGTAATAGTGATATTAAAGTATTCTTTCAGAGAGACCCACAAGGCCAGTTCTAGACAGTTGACATTAAACACTGCAAAATTCCACAGGACAGACAGCTTGGCAAGTTTGATTCTGGTGCATTCTGTTCAGAACTAGTTTCTTGTTTTTTGTGTTTTTTTCCTCAATAGTGGTTTTGTCTCCCTGCTAAAGGTCAGACTGCAGTTGTCCAGTACTGGTGGCTTTCCTTTGTGAGGCCAGGGAAGGGGGTGGACATACTAACTTCATTTTATTATGTATAATAAGCTACCACAACACCAGGTTTTATAGATTTGAAAATGTAAATAAGATCGTCTGCGTTTTAGAACTGCTGGTGAGCAGCTGCCAATTCTGAAATCACCTGGGACGTGCGTAGGTTTCCTCCCGGCTCATTTTCCCCCCTCCCTGCTCTTTGGTGTAGTGGGGCCGAGCCAGCATGGATTCGGTTTAGAGTCGGGCTTAGCTGGAATCCTGGTCTCACAGTTTGGACCATTGATGTAACGTGGAGATTCAGTGGCTTCTGCGATGTGGGGTACCACCACGACATGGCAGAGCTCTTGAGCAGCTAGCATATTGCCTGCTGCATTGTGGGGATGGTGTACACGTTCACATTGCAGCAGCTGGGCAACACGTAGGAGAGGGGGCAAGGCTTGAGGGCACACCTGTGTGCGTCTGGCCCGTGCCCTTTCTCTTCCCAGGGCATCGGGGGTTGGCAGAGGCCTTTCTCTGAAGCCTCTCCCTTAGAGAGTTCAACCAGGGTGGCCTGTAGTGAACCTTGGGCTGCCCCAAGCTACAGTACAATCCTCTTGTACAGTCTTTCCCCCTGCACAGAATTTAGGAAGAGTTTGTAATTTATGTGTACTTAGGCGTGCTTTCAGTATGGCTGGTTTCTTGGGGAGCCTCACTCGATCTGTTCGGGGTACCAGCATGAAATAGCTTTCATTCTCCCTAGACACTGTTTATGACTGTGCTCTGTCAAATCCCAGTTCCAGACCCTAGGTGAGCTGTATTGGCCATATTCTCTAATTCTTCAGTCTTTCTAAAACTCCGTAATCTCGTATCCAGTTCAAGCTGTGTACCTCTCCTCCTCTCTTCTGAGCTCTAGCTCCTCCCTATGTGACAGGAAATGGAGGAAGGGTCCAGCAGTTATTTAACTCGGCAAGTCACAGTCAGTGGTGAGAAAGTACTTCCATCTGGTTCATTCTGAGGTTAGGGGTCTCTGCACAGATACTTTATATGGCTGTCTTGGGGCTGTGCGTAGCTTCCCCTCAAGCTCTCCTGCACAGCTCCTGTTCAGGGGTGCTGCGTCTCACGTGGGCATTGCTGGATGTTCCTGTCACATTCATGCTCCCAACTCCTCCTGGGAGTCCAGCGCCCTGTTGCCTGAGTCCAGGGCTTAGCAGCTGCCTGGCCACCCCAGGGCTCCTGTCCCACTAACTTGAACACTCCTTGAAAAGGGATTCTGTAAACTGCAGGCTTCCCCTCCCACTCTGCCCAGGGCTTAGAATGAACTGGAATGGAGTGGAATATTCTCACTTTCTTTCCTGAAATACTGCACCTGGATCCCTCTAAGCTCGGCTTCCATGGAGCTCCTCCAGCAGACTTCCCACTTTCCACATCTCTAGCTCAGAGATGGATGCCAGTCTCTGTATTGATGGATATTCCCCCCCCAGTCCAGGTAATGGGGGCCAAATTCTCCCAAGTCCCTAACATGCCCCTTTCTGCTCCATTGCCAACCTGGAGTGGGCCTGTGGGTTCTGCAGCTCAGCAAGCAGCCAGACAAGGAATAGGATGCCTGTCTCCTCTTCTTGCACATACCCCAGTCTGTCCTAGGGATTGTCTCGGAACCCCTCCCAGGCTCCTGATTTGTTGGAGAAGCAGGTAGTAACCTGCACTAGAAACTTGCCCTCTACGCAAAGCCAACAGCAACTGTTCTCCCTTTTCTTGGGGACTGGAGGGAGAGAGGGGCGGTGGTCAGCTGGTAGGACTGGTCCTGTCCTGTAACCTCTGGGTAACCAGTATGGGGCATTGTCTGTCCCTACATGTTTATGGCTTTCTAAGTAGGGTACTTAGCTTCGTTGTCCTCAGCCTGGGCCTTGGCTATAAAGCTATAGCTTTATAGAATAAGAAAAAAGCATTCAATTATATCTTCTTCATATGAGTAATATTCCCTTTCTTTAAATTCCTGCCATCTAGTGCTGGGATGTTTTTTCCATGCATCTTTGTTGCAGAATCATGATAATACTTAGTACTACTGGTGTAGGATTTGAGTTGTAGGCTTAAAAATAAATCTAAGTTCTGGAAGGAACCACAGGAGTCTCCATGGACTTTGCTATGGTGTGAATGTTTGTGTCCTCCCAGAATTCTTATGTTCAAATCCTAATGCCCAATGTGATAGTATTAGGAGATGAATTTAGGAGATGCTTAGTTCATGACAGCAGAGGCCTCATGAATGGGATCAGTGTTCTTATAAAATAGACCCCACAGAGCTCCCCAGTCCCTTCTGCCATGTGAGGACATGAGAGTAGGTGCCAGCCATCACCCAAGAAGAGAGCCCTTACCAGACCAGGCTGGGGCCCTGATTTGGGTCTTTGCAACCTCCGGAACTGAGAGAGACATCTTTTTTTTTTTTTTTTTTTAATTATGCATTTGAGAGAAAAAGCATGCAGGCACAAGCAGACTCCCCGCTGAGCATGGAGCCTTAGGTGGGCTCTCACAACTCTGAGATTTTGATCTGAGCCAAAATCAAGAGTTGGACACTTAAGCAAGTGAGCCACCAGGCACCCCCCACACACACACACACACAAATTATTATTAGCTGTAGGGATGGGAAATTCACGCTTCTTCGAGATGTCTTCAATTTCCATCTACTGACTCCTTGCCAATAACTTGGAAATGTAGAAGTATGTTCTGCTGGAAAGATTTTGATAACTACTGCTTCTTCACACTCACCTAAGAAAGGGAAAATCAAAATAAACAGTCACTTCAAATAATAGATTTGACAGTCGGGTCTGAGTAAGCTACTTTATTCATTTGTTCAACACATACGAGAGAGAAGGGAAGCCCCTGGAGGTCGGTGAGTGAAATGGTGATCCTTGTCTGGGGGAAATTAATCTGGCAGCAGCCTGTAAACTGGATCATCTGGGGCGGGGTTGCTGAAGATAGGGCGCCCTAGTCAGAGGTCAAAGGGCAGACCAGAGGTCAAAGGGCCTGAATAGGGTAGGTGGCAATGTAGTAGAGGGGACAGGAGAGATGAAGGGAGAGAAAAGCACAGAGTTGGTAGAAGCCAAGAGCCGACTGGAATGAGAACAGGAAGGGACATTGTATCACGAACAGAAATAGAGAATTAGGAAGATTAGTGGGAAGATCAGTGGGAAGATCAGGGCCACCATTAGACTAATGTGCCTTTGTGAGGAGGAAAAGGCACCAGCAGGGGTGGAATCCTTGGGCCCATATTGTTTGCTAAGAAAGCCAGTAGGTAAGAAAGGCTCCTATTCTTGACTACCCTGTTGATACCCTGTTGATATCCCTGTTGTTCTTTTTTTTTTTTTAATTGTTATATACATAACAGAAAATTGGCCATTTTAACAATTTTTGCATGTACGATTCAGTGACATTAAATGCATTTATAATGTTGTATCACTATCACCACTATCTATCTCCTAAACTATTTGATCTTACAAAACTGAAACACAATCCTCATCAAATCCTAATTCACCATTCCTACTCCGCCCAGCTCCCGGTAACGCATTCTCCTTTCCATCTCAATGAATTTGACTGTTCTAGGTACTTCCTATAAGTGGAATCATACAGTATTTGTCCTTTTATATCTGAGTTATTTCACTTAGCAGAGTGTCTTCAAAGTTCATCTGCATGGTGGTATGTGTCAGGATTTTATTAAAGCTGAATAATCCACTGTATGGATTTACCGCATTTTGTTTATTCATCCATTGATGGACACTTTGGTTGTTTCTACTGTTTGGCTGTTATGAACAATACTGCTCAGAACATTGGTATCAAGTATCTATTGGAATCCCTGTTTTCAGTTCTTTGGGGTATGTGCCCAAATGTGAAATTGTTGGATCATACATAATTCCACTTCACTTTTCGGAGGAACCACCAAGTTGTTTTCCACAGTGACTGCACTATTTTCCATTCCCACCAGTAATCCATGAGGGCTTCAGTTGATCTGCATTTTCACTAACATTTGTTATTTTCTGTGTGTTTCTTAAAACAGCCATCCTACTGGGTGAGTGATCATTGTGGCTTTGATTGGCATTTCCTCAATGTCCCTATTAGACTTTTATGCAGCTTCAGCTTCGAATGTATTTTGTCATAAATGTATTGTGTAAATAGAGTGTCTTGGCCCCTTTTTAAACTATAGTCTTAAAGAAGCTGCTAAGAAAGAATATCTGTTAACCTTGTAAATTTATGGCCAACCTTTACCCATCTGAAAACATGCTCACGGGGTATGTTTTCACTTCCCTTTGTAATGTAATAAAAGTTTAAGATGTGTTTCCTTCAACATGCAGAGTGTCTATTTTTTTAATTAGTTCTGAGCATTTAAAAATCAGAAAAGCCTGTAAGAACTTGGATTTCCCGCTTCCAAGGAAATCTTGAGGCCGGGGCCCCAGTGGTTCATGCTCTCCCGAGGCAGCAGGGCTGAGCAGCACACAGCCCTCTCCCGGTCATCTTTGCCCCTTGCCAGTAACTGCCTCACCCCTGCAGGCTTCTGTTTGCAGGACCTGCTAGAGTGGATTTTCTGAGGCTAAAGTTCGTCTCCACTTATTCCAGTTAATAATTTAGGTGATTAGAAGTGACTGATACTTACTCTCTACCTAGCTACTTAATACCTCCACTGACACTTTCCGATAAATTCTGAAATCTTGTGTCTGTCGTTGTGTGCCCCAAGCCCTTCGGCACCAGTCTTGCCAACAGATGGGTCCCGACTGGTTAAAGGTTGCCTCCAATCGGAATGTTTATTCTTACCTGGAATAATTTGAGGTCACATTTCTGTATACGCCTAAGGCACAGAATGGCTTCTAGCTCTCACGGGCTGGCGTCATGGCTCTTCAGTGTGTTACCCTAATTCTCAGGCCCTGCTTGTGGTTCTGGGCCATCACTGATCATATGGAGGAAATGGCTCTTCACATACGCTCGATAACTGTGTTTGTGAGCGTGTGCCCACCCATTTAATATTCTGTCTCTCTGCCAAAATTACAGCTTCAGACGTAAACGGAGTGGATGCCGGTGGTCTAGAAATACAGTCAGCAACGTCTGTCAGTATTTCGATGGTGAAGCTGATAGGTAGTCAGCTTCAGATCCTGTATCTTCCAGACACTCAGGACGGGAAGGTGTTAGGTGAGGCTGCCTTGCGGCCGTGAAGTGAAGGCGCTGTGACACGTGAGCCAGCCCCACACCAGCCTCCCGGCAGGATTTGTTACTGCCCGGAGCTGGCCGCACTGTCCATCAAGCCACATTTCCTGAAACCTGAGAACACCAGGGTGTGATCGTGTTCTCTTCTAACTGGCTCCTATTCCCTCAAACCTTGGCCTGACTCTCCTTGTGGTTTGCAGCTCGGCTCTCTCTGTGTGGTCGAGAATGACTCCGTCCCCGAAGGTGATTCACGCCCTATGTGAACAGGAGGGTAGTGGGGAAGAAGGAGGCCTCTCGGTGCTTGAGGGGGCCTCCCCTCCCCGCCGCGACTCTCCAGGTCTCTTCTCTGAAGCTCTTTTGGTCATTTGTCCAGGCAGCTGAGTTGGAAAGCTCATTCTCAGAAGCCGAGTTGGCCCTGATGGTTTGTGCTTCCTGTAGAGGGGAAACTGGTGTGTCTCCTGCTCGCCGGCCACTTTCTTTTTGTGTCCATTACTCTTTGCCTGTCAGTCATCTTGTTCCTAACTAGGCATGATATTCTGCAGTGTAGTTTGAACTTCATTTTCTCCCTATCCTAGAAGTTTCCTTTCTGGCTTCTTGCCCCTCCCCCCTACAAATGTCACTTGTGTGTCACTGTTTCCCCATGGCGGGTGGGACAAGATTCCTTTTTATTCATGTGGTGGCCTTGCATTCCCTTCCTCTTTTAAGGGTTTGCCACAGAAAAAAGTTTTCTCTATTTCAGATGCCCATTTTAATACAGAACAATGATGAAATTGTTAGACAAGTGAAGTAGTACTTAATTATCTGTCTTGAAATTCTGGCGTATCTCAAAGGCTTTCTGAGTGAGAATTCACTGTGGATGGCAGTTAAGGTGCCCCGTTCTCCAACATGCTATAGGAGCAGGTCCCACAGGCACCAGTGGCCTGATGACCCTGTCTCCTCCCTCTTGATGGCCACCCCACCCCAGGTGGGTGCTGTTTTGACTCAAGAGCTAGCACACAGTAAAGAAATTGACTTCTACTAAAAGGACCTGAGTTGGGGCACCTGGGTGGCTCAGTCAATTAAGCAACTGACTCTTGATTTCTGCTCAGGTCATAATCTCAGGGTCGTGAGATCGAGCCCCACCATCGGGCTCTGTGCTCAGTGCAGAGTCTGCTTGATAGAGATTCTCTCTCTCCTCTTCCCTCTGCCCCTCCCCCTGCTCACTTTCTCTCTCTCAAATAAATAAAATCTTAAAAAAAAGAAGAGGACCCAAGTTGAAGATTTTTTAACATGGTTTCATTAAGATACACGGATTCTGAAGCCCCCTGAGGCTCCTGCCGTCAAATCACAGGGGCATCTGTACTTCTCATGCCAAGACCTACAGACTTAAGGGTGGGGACATGTAACAGAGAATGCAGTCCCCAGCTGCCTTTGGTCCTGGGAAGATAATCTAGGTGGCTCTAATTAATAATTAACCTGCATATAAAAATCAAAGATGTCCAGCCAAGTACAATAGCAAATGCTGCCACCTGGTGAGCTGATTCTGGTTGAGCAGGGTGAGAAGGACCTGGGAGGAATGGTATCTAGCCCAGGGAAACTGGGATAGGAGCTTAGAGAGAACTGGGTTGGAGTCTTACTGATTCTGGTATAATTGGAACATTTTGCTTCTCAAGCCTATTTTTTAATATTACATATACAGGATGGGTGGTTGTTTAGTGCTTTGAAATGTTTATTTGGTCATACATGCACATGGTACAAAATTGAAAAGGTCCAGAAGAGAGTACGCAGTGGGAATTACGTCTTCCTTTTCCCTGTTCCCTTCCCGAGGTAGCCACTCTTGATAGTTTCTTTTGTAGATTACAAGTGTAATTTCTGAATAGTGACATAGAGTTGTACTAACGCATATATAAATACATGAAAACTTCATACACTCACATCTTATTCTATAATCGTTATGTAATTATGTGACACAATTGTGTACACAATTTGGGAACATGATTAAATAGTTTTCAGTAATGATGATTTCCTGCAGTCTTTTAATCATGATTTAGGCAGAAGGAAAATTAGAATCTGGGCCTGAACAGAATGGCCATTCTATAAAGGAACTACTGTTGGAGACCATGGAACACGTCCTAGAGAGGAAATGACAGGTACAGAGGTGGAGCCAATCACACTCTTGAGGGAGGATACATAGTCTCACAGGTCACACAGATGTGGCCACCAGTTTGGGTTGGGCTCTCTTTACGTTCTTTGTAGACCTAGTTTCCTCCCTCCCAGAGGATACTATTGGGATATGTATAAAATGTATCATTTAGGTCTGTGTGCATTCTTGTATCTCATCTTGTATGTAGGTACAGTTGACCCTTCAACAACACAGATTTGAACTTAAAAAGACAGTTGACCTTTAAACAATGTGGGGGTTATATAATAAATACAAGTCTATAAATATATTTTCTCTTCCTTATGATTTTCTTAGCATTTTTTTCTTTATCTGACTTTAACTCATGAAAATATGATAAATAATATATCTAACATACAGAATATGTGTTAATTGACTGTTTGGTATCAGTAAGGCTTCCAGTCAACAGTAGGCTTTAGTGAAGTTTTTGGAGAGTCAAAACCTATATGCAGATTTTCACCTGTGGGGGCCCCTAACCCCCATGTTGTTCCAGGGTCAACTGTGTTTTTAATTTAGACAGATGTAAAGCTATCTTACTTTTAGCTTTTAGTTATTTGTAGTTTGAGGGTTTGGGGTTTGGTTTGGTGTTATTAGGCTCGGAAAGTTCCGTTCTTATTGCTAGGTATACATCTGCTTTGTTGCTGCCTAGCCTGGGGTGGCAGAACTGAGGTTTTGAATAGAGTTGAAGCGGTTGTGGTGACTTTTACCCCAGTTTTTCTTTGATCTTAGTTTTTGTTTATCCTAAACACTTTAAAAGAAATCTAATTTTGAACACTACCGCAAAAACTAATGATGTACTGTATGGTGACTAACATAACATTAAAAAAAAAAAAAGAAATCTAAGAAACCTTAAAATTCCACCAACTTAGTGAATCAACTTTTCTACCTTTTTCATAGGTGGATATACCTAGCAGAATTATAACAAAAAAACCCATAAATTGGTATTTTTTTTCACTTCACTACGTCTTTGTTCCTCCATTTTTATAAGCTACCATCATATATTTTCATGGCTACATAATATTTCATCCATATCTGTGATATCACAATCTCTCCTATGAAACAACTTCTGTGTTGTTGATGTATTACTATCACTGTGATTAACACCTGTGTGCATACAGTTGGTCTTTTGTTCTTGTCATTTTCGTCTGTTATTTTGCCAAAATAGATGGGCAACAGGGGATTTTGGAGTCAAGGAGAAAGGTTGTCCTGTGGCTTATACATGTTGCCACATTCTGCCTCTCGATGTATTTGCAGAAAGAATGCAAGTGTCTGTCTTTCATTGAAAGCAGACTTCTTTTATTTTTGGAGTGTTATAGTTAGAGCTGTTGCCATGGAAATTGATTTACCAGTGTCATGATGGTCAGCAGAGAAATGAGGAACTGCAGGTTCTCTGTGTTGAGAAGGAGTTGTGGAGAGTGCCATCTGCTACCTGCTTGTGTGTCCTTTCTCTGCCGCCAGGCCTCCTGCACACACAGCACCACGTGAATCGTGAGTCCTTCCACCCCCTGCTCTCTGGGTGACCAGTAGGCAGTTGGTGCACAGCCCTGCTTCAGTGTGGCCTGGGGAGCATGTGAGCTGGGAACTGTAAACATGGTCATGCATCTGGAGAAGAACGGTGCTCGGAAGGCTGATTCTACTATCTGCTCCTCATGTATCCCAACTGAAGGGCCATTAAGTGGCAGGCTGCTTATAAAGATGTGTATCGGTGAAGAGGAGGTGGTGTGGGAGTGCAGCATGGAAGGTTTTGCAAGAACATTTGTTGGATTCTTTTCATTCTCCCCTGGTGACAATGATTGATGGCATCTAGCAAGTCCCTGTTTGTCACTTCCTTGGTACCGCTGGCAGTGGGGGTGGCAGAAATCAAAAATGACTAGGCAGAGGACACAGCTGGAAGGGGAAGGGGCTCTGGGTAAGGTACTGAAATCCCACGTCTGGCAGATCACCTTTTCAGTAGTGTCTTCTCCCGCTGTTCAGTACTATCGCCTGCTGAGAACTACTATTTTTTGGATCCGTGAGACTCTAGAAGAACTAGCCCTTGTATCTCCGTCTGATTTCCCATCTCCAGGAGAGAGTTAACTTCGAACACAACATAGCTGTTGTTTAAGGGAAGGAAGAGAAGAAAGGAAATCCACACTGGATGCGATTTGGGCCAGTTGTGTTGATATTTTAAAATATGGCCTGGCTTTAGCTATGTCATTCTCTTGGTGTTCTAGAATGTCTGTTTAACAATTTGACATTGAATATTTGGAGAGAAAGTAGGAGAGTGTTGTAAAAAGAGCTGAGAGGAGAAAGGGGTTGTGGCAAAATAGCTAAGTTCAAAATGAGCTTATTAACCTGGCTGCTTTCATTTTCCTGCGACGTTGAGGCAACAAAATGTTGAAAAGTGCAAGAACAGTGATTATTTTGTGGTTAGGTCATGTGCACAATGCAGACAAAACCAGGAAGGAGAATCTGCTTCATCAAGCCTTCACTTGTTATTGAGGCCAAAATTTATGCGGAAGACTCATATGAGTGTTGGTTTGCCAGGAAACTGCTCCTGCCTAGTACCTGAAGTTCTTTTTCTCTGCACCTCAGTTCGTGCTTGCCTTGCCCAGTGGAAGGTGTTTTGCCCTGCATGTGAACATTATAGCCTCATCTCACCTGTAGCAAGTTCTGAGAAGCCAGCTAGACAGAATCCAATATTTTAGTTCACTTTTCCACGGCACTTTGATTCGCTGGTTTTCCCAAAAGGTGTCCTGTGCTCCAGTCGTCTCCCTCCAGAGGACTCGGGACCTTGTATGTACAGGTCAATGTGTCCAGACTGCTTGGATGCATAGGAGACACCCTCCTTGGAGAACACGTGGAATCTGATGGATCTTTGAAACATTACACTTGAAACTAATGCTTACCTGCTTTCCTCCTTTTTCTTCTTTTTTATGAACAACTATTTCTTGAACACCTACTGCATGCCAGGTCCTTGCTTTCCTGGGTGACTCCACATAGGGTACCTGTTTTAGTTCTCAGGACATCCCTGTGAGGTCACTGGTGTTGTACCCAAATTTCTGGAAGGGGGAGTTTTGGTCCAGGTTATTGGTTACCTGCCAAGGTAACATGACTAATGGGTTGTAGAACCAAGTTTGAAGCCAGATTTTTGGGAACCCAAAGCTCAGTGATGACGTGTACCCCACAAACACTTCTGAAAGTATCTCTTCAGCCAGTCCCAAAGAATATGTTCTCTACATCTGATATTAAAGCACAGACACAGCTCACTTTGGGAAAACCAATCTATGAAGATCTGAGCTGGCTTATTTTAGTTTCAAAGAAGGCTTCACCGTGAGTTTCTGCTTACGAAGTGAGCATCACCAGGAAGTGAGTGTGAGCCCTGTTGAGCCCACTCATTATAAATGATCTGTCAGAGCAGGGTGCGGTGTGAAGGACATGGGCACTGCGGAGGTGACAAGCTGGACTGGTCTCTTTATCGGCTGCTTTTTTTTTTTTTTTTAAGATTTTTATTTATTTGAGACAGAATGAGAGAGAGAGCGCACAAGCATGGGGAGCAGCAGGCAGAGGAAGAAGCAGACTCCCTGCTGAGCAGGGAGCCAGACACGGGGCTCGATCCCAGAACTCCGGGATCCTGACCTGAGCCGAAGGCAGCCACTTAACCGACTGAGCCACCCAGACGCCCCTGTTTACTGGCTTCTGTGAGCAAGTTCGTACTAAACTCTCTGAGCCTCTTTCCCTCTCTAACAAAGTGAAGTAATATTGATCTCATCAGGTTAGTGTGAAAAGACATTCATATAAGTGCCAAGTGCCTGTAAATGCTGAGCAGCGTGCTACACCTTGCGTTACAATCATTTGAGAATGGCATTGCCAGTCTCCTGGGAGCCCTCTTAGAGTGTAAACTGGGCTCTCACACACATGTGTAAGTATCTGTAGAACCTCTACTAAATACCATTTAAGTCTATAACTTCTGTAAGGTAATTGTGTGTGTGTGTGTGTGTGTGTGTGTGTGTGGTGGGATGGATAGGACAGGCAGGGTTAGCGAAGGGCCTGCCACAGACTGACGAGAGGAAAAGGCATGTTTGACGTGGTAGAAGGCTGGCGTAACTGCTGACTCAGGAGAATATGTGTGGCAGGGGACAGCTAGACAAATAGTGCTAAGGGACAGATGCGATCAGTGGGTTACGCTGGCGGTTATGCCAGGGGGTGGTCCTGGGAGAGAGTAGGGAGCGATAAAAGCCACAGATAGCTACCGCTAACGGTGCTTACTACATGCCAGGCCCTGCTCTCATGCTCTTCCTCTAGTAACTGACAACTCTCTGAAGCAGTAGTACTATTAGCCCGTGTTACAAGTTAGGAAACTGAGACCCACACAGGTTAAGTGACTTCACCAAGCTACGGGACGGGTAAATGGCAGAGTTTGGGTTCAATCTCAGGTAACTGACTCTAGAGTTGTGCTTTTAACTATTGTGCTCTACGCCTCTCAGGTACAAGGACCTTGCTGTTAGGGAGTTTTCATTTAAAGTAGGTGTCAGTCAGACAGATAAATATGATATCTGCCAGGTGGTAATAAATGCGGTAAAGAGAAATGGGAGTGGGTAAGGGGTTTTAAAGGATGATGGGGTTTGGGATTCTAGCTAGTGTATTTGCTTCGGCTAACATAACAAAATAGTGTAGAAAGAGTGACTTAGCACAAATTTATTTTCTCAAATTCCTGGAGGCTAGAAGTTCAAGATCAAGGTGTCAGCATGTTTGGTTTCTCCTGAGGCCTCTCTCTGTTTGACTTGTAGATGACCATCTTCTTTCTGTGTTCTCACATTGTCTTCCCTCTGTATGTGCATAGCCCTGGTATCTATCTGTGCTAATCTGCTCTTGTAAGGACACAAAAGTCATTCTGAATCAGGGCCTGCCCTGATGGCCTCATTTTAACTTAATCTCCTCTTTCTCCAAATAGTCCCATTCTGAGCTACTAAGGCTTAGGATATTAGCAGGTGAATTTGGAGGGGACACAGTTCTACCATAAAACTCCACCCTCTAACCCCCAAATTTATGTTCTTCTCATATGGAAAATGCATTTGTCTATATCCCAACAGCCCTCAAATCTTAACCACTCTAGCATCAATTCTAGATCCTAGATCTCACCTAAATACCATCTAAATCCAGTGTGGGTGAGACTAGAGGTAAGATTCATTCCAAAGCAAAAATTCCTTTCCAGCCGTAACCCTGTGAGACTGCGCAAGTAACATGCTTCCAAAATACAGTGTGGGGTCGGGCACAGGCCCTCCTGTTCTAAAAGGGAGAAACTGGAAAGAAGAAAGGGCCCATGGATCACAAGCAAGTCAAAACCAAGCAGGGCAACATTACATTAGATTTTAAGGCTCAAGAATCATCTGCTTGACACTCTGTCGATCAGGCCATCGAGGTGGCGGCCCTGCCTTCGAGTCCCCCTGGGGCAGCAGCATGGCCCACTGAGACCAAAGAAGAGACAGAGGCTGGACCTAGGGTGGGAGGGCAGCCCCATCCATCTCTGAATCATCTTCAGGCTCATTCCTCCCTTATCTTGTTCACAGCCAGGTAATTCTGTTGTCCCATTCGTAAAATCCCAGCGATCTGAGCCTGTCTTCATCTTTGCCTTCTCTCTTGTCGTGGTCCAAGTGGGCCGTGTCTCTGCGGGTATCTGTACACGTTCCTGACTGATGAGATGAATGAGGACCACTCTCATGCAGCAAATATCCAGCCACACCCTTGGTGTTCCCTCCAGAACACGCTTTCTCACTTTCTGCAAGGTTGACAACCTGACAACTTTCCAGATCTTCAGGTTCTGCCTTCCTGTTTAATGATTCCTTCTTTAATTTCTTAGTTTCCTCTCGTGTTTTACTATAAGCAGCAAGGCTCATCCAAGCTGTGCCCTTGATTTGTTGTTGTTTCATTTGTTATATTCATTAATGATGAATCTTGCTTTACTTTCCAAGCCTTGAAGCCAGATTGTTATAGGGTTGGTAGTACATGGGAAGAGACATGCATTTAATGTTTTCCTTTAGAAGTAGCTGTATTAGTTAGGTGTGCCAATCAGTAGGCTTGTTTAAAAAAAAAAAAAAAGCTTTGAGTGTTTTCTTTTAGCCTTTTCCTGCTTCCATCTTCCATCACAAACAAGATTACATCACAAACCACCATTTTCCCCTCTACTCCCATTACACTAGCTTTTGTCTGTATTTTAGTGTTTGCTATCACAAGACTCAATTTGGCTCAAGTGGTCTGGTGTAATCAGCCAACCAGCTCTTGTTTTTATATATGCAAACAAGACAGGAACTTGAGAATATACTTTATTTCATTATTTTGTCTTTATGAAATAATACATACTTCAGAGAAAAAATGATACATTAAAAGAGGAAAAGTCTGTCAGTTATGTGATTACACAAGGAAAACCGCTGTTAATATTTTGCAATATATTTTCCAGTCCGTGTGCACTTATTTAAATACATGTAATTTTAGATATAGAATTATGAATTTTATAATACTGCATCCTGTCCTTTTCTCCTAAATTTACCACGAGTATTGTTCCATTTTCCTTTTTTTTTCCTTTTTTTTTTTTTTAAAGGAGGTTTCACACCCAGTGTGGAGCCCTATTTTTCCACTTTCTTAAATATTTTTTGAAAGTATCTTGAGTGGCTGTATACCATTGTAAACAATGGTCACGACATGATTTTGTTAGATGCATAGGTTATTTGCAGCTTTTGTGTTGAACAGAAATCTCGGACCATCACTGTATTTATTAAATTGTATTCACAAAGTAAAACATCTGGGTTATATTTTAAGTTTCTTCATGTATTCTTTCAAGAAACATGTAGAGTGGTGGTTAATGTACAAACTCCAGAGTGATCTTGGAATTCATACTTTGTTTTTCCCACTTATATACAATTTTGGACACTACATTTCATCTTCCTTGGTATCTGACTCATGTTTGTTTTTGTTTTTGTCTTCATTTTTTTTTCTTTTTTCTTTTTTTGGCTCCACATATTTTTAAAGATGATAACTCACTGGGTTACAAAAAGAGTAAATGAAACTTTATGAAGCACCGTGGCCAGAACTTCACAGGTGCACGATAGTTATTTACTATCGCATCATCAGATTGCTTTTGAAAACGTTTGTACTAGCAGACTATAACTGTTAGAACATACTGGGGAGAAGATTGTGTATCTGAGAACGTGCAGGCATGTATACTGGATACCAGTAGAGGGCAAAACACAGTGGAAGATTCCAAGAAGGTGTGTCTTGTGGCCCCCCTCATTCTGATCTCTGGATCTCAGAGGCTCCAAGGTTCCCAACACTTGTTCTCAAGTATGTGTATGTGTTTGTTTGTTTTTTTAAGATCTTACTTATTTAGTTGACAGAGAGAGTGAGCAAGGGGAGAGAGAGAGTGCGCGCGCACACGCACAAGCAGGGGGAAGGGGCAGAGGGAGAAAGAGAAGCAGGCTCCCTGCATGGGGCTTGACCCCAGGACCCTGGGATCATGATCTGAACCAAAGACAAATTCTTAACCAACTGATGCCCCTCAGGTATATGTATATCTTTAATCCCCACATTAAAAACAGGTACATGTTTTGGGTTACATTTTTTTTTAACCTTATAGGCTCTTTTCTTTATGGAGTGTCTGTCTACCTAGAAATTTCAGAACATGTAAATGTCTTTTTTGTGTTTGTGTATTTGTATATGCCAGGCCAGCCATGTGTGCAAGCATGTTGTACCATCCAGGTAGGTGGTTCGCTGGGCCAAGCCTAAATAGAGGTACAGCAGAGTCTGGTTGGTGCCTAGAGTTAAGAATGATCAATAGCTGTGCGAGCAGCTCTATTCTATGAGATGATTTACCATTTTTTTCAAAATCTTCAAAAATTAATCCAAACCTGTTAGAAATGGGGTTCCAAAGTTTGCAGACTTTCTTATATCCATCGTTGTCTCAGGCCGGTCTGCTCATTTCTCTTTCTTTCATATCCCACGTCTAAGGGAAAACAGGGAAGGACAGTACCATTCATACATTCAGTATCCTTCTCTAAGAAATAACTCACCCACAAAGATTCCCTCAAAAAAAAAAAAAAAAAAAAAGAAGGGAACCGAACACGTGACTTCAGAGTGCCAGCTTTCTGCTGGAAGCTGTCCTGGTGCTGTTCAACTGAATCCACAAAACAACTTGGAACCCTTGGCTTCCTAACATCATGGATAACCTGAGACTCTTTGCTCTGTAAGCTGAGGGGCTTTGCCTGATCCACCACTTGGAACTGTGTCTGGAAAGTAGCAGAGTCTCAAAAATAGTAATTGTG
This sequence comes from Potos flavus, assembly GCA_028534135.1. NCBI lineage: Eukaryota > Metazoa > Chordata > Mammalia > Carnivora > Procyonidae > Potos > Potos flavus. Next base: position 46,645,805 of record CM052895.1, read on the forward strand.
TTAAATCTCTCAAGATTCTACATCTGGCAAGGGAAGAGACCATATTCAAACTTGAAGCTATCTAATAATTGTGGCTAATGTTTTCTGGGTTCTAACTGAGTGCTGGGCACAGTGCCAAACATTGTAACGTATACTAATTAACTCCTTACAATAGCCCCACCACCACCGAGGACAGATAATTTTAAATATCCTTGTTTTAAATAAAAGTCACTGGTGTAGTGCTGGAACTAGAATTTGGGCCCAGTAAGTGTAACCATGGTTTTAGTCAGTAAATTGTACTGTGTCTATTAGTTGCCTGCTGTTTCATTATATGAAATGTTGCTAATAACTGTTCTAGGAAAAAGGGGTTTTGTGGCCCAAAACTTTGGGGAAACATTAGGTTAAAGGAAATTAAACTTGGTTTCCTACTTTAGGAATTCTCTGAGCTTTCAGCATACTACTGCCACTTAAGAATCTTCGAGACAGGATATGGAACGCAGCGTTTTTAAACTTACTTGGTTCCCCTTTCCCCCAGGACACTATTAGCATCTCCCAGAGCCAGCATTCTGTAGAACACAGTTGGGGAAATGCTGCCAAATTCAACAGATTCTGCTGTATCCTCTCCCTCCTAAAGAGGAGAGTGAGAAATACATCCACTGAAGTCGGGTCCATTCCTGTTAGACTGTGGAGTTACCTATTGATTCTTCTCATGGTACTGCACGTCTGTATTTTAAAGAAAATAGCGCTTTTTTTTTTTTTTTTTAACATTTCATGTCACTTTCTTACAGTGAACTAAATAAGTATTGTATGAGAATAGGATGGACCCACCTCACTTCTGCAGCGTGTGAGTCCCTGCATCCCTGTTCTCCTGAGCTATTAAGGCTGATGGAATTGTGGTCGCCATTTTGCATCAGCTCCCAGCGAAGAGAAAGGTTGACCATGAAAACTCAATCCAGGAATGGCCGGGTGGCTCAGTCGGGCAAGCATCTGCCTTTGTCTCGGGTCATGATCCCCGAGTCCTGGGATGAGCCCCACATCAGGCTTCCTCCTCAGCGGGGAGCCTGCTTCTCCCTCTTCCGCCCCTCTCCCTGCCTGTGCTTGTGCTCGCTCGCTCGCTCTCTCTCTGACAAGTAAATAAAATCTTGAAAGAAAGAAAAGAAAGAAAGAAAGAAAGAGAAAGGAAGGAAGAAAGGAAGAAGAAAGAAATAAAGAAAGAAAGAAAGAAAGAAAGAAAGAGAAAGAAAGAAAGAGAAAGGAAACTCAATGCAGTCTTCCTGACATTTTACTTCCTATTGGCACAAAAAGGTGACCAATTGTACTATATGTATAAAAATATCTGGTCTTTGCTTTGACGCTTTTAAAAAATACCTACGAAATTGATTTTCAAAACATTTAGGGAGATAAATTGACTTACAGTACTTGAAAATTCACGAAACAGAGCATTGCAATAAAATAATGTTTGTACAGGGAAAAAGCACACACTTTGTTTTTTTGGCCAGCAGCTGTACTTTCGGGATATTTCTTCCATACAGTGCTGTATGATAGAGACCAAGATTTATAGTTGGCGATTTCCTGAGTAACAATTCAGATAGCAAATGCCTCGGTGAAACAACTTTCATATGTTCCACAAGGCACAAAGTAACACAGTAGAATGGATCATTTGTCTCGTGGTTTTTATGAGGGTTTTTTAATTTTGTTTTTTGAGTCTCTTGCAAGACAAAATGACATTTATTTCTCTTTTTCACCTTCACCTAGAAAATAAAAATAAAAAAATAAAAGATAAGGAGAGGCTGCTTAAATGAAAAAGAGGAAAGTTCCTTTTACTTCTCATTTCTCTGTGCCCAGTGAGTGATCTGAACTTTCCCTACAGAGAGAAGGGGAAACAAGCTCACAGATAGGAAACCAGTCCCTTTATCCTGAAAAGGAAGATGATGTTCTGTAACAACTCTTTAGATTCTCATAATAGTTTCAACTTTTGCTTTGGGATGAGACATTCACATACTGGTATTGTGGTTCAACAGGAGTAATCAGTAGAAGGAACAGGGAAGAAGCAGTAAATGCAAGGGCAACAGGAGGAGGCACAGACCAATTCTGGTTTTCATTTCTGAGGGTTTTTAGGTCGGTTTTTTTTTAAGACAGGCTCTTGATGACATAAGGTCTTTGTAGCTTCATTTTGTGTGTACATACCGTATGTCCTATCCATATGTAAATCATCCATGTATAGATCAACAGAAGTCTAGAAATAACTTTCTACATTTGCAGTCAATTGATTTTTTTTTATAAGGATGCCAATTTAATGGGGGAGAGCATAGTCTTTTGAACAAATGATGGTGGGACAACTGTAAAACCACATACAAAAGAATGAATTTGGACCCTTAACTCTCAAAATTTATAGGAAATAACTGAAAATGGATCCAGAGGGGGAGCCTGGGTGGCTCAGTTGGTTAGGCGACTGCCTTCGGCTCGGGTCGTGATTCCGGAGTCCCGGAATCGAGTCCCACATCGGGCTCCCAGCTCTGCGGGGAGTCTGCTTCTCCCTCTGACCTTCTCCCTTCTCATGCTCTCTCTCACTCTCTCTCCCTCAAATAAATAAATAAAATCTTTAAAAAAGAAAAGAAAATGGATCAAAAGCCTAAATGTGAAAGTTTAAACTGTAAAGCTCTTAGAAGAAATGTCAATTAGGCATCAGTTTCTTACATATGATGCCAAAAGTACAGGCAACAGAAGAATAAATGGGACCTTGTCAAAATTAAAACCTTTTTGTTCGTCAAAGGACAACATCAAGAAAGTGAAAAGACAACACACAGAGTGAAGAGAGATATTCAAATCATTTATCTGATAAGGGACTTCTATACCAAATATATAAAGAACTCCTATAAGTCCATTATAAAAAGACAAATAATCCATGTAAAACATGGGCAATAGATTTGAATAGACAGTACTCTAACAAAGATATACACACGGTCAATAAGCAGATGAGAAGATTTTCAATATTATTAGCCATCCAGGAAATGAAAATAACCAGAATAAGGTACCACTTTGCATCTCCTAGGATGGCTATAATCAAAAAGACAGCTAAGTGTGGGCAAGAATATGGAGAAATTAGAATCCTCTTACATTCCTTACGGGAATATGAAATGTTGCTGCTGTCCTGGGAAACAATCTGGAAGTTCCTAAGAAGACTAAGCATAGAGTTGCTTTACAACCCAGCAATTCCATTTTAAGGTATATACCCAAGAGAAATGAGAGCCTATGTCCTTCTGAAACCTTCCTTGTACGCTAATGTTAGTATACAAGTTAGTAGCATTGTTCCTAATAGCCAAAATGTGGAGAAAACCCAGATGCCAATAAACTGATAAGATATGATACAGCCATACTGCAGAATTTTACTCAGCAATTAAAAGGAATGCAGTACTGATACACCGTACACCATAGATGAACCTTGAAAACAGTATGCTAAGTGAAAGAAGCTAGTCACAAAAGCCCAGATACGGTAGGATTCCCTTTCCATGAACATACAGAATTGGCAAATCAGTAGAAAGTACATTAGTGAATTGGGAGTAATGGGATAAATGGGGAATGACTATTAATGGGTATAGAGTTTCTTTTGGGAGTGATAAAAATGTTCCAAAATTGATAATGGTGATGATCTCACAACCCTATAAATGTTTAAAAAAGAAAAACAACCCCATAAATGTTTAAAAATCATTGCATTGTACATCGTAAATGGGTGAGTGTATGGCGTATGGATTATTTCTCAATAAAACTGTTAAAACAAAATCATATTACATAATTACACTGTCATACTGAATTCCATTATAATTTTAGACTCACAGACTAAAACTCAGTTAGAGTTTTAAATGACCTGTTCCAGTCCATCCAGCTACTGTTGGCACAGACAGACTGCCTGAACATCAGACCAGTTGTCTCTCCATTGGGATCATTAGAGGAAATTTGACCCCAGTAGACCGTAGAAATCACGCTAAGGATTGGTATTGGTTTGGCCGGGTAACACTGGCTTCTGCAACAGATAAGCCACTGAGATGAGGTTGACAGTAGAAGTGTAATTCTTGCTCGAATGAAGTTCAATAATATAAGACAAGGATGAGGAGGCACAGGTGCTTCTTTACCATAGTTTTTCAGGGACCCAGGCTGATGGGAGGGCTTCTACTTTCTCTTTCAAAGCTGCCATCAGCTTTATTTTATTTTTTTAAAGATGTTATTTTTCTTTTACTTCTTTATTTATTTTAAGTAGGTTCTGCACCCAGTCTGGGAATTGAACTCTCAGCCCCAAGATCAGGAGTCACGTGCTGTACCGACTGAACCAGCCAGATGCCCCCCTGCCACCCTTGCCCTGAGCTTTAGTGTCCTGCCAGCAGACCGCAGAGGACACATTGGAAGCTCATTTCTGGGAGACTTTCGTGAGGCACACTTGGGGGCAATGCACATCACTTCCTCTCCTATTCTGCAGTCACGACCCAGTCACTTGGCCCCACACAGATACCTCGGCACTGGGAAATGTCGACCCTGGCCAGCAAACACTCCTGGCTGTCTCCCAGCTTCTGGGATGAACCATTTGGTATCTCTGCTCCAGGTTCTTTCCTTATACTTCGGAAAGGTAGATTGAAAGGATTCTCAACCCACATGACTGTGTCCTAGTTCAGAAGTTTGCATATTATAGTTTGTGCTTCATCGTGAGCTATTTTAATACTTTCAGAACAAGGTTAAGGCTCCTGTCTACCTGATTTTTGGGGCAGAGTTTATCACCTGTCCCAGAAGAATAGTCTTGCTATCAGTCCATTTTTGTTCATCATCCACTACTGATTAAGAGGAGTTTCCAAGTAGTATATTTTAAACTGATAAGAACAGATACTACACTTGATCTTAGCCAAAAGGCCGAGAAGCGATGCAAGTAGTATATTTTAAAGACTCTTTGAGATCTCGTCTAGACTTACAGGGATTCTCTGTAAGGTCTCTCCACCTGGAGAGGCGCTAAGTTTTTTGTACCCTCCTTGAACATACCCTGCTTGAATCCCTGCTTGAAACAGCACCCACACGAGGTAGCCTGTGCCATTCACCATTCATTATTTCAAGGCAGGTGACAAAGAGGGAATTCTAAGAGGATAAATGAAACCCCAGGAGATTTTACTCAATTTTGACAGTCCCTATACTCTTCTCTGACCCTATACTGAAATAGTGGTAGCACATATGTCTCTAAACCATGGAACTCTTACTCCTACTCTGGAAGTAGGCTGGGCGAGTCGTGAGAAGTTCAAAGTTAAAATGGGAAGAACAGAGGCCCTGGCAGCTTTTTGAGGTCTTTCGGTTACCAGTTGTGTGGCCCAGGGCTTTTCTGAGCCTCAGTTTATCATCTAAAAATGGTGATCCTAATAGCACTTCTTCTTTATGAGGGGATCTTGAGGATTAGATGATAATCCCCATGAAGTATTAAATACAGGCTCTAGCACAAAATAGTGCTTTAATACGAGTTACCATTGATGGTAATAGCTTCATCATTTAACGTTCAAGGAAGTGAGAGGAGATATCCCCGTTGATGCTTAATGTTGCGAAAGTGCTCCATTGACCTATCTTTGGCAGTGTCCTGAAGATTTCATGATGCAACTGTGATGCTTGCAAAAGTTTTTCTTAGGCACTCAGAATCCGTCATTAAATAACAATTTATGGGGTACCTACTATGTGTAAACACATTGCCAGGCAAAAAAAGGGTTAATTATAAAGTGGAAGAAGAGAGAGCCTTTGCCTTGAGTAGTTCATAGTGTCATAAACATCAGCAGTGGCTGTATTTTAAATAGGCTGTAGCTAACCGAACTTGTGGTATCAATAGTGTTTGAAGCCAACGGCATATATATTCTAATACAGACAGAAATAAGTGTGATTATCTTTTTTTTTAACAAGCCCAAGTCTAAAATGCCATATTTCACTTTTTATTTTAGCTTCCTGCCCTTTGTTCCTTATTGTCGGTTTATCCCCATCCACTACCAATTGTCAGTTTACCTCTCACCCACCCCTCACACATATACTCCAATCATGGGATTGTTATAAAGCAATTCCATATTGCGTGAAAAACAGTTTCTTAAATTTTCAAGCTAATTATTCAAAAGAAGATTGTGTTTTAATATGAATTAGCATAATGCTGTGATTTGTAGTTTACGTGAATTAGGAAATGAGCCTCATACAGTGGATTTTAACTTGCCCAGATTTTTATTTAAAAAGCAACATTATTATTGATTTCTTCATTTTTAAAGAATTCCTCAAGCCTATGTGCTCTTACTTCAGTGATTTGAAGCAAGGCTCATATAAACAAATATCCCTTATACACCTTGTACGTGATATATGAAAGCCAAGTTCTTCTTCTTGTTTTACCAGTTCCTTATTCTTCCAGTTTCACAGTCTCCTTAGAATTTCAAGTCTGGGGAAAATTCGATCATCCCATCCTTCTCATTCTCTATCCCTTTGGCAGAGGAGAAAACAGGCCCCAAGAGGTGACGGTACACACTTGGGGTCACACGGTTAGCATGGGGCTGGGTCCCCGTGCAGAGAGCTCTTGTCACACCAGATCCCTAGCCCTGGCTGGCAATATTTTCCTTTCCTCTAACCTCCTTTTCTAAGCTGTCACGAAGTCCTGTTACTGCTTCCTCAACGTGTCTCCTGGCTTCCCTCCTTCCCATTGCTTCCTATCTAATCCAGTCCCCCAGTTCCTCACAATGGAAAAGGCCTGGAAGAGTGGTTTGTCTCGGGGCATCCATCAGACAAGATTAATTTTCTCTAATTACCGCTGTCAGCATGTCACTCCATTGCTGCGAGGCTGCCAGGAGCTCCCTGCTTCCTGTGGCAACAGAGAACACCACTGCTCCTGGGCTAGGTCCTCCAGAACCCAGCTTTATATATTCAGCTTCATTTCCTTTCTCCCCGTGAGCCCCAGAAGCCCAAAGTCTTCTCTGGGTTTTCTCCATGAGTTAGCCCATGTTTCCTCCATGCCTTTAGCCTGTCTCGCTCCCCAGTTTCTGGTGCCTCTCTGTCTTTGCAGATACTCCATTTTTCTAGGCCAAATCCAGGTCCCATCATCTTTGCAGTGCTTTCCCTGATGGGTCCAGTGATAACCCAGTTACCCCCCTTTATTCCCAGCCTTACTCTTAAGCTCTGCCATGTAGCATTGGGCATAATAACTTTTCTGATGTGGTTCTGTGGTCTTTCCTTGGAATCTCATTGCCTTTTCAATTATAACTAATGCTCTTGGAAGGCAGGGCTTACGTTTCTATTTTTCTTATATATCCCACATTTTACAATGCCTAGTAAGTGGCCAGTAAATACGGTTTATTAGGGACTCTGTGAGCTTTTAAAAGCTGTTGTCCAGAGCTACAAGCAGTTTTGGTATTTTTCAGCGTTCACTGCTTGGATCAGGATCGGTTGTTAATATTGCAGAACGGTGTCCTCCCATGCCAGATGCTGAAAGGATCAGCGGCAGATGTGTGAATGATCCTCAGGCAGGGACCGGCCGTAGAGGGATGGTACTCACACTAATAGTTCATGATTTGTGGATCAGTGGCTGGGAGGTGAGAGCTCTTGCACTAAACACCTGCACATCTGCATCTTGGATCTTACAGTAGGTAATAGTTACTTGAGGATGGATAGGAATAGCCTTAGCTTAATAAGTCTGGCAAATTCTCAACACACCAGTGTGAAATGTGAGCTGGCCCAGTCTCCCCTCCCACTGTGTGTCCTTGAGCCCGCGATGACCTTGGTGCTCTCTTTTCTACAATATTGGCACAGTGTCCTAAGATTTAATCTGGCCTTTTTCTGAGATATTTTTTTCATAATTCAGTAAATACTGCATTTTCCCCCCAAAAGTAAGAATGCTGTAATAAGTTCCTGGTATTGGCAAATGGAATGTGTATTATTTGAAGAAAACATTCTGAATTTTTGACCCTCCTTTTCCATGCCTTCTTCCCTTTTCTGGTAGTCATTTCTGGACTGAGGCAACTGCAGATTTTACAGTACCTTGGACTCTGCTTTCCCCAAGGCATCAGCCTTACAAGTATCTCCTCCACTCTGGTTTCATCAACTTGGAATTATTTTTTTCTATAATGTCAGCAGACTAATTCCACCCATACAAAATGGTTTGGCCATTTTCCTCTTTGGCACAAAAGAGAATTGGCAGAGACTCAGACAAAGATGGAGTTGACAAGCTCTGGCATGGAAGTGAGTTCAATGGCTTTGGGCTTTGAGTCCCCCTTATTCATCTTGTATTCCAAATCCTTGCCCACCCAGAAAGTCCTCTCTTCCCATCTCAGACAGTTAAAGATGTTTCAGATCCTGCTCCATTTGTTAATATCTCCAACACACATAGCAAGATGCTGTGTCTCTTCACCTACACGAAGTCACCCACCTGGAATCACTTGAAGGTTTTTTTCTCATCCTTCTAGGTGGATGGAAGTCTGCTTAGTTGAAGAATTGCCACCAACCACTGAGCTGGAAGAAGGGCTCCGGAATGGAGTTTACCTTGCCAAGTTAGCCAAGTTCTTTGCCCCAAAAATGGTATCAGAGAAAAAAATCTATGATGTGGAACAAACACGCTATAAGGTAACTAAGATCTAATTGGTTTTGGCTTCCATCGAAAAGTGAAAGTTCGGTATTTCATTTCCTTTTCCTGCTTTTACTCTTAGTGTTTCTACAGGGATTTTGTGGAATGGGGGGAGGGGGTATCCTTGGTCTTTGAAGCCTGCTAATAATCATTCCTGAGGCAGCAGCAGTTTTAAAAGCAGAATGTTTCTATTTCTGGGCTGACGCTGAGACACGTCTGATTTGTGGGGCTTCCCACCCCCCCTTCCATTATTCCTTCATGGAGGTAGTTTTTATTAGCACCAGTAAATGTAAAAATGAGGGCATTCTACCCTCCTTTTTTTTTTCCATAAACCACTGACGCAGTTTATTACTCCCCTTGTTCTCATCAAGGAGTAAAGTACCCAGCTGGGACTTGAACTTGTGGCCCCAAAGAGTTAGGGCCAATGAGATTAAATGAGTAGTCAGGTAGGAATTCTGTTCCATTGAATGTTTAAAACAAAATAAGGCTGAGTTTTTTGTACGCAACTTGTTTTAATTATTTCATGGCTAATTTGGGAGGACACATGGGCAGAAAACAAAACCAAAATAAACAACATTCTTGACTTGACTTTAAAAATGATTATTTTAGAGACACATGTCTAACTATTTACAGATAGAGTGATATATCTAGGATTTGCTCCAAAATAATCAGGGAGGAGGATGGAGAGAGACTCGAGACTGGCCATGAGTTCATAATTGTTGAGGTTAGGTGATGGGTATATAGGAGTTGATTATACTATTTCATCAACTTTATGTTTGACATTTTTCATTAAAATATGAAGGAGAAAAAGGCAAGCACCAACCTAAAAGATCCCTCCATCAGATGTGTCTTCAAAAGGGACTTTTTAAGTATGTGGTATTCTCTTCTGGAGTAAGTGATTCTCATGCACTTTGGGTCATTATTTCTAAAGCTTTCATGAAATATGATTCTTTATATTCTTAATTTATTATACAGTTGACCCTTGACCAGTGAGCAAAATATATTTTTAAAATGTGTATATTTAGGGACACCTGGGTGGCTCAGTTGCTTAAGCATCTGGCTTCAGCCCAGGTCATGGTCCCAGGGTCCTGGGATGGAGCCCCGCATCAGGCTCCCTGCTCAGTGGGGACTCTGCTTCTCCCTCTCCCTCCACCCCACCTCCTCCCACTTGTGTTCTCGATCTTTCTGTCAAATGAATAAATAAAACCTTAAAAAAATTTAAAAATAAAATGTATATTTAATTCAGAGCAAATGTTTGAGTAATTATTTAGGCTAACCATAGACAAGAGGAATTGAGACATCATTTATGAGTCTGTTTTCATATTCTCATCTAAAAGATAACTGAGCAAAAGTTTCTGCCTTGGGTAATGTTAGGAATGAAAGTGTTTGTGTTTGTTAAAGTACTTTTGAGTTGATTAAGTCATGTGTTCCTCCCGAGAGTCTTAGCTCATTATGTGAGCTTTTCACAAGACTTTACTGAATCAGTGATCGAGTCAGGCAAAATTATTTTATTTAACTTTGAAAAATCTTTTTTTAGTACAGAAAAAAAATTATATCCGCACAACACAAAATAAACTAATCTGTCCACATTTTGCAACCCAATTTTCCTTTTTTCATTGCCTTTGTAATGGTTATTACCATGCTCTAGCCCTATTTCTACGAACAGTCATGTAGATTTGATGACAGAATTCAAGTGTACTTGGGCTAGGCTCCAGCCCGTCCTGAGTGGAGGCTGTGGGTATTTCATTTTGATATTGCCAATTGACATTGACACTGCCATGGCCATGAGAATCAGGCCAACAAGAGCATTGGTAGACAGTGAGCTCCAAGGAGAAGGTGGACTACCTCTTTTCCCTTCTTGGCACATCGTAAAGTTTTGAATGGAAGTGTCCCCAGTTCAGCTGTGGACCGTCTCATGGCATGTCTAACAGGTGCCATTTCCTCCTGGCATCAGAGAGCCTATTATTTGAATGAATAGCAACTTCTCTTTGGGATGGAGACAGGGGAAATATTTCCAGTCTCTTGTTACAAAATGTAATACCCGTGGAGCCGAGGCAGGTGATGACATTCCCGAACAAAATCCTGAGACAGAAGGATTGTGTTTGCCACCCCCGCCCATCAGGTCCTAGAGGACGGATATGCAGAAGAAGGGACAGTGCTAGGAGAAGGGCGGAGAGCAGGGAGGTGTAACAGAGGGAGAGGGACAGTGCCAACTGTGATATGGGGAAAAAGTATAGGACCAATGGAAACTACCCCTCTCTTGGTTCACTGGACAAAAGAACCTTTTCCCCCTCCTTTATTAAATCTTGGAGAATGCCTCATGTCTTTGAAAGAAAATTTTTAGTGAGTTGCCATGTAATCGTAAAATTTTAAGGCCATTTCATTTTACAAAATTGAAAGGAGTCAAGTATTAGTGAATACGAGACGAAGCTTCCTGTTCTTGGCTTCCTTAGGATTAAAGCCCATCCTCTGGTCCTTTACAAGGAGCACTGAACCGTGGGACTGCATCAAAGACAATGAGACACAAGTTAATGCTAGTTAACCCAGCCCCAGCCCCTGGATACGCCATCTGGCAACCAGTTCAGTGAGCGTGGGCTCTGACAGCAGGGTCTGCTTAGACTGCAGCCATAAAATATGACCTGCCTGTTAGGCAGTGTGTCTCTGAGGCGAGAGGTCTGTCCCCAAACTCTGAAGGCCTCAGTTTGGGCAATAATGGCTCTGAGTTAAGCAGATGGGAGCTTTCTTTTTTTTTTTTTTTTTTTTTTTTTTTTTTAGATGGGAGCTTTCAGTGCCGTTCTCATCCTCTTTGTCTGCCAGCTTAAGTACAACCCTGGTCCCTCATTAATTTAAGGTCAAAAAGATGTCCTAGATATTAGAGTTAAACCTTCTAATGACAAATATCCTTTCCCTGGCCACCTCCACCTCCCACTCCAGGTCCCAGTTCTGGGACCGTGTGACCATGCTATGTGTGCTCTGACTCCTGATACGGTCCCTCTTGGATGCATCATGGTGTACTATAAAGATTGCCTTGTCCTAAAAGTGGGAACCGTGCATGTTGTCTTTGTACTATCCTCAGTGAGTCGAGAAGGATGTAGCCCAGGGTAGGTGGTAGGGAAATAGATGTTGGGGTAAAAAAAAAAAAAAAAAAAAAATGACAGTGGTTTCAAACAAGCCAAAGGGCTTCATTTCTTATATGCTAATTTGATATTTGGCACTGACACTCTTCCTCCAAGTGTGATATTAAAACCTCCTGCAGGACCACTCGATGGGTATGTGTAAAAATGTGGACTCATGGGCCCACCCCAGGCTACTGAGACAGGCAGAATCTCTTGGCCAGGGACCCAGGAAACTACCCTCTTAACAATCACCCCAGGTGATTGTTTTCTTATGTATTACTTGGGTTTGAGATAATCAAACATTATCTAATGGTAGATAAATAATAAATTTTAATAAAGTTTTTGGGGAAAGAAGATAAAGTTTTACTATGATAGAAATACATAGAGGGTAGAACTCATTTTTCCATACAGTGCTTATCAACACCTGCCATGTGCCGATCTGCTCAAGTGGTAAGCAGGGCAGACATGATTTCATGGCAGTTAGGGTTGGGGAGACAGACTATAAGTAAATAAACAGCTGTGGGTTGCGATGAGTGTATGAAGGAAGAAATAAAGCCAGTGTTACTGACAGATAGCAATGGACAGAAGATGAGCTTTTCTGAGGAAACGTTTACCTCTGAGGCAGGAAGAAGGAGAAGATCATCCATGTGCAGCTTTAAGGGTGGGGAGTAGGGAGGACAGTCTGGAGAAAGGAGCCTGTTTTTGAGAGACTTGAGGATGAAAAGAGCTTGGAGAAACAGAGTGACTGAAAGCCTGTGGTGAGGGACAGTGGTGAAAAATGAGACCAGGACAGAAGATATGAGACTCCATCATAAGAAACTACAGAGGAAGCCATTGAAATGTAAAACAGAGGCATCGTGGCTTTACAAAGATGCCATGTGAAGACTAAATTAGAGGATGAGGGTGAAAGCAGTCCAGTGAGAGGATAACTCAGCCTAATGACAGGTAACAGTGACCTGTATAGACAAGAAGTAAACAGATTCAAGAGGGAAAACAACCTGTTGAGGGATTAGAAATGGGTGGAGGGCCATGAAGCAAAAGATGAACAGTGGGATATGACCAAAGAGAGAGTGCCAGCTCTAAAAGGAGTGGAGTGGTGAAAAGGCCAAGGCTTCCATGGTGAAGGCTTGAAAGATGAGTGCGTGTTCCCAAGGTGGTTAAGGTGAGCAAGGGAAAGAGGAGGAGGGGGGAGGAAGGGCATCCCTTGAGCTTGATGAGGCTCAAGAACAGAAAAACAGTATCTTTCCAGACAGTACACTGATAACTGTAGACTTAAAATAGACGTTGACCGTTTCGGTGAGCCGTAGGTGGGGAAAGCATATCCAGTGGTTAGTAGTGTGAGCTATAGAATCCAAGGACTTCAGAGGCTGGCTTCCTCACTAACTTTGCCTCTGTGAGCCTCAGTTTCCTCACCTGGAAAGGGGGAATAATAGTAATAACAACAACAACAATCAGCCTTTGTAGAGATATTGTGAGGAAAATACGCTATCATCCTTGCAAAGCACTTGCACAATGCCTGATGGAGGTGAGTACACTATGCAGGTTAGAGGTGTGGTTGTGAGGCTCTGTGAGCAGTAAATTGAGTAGATTATTTAGTTGGACTTAGAGTCAGGAGTCCTACAACCTAGTCTTGACCCTGAGCTTAACCAGTTAAAGCAATCCAAGTAACTTAAATACCTGGACACTGACATCGGTTTCATCCTCTACAGAATAAGCAAATCAGAATAATTATCATCTGCTAAGCCACCTCATTGTTCCAAAGTGCTTTGATTCTCTTGTGTAAGAAGTTACCATCCAGAGAAGACATCAGTAATTCCTCATCTATTCAATTTAATCTAGAATAACCATATTTGCTGGTGAAATAGCAGAAGAAAATCAGCATGTACTTTCTAGTCCAATAGCTGGAAGAAATTAGGTGGATGGGCATTAACAACCCATAACCTAAACAAGATGATAGACGTGCCATCTAGTCTAGTGTGAATATGTGGGACTGGTAGAAAAAAAAAGACAAGGTAAAAGTGGTTATCATGCACTAAGATTATTTTGGACTGAGATATAAGAATGTTTAGAAGACTATTTTTGTTCTAATTGAAGTAAATAAATTGAAGATGTTAATGCCCATCATGCACTGAACTTTCTTAAATATGTACCATAGGATTCTAAAGTCAGCATTCCTCAGATGTTTAGAATGGACGAAGGATTTGAAATCTGTCATTTCGTTTACTGCAGAAATAGGACCAAGATAACATCCCTTTCCTTCAGTGCCTCTTACATAAAGCGCTAAACCTTTTTCTGACCTTAAGGTGAATAAAAGTTGCAAGCCTGGTCTTATAGAGATAATAATTATAATAGTGAATATTTATTGCCTTCTTGGGTGCTCTTTGCAACTAACTGCTCTATGTGTATTCTCAGTTCATCTCCATAACTCAAAGCAGCATACTGTATACCCATTTTATGGCTGAGGAACCAAGGTTCAAAGAGATTTGTAACTTTCCTGAGGTTACCTAGCTAATAAGCCCACTGAATGAGCGGGGGTGTCTGTTTCATGATTTGGATTATTGAAGCCCACCAGAAGAAGACTGCCTGGAAATCAGCCTTCAAACAAGGGTCAAACAAAATTAGGTTTATTTAACTCGTTGTGGCAAGAAAAAATATACATACCTCTGAGACTATGAGCAGGAGAGAATAGGGGCTTAGTGTAGAGTTGGGCTTGTACTGGTGATTCTAATATAGATTTGGGGAGGCAAGGACCAGTTATCTTTGGGGAGTTGTCAGGAAGCAGGATCAATTTGGTGTTCCAGTAATTTTTATCTAGGAGGTGGAAAGATAGAAGGGGACTAGACTGTCATCCATTAAAACAATCGCTTATCTTAGTTGAAAAAGCAGGACATTTAGTTACTTTGTGGTGCCTAGGGTCCTCTTCTCTGTCTTGATGTGATTGTGGATTGTTTCCGTCTTGGGCCTCCATGGTCACAGAGTGGCTGTGTCTGAGAATTGTTTGTATTCTGTAAAAGTTGTTGATGCCGAGTAGCCCTCAGACAGTACTGCCTGGCTCTGATTCTCTGGGCTCCCTCCTCCTCCCCCTCCCTCTCTTCCCCTTGTCCCTCTTCCCTCTCCATTCCCTTCTCTCTCCTTCCCTCTCGCTTACTCTTTCCTCCCTCTATTGATTTCTTGGCAAGGGCTGGTTTTTTCCATCCAAAGAATAATCCCACCATCATTAGGTCCTGTGTTCTGTCCCTGGGGAATGTTAGCACAAGGAAGCTATTCAGATTCAGAGAGACCCTGTCGTGAATCTCAGCTCAGCCATGTAACACCTATATTTGACCTAGGCAAATTAGTTGATCTTTTTGGCCTAGGTTTCTTCATCCCTAAAAAATGGGAAATGATAATTGCCTTACAGAGTGTTTTAAAAATCAGAGATAATTTACATACAGTGCTTGACACACTGAGTTCAGTCTGACCGCTATTAAAAAGACATAAACATTTGTCTAATGTCAATTTGATTTATATTTCTGAAGTATAAGTTTAACAGCCACAAAAATATCTTCTGTTATATAAACTATTTTATGTTAGGAGGTCACAGAAGGTGGGAAGAGCCAGGCTTTCTGAATGTGATTCTCTACTATTGAATATTATATAATGAAACTTGCTGTAATGACTCTTTTACATATATTAAAATTAAAAAATACATAACATTATGCTACTCATTTAACAAATTAAGAATACAAGGTAGCATTAAAGCTCTCAGCATTTCAGTACCTGATAAAACTTGATGAGATAGGGGAAAGCTTACCACAGTTACAGACTGTGTGGAAAAACAATGGCGGCTGAGGAAGGCTGTAAAGAAGAGGGGAAGACATAGAAAGCCTGTTGTCATTGTGCGTGTAGAAAAGGTCTTGTAAAACATTTCCAATGAAGGTTTACTTTTTACACAGGCAAAAATTAGGGTTAAATTATAGGAGGATGAGACACTGAAATTACCCCTGAACTGTGGGGTGGTTTTGGTTTCCATCTTTTTTTCTATTATTTTTCTACATTTTCCAGGTTTTCTACAGAAATCCTATTCATGATCAGAAAAAAAAAAAGTTTTGGCAGGACCAGAAACCAGGAAAAAGGCATTTAGTCTTCTAAAACTCCTGTTTTTCCTGAAGTTGCTAGGTTTCTCTGAGATAGTTGCCAAAATCTTGACACCGTGTGTGTGTATGTGTGCGTGCGTGTGTGCGTACACGCGTCTCATAAAGCGTCCTTAGGCATGTGCTAGACATTAAACGGTCTTTGAGATTCTAGTTCAGAATTACCTCAAATATGTGAATTGTGGAAACTGGAACAGTCCATTACATTCAGTGTTGCTGAGATAGCCCAGTCTTCTCTACTGTATCTCCAGTTGTTTTATGATTTAATAACTCTATTTTAAGAGAAATACAATTGGAAAACATCCTGCTAATGAAAAAAAGTTGTTACAAGTGACTCACTTTTCGTGTGGTCCCTTCTTCTCCCCCCTCCCCCTCCCCACTCTAGAAGTCCGGCCTTCATTTTCGACACACAGATAATACGGTCCAGTGGTTAAGAGCAATGGAGTCTATTGGTCTACCCAAGGTAAGCCTGAACTGGGAAGCCAAAAGGGGTCATGCGAACACCTCATTATGAAAAAAGGTTTGGGCATACTGGGATGTGTTAATGCGGCAGATGGCCGTATTGCCTCAGGCACAACAAATGTGAGGACTCCACAGAAATGTGGCAAGGCCTGTACAAAGTAATATATGGCAGAAACTCGGAATGAAGTATGTACACAGATGGAGAGCAGTTAGGTTAAAGCGTGTGTAAATTCAACAAGGTCAGAACAAGCTTTAGCTGGTAGATAGTTAATTTAAAATAGCCACCTCCTTTTTCACTTCAGATTCTGTATTACACTAACATATATTGTATCACCGTACATAGATCATATTATCACTTTGAATGTTAAAAGCTAGAGGATTATAGCTCTTCCTCTTGCAATAGCTCTCCCAAATAAAACTCACCAAATATTCAGAGCTTGTTCTATTGAAAGAGCGGGTGCCCTTCAGGCTGAGAGACAAGTAGACAAGTAGAGGAAATGAGGAAATAATTAACGTTTGTTAGAAATTGTACAGAGATTTCTTAAACTTCTTATTTTGAAATAATTTTAGATTCACAGGAAGTTGCAAAAATAGTACATCTGTGTGTGTTCTTCATTCAGCTTCCCCCAGTGGGGACATCTAGTAACTGTAGTAAAATAATAAATTGACATTGGTATGTTACTGTTAACAAGGCTACAGACCTTACTTATATATGCATTGATTTGTGTGTGTGTGTGTTTCTATGCAGTTTTATGCCACGAATGTATGTGACCACCACCACAGTTAAGATACAGATACCACAGAGGAGTAGGCTTGACATGGTACCCTTTCCCAGCCCTGTCCCCTGGCAGCCACTGATCTGTTCCCCATCACTATGGTTTTGTCATTTTGAGAATGTTGAAGAAGTGGAATCCTACAGTAGGGAATCTTTTGAGATTGACTTTCTTCCAGTAAGCATAATGCCCTCAGACCCATCAGGTTTTTGTAGATGTCAATAGTTCCCTCCTTTCTATTGCTTATTATGTACAGCTGTTAGGAATAAATGATGTGGGAGTGGTCCTCCTTGAAGGGGACAGGCTACTGATGGGAGACCTGTCTTGCTGGTGGTATTAATCCAGGTTTGAATGACCAACCTACCATAACAAACACAAAAGATTCCTTAATGTAAATTATAAATGCCTATTTTCTTTTTTTTTCAATTAATTTGATTTTATTTTTTCAGTGTTCCAAGATTCACTGTTCATGCACCACACCCAGTGCTCCATGCAATACGTGCCCTCCTCAATACCCACCACCAGGCTCACCCAAACCCCCCTCCCCAAAACCCTCAGTTTGTTGCTCAGAGTCCACAGTCTCTCATGGTTCGTCTCCCCCTCCGATTTCTCCCAATTCACCCTTCCTTTCCTTCTCCCAATGTCCTCCATGTTTTTCCTTATGCTCCACACAGAAGCGAAACCATATGATAACTGACTCTCTCTGCTGGACTTATTTCACTTAGCATAATCTCCTCCAGTCCCATCCATGTTGATACAAAAGTTGGATATTCATCCTTTCTGATGGAGGCATAATATTCCATTGTATATATGGACTATATCTTCTTTATCCATTCATCTGTTGAAGGGCATCTTGGCTCTTTCCACAGTTTGGCAATTGTGGCCTTTGCTGCTATGAACATTGGCAGTACATGTGGCCCTTATTTGTACTACCTCTGTATCTTTGGGGTAAATACCCAGTAGTGCAATTGCAGGATCATAGGGTGGCTCTATTTTTAATTTTTTGAGGAACCTCCACACTATTTTCCAAAGTGGCTGCACCAACTTGCATTCCCACCAACAGTATAAGAGGGTTCCCCTTTCTCCACATCCTCTCCAACATTTATTGTTTACTGTCTTGTTGATTTTGGCCATTCTAACTGGTGTAAGGTGGTATCTCAATGTGGTTTTGATTTGAATCTCCCTCATGGCTAATGACAATGAACATTTTTTCGTGTGTCTGTTAGCCAATAAATGCCTATTTTCTATCTATCTGAGCTTATACCTGATTTAGCTTAGCTTATCTTATCTCAAAATAGTCCATACTGATTTCCCTTCTTCCATTTTTAACCAAACTACTTTCCCTTCTCCTAAAATGTGCAGAACATTAAATGCTGTTCCCATCTGGGCACTAGTTATAGAATTCATATCTCTAGATTGTCATTTAGCAAGTACTAATGGGGTAATAAGCAGAGTAATAAGGAAGGAAAATTCAAATAGGATTTTTCTGTATGAGGCAACATACTTTAAATTAGGACAATTTTGTTACATTTCATAGATTTGATTTAAGCTTTGCTAATTGTGTGTATTGGACCAGGATTTCCTTAATTTTAAGCCAAATAAGTGATCCATGTAGCAGATGCTGTTTTAACACTGATTTTTTTTTTTTTTAAGTGATTGATACATTACCTTGCAGGGATGAGAGACCAATAGTGTGCTGAAATGATGGGTGTATCTGACCACTACTAATATCTTCACTTACCAATATTAAGTGCCTCCTCCATGCTCAGCATCATGTTAATGCTGGGGATACAGTGGTGAATAAAATGTTCTGGGCAACTCTGTGAATTGATCCCATCTTACTGCTAAAAGAAGACCTATTGGGGCACCCGGTGGCTCAGTGGGTTAAAAGAAGACCTATTCATGAAGATTTTCCAAAAGAAATGAAACAATACTTATATAAATACACATTTCCATGTGGAAAGATATAAAGAAACATAGAAAGTTGTTGAAAGGAAAGGGAGTGGGGAGCTGTAGGGTTCTTCTGCTTCCCCATAGACCTGTTCTTCTGAACGGGGAATCCTCTTGGGACGGACACTGTAACAGCAAATGTGTTGCGAGCAAGTTGAAAAGACTCTTGAAGTTTCCTAGGCTGTAGACGTTTCTTCAGGCGCTCAAGGGTATACATTGTGGCTGAGGAAACTTTGCTGCTTTCTTCATGTCCAATAGAAAATTGTACTTGAGGGGCACCTGGGTGACTTTGGCCTTCAGCTCAGGTCATGATCCCGGGGTCCTGGGTTCGAGCCCCGCTTTGGGCTCCCTACTCCATGGGAAGCCTGCTTCTCCCTCCCTTTCCCTCTGCTTGTGTTCCCTCTCTCGCTGTGTCTTTCTCTGTCAAATAAATAAATAAAATCTTAAAAAAAAAATTGTACTTGAGTGTCAAGTGCTATACGATATGCCATATGATAAAGGATATAATTTCAGTTTTTATGTCGACTTTTATAAAATATCTACTGAAAGCCAGCAATGCTAGTGTGCTTATCTTTTTCTTAGAAGCTTCAAGCCTAATCATGTTTTGGCGCTTAGGAAGGGAGAGGTTTGCTGCCCTATTCTGAAATCTTTCTTATCAAGCTTTAGTTCAGGCTTAACAGTAGTGTAAGTGTGTATAAAAAGCCTCAGTGTTCAACCTTACCAGTTAAGTAATGCCATATTTAGGTGTTTATCCAAAAAAAAGTCATCAGGTGTTCAGAAAATGTAGTAATGACTTTTAATAAGGACAAGTTGGGAGCAAAAAAAGAAAAAAGTTCAGCCTTAGAGGACTAGCTTAAATTATAGTTCAAAAAGACAAAAGAATCACAAACATCTATTAGAAATAATGTTCTAGGGTCACCTGAGTGGCTCAGTCAGCTAAGCATCTGCCTTTGGCTCAGGCCATGATCCCAGGATCCTGGGATCGAGCCCCACATCAGGCTCCCTGCTCTGCGGGGGGTCTGCTTCTCCCTCTCCCTCTGCCTGCTGCTCCCCCTGCTTGTGTGCTCTCTCTCTCTCTCTCTCTGTCACATAAATAAATAAATCTTAAAAAAAAAAAAAAGAATGTTCTAATAGAATAATGAAAGGGATGGAAAATAGTCATGTTCTGTAGTACTATAATAACACTATACTACAGTATTACTGAGGTTATAATATTACAGTTTTGTTCTCACATACAGACATAAACATATAAAGTCAGAGACACATACTGAAAAAAGACTGGAAGAAAATATACCAAAATGCTAACGGTAACTATCTAGGAAGTGAGATTATAGGTAATGTTTCTTTCATGCTTCATTTACTTTTCAGAT
The DNA here is from genome assembly GCA_028534135.1 of Potos flavus. Lineage (NCBI taxonomy): Eukaryota > Metazoa > Chordata > Mammalia > Carnivora > Procyonidae > Potos > Potos flavus. The sequence continues at coordinate 46,666,190 of CM052895.1, forward strand.
TTTATTTGGTAAAATGTGTTCTTTCCGGCAGAAAATGACATCAGTGTGTGCTGTGTGTATGTGCATACCTGTTTACACAAGTGTGAGGCTGGGTGTTTTTTTCGTTTTTTGTTTTTTTGTTTTGGTTTCTTTGTTTGTTTGTTTTTTAAAGATTTATTTATTTATTTGACAGAGAGAGAGAGATCACAAGTAGGCAGAGAGGCAGGCTCCCTGCTGAGCAGAGAGCCCAATGCGGGGCTTGATCCCAGAACCCTGAGATCATGACCTGAGCCAAAGGCAGAGGCTTTAACCCACTGAGCCACCCAGGCACCCCTTTTTGTTTTTAAAAATTTTATTTATTATTTGATAGAGAGAAAGAGATCACAAGTAGGCAGAGAGGCAGGCAGAAAGAAAGGGGGAAGCAGGCTCCCTGCTGAGCAGAGAGCCTGAAGCAGGGCTTGATCCCAGGACCCTGAGATCATGACCTGAGCCGAAGGCAGAGGCTTAACCCACTGAGCCACCCAGGAGCCCCTCAAATTTTTTTTTTAAGATTTTATTTATTTATTTGACACAGAGAGACACAGCAAGAGAGAGAGAGAACACAAGCAGGGGCAGTGGGAGAGGGAGAAGCAGGCTTCCTGCTAAGCAGGGAGCCTGATGCAGGGCTCGATCCCAGGACCCTGGGATCATGACCTGAGCCGACGGCAGACGCTTAACCACTGAGCCACCCAGGCACTCCAACTGAGGCTAGGTGTTTAACGTTATAATAAAACACTGCATGCTGGACACCCTTCTCAGGCTAGGGTACCTGTAGGTGGTCACAGGAATGACCCTGCAGAGAGCAGAGCCTGACCGGGCTTACCATGTGTGGAGTGAAACTGCCACCTAACCCTGCGGGTGCAGCCTTCTGGCAGTGACCACCTGGGAGTCCCCTGCTCTCCCGAGCCCACTAGGAGGCTTGCTGTCAGGGGACCAGATGTACCAATGGATCTGCCTGTAGAGCGAAAGGGAGCAACGGTGGAGGGCTTCCTCTACATTTAAATAAATACAGCAGAGACAATCAAAGTATCATTAGGGAGATTTAAAGTAACTGTGCAAAGCAAAACATAATAAAACACATTGTTTCTTTTGTTTTCCAGATATTTTATCCAGAAACAACAGATGTCTATGACCGGAAAAACATACCCAGAATGATATACTGCATTCACGCATTGAGGTGGGGAAAAAGATACAACTTCGAGTCGAAGTATATTTAAAGGAAACTGTAGTTTCTATTTTAGAAAGGGGCTCTTTAGTTACTTAAATAATCTGAAGAACTTTTTGTTGGGTGGAGTTGTTTTGAATTTGGCATCGGTTTTTTAAATTTTTTAAATTCCCACATAAGTACTTCCCTTGAACTGGAAAAATATTTTTTCTGATTTCTTAAATCTAATTCAAAACAGAGTATCAGAAAATGAATGAAAGACTGTAAGTATAATGAGAAGATTTAAGTTGAGCCTTCTAGGGATCTCCTATACGTTGCCATATTCTTGAGCTGTGATCTAGTTACCCTGTATAGCCAAAATACATCAAATGAGCAGCCTTAATGGTCATTATAATTTTGATACTCTTAAATTATCCTTTTGCTTCAATTCTTACTATAGACTAATGAAGTCCAATATAAGGTTAGTTTCTTTTGACCTTTGCTCAATAGAACTTGCACCGTAAGGGTAAAGAAGAAGCATCAATAGTTGCTCTGAGTTAATAAAATCAAGATATGTTCTTTTTTTTTTTTTTTTTTAAAGAAGGAGAGGAGAAAGGGCAAAGTGAAAGAGAGAGTGAGAGAGGGAATCTTAAGCAGGCTCCATGCCCAGAGCAGAGCCAGACTCGGTGCTGATTCTCATAACCCTGAGATCATGACCTGAACCAAAATCAAGAGTCGGACACTTAACCAGCTGAGCCACCCAGGTGCCCCAAGAGACTGTCGTTCATTAATTTAAAGCAATTGTTTGATAACTTAATTTTTGAAAACACTTAAATTGTGCTAGTTCATAGATCATTTTTTATCTTACCGGACTGGAAGAAATGTTATTTTTAGATGGTAACAAAGATGATTCTGAAAATCCAGTTTCTGGCTGTCATCTTGCATTCATGCAGGTAATGGCTGGAAGTCTTCATGTCTAATTAAATTTTAAGTTTCTTCTAGAACATCTGCCTTGTGTTTATATCACTAGAAGTCATTTTCCTGGCAGAGTCTTCTGTGTAGAGGTTTATATTAACTTCTTCCTGGCTCTTTTCCCCTCCAGAGGAAAAGGTTTCTACAATAATTCATTGCACTGCTGGTCTACTAGAAAAGAATTTTGATAATGTCATATAATTTGACTTTTCCCCCAATCAGTACTTAGGAGATTTCTTTTGAAGATGACAGTTGATAGAAATACAGGCCAAATGTAGGTGCCTTTCTTTTTATTCTGGTAAGTTCGAGTGGACTAGAGAGCAGGATCACTTCTGTGCCTGCCTCCTCATGTGTGGTTAGTATATCATTATGCCAGCAGTGTTTCTGAAAGCTTTCTGTGCAAAAGTGCTTGTCTTGAGGAATATTTTCAAATGTGTTGCCCAACATTCCTTGTCAAATATTTTTCAGAGCTTAAAATGATCACTTAACACTGCACTTAGTACTGCTTTTGCGACCTGCTAAGCCAGCTACAATTAGTTAATGTCATCATCAGACCCATGCATCATAGTGCTGATCTCCAAATCTGTGGCATGCTCTCGGAGTATCTTGGACAAGCTTAAATTGATTTCCCGACATGGACACCTGGGGTGTTAATGTTACGCTGCTTATAAAGAAACGGTGTGCTAAGTTCCTTTCCAGTGATGTCACTGTTCTTCCCCAGAAGTTATATAGAACTGCACTGAGGCTTACAAATGGGTTTGTGATCATTTTAACAATGGCTTCAGCAGCTTGGTAAATGAAAAAAAGGCAACTTCTTATTCTTGCCACTTGTATGCGAATGTTGGTGTGGTATTTTCTAGGACTGTTTTTCTCAGTCATGCAGTTACTCATAGAAGTTTCCATTACTGTTGATCATTCTGGAGCAGATTCCTCTTGAGCCTGTCTCTCACCAGCTCTGACCTTAGGTAGGACCTTTACTGTTTAATTAATAAACAGCATTCCCTGGGAGAATCTCCTTCACTCTTCTCTGTCCTAAACTTACCATATGACTGCTTCTTGGTAAAGAACTGAGAATTCTCACGTATATCTAAAGTTTTTTCTATCAAAACTTTTTCCCTCATTGGTTTAGAATACCGTCACTCAAATGAGGCCGATATTCTGCTCTGTTGGGCAAGATACATTTGGGAGCTGGGTAGCAGAGCCTTTACTAAGTACAGTGGGTTCACTCTCACTGGGTAATTAGAGGTGATGCTGGAAATGAACACATACATGCCTGGCCATTATGTCCTGGCTGAGGATACAGCAACATAGCTGGTGTAGAAAGTCATCATTACCAGACAGGGAATTGGGCAGGTCAAAGGTTCCGAGTATAGATCAGGAGCCAGATGGAAAGATCTCCCAGGTACCCAGGCACTACCTTCCTGCTACCCCAGCCCATGGGTCTGGTGCAATCTGCATCGTTAGCCCTCAGCCCAGCCAACTTGTCTTTTCCCTGTCTTCTTGATTTGGGCTTAACAACCTCATGAAGATCCTCTGGGGTTTTGCCCCGGCTTCCTGTTTGTATCTGCTTTCCACTTTTCCTGCCTGGTCCTCACCTTTTCACTCTTATTTCTGACCCTGGTCTTATCGCCTGCCACTCCTTGCTCCCTTTGTCTGCAGCTTGATGTTCTCAGTGAAACGCCGCCAGTGATGGTTAGCACAGCAGCCCCAGGGGAAATCCTCACACTTTGCTTCACATAGAAAGACTCACTTCAGTGAGAGGTGACCTCACTCTTTTTCCAAAGAAATGTTTATCTTTTCCTTATTTAAAATAAAAAATTTAGGGGCGCCTGGGTGGCTCAGTCGTTGGGCATCTGCCTTCGGCTCGGGTCATGATCCCAAGGTCCCGGGATCAAGCCCCGCATCGGACTCCCTGCTCGGCGGGAAGCCTGCTTCTCCCTCTCTCCTTCCCCCTAGTGTTCCCTCTCTCACTGTGTCTCTCTCTGTCAAATAAATAAAATCTTTAAAAAATAAAATAAAATAAAAAATTTAAATTCTCATTGTGGGAAAAATTGGAAAACTAGGAAAAAAATATCAAAGGAAAAGCTAGCTAAGGTACCCATTATCGCAACACCCATATATTGTGACTGTTCTGGTGTATTTCCACTTAAAATGTGTACATGGCATGTTTTCTTTTTGTGGCTTCATTTGGAATGTACGAAAGTCTGCAATGAGAAGAAACCAGTTCAAGAAGTGAGAGCCTTGCTAACAAGTTACTGCTAATGATTTTTTTAACTGGGCGTTTATACATGGAGGAGAACACTTTTGGCATATTGTTTGTTGCTCAATTTGTGAAACACTATTAAATGTTTAAACATTGGTTATAAATTGGAATTAGTTGAAAAATATTAGTAGAACTGATATTTGAACACGTCAGAGACCTTAAAGGGCAGAGAAAATACCTGAATGTATCATTACAAACTTAACACACTTAAACCCATTCTGAAAGATCCACACTGCAAGTTTCACTCATTTAATTATTGATGCACTAATTTTGACTCATCCCAGGACTAGAATATATTGACCATTAGCCAGAGTTGACATGATCCTAAGGGCACCAGAAACAAAAAGAACACCTTCACACCTGCCCAGGTTGTAGATCTGGCTTCTGACCGGTCAGTTTTCAAGGGGCACATGGTCCCAGTTTGGCTTCTTCCCCCAAGGGGAGTCAGGCCCTGGCTGCCAGATGTCAGTCAGACCTTTGTGATTTTCAGTATATGGCTTCCAGGTAGGTTTTTATTTTCATTTTGGTCCCCACGCCTACCCCACCCCACATCCCCCAGAAATGATTTACCACCTACGTCTTACTTGGCCAGTGTTATGTAACCCATTGTCCTGTCATAATGATGTATTGGCCCAATCTGTTAGCATTATTAAAAGCTTATATATGCCTTTTGAATATTTTCTTGAAATTAGGCATTCTAGAGGTTTCTCACCCATGAGATGAAGGATTGACTCTACCTAATGTTCTTCAGTAGATGGTTGGTTTTGCTGATTTATCATCTCAGTCTGTGTTTCTGGATCCTCGGTCTGTTGATGATGATGTGACTGTCAGGGCCAGACGCCCTTCTCACCTGGGTGTTTCCGTCACAAACTGTGTGTTCTTCAGGCCTTTCTTATCTTAGGTCACTTCCTTGGTTTTCCATGACACTCTGGCTTAGAGTTCCTGGTTTTTATTCTTATGGTATAGGTATAATATAAATAATGTAAAAATACCTATGTTCCACAGACAGAGACAGAAAAAACAAAGCACCTGTATTTTAATAATACATGTCATCTTGTTAAAATCGGTACAAGAAATTATTCATGTCTTACTTGATCAATTTATATTACAATTTCCTTTCTGTACACTTTGTACCATTCTCTTTTGATGAGGGCTGTGAACTCCTGGCCTTTCACAGACTGAAGCACAGTTAGTATCTTCTGTTCTGATGGATCAGATTGATTTCCTTACGTCAGTGGGACTTCTGTGGGGCCAGCGCCTTCGTCCTTGTAGTGCTGTCCCTGACATTATTGGAAATATCTTTGCTTTGTGGTCACAACAGAATGTTCTAGTCCTATCGTAATTATTTCTGCTTCAAGATGTGAAATCAACTCCCCTCCAAGGAATCCTTTACAAGTCATATGTTCAAAATGATTTTTCCTCGTTTGATACATCAGGGGTCTGGATTCTGCTTTTCTTACCGCACCAAGTTTCTTGAACCATTAAGACACTGACAACACCAGGCTGAAGATGAGCCTGCCTCCCCTCTTGGTCGTGGTTGGTGCTCCCACAACAGATCCTGTCATGACCGCCCCAGCAGTCGTGTTTCCAAATGCAGTGATGGTGCTGAAATAGCACACATTTGGGGCTTGCATTTGTGGTAATGGCTCCGGTGACCCCGCTCCCAATTAACCAGTTGTCCTTCCAAATGCATTTCCAAATGCACTGATTGCTTAAGAAGCACACCCGCAGTCAGGTGGCTGCCTTGTAGCCTATACATATATGTATTTATTATATACATAATATGTATTATGCATAATGTAATACATATTATGTATCTAGCCCTCAGGCTTTCATGCAGAACTCTGTTTGGCTTACACTTTGTGCCCTAAGGACCTTTTACTTTTTAAAAAAACAGTTGATGACTTATACCAGACTGATGGCGGGTCTGGCAGAAAACATACTTGAGTTTATAAAGAAGCTCCCTAGAATAGTTTCTTAACCCAAAGGGAAGGTTCTACTTTTGTGTTCTCAGGAGGGAGATGTGGATGGAGACGGCAATATTTGGGATTAAGATGAGAAAGATGATGACACCTTATGTAGCTTTCAAATCACTCCTCGTTCACGATTCTGCCTACACTCTAGACCATACTCTCTCCTCCTCTTCCTATCCTGAAATAGTATCGGGACTTCATCTTTTTGTCCTACTAAATTCTAAGCTCTTAGAGACCGCGAACCATGCCTTGTCACCTAGCATAGCATATACACACCACCAATGCCAAATTAAGTCTCTGCAGTTTATATTTTTAAATTTTTTACTGGGTTAACTGAACTAATTTTCCTATGGTAAGGGTGCCTCGGGATTCTTTTTATTTTTGATTGACTCCTAGGTGAAAAACACTGGATTTTGACATGATACTGGCAGTGATGTATGTGATTAAGATGGAAAAATAATTTGGTTCTCTAGATAAAACTGTTTGAAACATGGAGTCAGTGAGAGAAAATAGTAAAAGGTTCTTAGTGTTGAAAATGGGGAAACTGCTATGATAAGTTCTTAATAAGTTGTTAATTATTGTTGGTTATTAATAAAGGACACACTTATTTAACAAGGATCATAGTAATAATAAAAACAAATATATGCCAGGCACTGTTCAAAGTACTTTACAGATGGCATCTTATTTAATCCTCAGAGTATACTTATGTCATACATACTGTTAATAATCCCATTTTTTAATGAAAGAAGCAGAGAAACTAAGGTCACACAACTAGTATATGGCAGAGGTGGGATTCAAAACCAGGCGGTGTGACACCAGGTTCTGGGCTGTGACTGGCTTAGTCATTGGCCTCAGAAGGGAGTCCCGTGTTTCCATCCTACTAAGAAAACTCTAGAGACAGCATCCAACTTGAACCTGAGAGGCACAGGCCTCTCAGTGGTTAATTTTAGGAAGTTTTAAAATGAGAAATCATGGAACCTCAGAATTGGAAAGACCTTGAGAAGTTACTTTTGTCCAGGTCTTCATTTCAGAGATGAGGGAACTGAAAGCAATGGATTATGTGACTTGCACAGAGATACACAACTAGATGGGGCCAGCCTTGCAGCCAGGGTCTGGGTCTTAGGATACTGGTCCCATGGTCTTTCTGGTTAGCCCCGAGGCTTTGATTTATAAGCGTTCATCTCACATGCTACGCCATGAAGTGAACTGCCTATGATTTGATCCAGAAAAGCTGAAATAAATCCAGCTCCAGCCTTGTAAGCTTGCATTTCATTACTATAGCACCTTTTAATGTGTATATCGAAAGTAGTGGGAAAAGCCCTTACAGTTTTTTTTGTTTTTTTTTTTTTTTTTCACTTTACTGCTTCCTGTGCTTGAACTGATATATTTGTACAAATGGGAGCACATGGGCTGGAGAGGCTTTAGCTACCTCAGGGCAACCTCTCTGTAACTGGCCTCTAAGCTGTACAAGTGTGCTGTCCCTTTGGTGTGATAAGAGCCTCCCTATTTCCCACCAAGTACTTTCTTCTTTGGGGGAAGCTAAGCGATGATTTCGTTAATTTTCTTGGCTTCCTTTGGAATCCTCTTAGCCCTTCGTATTGGCTCTTAGTCATGTAAGGTGCTTAAAAAGTTGTATTGAAGAGCTCCAAGAATTGGTGTGTTTTATATTGGACAGGCTTTTTTTTTTTTTTTTAAGATCAAGATTCTGGATTTCCTATAGGCTTCAGGTAGTGAATGGCCTCATTTGAATTTAAATGCTTGGGAAGGAGTGGGCTGCTATGGCTGATTCTTTCTCTCCTGGGAAGAGTGGATACTTGCATAGGAAACTGCCCTTTTAAGTAATCTGCTTGGACGTGCCTCCCACGCAAAAATTCATTATAAAACTCCCACACAGTGAAAAGTGGCATTTTTTTTAAGAAGCTAATAATTTAAGCCTCAACATTGGAGGCAATAAATGTTGAAACTTGAAGCCAGATAAAAAATATACATTTACGTTTAAACATTTTTTGTGGGGGCGCTTGGGTGGCTCAATCGTTAAGCATCTGCCATCACCTCAGGTCCTGGGATCGAGCCCCACGACAGGCTCCCCACTCAGTGGGAAGCCTGCTTCTCCCTCTCCCATGCCCCCTGCTTTCGCTGCCTATCTCTCTGTCAGATAAATAAAATCTTTAAAAAAATAAAAAATAAAAAAAATTTTTAGTGGAAGTATGTATACGCAGATGAGATTTCTGACTGATTGATACCAATTTCAGAAGATCTCTTATTTAAAATCACTTTAAAAGCCAAGATTGTTTGATCCAAAAGGTAACTTCTCAGCACCACCTTGTGGTAACTTTTAGTTAAAGCAGGATGTTGGCTTCCTTGTAGGATTTATATTAGTATTACAGGGTACAATGGAGAAGTAGAAAGGATAATTGGAAATAGTCACCTAATTTCTTCAATACTACAGGGGAAAATTAGCACTTTAGTATAATACAGTTGTTAATACCAACAAACGTGTATTTTGTGGAAGCCTAAACACTTTTAGAAACACCTTGGCAGAGAAAAATATTTTTTATGTAGTAGATATTCTATGCATAGTAATTAAATGAATGGATAAATAGAGGAAATAATGTGAAAACAGTTGACATGAAATTACTGAAGTAGTAATTAAAAAAAATAATTTGCAGTAAGAAAGGATGCTATCCACTGACCACAGAGACGAGATGGGATTGACTGAGAAACAAGTCAGAAGACCACAGCCCAGAATTCACAGGATACAGCAGAGCAAGGAGCTGCCTTGGCGCTTGCTACAAGCAAGCCAGAACAAGAGATCCCAAAGTCAGTGTTAACCCAGAAGCCCTGATGTGAGAAGGCAAGACAGGGGGCACCCTCGTGGTGTCAGCCCGACGTTCCCCTGTGGTCTCCCTAAGACTAGCTCCTGTCATGGGTACTTGTGGTCAACAATGACAAAAAGCAAGTCCCAAGCCCCAAGATGAGTCCCAGGTCAGGAAATGCCAGACATTTGAGAGAAACCAACCCTCTGAAAGTGGCCTTAGATTCAACCAGAAAAAGTGACAGCCAAGGAGTAAAGGAAAATATTAAGATAGGTGCTATTGGCAATTTATTCCATCATCTACCTAACAAGTACTTATTGAACATTTAAGCTTACAACAAAAATAAAGATAAAATTAAAAAAGAGAAAAATTGGAGGGGGCACCTGACTGGCTCTGTCAGTAGATCGTGCCACTCTTGATCTCAGGGTGGTGATTTCAATCTCCGCAATAGGTGAGGAGATTACTTAAAAATAAACTCTTAAAAAAATAAAGGGACACCTGGGTGGCTCAGTCAGTTAAGCATGTGCCTTTGGCTCAGGTTATGATCTCAGGGTCCTGAGATAGAGCCCTGCATCGAGCTTCTGTCCAGCTTCCTGCTCAGCGGGGAGTCTGCTTCTCCCTCTCCCTCTGCCTCTGCCTCTCCTCCCCCCTACCCTGCTCTGCTTGCTGTCTCTCTCAAATAAATAAATAAAATTTTTAAAAACAAAAACCCCCACAGCGTTAAACACTTAAGTATAGATAGAAAATTGGTTGTTAGAAGACATTTTGTGAATACCTCCTTCTTAAATTTTATTGTCACATTTTCAAAGTTTCTCCCATTAAATTATATTTGTAGAAATTGATGAATGATTTTTTTTTTTGTCATTTCTTAATGGGTGGCTTTTACTTTCCTAGAATTCTTTTGCAGCTTTGCCATACCTCTCCGTTTAATTCTGTTTAATTTTGTAGTGCCTGTTAGTACAAAGGAACAGTTGAAGAGGTTGCCATTTCATTTGTTCCGCATGATGTGGGCTCCCTCTTAACAGGAATATTTTTTTCCATGTAATAATGAGTTGAGAAGTGGTTCGTAAAATATTATAGTTTTTAAAATGTCAGCCTACTAGTTTTAATCCTAACGACTTGTTTGGCGTGAACCTTTGGTAATAAAGTCTTCAGAGGCTGTGTAAATAGTTTTATATCCCTGATTATCTCTAAAGACCTAGAATTTAAGGAATATATCCTATCTTTCTAGCTTTGAATTATGAATACATAATGCCTATTTTATATTGAAGAATGTTCAGAGTCTAATATGTTTTCCACCTGTGGGTAAGATATGAAAATCATATTGGAATTTAGCACTAAAATTATAATTACCATATGTTTAAAAGGTCATTTGTTCTCTGTGTTTTGGTTGTGGTTTCGAGGGAAAAAGGGAGAAACCAAAGAAAGGTAAACTCATCCCCTCCAAAAAATATTTAAAATTCAAAAATTCATTAATAAGCATTTCGTGGAAGAAAGCAACATGGAACAATCTGTTTGAAAAAGTATTTATCCTCATAACTAACAAAAGGGAATGCAAACTTAAGTAACACTTTCGGCCATCAGATTTGCAAGATTTTCCTTGATAGTATTCTGTGGTACACGGAGGGATAAAGAAAATGGCATTGTCATGTGTTGGTGGTAGGATAAGGTCACACCCTTCAGCCAGTTCTTAGGTTCAGCTAAGCATTCAGTGTCTCCTGACTGCGGTAAACCACATCTGGTCCTAGTTGCTCAGAAGGATGGAGAAGCCTGGAAACCCAGTCAGCTGGCAGGATCAAGTGCTTGCTCTTCAGTGGGAGACTTCATAACACTCCCTGTAGTTGCCCAAACAGCCATCTGGAAGCTGTTTCCTTTGGTACCCCAGGTGACAGCTTAGGTGCTAAGAAGTGATGTCCCTATTGGTGGGTCCGAGAGCCTCCCTGCTCTAAAGCCTCAGGCCCCAAGAGCCATTGTCCATTGTAACACCTTCCCAGTGGGCTTCCCAGTTTCCTGCAAAGAATGTGGGCATTAGAAGAGTCACTAAACTTGGGAACACCTAAGCATGTGATGCCTATTAGGTATTTATAGTTGCAAACCATTTATCAATGGGGGTTGTTTTTCTCCTCAGCAACGTTGCTTACCAATTATCAGTGTGCCTTTATCAGGTTCCTAGAGGAACAGAGCAAGAAAATTAAAAGTCCTATTGTTTCACAGAGGGGACGGGATTTTGTTAATCCTTGACTCACAAAGAATGGGTGTGATCTCTTTGTTAGAACACTGACTCTGTATACTGAAAGCTTTAATTGTGTGTATATCCTTTCAACCCGGCAGTGTTGTTTTGGGGATTCATTGTAATGAATAAGATGTATGCCAAAGATGTATCTGTATGTAGGTAGGTTCACTGCAGCACTATTTGCAATGAGGAACAATTAGTGACCATCTAAATTCAATTGGTTAGGAAAAGTACACTCTGTTCATATTATGAATACTGTGAGAGTTTGTAGAATAAGTTTTTCCAGAAAAAAAGACATTAAGAGAGGGTTTATATCAAAATATTTAGTGTTTAACTCTGATGTTCTTCTGTGTAATTTTTATTTTAGCCACGAATGACTAATTTTTAACTTTGACCATGTTTTACTTTTCTAAATGATTGTGTTTTACGGAAATGATCAGTGAAGGTCACTTTAAATGCATGCTCCTTAAATTGAATAATCATACATTTTAAGAGTTTTATACCATTTAAAAAGCCTTGATCTTGAACTCCTTTAATGAAATTTTATGCATTTTATAATCTCCTTACGTGTATCTCCCTCCGCATCTGAAGTGATGATCTTGAAATATATCAAGCCAATGAAATCATTCTCTGTTCATTTTCTCATAGAAGTTATTGTATAATTTCTAACTTCTAATTAAAATCTCATAAATTACAAACCTATCAAAATTGATAATAAAGTGAATACAGATTTTTTTTTTTTTTTTTTTTAGTTGGTCTATAGGATTACTCTTTGGGACTGAGGAGGTTAGAATCGTTATGGAAAGAAACTGTGGTTCAGTGATTAAATGGGAAAAGCCGTATAACCATATATTCGCACGTTTGGTAAAATTTAGATGCCAGCCCTCTGCTCTCTTTGTCAACTTATGGATAGGTTAGTGTGTGCCATCATTACTTCCTAAGGGGTTTTAAATACACACACACATACACACAGCTTACTCTCCATCTTCCACTTAGTAGTGTGCCCACATCGTGATTTATCACCCCTTCTGCTGATACTCTTGCCATTCTTTGTTTCAGAAAATGTAAAACAAATAGGTCCTTAAGGGGTGTGTGGTACGTAAAGGAATATTGAAATGAAAATATAATTTGAGCTGTACTTTCAACAAAATAAGAATCATAGAAGGAGTATCCAAGGAAATGTTCATTGGATTTATTACTGGCTATTTTATATTAATTGTGTTTCTTATTCTCTCTACAAATGGGTGGTAGAAAGTTAGTTGACCCTATGGAAATGCCATGTACTGAAGAAGATTGGTGTTTGGGACTTAGCCTATGATTATAGTCCCCTTCCACCAGGGACTGTTACCTCAGGACTCAGTTTCTCCACCTAAAAAATGAATGGATTAGATGGGATAATCTCTTAGATCTTTCTCAACTAAAAAAGGCCTTAGGACTTAAGTAATTTTTAATGCTAAGATTTATGACGATAAAACTTCTCAACTGATAATTTTATGTTCTATCTTTCAGTTTATACCTGTTCAAACTAGGAATAGCACCCCAGATCCAGGATTTGTTGGGCAAAGTAGACTTCACAGGTATTACTCTTCATGATTTTTACATTGTCATTTACTAAGAAAATGTATCAATACTTTTCTTTTTGACAGCATCGATTCCCGTTTTTCCTCTGTATCAATCAGAAGAGAAAACTTTATTATCTTGTTTGTATTCAACCATTTTCCTTTTCACCATATTTGTGAGATGAGAAATAGGCTGGCTTCTTCCTAAGGTTCTTGTTCAGAAATGCCCCACCTTCTTGATGAAGACACTTCTTTCCCTTTTTCTTTTTTAAATAATGGCATGGCATTTTTAATATTCTTTTGTGGTTTTTTTTTTTTTTTTTAAGAGAGAGCGCACACTCACTGGGGAGGGGCAGAAGGAGAGGAAGAGAGAGAATCTTAAGCAGGCTCTACACCCAATGTGGAGCTCAATGCAGGGAATGATCTTACGACCCGAGCCAAACTCAAAAGTTGGCCACTTAACCGACTTAGCCACTGAGATGCCCCCTTTAATATTCTTTTTTCAGAAAAATAAGCCTTGAATTTCTGGGAGAGAGACCATGGGATAAAGACATTTCTTGATATAAATATATTCATTCTTGCTTCCATCTCTGTGTCTTTCTTTGATATTGTTTGTTGTTCTTTTTCAGAGGAGGAAATTAGTAATATGAGAAAGGAACTTGAGAAATACGGAATACAAATGCCATCTTTCAGCAAAATAGGTGGGATTCTGGCTAATGAACTCTCAGTGGATGAAGCTGCTTGTGAGTCTATTTAAAATCAGAACTTACCATTGACATGAGACTTACCTGTACTTTATTTGTTGATTTTGGTTACAAGAAAGAGAATATTTAGAAGATACTTTCAGCCCCCTTTTGAAGTTTTTATTGTAGGTATTGTAGGTGGTTAAGTTGAGCATATGAGAATATAACCATGTAGTTGATTTATATTTTAAACATCTTGTGCAATGTAAATAAGTTTTCAGAAATACCTTTATTCAAAATACTTTGTTGCTTTCTGCATCATCAGATTTTAGTGGTAGAGTACATTGCTATGTTGTCCTTCAGTGTTGCAAGTTAAATTGCCAGTATCATTTGGAAACAAACTGGCACTTTAACAGTGTCCACATCCCCCTTCAGCCCTCGGGGGTTGACATAGTGCTTGGTTCATTTTAGCCATTTGTAAATTCATAGGGATTACATGGTGGATGCTGAGACAGGACCCAAGCGAGATGGGCAGGTGGAGAGGTTGTCAGAGGGGTACTCTGTGAAGTGTCTAGGGTGTCTTTTTTTGGCCTTTTTAACTCGAAGCCGGAGAAGAAAGTAAAACTGCTTACATTCATGTAGTGTCCAGGCAACTGTTCTTGTTGTCTTTGGCTCATGAAAATCTTTTTTTTTTTCCTCTTTGCAGTGCATGCTGCAGTTATAGCCATTAATGAAGCTATTGAAAAAGGAATAGCGGAACAAACCATTAAAACGCTAAGAAACCCAAATGCAGTTTTAACTTTAGTAGATGACAGCCTTGCACAGGAATACCAGAAGGAACTCTGGGAAGCCAAGAAAAGGAAAGAGGAACATGCAAGACTGAAGGTATTTAATTAGATTCTCAGTAATACAGCTCTGAGTGGCTAGTTTGAAAAAGCCTTGATGTTACCAGTGATAATTTTAAACCATCTGGCAGTGGTCTCTATAGCCATTGGCAGTTGGCTTGGGTGGAATGTAAGGGTAAAAGCAGACCACGCACTACATAAAGAAAAGAGGTTTCCTTTTGTGCGAACTCTTACAGGTTCCAAGGGTTGAAGGTCATGTCGTAAACTTAGGACTTTACTGGGAAGTGTGGAAGTAGCGGCTCAAGATCTTCCCTTGTTCAGCCTCACCTGCAGATGTTATATTGGCCGAGTTACCTGTATATTTGTTAGTAGAGGTTAATGACTCGGTGTGGTGAAGTGGAGAGCTGATGTTTTTGAATTCGCTCTCATATTTGGCCTTCCCTCCTCTGCAAGCAGCCTGACCCTGACATGATACTTCTGCCTTCCCATCTAGCATGACTGGGGACTTTCTTGCTGTGCTGAGCTTCTACTTCCTGGCCATCTTTCTCCTCCTTAATGGCCTGCCCTGTCAGCCTCTGCTCCATTACCAAAACCTTCCACTTGATCCCACTGCCTTCTCTGAGCTGGTGGCTGCTGCCCGCCTGCCTCCTAGTGAGCTGCTTGGCTGCCGTGGCTCTCCTCTGCCTCTCAGTGTCTCTTCTCAGTGTCTCCTGCCTCTGCCTGCAGGCATTCTTTAAGGTCTGACCTGAAGTCACTTCTGTCTCTGTTCTTCCTCAGACAAGCTCATCCACTTGCTGAGGAAAGCAGCTGTCAGCTTGCTACCAGACCCCTCGAATGCCCCTCCAGGTGACTTCGTCTCGGTGCCATGGGCTTTGCCCCTCACCTTCTAGGAAGAGTGCTTACCTCTACCCTGCCCTTCTCACACACGTGCCCCTTGCTGACTTGCCTCTGCAGTGACTTCCACGATGTTTCAGAATTCTGTCCATGCCACCTTCCCCACGTTCGTAGCCTATCCCTCACTGCATTCTGTTGCCTCTTCTTGCCAGGCTTACATCTGTCCCACACCTTCTAGTCTTGCCACTCCGGCCCCAGCCCTGCCCCCCAGCCATGACTTGGTGTTCTTGCACACCTTCCTCACACGTGACCCCACTTCCTCCCATTCTGCAAGCCAACCCCTCTCAGACTTAGAGGTTGCAAAATTAATCATTAACTCCAGATCGGATGTCAGCCCCCAGAAATCTCCCTGCATTCCCTACTGCCTACCAAGTTAAGCACAGGTCCTTCACTTGGCCTTAAAAAGCCTCCAGAATGCCCACCCAGCCTCCCCATCTTGCTGGCTAACCCTGGACACACACTCTGTGCTGTAGCCCAGTGTGCCAAGCTGTCTCACCTTTGCGACCAATCCTGTGGTCTACACCCTGCTCCCCACTCTGCCTTTATAATTGCTCTGTTCCTCCAAGCCCTCCTCAGTTGTGTTCTTTTGTTCAAGTGTTATTTCCAACTGAATATGTACTTCTCCTCTAAAATGTATTCTATTCTATGTGTAATTGTTATTTATGGTGTCAATTTTATTAGACTGGATCAAATGAAATTGCCAATATTCCACTGACTTGGATCTACAAAAAATGGCGATATGGTCAAGGGGTCCAACATGATGTTTGCCACATTAGACAATTAGGCCCTTGCAGGGAGTCAGTGGGGCTGCGGTTCATCTTTGTAATCTTTGCCAGGCGTACTTAACCCTAGTGCCCTGCACAGAGCAAGCATTTTTCAGGCTTATATTGAATTCAAATGAATATAAGTAAATGGCTTTTCTCACTCTTAGCCTTTTGCTTTTGAATACCGAGCTTTGGAAATATTTTATTTAACCTCAGGAATCAGTGAAGGCTTTTGTTTTGTAGAATAACTGTATTTCAGAAGAAGAAAGAGATGCATATGAAGAACTGCTGACCCAAGCAGAAATCCAAGGCAACATCAATAAAGTCAACAGTAAGTAATGGGTTGTACGAAGGAAGTGGATGCTGCCAGAAGACACAAATTCTCCTTGTCAGAGTCTCAGCAAAACTCTCAACTGGTATCCTTGTGAAACTGCCTTATGTGATGAAAATTCCACTCAATGTCAGTGTTGTCCTTAATCACGGTGCATTGTCCGGGAGTTTCCCATGGAAATTTTGGGTGATCTTGCCCCCCTGCCCATGCAAAATATCTCAGAGTATCTTGAAGCTAGTTTAGCTATCCCTTCCTGTTTTATCATAGATAGAGTGTATGTCATCTTTTGAACCTATCCGTTATTGGGCTAATATGGAAGGGTGTTTAGTAAAAGATTATAACTTAAAGTTTGTCATTTCTTGCCCATGATTATGGGACAGTGTTTGAAATTGAAAAAGTATTGTTGACACCTCTGCTCTTTATTACTTCCCAGTCATTAGTCTGCAGTTTGTAAGAATTGTTTTCTTACAACTTGTATAGTTTTTTGGCAAGTGAATGAGACTGGATAGGCCAGTGAAATGGCATGGTGGCAGGTTTGATTCCCATGTCTCTGAACCTCTGTGGAGCCTTACGGTTCAGTTCCTCTTTGTACCCATTTCAGTTGTGTGACTATAAAGAACAGAAAACTCAGATAATTAAAATGAGCATATGCAAGTACAGAGAGATTATTAGTCTCTTCTCCCCTCTCTTATAAAATTTGGTTTTACTTGAGGCAGTAAGGAATTCTACTTGACATTTATTTCCCCTAGGGCAACCTAAAGAGCTCTTATATGTACAAAAAGTGAATATATGAAAGACCAGTTAGCCCATTTAATAAAGCGTGTGAACCATCGGCTAAATTTAAACTTGGGAATATCCACTAACTATAACACTCCTAAACTTTGTCTTTGATTCAGCCTCCTAGATGATCTTTGAATGTTCTTAACACCTTCAAAGAAACTATAGGTTTGACTCTGAAGTTTGCTCCCAAGTCACTGGTAGAGACCTACCCAAAGGGTTCAAACAGTAATCAAGGAGGCCCAGAGAAAATTGATGTAAACATCTAGAAGTTAACCACTGAGTAGGTTTGAGAATTTCCCTCACACACAAAACTGCTGAGAGCTCCCCGGTAACTTTTTTTCTTTTTAAAGCCCTTCCAGCTTGTGGACTCCTTTTTTTTTTTTTTTTTTTTTTTTTTTTAAGATTTTCTTTATTCATGAGCGACAGAATGGGGAGGGGAGGCAGAGGGAGAAGTAGGTTCTCCTCAGAGCAGGGAGCCCAATGTCGGACTAGATCCCAGGACCCTAGGATCATGACCTGAGCTGAAGGCAAATGCTTAACTGACAGAGTCACCCAGGTGCCCCTCCCTGGTAACTTTTTTTAACGGAACACCTTAACATTGTGGAATCCATGTTCCTCTTCTTTTATTTTTTTTAAATTTTTTTATTTTTTTATTTTTTTAAAGATTTTATTTATTTATTTGACAGAGAGAGAGAGATCTCAAGTAGGCAGAGAGGCTGGCAGAGAGAGAGGGGGAAGCAGGCTCCCTGCCAAGCAGAGAGCCTGATGTGGGGCTCGATCCCAGGACCCTGAGATCATGACCTGAGCCTAAGGCAGAGGCTTTAATCCACTGAGCCACCCAGGCGCCCCTTCTTTTATTCTTTTTTAATTTTGAACATACTGGTGCTGATACATGAAAGACAATTTTAAGTTTCTCTTTTTCCTCTATTCGAAAGCTGAGAATTTCCGTATGCTTTACAGAAATGAATTGCAGGAAGAAATTAATATTGTCAGCAAGACAGCTGAGGACCATACACTCAGTGAAGAAATAATTTTATAACCTTTTGCCATCCTTTATTTTTGAAAGTTTATAACTACTAAGACAGGTTCCTTCTTCATTTTAAATAAAATGCCTGTATACATGTTTTAATACTTACTGACATAATTTCCTGACCACAGATTTAATGCCACATTGCTTATACATTTTTAAATAAAAGGCATGAGATGATTGCACTAATGGATAACCAGCTTAAATTATGCAGGACATTGCCGTGTTTGATGGCTTTAAATGTGTAGAACATGATGATTCTGAAGTTTTTTATCTCCCTTCATCTGAAAATTTCTAGTTAAGTAGAACTAAGAAGTCTCGAAAAAACCGTAAAGTATATTTTAATCAGTGACATGACAATAAGACAGCTCTATGCTCTAAAATATATGAGTATAGCTACATGACAAGCTTTTTCTCAACCCTGTAGGTTATTATACTAAAATGTTAAGGTGTCTACGTTCATAAAAGCCAGAGAAGTGACATAAGTGACAGTTTTGATAGTAATGCCACCGGATCTGTCGGCAGAAGCTTCAGCTTTGTCTGACCTGCAGTCATTTAACTTTGGGTTTGGCCCATGCATTCCATTCATTACAGGACATATTCTGTTAAGACCAGGGCTGGAAGTTTGGTTAAATGCAGAGTATAAAAGAGTGGGAGAGCTCACTTTATTATTATTATTTTTTTTTTTTTTTAGAAGAAATGGTTCATAAAGAGTGTCTTAAGGGTATGATTTTCTGGTACTCTTTTACCATCCAGTGGTGCAAACTCACATGATGGGGTTTTCAGAGGGGAAGTAAGATCCTATCCAAAATAATGACAGACACAGCTGAGAGGCCGTGGGTGACTTTCTGAGAACAGGAGAGGCCATAAAGGTCCACTGACCTTCCTTTCTGGAATTTTTTGGTCGGACATACCAATTCTTAGAATAGAAAGATAGGTTTGGGTTCTTAGAGTCCTTTAGAATATGTTTAAGTTTTTGGTGGGTGTAACTGAGAAGATTGCATTAGCTGTAAGTATTTCGTGCTATTGAATGATGTGTCTCAGGAGAAAGGTTATGGAGGGTAGCTCCTTGTGAATGAGTTACAGAAGGTAAATTGTCATCTGTTAAAAGGGTTAGAGTAATCTTAGCTGCAATCTAGTCATGTATCAAGGAGACAGACTAACTCTTGAAAAGCTCTAGAAATCTATGGGTCTGTGTTATTTCTGTCTATCATGAAACCTTTTTTTTTTTTTTAAGATATTATCTATTTAGAGAGAGCACATGAGTGGGAGAGGGGCAAAGGGAAAGGAAGAGAGAGAATCCCAAGGAGGCTCCCCACCCAGAGCACAGAACCTGACACAGGGCTCGATCCCACAACCCTGAGATCATGACCTGAACCAAAATCAAGAGTTGGATGCTTAACTGACTTAGCTACCCAGGCAACCCTGAAACCTTCTTTATGGGGCAAAATGCTGCTGTTTCTGTCCAGTTTGCTGTTGCCTAGTGGCAGAGTTGATCACTCATTCTCCCAGTTGATTAGCAATTCTCTTCCTGTTTTCTGAAAACTATGAGGAATCTACTGTTTCAGGCACCCTCATTTTGGTTATTAACATTCAGCTCTTGGGCAACTCTCTGGGGTCCTCTCCCTTTTTAAGAGCTTTGTACTGTATCATTTAATAAGCCTCACTCTCAGTCAGTAAACCTTGCTTTGCTGCCCTCCCCCCAAAAATAAGCAAATAAGCAAATAGATAGATAGATAGATAGATAAATAAATAAATAAATAAAATTCAGGTCTTCATAATCTGAACATTGTAACTGGTAGAGATCTCACAGAGCTTATGATCTGATCAGATAATGTAAGCCAACACATTTCTGTGATCAGGTTTTTTGTTTTTTTAAGGTAAAGTGATACTGGCACAGACTTACTTAATCATAGGAATTTTAGTTATAATATTTTTTTAAAAACACATCTGAAATGATTTTTTCTTAATATCACACTTCAGAGAACACAAGAGGTGAGGGAGAATGTTCTGAGAAAAATACTGTCAGCAGCGCCTGGGTGGCTCCATCAGTTAAGTGGCTGCCTTCGGCTCAGGTCATGATCTCAGGGTCCTAGGATGGAGCCCCACGTCAGGCTCTCTGCTCGGCGGGGAGCCTGCTTCTCCCTCTCCCTCTGCACCCCCCACTCATGCTTGCTCTCTTTCTCTTAAAAAGAGAAATCTTAAAAAGAAAATGAAAACCCCATCAGTATCACGCAGCACTGTCTCTCAGTGCTAACTGTGGGTTTCCAGTGGTGCTGCTTCAGAGGGAGGTCACAGCAGTGGGACGAGGCTGGCTTTGGGTGTTGACATAGCTTCAGTCTCCTTGCAAAGGCAGTACTAATACACAAGGAGCATTCAAGAACAATGCTCATGAGATCTATATGGCCCAGCTCTGAATACTGGGGGGTTCCCCAAGGTGTGAAATCCTCAGGGACTCGAACAGTGGAAGAGGTGAGACCAGAGCTGATCCTGAAGGTCAAGGTTTTGTAGAGGAAGTCATGCAAGACAGGAGTGATCTCATAACTCCAGGTCTGTCAATGCTGAGGCCCTCTCAAGGACTTTCTCCAGAGATTGGACTGACCTCCAGTTACTGAGCTACCATCTTCAAGTTTTTGCCTGTCCTCCAGCTGTAGCTTTTCAGAGTTCATGGAAAGGGACTGCTTAGATTCTAATCCTTGGAAAGATGGGATGCTTGGGGCAAACAGCAGGGAAAAAAGTGGACATACTGATGGAATGTGACACTCCCAACCCCCACTCAGGGCTGGCTGCCATGGACCACATCAATGCCGTCATTCGGGAAGGCGACCCCGAGAACACGCTGCTTGCACTGAAGAGACCGGAGGCCCAGCTGCCTGCTGTTTATCCCTTTGCTGCTGTGATGTATCAGAATGAACTTTTCAACCTCCAGAAACAGAATCCCATGGTAAGTCTGAGGAGAGACTCCATTTACAAAGATGTTAATTCTGAGTCGAAGCTATGAGGAAGGATGTTTAGGGAAGGTGAATGGGGCACAGAGTCTTTAACTTGTACCAAGCCTCATTCCCCTGGCCTCTCTGTGCCAGGTCCAGGACTGCCTTCCTCATTGACTCCCGCTTTTCATCTCCATAAAGAGTCTGCATTGTTAAGAAATGCAGGCAGCATTCTACACACATACACACTGAAAACAAGTTGTTCTTATTCTCTGATTTTTGAAGCACTTTGGATAATTTGTTAACTGCGCTGAAGTTTTTAAAAATTATATCATGTTTTTGATATAGAATAATTAGCTCTGAGTCTGCATTTCTAGAAATGAAGAACATTAGCACCATGACTTTAATTTTTGTAAATTGAGTGCTGGTTAATATGTGAATGGTATTAAACAGTAATATATAAGGTTACAGTAATTAAAACCATGTGTACTAGTACAGGATTAACCCAGACAATGGAACAGAATAAAAAGTACCGAATGCAGAGCCAAGAATTGAATATATGAGATGCTAGTATTTCAAAAAGGTGGAGAAAAGAATGAAATCCTTAAAAGTGTTAAGCCATTTGAAAAAGGAAACATGACCTTGCTATACATATCAGAATAAATTCCCAACATAAAAAGTTAAATGTAAAAAGTGACTGAAAAAATTAAAATTTTAAGGAAATGTAGAAGAACATTGGATCTTAAAAATCAGAGATGTTCCACAAAAAAAAGGGAGGGAGGGAGGCCCAAAGCATGAACAGCCAAGTCACAAAGATGGGCGTATACAATGACACACACACACACACACACACACACACACACACAAATGTTCAAACTCAGACAGAGGTAAGTGTAAATTAATATACTGTTGTTTTGGGAAATCAGATGGGTAGCATTGAGAGATTTAACATAGTGGAGGCATAAATTTGGGGCAGCAGGCATTTCCTCCATGGAGGCATGAATGGAGCACCCTTTCTGGAGGATGGTCTCAGTCATGTGTAGGCAGGTCTTTTACCCATTATCCCAACAATTACATTGCTGGGAAAAGAGTCTAAAGAATATGAATCAAAAAGTTGTAGTCACGGGGATTGTTTCCCAGCATCTTCTGTAATTCTGAGAAGCAAGAAACAAACCACATGTTTATTTATTTTTTATTTTTTTATTTTTTTTTTAAGATTTTATTTCTTTGTTTGATAGAGAGATCACAAGTAGGGCAGAGAGGCAGGGGGAAGCAGGCTCCCCGCTGAGCAGAGAGCCTGACGCGGGGCTCGATCCCAGGACCCTGAGATCATGACCTGAGCCGAAGGCAGAGGCTTTAACCCACTGAGCCACCCAGGCGCCCCCAAGCCACATGTTTAACAACAGATTGCATACACTAATATCCAGTGGAAAAAATGAGATTAAAACGTCATTATCTGGAGGGTTTTTTGTAATATGAAAATTCTGTTTAAAAAAACCTCTGTAAATGTTTGTATGAATTAAAAATAAATAAACGGATATACACCAAAGGGCATGGGTGGGAGGATTTGTTTTCTTGCTTACCAAGACTTCTTGTTTTCTAAATAGAAAGATACTATTTTGTAAGAAAAGAAAAATAGGTCACGTTCTGAAATTGCACTTAAGTTCTTTCATTAATAGTTTCTCCTGCACCACCAGCTTTGAAGCCCAAGGCTCCTCACACTCTAGCCCAGTCATTCATCCCTAACTTGGTCAATGGTCAGCCTATGGTTGTCCAGCCCTGCTGCTTCTTTGTTTTTCCTTGTCCTTGCTGCTGTATACCATGTTAGATATTTGTGGAAATTACTGGAAGGAGTAGAAGAGGTGGATCTCAAATGATTCCATCATGCTCTTTTACTTGTAACTTTATACCTCCCTTATGTGTTAAACTTGTAGTTAATATAAGAAACTTGGATAAAATTTGCTTACATGCTCCCTGTGATAACCCCCTTCTTCCCATTTGCTTTGGAAGGTAAAATTGTGCCTTGTTACTCTAAAATCCATTGCTGTGGGATACCTGTGTAGATCCAGAAAGCTATAATGCTTTTTAATGTAAATATTACATTGTATATATTAAATACAGAAAATACCCTAAACGTAAATATGGTTATCAGCATTTTTTTCTATTCATTTTCTGCTCCCTCTATGTTCCTTCAATATAATGGAAGAAATAACTCTTTTGAAGTTGGGCCGAGTAAGTATAAAATGGTTAAATAGAAGAGAACGTTGAAGAGGGGAAGGTGTTCAAAAGTCTCAGATGTGATTTTTTTAAATTTTATTTGACGACAGTTGGCACACAATGTTAACCTCACTTTGAGGTATACAAGATAGCCACTTGGCAAGGTTATACTGTATGCTATGCTCACCACAAGTGTAGGTACCATGAGATGTATTTTTTTAAGCCAAATCCAAAATTATATATCATACCTGCTTTACTCTAAGATTGACTTCACATTTCTTCAAATATCCAGATTTCATCGTATGTTTTAAAATTTCTACCCAATTATTGGTGCGTCTGGGTGGCTCAGTCAGTTGAGCATCTGACTTGTGATTTCTGCTCAGGTCATGATCTCATGGATTGTGAGATCAAGCCCCACATCGGGCTCCATGCTGGTCATGTAGTCTGCTTGGAGATTGTCTCCCTCTGTCCATGCCCCACTCGCTCACTCTCGCTCTAAAATAAATCTTTAAAAAAAAAAAATAGAAAATAAAATTTCCACCCAATTATTAAAAAGTGACTCAGATTAACTTTTTGGGGACTAGAATTGATATTCTTAGCTTAATGATTTTAGTTTCCTTTTCTGGGGTTATAACTTGGAGGTAAAATTCTCCCCTCTTTTCCTTAATTTAAACTGAAAATCACTACCGGAAACCTTAACCTCACACTCTCAGACAGTGACAGCGTTATCTAATCCTTCACTTAATTATTTAATAAGTCTGAGCCTGTAAGCAGCTAATATAACCGGTGGTGGGAATCAGCTAAGGGAATGTGGATGTTCGAGGAATCAGAACCATTGGTTGTCATTAATTCTGTCCCTAAAATGATCAGCTAGGAAAAACCCAGAACCCGCTCACCTCTTCTTTAAAGCCAATGAAAAACAGGTGGCCATTGAGCCTTCTTTCTCCTGGGTTCTCAAAATCTTTAACATTTCTTTGTTCTTTGAAATACGCATTCTAAAACCCCATCACATACATGAGGCGTACAACTGGGGAAACTTGGATTGCATATGTTTTCCAACAGAACTACTTGACCCACGAGGAGCTCCTGATCGCAGTGGAAATGCTGTCTGCTGTTGCTTTACTGAACCAGGCCTTGGGAAACAGTGATCTTGTGTCTGCGCAGAATCAACTCAGAAGCCCAACGATAGGCCTCAACAATCTGGATGAATCGTATGTAGAACGGTAAGGGAACATCTTCCAAGCCTCCTTTTAAATACAGAAATGTGTGTTTGGCAGATCTCACAAATTAAAGATTTGCTTCTTGCTGAAGAAATCCGTGTATCTATACTCGGTTCCTCAAAAGCTAGTCAACGTTAACAGTCCTTCTAATAGGAGGCCTTTTTTTACAGTAATTCTTTTAGGGGGAGAAAGAATCTAAAAGTGGCCATGCTGTGACCGTTACAGACTGACTTTGTCATTACCAAAGATGATGTGATAGGGTAAAAATAAAAGACCTATTGAAAACATACCTTCCCTTGGGCTTTTTTTTTTTTTTTTTTTTTTTTTTTGGGAGACCACCGAGTGTAGAAGAGTTGGAAGAAACTTTAATAGTGATCCAGTCCAATTATTTTATTTTACTGATGAGGAAACTAAATTTGGGTTTATGGACCCACAGTTGGGCAACTGAATCCCAAAAGCCATTGTTTTGATTGTTAAACCCAAGGAATCCTGAGGCCACAATGGATCATGGCAGTAAGTGACAGTCTCAGTTTATCTTCCATTTCATGTTTCTGCAATATGCTACTAGATAGTACACTTGATGGTATAAAACACTACAGCCGCTCTAGAGAGAAAATTAAGGGGCCAGAATAAGAAGTCTGTTAGAGATTCAGTAAGACAAAAGCCCAAGTAAAAGGAGTGATTTTGCAGCTTGGATTCTTGTTAACCGCTAGAGGGCGATGTCTGCACAGATCCTGACAAAAGCTCTTTTCAGATACTAATTCCAGCCAAACTGTTTAAAAAGAGGCTGGCTCATTCTCTTGGATCATGTACAGTTGTACAAAAAAATTTTAAAGACTTTAGATTTCTTTTTAATGCTCAACCACTTGTCTACGTAGAGAATGGCCCCAAAGTAGTAAGACCAGAGGATTTTCTGTTTTTGGTTTTCTTGGAGAAATGG
The DNA here is from genome assembly GCA_028534135.1 of Potos flavus. NCBI lineage: Eukaryota > Metazoa > Chordata > Mammalia > Carnivora > Procyonidae > Potos > Potos flavus. The sequence continues at coordinate 46,691,799 of CM052895.1, forward strand.
ATATTCTTGTTCTACTTAAATGTGGCCACCTAATGAATATAACTCCTGAGTCTGTTCCCAAGGTATTTACTTCTACCTTCACTATTTCTAATGGCTTAGAAACCTCAAGTTCGACTCGTTTTCCCCTGCCAGGCAGAGGAAACAGCCTGCTCATTTCTCCCTATCAGCAGCCAGTCTGTGTGTGTAACATCTCTGCACAATGTTGTCGTTTCCCAGCTACTGACTAACTAGACTTGTCACCTTTGCTTCTGTGATAACTTCCAAATTGGTCCTCCTGTGTCTTTAATGTCCTCCTTCATTCTCACCTAACTGGGCTTGGCGGCTGTCCCTCAGTGCTTGAGTGGAAGACAGAGCTGGTGAGCTCGTCACTTCCTTATGAAGCTCCCAGCCCAGTGGGGCTCTCATGGGACGTCTTGGTGAGGTAATTGTCACTATCGTCCCCCAGATCGCACATCCTGGCCACTGCCCTCTAAATAACCATACTGCCTCCTTCCAGAACACTAATGTTGATTACCAAAATTCCTCCCTATCTGCCCCCCCCCCCCAATTTGCAAATAACCCATCAAGGAAATGGTCCCACACCCCATTTGAGAATCACTTTTTCCCAAGTGGAAAACCATAGCTACAGCCTCAGAGTTCAAGTATCCTATATGGGAAACTTGAAAAAATTGTTCATTTTAATCACATTTTTAAAGTTTGACCTACGCACCTTCTGGGTCAGCTGAATGACCAGTACCAACATGAGATTTCAGGGTCCCCTTTGGTTCTTGGACTGACAATTGATGGACTGACATTGTCAGCTTTTTAACCCAGATCCCAGAAGCCCAAGTTCGCAGGTTTCAAGTGGAAGAAATGGGCTCCTTCTGGGCCTCTCCCCATGGTTTTCCAGGTTCTTCATTGCACCAGGGGTGGGGCAGGGCCACCTTGATGAAGTCCTACAAAGCATCTACCTATCCGCCGCGGCTTCTACCCTTGGTCTGTGGTTCCCCAGAAAGACTCTTCTAATTCTCACAAAAGCGATGGAGAGCTGGTATTGGCTCTAGACTAGACATGTGCTGTCCCAGATTAATTGTTCCAAAATGTCGCTATGGTTACAACGCTCTCCATTTGATTGTTCCTCGTTCCCATGTGCAGCGAGAACAGACTCCTCTCTCTAAGCACGTTGTCCTCACCTTCGATCCAGCTCTCCTTGAGCCTCGCGCTTCCGCCAGGCTGGCTGCGAACACACTGCATACTTCCTGGCTCGTCTGCTGCTGTGCGTGCTCCTCTCACCCCCGGGAATGGGGTGCCTGTCGCCTCTCCTGGCGCACGACTGGAGCTGCCTACCGCAGATGATGCTTTCACAGATCATCTCCATGCTTCTCCCCACCCCCAGCTGATGTCATCTCTCCGGAGAGAACTAGTGTGACGTGGTTCAAGGAATACAGATGGCATCGGGTTCAAAAATATCTGAGTCTGACTTTGGACAGCCTTTCCTCTTCATCTCTAAAGCACAAAAACACCTACTCTGCGTCTGCGGAACAGCGCTGAGGGTTAAGTGCTTGGTTCAGTCCCTGTGTCAGGGCAAGTGGTCCACCACTGGGGTTTTCCTTCCACTTCTCCTTCCTCGGAACTCTGTTATTTCTCCTCTTACAGACTGTCTCTTACGGCCTTCCTTGTGCTCTGCTTTTATGACCTGTTTGAATTTTTATGTTCTTACCCACTGGACAGAAAGCTCCTTGAAGTAGAGGCTTCACCTTGTTTACCCTGAGACCCCTGCCGTGTCTGCCACAGGCTTTGCCCCGTTTGTTTGATGTTAGTATAGGTCTGCCCAACTAAATCGGAATCATAATCTTCTCAGAGCTTGAGAAGTCTGTCAGAAATGCGATGTTGCTGGTCTGCCTGCAGCCACCAGTGAAGAGGGCTCTGGGAGGCATGGAGGGACAAGACTTGGACCTCTCTGTAAGGGGGAACTGCAGAGTGTTTCCTATAGCTGATGCCTTAGTACTGGGGACTAATACTCACATGGAAAAGACTTTGCAGCTCTGTTGCATTACTCCTAAAATCTCTTCCCTTTGGCTGCTGTTTGTTCATCTCTAAAGAAACAATGGGCAATGGTAGGGTTTTTCCTGTGTTCATCCTTAAGCTTTGTCATTTTATTTCCATTGGATCATCATTTAGATGTTAAGCACATGAAATGCCCATAAGGATTTTGCAATTACTTACAGAATGGTCTCTATCCAAAAGGGATGCTAGGGAGTGTGAGTTGCCATATGGTTATTGTTATTCTGTATTATCGTTTATGTATTACTAGTGTAACAGAGTGTTTCTTAGGCTTATAAATTTTGGTAAGGTGAAAATCTCAAACGTGACTGTTAGCCACGTTCAGGCCTAAATTTGGTGACGCCTTATTCAGCCACAGATAAAAGATCATCACTACCACTTCCTATTTTGAATGTTTTTTCTCTCTCAAGCTATTCCCTATGGATGGCCCCCAAGTGCTACCGTAAAGCATGCAGAATTTGGAGAAGATCAGTCACAACCAGGGAACTAGTTTTAAACTTAACGTGAAGTTACTTTTTCTAACTTCTGCTGTTAGCAGACCAAAGGCGCTATTCAGAAAGCCAAATGTGTAGTGAAGAAGTATGTAGAGGATTGGCCTTTATTTCCCTGATGTAATGCAAAAGCAAACTAAACTATTGAGTTTCTCTACTCGGGGCTAGAACAGCTCACGTTCACTTACGTTTGTAACACTGGTTCTGAGTTTTTTAAATGGGGGAAAATGACTCTTGAGAAATAGGTTTCTTAGTACTACATCAAGATTGGTAATTTTCTCCCCTTAAACTTCCCCAAACAAGACAAGTAATTGAAGTGGTTGACCAAGCTCTCTTTGCCAGAGGGTTGTGCATAGTGAGGAGGGTGAAGGGTGAGAAATGAGGGGCAAGAATGCCACAGCAGTGAGCGGACCCAGAGGGAGGTTTTTTAGTAGCTGCTGTGAAGCCTTACGAGAAACGGACAGGTGAGGACGGACTTGACAATATTCTCAATCAACTCCCACGCTGCGTCTTCAGGAAAACATACATTGAAGGTGTGTGTCACTCAGCGAGGTTTCTGGGACTGCATTTGTATTTTATTTGATTCCTCACCGGACATATCAGACTTCAAGGTAGCCCAGCTGGGTTAAGGTTACAGGGGTAAAGGGCTCTGAAGCTCAGATTTTGGAAGGAGCAAGAAAAATAACAAAAAGAACCGTTGATGCAAAGGTCAAGAACCATGGTGGTTCTAAATTTTACCACAGAACAGTTATCTGAAGCCTGAGCAGAGCCAAAACATGCAAAGGGATGGAAAATGAGAAACTGAGAGGGGATAAAAGTGATTTCACAGACTTGAGAACTTCAGGGTTGTTTCTTGTTTTTGTTTTTTTTTTTTGCTTGAGTTACATATAAAGTTGGATTTTGAGGCCCTTTCATTAAACAGCATTTGTTCATAAAGTATCTTTAAGAAAAAACACCATTAATACAGGTGAGCTTGCTATGTATTCACAAAGCTGCACAAGACAATTCTGTGTGCCTTTCTGCTCTTAATTGCATAACATCTACTTTTGGCCATGTGCCAAATTTAAGATGCGTGAGATGAACAAAGAGTGAATGTTGCTGATGAGTGTGATTGTTTGCTCTTCCACAGTTACACAAATGCACTACTCACCTTTAAACTGGAAGCCTTATCCCAAGGGCAAGATAACTTAAGCTGGAATGAAATTCAGAATTGTATTGATGTGGTTAATATGGAAATTCAAGAAGAAAACGACCGTAAGTATAGAACACTTTCCTTCTCTTAGTATAATGGGAGAGTAAGGTGTCTGGACAACTTAGTTCCCTAGACGAAGGCTGCAAATTTTTGCTCACGGAGCTTATGAGAACACACACCCCTGATAGGCAAGTATATATTTATATATAACTTTTATGCCTATAATACCCCGCCAACGTATTATGTACATTATGAAACATAGATAAAAAGATATAAAAGGATAGAATAAAAATGCATAAATAGAAGTCCTCATGTTTTCTTATTTATTTGTACTTCAGAGATGAATACTCTAGAAAACTCAGACTTTTAAGCACTCAGCTTTGACCATTCATTTGGGCATTTTTTTGTGGAAGGGCATTTTTTTTTTAATAAAACATACGTTCCAGCCCTAGGGAAAAACTGGAATGCAAACTAACCTTTGTTTTAGGATCACAAATCATGAGGATTTACTGTGTATCTAGAAATTAGGAGCTACCTGCATGAAAGTGGACAATCCCAGGAGGGTATGTCCTGAAACATGCTTTCTTGAGTGTCAGCTTGCCTCCTTCTCATTTGCCTCTTGCTTACAAAAACAGAATGAAGAATGGGGGGGGGGCTATATACCTCAGCAATCAGTGTATAATGACTGCTTTTCTGTAGCACCAACTACCAAATTCAAGTGTCAAGCAGTCTTTCCCATCATAAAAACAAACCAGCACCATCATCTTTGGCTTTGTCTGAGCTATTCGATTCGTCGGCAACATTTGGATTAAGATGGCTGATGGCACTGACCTCCCCTCTGTCCTCCAGCTTTGACCTATTTTCCCAACTTGTCCTAAGTGTGCTCAAAGAGCAGGCAGATACTTCTCTCACAAGCTTGGGCTGTTCCAGTGTGTTTTGGTGAGGTCTTAGGTCTGGTCTTTGAATGCAGAATCTAACTTTGGGCTAGTAAAATCACTTTTGAAATAAAACGTATGACTTTTTTACTTGATTGCATTTGCATAACTTTCTTTGCTTTCTTGACTGTTTCATGTGAGACTTGTGCCCAACATCAAGGCAGGGCTGGTGTTGTTGTTGTTAAACATCTCACTCAAGGTCCCTAATAGGTAACAGGTGTTCAGATGTGCTGCCCTGACCTCCAGTTCACAGATGTACCACTGTTGTACTGATCCCTGGACAGTTTCTTCACTGTGTCCTTTTTAAGTTGTTTAAATCTCCAGTTCCTCTTCTCTGACCACACAACTCGATGCTGTCTCTGCTTGTCCTTGGACGGAGGCATCGCAGGAATTCCTGTGATCAGATGCTTTATACACAGCCCCCTTAGCTCTTCTCTAGCACATTGCCTTGGCTGCTGGTGGTTCTTGCCAAATGTTAGTCAAGAGGGAAGCACTAATTTGAGCAGATGTTCACTATCATCTGGTGTGGGGGGCCTGTTATAAGGCTCAGGCATCCAGCCTCCAGCCCCTGGCCCTCCTGCCCTGCTACTTGACCCCTAGCTGCACACTCTTGATTTATCTGTACCTATGGTTCGGGTGCTGTGGCTAATGCAACTCAAGGGTAGGATTCCTCTGTTTGGGGAAGCAAAACAGAGAATCGGGTTCCATCTTTCTTTTCTCACTTTACCCTAGTTCTTTCTGGCAATACTCTTGTCCAGGTCTGCTTTGGTGATTTCTATATGTTCTGCTAATACAACAGAGTTGAGTTCGTTCTCAGTGCTAAATGGTTGTATTTTTACTCTCATTCTTTTGTTTTTCCCTTTAAGATTTATTTGAGAGAGTGAGAGTGCGAGCAGAGGGAGGGTAGAGGGAGAGGAGGAATCTCTTGCAGACTCCCCGCTGAGCATGGAGCCCCAGGTGAGGCTCAGTCTCACAACCCCGAGATCATGAGGAGCTGAAACCAAGAGTCAGACACTTAACCAACCAAGCCACCCAGGCTCCACTTGACTCTCATTCTTAACATTGATTAAAAAGCTGGGTGAAGGATGCCATTTTGTCCCAGATGATCAAATAGAGCCTTTACTTTTTTTCAGGGAAAGTAAAACAAGTAATATTTGTATAACTTAAAAGAATTTTTTTTGTAGGTGGATATTATTTCTAAGCAAAAATATCTTTGGATTGATGAAGCATTTATCTTTCTAGGCAGCTGCACTACTGCTATTTTCCATAGGCTGTATCACACGGCCACTATCCTATTCCTTCTGATGATCATGTTATGAAGGGCACAGGCCATAACCACAGCAGTTATTATATTTCCTTTCTAGAATTTGTAGAATTCAGTGCAGAATATTTTATACCTCTGTGCTTTGGTTTGTTTAGTTATGTCAAAATGAGGTATTTCCAAAGTTCTTGACGTATTGGGTTTGATAGCCTATGTTTAGATAATTTCTTTAAAAGCTAAATAAAATAATATGCCATTATGAACTGGCATGAATTGCACAATAGAGTAATTAAATCATCTGAAAGAGCTAAGGATTTTTCATGGACATCTTGAAAGTGCATTACCCTTCCCACCCCACCCCCACCACACACTTCAAGGTCTAATCTTGTGTCTGAATTGTGATGTGGATAAGTATATGTGGCTAATGGAACATAATGAATGCGGAAGGAGAGTTTAATGGAGAAGCTGCTAAAGAATTTCCTCGGACTTGGATGCTTTGTTGATTTCTTACTGGAAAGTTTACTTTTCCCCATAGTGCCATAGAGGAGCTTCATTTTAACTATGTAGCATAGACAAGGTAATTTTCTTTCTTTGAATTTTACTTTTTTAATTTGGTAGGTACCCTTCTTTGTAGGTTACCTCATCTGGAGTCTCAAAATTACAATCCGTAAGAGAATGCCAACTCTTTCATTTGACTAGAACATTATAGTCTTGTATGATGGTTTAAAAAAGTGGGTCATGCCTCTATATGCTGCCTACAAGAGACTTGCTTTAGACCTAAAGACACCTACACTTTTGAGGACATGGAGAACCATTTCTCATACTAATGGAGGTCAAAATAAAGCTGAGGTAGCAACCCTTATATCAGACAAACTAGATTTTAAACCAAAACTGTAACAAGAGATGAGGAAGGGCACTGTATCATAATAAATGGGTCTATCCAACAAGAAGATCTAACAATTATAAATATTTATGCCCCTAGCATGGGAGCACCTGGGTATATAAGTCAATAACAAACATAAGGAAATGCATTGATAATAATACAATAATAGTACAGGGCTTTAACATCCCACTTATAGCAATGGACAGATTGTCTAAGCAGGTAAACAGTGGCTTCGAGTGACACACTGGACCATATAGACTTAACAGATATATTCAGAATATTTAATCCTAAACCAGCAGAATACACTTTTTTTGAGTGCACATGGAACAGAATAGATCGCATACTGAGTCACAAAACAGGCCTCGACAAATACAAAAAGATTGAGATCATACCATGCTTATTTTTCGGCCACAATGCTATGAAACTTAAAGTCAACCAGAAGAAGAAATTTGAAAAGTCCAGAGATACATAGAGGTTAAAGAACATCCTACTAAAGAATGAATGCATTTACCAAGAAATTAAAGAAGAAATTTAAAAAAATACATGGAAGAAATGAAAATGAAAACACAACAGTCCAAAACTTTTGGGATGCAGCAAAAACGGTCTTAAGAGGGAAATAGGTAACAATACAGGCCTACCTCAAGAAGCAAGAAAAATCTCAGCTACACAACCTAACCTGACACCTAAAGGACCTGGAAAAAGAACAGCAAATAAAGCCTAAAACCAGCAGAAGAAGGGAAATAATAAAGAGCAGGAGTAAATGATATAGAAACAAACAAAAAAACAGAACAGATAAATGAAACTAGGAGCAAGGTCTTTGAAAGAATTAAAAAAATTGATAAACCCCTATCCAGACTTATCACGAAGAAAAGAGAAAGGACCCAGATAAATCACGAGAAAGGAGAGATCATAACCAACATTACAGAAATACAATTATAAAAGAATATTTTGAAAAATGATATGCCAGCAAATTGAACAATCTGGAAGAAATGGATAAATTCCTAGAAACATCTAAACTACCAAAACTGAGACTGAGAGAAATAGAAAATTGGGACAAACCCATAACCAGCAAAGAAATTGAATCAGTAATCAAAAATCTCCCAACAGGGGACCTGGGTGGCTCAGTTGGTTATACATTTGACTCTTGCTTTCAGCTCAGGTCATGATCTCAGGGTCTTGGGATTGAGCCCCTCCTTCGGCTCCACACTGGGCAAGGAGACTGCTTGGGATTCTCTCTCTTCCTTCCCAGCCCTCTGCCCTGCCTCATTGGCACACTCTCTTTCAAAACAAAAACATGACAAAACCCAAAAGTCCAGGGCCAGATGGCTTCCCATGGAAATTCTACCAAACATTTAAAGAGTTAATACATATTTTTCTCAAACTCTTCCAGAAAAATAGAAATAGAACAAAAATTTCCAAACTCCTCCTACAAGGCCAGCATTACCTTGATTCCAAAACCAAAGACCCCAGTAAAAAGAAGTACAGACCAATATCACTGATGAACATGGATGCAGAATTTCTTTTTTTTTTTTTTAAGATTTTATTTATTTATTTGACAGAGAGAGAGAGAGCTCACATGTAGGCAGAGAGGCAGGCAGAGAGAGAGGGGGAAGCAGGCTCCCTGCTGAGCAGAGAGCCCGATTTGGGGCTTGATCCCAGGACCCTGAGATCATGACCTGAGCCGAAGGTAGAGGCTTTAACCCACTGAGCCACCCAGGCACCCCAATCTGTTGCATTTCTATACACCAATAATGAAGCAGTAGAAAGGGACATCAAGGAATCAGTTCCATTTAAAATTGCCCCCAAAACCGTAAGATACCCAGAAGTAAACTTAACCAAAGAGGTAAAAGATCTGTTCTCTAAATATTGTAGAACAGTTATGAAAGAGATTGAAGATGACATCAAAAAATAGAAAAAAATTCCATGCTCATGGATTAGAAGAACAAATACTGTTAAAATGTCTGTACTACCCAAAGCAATCTACACAATTAATGCAATTCCTATCAAAATACCACCAGCATTTTTCACAAATCTAGAACAAACAATCCTAAAAATTTGTATGGAACCACAGAAGACCCCAAATAGCCAAAGCAATCTTGAAAAAGAAAAGCAAAGCTGGAGGCATCACATTTCTGGACAAAGCTGTAATCATCAAGATAGTATGGTACTGGCACAAAAACAGACGCGTTGATCAGTGGAACAGAAGAGAAAACCCAGACATGGATCCACAACTATGTAGTCAACTAATCTTTAACAAGGCAGAAAAGAATATCCACTGAAATAAAGACAGTCTCTTCAACAAATGGTGTTGGGAAAACTGGACAGCAACATGCAGAAAAATGAAACTGGACCACTTTCTTATACCATACACAAATAAATTCAAAATGGAGGAAAAACTAAATTTGAGACAATTTGAGACAGGTAACCATCAAAGGAGGAGAACATAGTCAACAACCTCTTTGACATCAGCCGTAACAACTTTTTACTAGATACGTCTCGGGAGGCAAGAGAAACAAAAGCAAAAATGAACTATTGGGACCTCATCAAGATAAAAAGCTTCTGCACAGTGAAGGTGACAATTGACAAAAATAAAAGCCCACATATGAAATGGGAAAAGATATTTTCAAATGTCCTGACAAAGGGTTAGTATCCAAAATCTATAAAGAACTTAAGGGGTGCCTAGGTGGCTCAGTGGGTTAAAGCCTCTGCCTTCAGCTCAGGTCATGATCTCAGGGTCTTAGGATCGAGCCCTGCGTCAGGCTCTCTGCTCAGTGGGGAGCCTGCTTCCCCCTCTCCCTCTGGCTGCCTCTCTGCCTCCTTGAGATCTCTCTCTCTGTCAAATAAATAAATAAAATCTTAAAAAAAAAAAAAAAAAAAGAACTTAAGAAGCTCAACACCCAAAAAACAAAAAATCTAGCCAAGAAATGGGCAGAAGACATGAATAGACATTTTTCCAAAGAAGACATACAAATGGCTAACAGACACATGAAAAGACGGTCAACCTCACTCATCATCAGGGAAATAGAATCAAAACTACAATGAGATACCACCTCACACCTGTCAGAATGGCTAAAATTAACACAGGAAACAATAAATGTTGGTGAGGATGCAGAGAAAGGGAAACACTGTTACACTGTTGGTGGGAATGCAAGCTGATACAGCCACTCTGGAAAACAGTATGGAGCTTCCTCAGAAAGTTTAAAAATAGAAATACCCTATGACCCAGCAATTACACTACTAGGTATTTATCCAAAGGGTACAAAAATAGTGATTCAAAGGGGCACATGCACCCCGATGTTTACAACAGCGTTATCAGCAATAGCCAAATAATAGAAAGAGCCCAAATGTCTATCGCCTGATGAATAAAGAAGATATGATATATATGTATGTGTGTGTATACATACATACAATGGAATATTACTCAGCCATCAGAAAGAATGAAGTCTTGCCATTTACCACCATGTGGATGGAACTAGAGTGTATTATGCTAGTGAAATAAGACAGTCAGAGAAAGACAGATTCCATATGATTTCACTCACATGTGTAATTTAAGAAACAAAACAGATGAACCTACGGGAAAGGGGTAAAGAAAAAGAGGAAAACAAACCGTAAGAGACTGGGGTTTTTTTTTTTAGAAATTTTACTTTATTTATTTATTATTATTAACATATAATGTATTATTTGTTTCAGGAGTACAAGTCTGTGATTCATCACTCTTACACAATTCACAGCACTCACCATAGCATATACCCTCCCCAATGTCCATCACCCAGCCACCCCACCCCTCCCACCCTGCTCCACTCCAGCAACTCTCAGTCCCATGAGAGACTTTTTTTTTATATTTTATTTATTCATTTGAGACAGATATATATATATGGAGAGAGAGAGAGAGCAGGAACAGTGGGGAGAGGCAGAGGGAGAAGCAGACTCCCTGCTGAGCAGGGAGCCCGACATAGGGCTCGATCCCAGGACCTGGAGATCATGACCTGAGCTGAAGGCGGACGCTTAACCATCTGAGCCACCCAGGCGCCCCTCCCTAAGAGACTCTTAATGATAGAGAACAAACTGGAGGTTGATGGAAGGAGGTGGGGGCATGGATTAAATGTGCAATGGATATTAAGGAGGGCACTTGTTATGATGAGCAATGGATGTTATATGTAAGTGATGAATCACTAAATTCTACTCCTGAAACCAGTATTACACTATATGTTAACTAAAGTTTAAATAAAAACTTGAAAGACTAAAAAAAAAAAAAAAATTGGAGAATAAATAAAGAGTTCCATTCTGGATGTATTGTTGATGTGGGAGACATCTTATGTAAGCAATAGACATTCTAATTCCTCTGTTCTACTTCTGGTATCTTATGTTTGGATTTTGGTCACAGTAATTGAGTATCTTTTTTCTAAAAGCCATCTTTTATTTACTTTTTTTATGTAGATGGCTTAGCAAATTCCGAGGGATATAGTTAGTGCTTAATAAATGTTTAATAATGTTCTCAAAAATAAACCTCTTTTCCTCTCAAAAAAACTAAATAAAGACGTGGGTCCTGGACTGAGGCTCAGCAGTGGGATTTTCCCTTTTCTTCTAAACAGGAAGTGATGCAGATGTGCCCAGGGGGCTTCTGGGTGGGTCTTTCAGCTCCTATGAGGTCATTTACTATGACCTCAACAGCTTGTATTCTTAGAAACATAACAAACAAAAACTTAAACAAGTGATTTCAATCAAGTCAGCTGGAATGCACTCATTCCCAGGTGATCGGCCATTAGGAACACACAATCTCGTTCTCAGACATAGTTTTAAGATCGTTTTTGGATGGGGTGTTTAAAAGTATTTAGAACAGTCTACTGAAGGGACTTTGTGTCCGGAGAATGACATGAAGTAGTCTATGTTCTCCGAGTATAACTCCTACAGGATAAAATGATAATACCTTATATGTGGATAGTACTTACTTTCCTGAGTTCTTCCAGTGTTTTAAGATCATGTAACTTGCATATTAGAGAAGGGTTTCTGCTTTTTCTTTAAATACATTTAAGTGTTATAACCTGCAATGATTTCTGGGCATTTTAAATTGTCCCTTTCCTTCTACAGGTAAATCTTTTCATTTTTAGCAAGGTGTGGGTCATCCGTCCGGGAGATATTTAGCTAAATATTTAACTTAATTTGAGCATCAGGATGAAGATAGTTCTTAAAAATTACAATACCGTATTGTAAAGTATGTTTTTGTGTTTGAAAAATAGCTAACAAAAAAAAAAAAAAAAAGAAAAAGAAAAATAGCTAACAAAATGACAGTAAGTTTGACTTTAAGAATGTTTATTTAGTAAGCCCCGCTTGTTGATGTTTAGTTTCTTTACTAGTTCTTATCCATCAGCACTAACCCAGGAAGCAAAACCCCCTGTTAGTGTGTGCATGTGTGCATATATGTGTGTGCATAGATAGTTGACCCTTGAACAATATGGGTTTGAATTGCACAGGCCCACTTAAACATGGATTTTTTTAATCAGCACATTACTACAAGTGTATTTTGTCTTCCTTATGATTTTCTTTTTTTTTTCCTTCCTTATGATTTTCTTAGCATTTTCTTTAGCTTATTGTCAGAATACAGTACGTAATATGTAAAAACATACAAGATACTTGTTAGTTGGTTATGTTATCGGTAAGGCTTCTAGTTAGTAGTAAGCTACTATATTCATATATCATAAAGTTGACCCATTTATTGTGTTTCTATGGTGACTTTTATGTATTTAAGAAGCTGTACTACCATCACCACTATATAAATTCAGAATATCCTCATCACCCCAAAAAGATCTTTGTTACCCATTAGCAGTCACTCCCCTTTCCCCCTCCTCCCATCCCCAGCAACCACTAGTCTGCCTTGTTTCTATGGATTTTCCTATCATGGATATTTCGTACAAGTAGAATAATGTAATGTGTGTCCTTTTATATCTGGCTTCTTAGCATTATGTTTTCAGTGTTTCCATGTTGAATCAAATATCCGTATACTTCATATCTTTTCTAGGTTAGGTTATATGCCATTCTATGGATAGACATTTTGTTAATCAGTTCATTCGTTGATGGATATGTAGGTTGTTTCCACATTTTAGCTGTTAAAAGTATTTCTGTAAACATTGATGTGTAATTTTTATGTGAACATACAGTTTCAGTTCCCTTGAATGTATATACTTGGGAGTAGAATTGCTGGATCGGATGGTAATTCTCTGTTTAAAATTTTAAGGAACTGCCATTTCCTGTTCCTACCACCAATAAATGAGAGATCCAGTTTCACCACATCCTCACGACACTCGTTACTGCTTGTCTTTTCTATGATAGCTGTCCTAAAGGGTATAAAGTGGTATCTCATTGTGATTTGGATTTGCATTTTCCTAATAGCTAATATTGAGTATCTTTTCATGTGATTATTACCATTTAAGAATCTTCTTTCAAGAAGTGTGTGTTCAAGGCTTTTATCCATTTTAAATTGGGATTTTTTTTTTCGATGCCAGTTATAAGAATTTCTTATGTTTGGTATACATGTATATAAGGTATACAAGTCTTTGTCAGATACAGAGCTTGCAAGTGTTTTCTCCCAATCTCTGTAGATTGTCTTCACCTTCTTTGGTGTACTTTGAAGCACAGAAGTTTCAATTTTTACAACATCCCATGTATTTATCTTTTTCTTTAGTTTTGTTTCTGGTGTCACAACTAAACTTACTGCCTAACCCAAGGCCACAAAGATTTACTCCCGTGTTTTCTTCTAAGTGTTATATAGTTTAAGCTTCTACACTTAAGTCTGTGACCCGCTTGGGGTTATTTTTTGTGTATGATGTGATGTAGGGAGTCCAACTTCATTCTTAATGCATATGGATGTCCAGTTGTCCCATTTGTTATAAAGACTTTGACCTATTGAGTTGTCTTGGCACTCTTGTCAAAAATCAATTGACCGTTAAGTGTAAGGGTTTATTTCTGAACTCTAAATTCTTTTCCATTGATCTGTACATCTGTCCTTAAGTCACTACCATGCGGTATTGATTAACTGTAGCTTTTAGTAAGTTTTCAAAACGAGAAAACTCCCAATTTTGTTGTTTTTCAGCATTGCATTGGTTATTCTTGGCCTCTTGGATTTACATAGGAATTTTAGATTCAGCTTGTCAATTTCTGTTTGAAAGAAAAAGGCTGCTGGGATTTTGATAGGGATTACACCAAATCTATAGATCAGTTTGAGGAGTATTTCCATCTTAGCAGTATTAACCCTTTAGATCCATGAACGTGGGATGAGTTTTCAATTTATGTAGGTCATCTTTAATTTTTTTTACATGGAGTTTCATAGTTTTCAGTGAACATGTCTCATTCTTCTTTCGTTAAATTTATGCCTGTGTTTTCTTTAAGTAATTAGTGTATTTGTGATCGGAACCTATTCCAAACGGAATTTTCTCCTTCCTTTCTTTTTCACATCGTACAATGTAAATGTGGAGAAATACACTTGATTCTCCTACGTTGATCTTGTATCCTGCGGCCGTGGTGTACTTGTTTATTAGCTCTTACAGTTCGTGTGGCAGGGGGTCCCCATCCCCCTTTCTAACTCTGTCTTTGTCACAGGTGATTCTAGAGAACTTATAATGGACTGTGACTTAAGAAAACTTTTTCCCCCCTAGGAATTGTAGCCGTAGGACACATCAATGAAGCTATTGACGAAGGGAATCCTTTGAAAACTTTAGACACTCTGCTGTTACCGACTGCTAAGATTAAAAATGTGGACCCAGACTACGCCCAGCACTACCAGGATGTTTTATATCACGCTAAATCACAGAAACTCATGGTGAGTTTCAGTAGGTTTGTTGCTTTTAAATTTACAGAGCTTCTTGGGGAGGGGGGCTGAGAGGGAGGATTTGCTGTACTCATTTTTCCTAAAGCTTATGAGATGCTTGTCCCAGCCATTGCCTATGGATCAAAATGGAAATAATGGGGCGCTTTTTATCCTTGTGTCAAACATGAGCTGGAAGGTGGCTCCAGGGCTAATTACTCCTTCTACTTTAACTAAAAGCTCATCAGTGGTTCACTTCTTGTTCAGAGTCCAAGTCTTTGGATATTTACTGAGCACATACTGTGTGCTTAGTACCATGTATAGCATCTGGTGGGGGTGGGGGGAATGATACAAGGAACACCTAACATTTGAAATTCTGTGTCCTTATCCTTAAGATGCTTAGAAATTGAGGCAGTGGGGATTCTCGTATAGAATAGTTAGGTACCCTAAGAGAAGTATATGTCAAAACAGGTCCTGCACAGAGTGATGCAGGGACAGTGGATTGTTGGGGACGAGAGTCCTAAGAGGAGTGGTCGTGAAGACAGAGCAGGAGCTGCTCCTGAAAGGAAAGGAGGAGCTGGCTAGGGGGCTGGAAAGCAGGGGGGTGCAGGCTGGGAGCACAGGCCCAGGAGCGTGTGTGCATGGTTTGTTCTCCGCCTGGGAGGAGACCGACCTGGCTACGGACCCCTTAAAGGGCAGAGAGGTTTTTCCCTGATGCAGAGCTTACAGTTATCATGGGAGGAATTCCACAGATGCTGCCCCCTCTCGGAAAGGTATCGAGGGGCGAAGTTTATGACCTCGTCCCTGAGAGTGGGAGTGATGCTCCCGCGGACCTACCCACTCATAGCTGCCATGTCCCCAAGTGCAACCAAACCCCAAAGGAGTGGGTGTTTCCCTTGTATAGGTCTTCACAACCCAGAAACTGCCTCATCTGAAATAGGAAAAACATCTTTGACTAGAGCAAACATTTATTTGCCATGCATGATGTTAAGTACCTGTAGCATACCATCTCATGTAATCATTATAATCCATAACATCCAGATAAATGAAATATCTTTATTATCATCTTACAGATAATGGAAGTTTGACTAAGTACTTTGTCCAAAGCTATCCAAAAAGTAATTAGTTCTGCAACCATCCCCTGGTCTGTCCGATTCAGAAACATATTGTTGTGCATTAAGGCAAAAGACACAAAACTACATAAATATCCATCAGGAGTGGATCAGTTAAGTAAATTGCAATATATCCATACAGTGAAATACTCTGCGGTCATTAAAAAGAATGAGTGAATCCATATTGGACAGTCTCCAGTGTGTGTATCGTTAAGTAAAAAACCAACCAACAAACAAACAAACAAAAAACCCCAACATTTCCACCTCAATGGAATGCCTCAAAATGGAATACACACCAATTATAAATATATGCTTGTATGTGCGTAAAATATTTCTAGAAGGAAACACCTTCTGGAAGGTGAACTAGAAAGCTGGTGTAGATGGGAGATGACCTTTTTTTTTTTTTAAGATTTTATTTTTAAGTTACCTCCACACCCAACGCGGGGCTCGAACTCACACCCCTTAGATCAAGTCACATGCTCTACCGACTAAGCCAGCCAGATGGCCCAGGAGACTTCTTTCTTACTCTGTTATTGTGCTGTTTAGATTTCATTTTTTTACAGAGTGCATGTATTACATGCTAAATGTTTCTAAACTTAAAAAAAACAAAACAAAAAACAGTGTAAACAACCCACAGAGGGCTGTTTCCCCCTATAACTTAATTTCTGGAATAGGACCTACTGGCCCAGGCAAAGTGTTCCCTTCAAAGCAGCCAACTTCAATACAAGTTAGTAGAAATATTTTGTCATAATGTAGTCTCGAGCAGCATACAGAAGTGTTGCCTCTGGCAAAGAGAATTGAGTGGTGAGGGAAGAAGAAAACATATTTTTCAGCATTTTAAATTTTGTACTATATACTATCTCTACAAAAATATTTTTAATAAATAAAAATTAAAGTGTCTGTGTTTACATGTATTTGTATATGTTTATATATATATATAAACATATATATATATACACACAATCATACACACACACAAACACACACACATTCTAGTCATCCCACACTACTGAACTGCCTTGTTACAGGTGAAGAAAAATATCCCCCAACATGGGGACTTCTGAGATGTTAGACTTCTGACAGGGATGGCTCTAGCATTGCCTTACCCCCTGTGCTTTTAGGATGCCATCAGGTCAGTCATCCTCATTTGACCCTCACAGCAGCTGTGGGGGTGGGCGCCCTCTCACCCGATGTGAGGGAATGTGAATGTTAAATCACAGGCCAGGGAATAGGACGATGAGACTGAAACTCAAGCCTTGGGTCCCCACATCCCAGGGAGGGCGGAATGGGTCTCCACCTGCTCTTCCCACAGATGGGGCCATAGCCATGGCACAAGGCACACTTGCCAGCATTGAAAGATAAATTATTTGCTTTGGAGACAGACGGGCACCGCCCAGGATTGGCTTTGTCACAAAATAACCAGAGATTTTAGTCAAATCCCTCAAACTCTCTGTGCTTCTGTTTCCACATGTGTCAAATGGGTGTAGTAGTTCCACATGTGTCAAATGGGTGTGGGATTATGGTAAGGGTCAAATGACCCTTTATATATATGACCCATATATAATATGTCTTTGTATGTTTATACATTTCTATTTCTATATATCAACATATAGTTATATATAATTGCATTTATTATGAATATATATGTGTTTTAGAGTGTTCAGCATTTTGCATGGAGCTTGACACCACAAGAAGTACTTAAATACTGTAGCAAATATTATTGGGGGCCCTAACAGTTGCCCCACAGGTAAGGGCTGAGTGATGACTGTGTCACAAGGTCCTTTCTAGACACACAGATTGTTCCATCCACAAACCACAGTTGGGATCTTCTGGGTACAGAATAGAGATAGACCTGGGTTCCTCTCTGCCCACAGCCACATGAGGTTTGTCCTTGAGGTGAGCTGGACTCCACACACCCTTCATAGGCAGCCTGTGGAAGTCCCCTCCAGAGCACTCCAATCTAATGGCTTTAGGTCAAGATGGAATGTCATAGGACCTCGCCAGAACACTCAAGCCTTTGCTGAGTGTCCACGCTTTGCCAGCTGTCTATCAGGCTTGCTTCCTAAGTCTAAGAGCAGTAGCTTTAGCAGTGGAAATAGAGCATTAGATATGAGCCTAAGGGGTGCCTAGGAGGCTCAGTTGGTTAAGTGACTGCCTTCGGCTTGGGTCATGATCCTGGAATTCCGGGATCGAGTCCCCCATCGGGCTCCCAGCTCCGCGGGGAGTCTGCTTCTCCCTCTGACCTTCTCTCCTCTCATGCTCTCTCTCACTTTCTCTCTCTCTCTCTGAAATAAATAAATAAAATCTTAAAAAAAAAAAAAAAGATATGAGCCTAAGGATCTGGGCATTAAGCTCAGGCATTAAGCCACTTAGGGCTTATAAAATTAGGAACTTGAACTGTGTTGGCAATAGCTAACACATTGAAAACATTACTGTTACAAGCCATGAATCTGATTTGGTTAAATGGCCATTTTTAAACACCGTTTTCTTTCTCTGCCCATTAATTTTGAAACTTGGTTTTCTCAGCCTGTTCTTTCCCTGGAAAAAAATCTGATTCTGTTGGTTTTTTTGGGTGAGGTCTCTGTGTATGTTTTTAAATCTCTGCTATTTTGTTACCTAGAAATTCCAGTTTTTGAAGGAGGTAATTCTGTGTCTCTTGCCTTCCCAAGGTCTGGCCTTGGAAAATACTAGAAAAACAATTATACTACTAGTATTGTCAGTATAAAGTAAAATTTGCATGAAAGTGTACAGCTGTTAAAGATCACAATAGATAGTATCTGCATGGACTTTGTGGCTAGCTTTATGAAAGATTGAGGACCTTGATATAAGTTGGTGAGAATTCTTGAACCTTGTTAATAGTATTTCAAGTGTAGCGTTGCCTGGGCACCAAATTCCTTTTGTCTCATGGAGAAAGGTTGGGTAATGAGCATATTAGCACATACTTAGTGGACAACACATTTTCTATGTTTCTTCACTAGAGGCAGTGAATTGCGAGCTATTTTAAAATGGAATGCTTTCCTTGAGAACTCAGAAATTAGTCCCCCTAAAAAAGTTTGGTTTTGCTACATAAGTGTTGTGTGTTTTTAACAAGTAAATATTGCTGCATTTTCACCCCTAGGTAGAACTGTATTACACATGGTGACTTTATTTGCAGAAATCAATTCCTTTTATTGAAGTTTTTGTTGTCTTAAAACTTATTATAGGTTTCTTTTTCTTTAAAAAAAAAAAAGTGTTTTGTGTTTTTTGTTTTTTTAATTTCAAGTAATTTCTACACCCACCATATCTTTACACCCAACATGGGACTCAAACTCACAATCCAGAGATTAAGAGTCTGATGCTCTACAGACTGAGCCAGCCAGGTGCCCACAGGTTTCTTTCTCTTGCTTGCTTTAGTGCTTCACTGATTTTTATTCTTCATGTAACCACATACCTACCATAAAAGATCTTCACGTATGTGGTTTTTGTAGGTTTTTTTAAACTAAATCCAATGAAATGGGAAAATCTGAACAATAAAACAATTCTTTTAAAATGTTTTATTGTTTTGATAGTCACGACAAAGTATATGGCCTATGCACATTTCCATGAACTTGAACATTTATGTCAGCAATCCTTCATACCCTTAACCACTAATATCCCATCTCCTATCTAATCTCTAAGCTAAAAGAAATGTTTTTATTGACTTACAGGAATATAGTGGGCATTTAGAACAAAATAGTTCCCCTTTAAAAGCTACATATAAGGAAAAAAATATGGAGATGTTATTTTAAACTTCTAAATGACCTCATGAGTGTGTTCTATTTTAACTTATTTTTTTTTACACGCCCAACTAAAAATGATGTACAATGTTGTACAGTGCACCTTGCCTTCTCAGTAAGAATTGAATGGGCTTTCATAATGCTTAGATGCTTTGGGATTTTATTCATTCACTCAGCAGCATGATATACAAAGCATGGATCTGGTCCCCAGAGACCGTGAAAAGACTTGGATCTATGAGAAGTTAAACAAGGGAGAGGATGAGCCCCTTCTTTACATGGTGCTTAATTAAGTTTAATAAAGTTAATATTTGTATGTAAAGGAACTACATATAAATGTTAAAATAAAAATACAAGAAAGGGAGAAAAATGAACTACTAGCTGGGTGATCAGAAGAATGGTCCATTGAAGACTTTAAGAGATTGAAAGAATTAAGGCAAACATGTTAAAAACAGCTTTACAGTTAAGAGGCAAGAACAAAGAGTAGAGAAATCCAGATTACAGCAAAGCAAGAAGCTTGGTCAGTGCCTACTTGGCAGGCAAGGTTTATTGGGAAGTAAAGTTGGAAGGTTAGCCCTGAATGCTGAGCTACAGATTTACAGTTTATTCTGAAGCAGTGGACAGCCAATGACAGTTTTTGAACTGGGGGTTTTGAGTGATGTGCTCAGTCTGCTATGTGAGGAAGATTACTTTGGTGGTGGCCAGTGAAATGGAAGAAGGCTGGCAGTGAGGAGAATGGCAAGAAGGCAAAGGTAATGAACCCCAGTGATCAAAATCACTCAGAGTAAGCTAACAAGGTAGCCACTAACATGAGAGTGGAAGAAGGCAGAAGAATTAAAAAGGATGCCAGATAGTGAAAACAAGAGATCTTAGTTTCTCCCTATGCTTCATCCTGTCCCACCTCCTCCACCATGACACCTAGAGCAAAAGCCTCATAGAAGTGGGGAAGATGAAGATGTAAAGAGCTTGAAGTACGAGTCAGGCAAGTATGTCAGTTGCCTTAAAGAAAATGGTGATGTCTTTGCCCCTGCAGTGACATTCTTAAAACACTGAGAAAGTACTAAAGTAAAAAAGTGCTATCATAATGTTTTATTCTGAAGCGATATTTCTTGGGAGCCCAAAAATGGAACCACAGGATAGAACTCCTTGCACTAGCCATATGTTATCCCACGAATATATGTTTTTATAGATAGCCTTCCTCATTCCCTACGACGATTTCACCATCGTAACGTAAACAGTGGGGTGATCTATGATTTTTGACATGAGAAAATAAAGGAGTGGATCTAGGCAACTATTGAGGCTCCCAAGGCACAAAGCTATGAGATAGACAAAATATAAGCCATCCGTGTTGTTGTAGTAGTAGTTGGCATGGTGAATAATAAGTATGACGTTGCTCGGAGCAAAGCAAATGGTAAAAATCACAAGAATGAGGAGACTTGCCTTAACATAGCACAACCATCTGTCATCATATGTATTAAGCCTCTGAATGATGGCTGTGTAGCAGTAGATAATAACCACAAAGGGAATTAAGAATCCAAAGACTGCCAAGGAGACGAAGTAGTAGAGTTGGAAGGGAGACGAGGATTCGCATGTGTTGTGGACATCATGGCAGGTGGTGATGTCCTGCTGGACAAGGTAATACTCCTGCTTCAGGATGAGAAATGGCAGCATGAATAGGAAAACCATTGCCCACACCAGTCCACACGTTATGAAGGCATAGGTGCGCTTGGGCAGCACTCGGTAAGTAAAAGGATGAACGATGGCTAGGTAGCGACTGATACTAATGCAGGCGAGGAGCAGAATGGAGCAGTACATATTGCCATAGAAGATGACTGTGGTGGCCCGACACATGACCTCTCCAAACACCCAGTTGTTGCCATTGAGATGGTAAGCTATCTTAAAGGGGAGCGTGACACAGAAGAGAAAGTCTGCAACAGCCAGGCTGGTGTAGAAGATGGTCATACAGATAGATCTGGTCCTGAAGAAGAGCATCCACAAGGTCACGGCATTGGCTGGTGTACCTACTACAAACACCAGGATGTAGATGGCAGGGATCAGTCTGGTACTTAAGGAGCT
The DNA here is from genome assembly GCA_028534135.1 of Potos flavus. Classification (NCBI taxonomy): domain Eukaryota; kingdom Metazoa; phylum Chordata; class Mammalia; order Carnivora; family Procyonidae; genus Potos; species Potos flavus. The sequence continues at coordinate 46,713,342 of CM052895.1, forward strand.
GCCCAGGTACCCCACGGTAGCATTATTCACGCGAAGATGGGACACACTTTCTTCAGGGCACTTAATTTTTACAGGTGTGGTAGTTCCTGTCCAGCCTTCTATGGCAGAAAGGGGGAAGTCTTCAAAGGAATTGAAGGGGTCCCCACGGAAGGTCTTAATAGGTAAGGTTGGTTTTGCCAAGGTGCGTACATCATTTTCCGCGCCTGTAATTGAGAAAAAGTATCAACATGGAGCATTGCCAAATCCATGGCTATGGTTCAGGAGACAATAAAACTGAAAGCTTTGGGCTACATAATTTCTGTAGTTGTAGAATTGAGGATCATTTTTATTCTAAAAAATCACTACGAACCAGGTCATCGACAGGAATGTATTTGATATGTATCCTATGCCCCAGCACTGTGCTCGCCCGTGCAGGGACAAAAATGAGATGGCAACTGCTTGCATGTAGGAAGTTTATAATACCGCTGGAGCAAACAGTAATAGCACATCAGACCTCTACAGGCCAACATCAGGTTGACTATACATCATATAGGCATTCAGACAGTAGTTGACAGATTTAAATGTTTGTTGTAGAACAAACAACAAACAAAAGATGAACATGAGCAAAGATGAGCAAGGTTCATGAAGAGATGGAAATGAATAGATGAGTAAGACTCTGGTAGGTGAAATACGGACAGAGCCATCGTGTACGGGCTGTGGGACTGTCAGATAAGTTAATTCAGCAAATGTTTATTATGTACTTATATGCCAGCGATAGAGTTTTAAATAAACTCTAAGTCTGTCTTCAACTGTCAGACTAGTAGAGAAGGTGCACAAAAACGTGTCGTTTTAGGCGCACAAGGTGCATCTGAGAGATGAAAGGTAGGTTCCAGCCAAATCTCTGAAAGGCCTCTTACCTGTGCTAAGAAATGACATGCCTATTCTTAGATGCTGGGTTTATGCACACACAAAACTGTGGACAGAGGCATGGCCATTATGGTAGACAGCATGATGGGCCCCCAAGATTCCACCTGCTAATGCCAGGAACCTTTGAATATGTTATTTTATATGGCAAAAGGACTTGGCAGATGTGATTTAGGATCTTCAGATGGCATGAGTGTCCTGGATTGGCTGGGCAGGCCAAATGTAATCCCAAGATTCCTTATAAGAGGGAGGCAAAAGGGGCACCTGGGTGGCTCAGTGGGTTAAGGCCTCTGCCTTCGGCTCAGGTCATGGTCTCAGGGTCCTGGGATCGAGCCCCACGTTGGGCTCTCTGCTCGGCGGGGAGCCTGCTTCCTCCTCTTTCTCTGCCTGCCTCTCTGCCTGCTTGTGATCTCTCTCTGTCAAATAAATAAATAAAATTTAAAAAAAAAAGAGGGAGGCAAGAAAGTCAATGTCAGGTATTTAAAGATGCTGTGCTGCTGGCTTTGAGAATAAAAGGGGAGCCATAAACCAAGGAATTCAGGTGATGTCTACAAGCTGGAAAAAAAAGCAAGATAATAGGTTCTCCCCTAGAGCCTCCAGAATGAACACAGTCTTGCTGACAGCTTGACTTCGGGACTTGTGACCTCCAGAAATATAATCTGGATTGTTTGAAGCCACTCCGTTTGTGGTAATTTGTTCCAGCAGCAATATAGTGTGACTAACATTAGTCAAACAAATATTTGACTTATATTTAAAATGACTTTGGTTACAGTGTAGACAATAGACTGAAAAGGTAAGGAATTAGGGGCAATGGGGACTCATTTGGAGCCTACTGTAGTTATTCAAACTGAAGGTGGACAGTAACAGATTAGAGCAATGGCAGTAGAAAGGAGAAGATATACTTGAGACTGATGGCAGCTCCGAGGACTTGGCCTCTTGTTGGCTCTGGTAGTAGTGAGGGAGAGGCAGGAGGCAGGTTTCTCCTCTAGAAGATGTCAGGTGAGAAGATGGGACAAGGGACAAGAGTAGAGGAAACAAAGGAAGAAAAGATGGAAATAGAGAATATAGTCAATGATCTCATAACACTGTATGGTGACAAATGGTAATCACACTACACAATGTGTAGAATTGTTGACTCACTATGTTGTGCCCGTGAAGCTAATGACACACTGTATGTCAACTATACTTCAATTAAAAAGACTATGAAAATTGGAAATGGAACAAAAAGGAGTAGAGACACAACTACGTACTATAAATGTTGGGCATTGGTTGGCAGGCTAATTTAATAATCCTAATTCATGCAAGAGCAATTTCAAAAACACAAAAGACCTTAATACTCAAACCTATTTCTCATTATATAATTTTCCCATAAATTAATCTTTGAGATGTACAGGAAGTGGATCCTGTGAAATTTCTAAGATGGATTTTCATGCTGATTTGAAACCTCATATTAACTTAAAATACCATTGCTCTGCCAATTACATCTTTTCCCATGACCTCTGAATTCCTACATGTTGAATACTTGGACTTAGTGATTAGTAACCTGGTTCTCATTCAAAGCCAGTTTCTCTTCCTGCTTTAATCTCTAGCAGTGGGCCCCCAGGTGAAATTGAAGCCTTCCTCATAACCTTGAGATTGCACAAACTGAATTCATTGTGTAAAACAAAGTGTTGCCTGAACAGGTAGGGACAGAGAGGTGTTCAGGTGTCATTTACGGGAGGCTAGATGAATGAAAAAGAAAGCAATATCTGGGAAGTGTCCTTCTGTGCCTGTGTTGAGATGTGAACTCTGAAGGTGTGTTGCGTGATGCTTGAGTTCAGCCACACAAATCCTCCTCAATTTTGCATTTTGGAAAATGCTCAAATTTGACATGACCCATAGAGAAGGGCCTTGGGAAGTAGGCACAAAGCTGGAAGACGGTGGCTGAAGAACATGGTGTGCAAGCTATTTCCTTTCAAGATCTGATAAGAGAACTGTGGAAATGAAGTGTTTGCCGGTTTACAGAAAATTCTTGTGGTGAATTTGGTGCCTAAAAACCGGGTAAACAGTGGCTCTGTGAAAAAGTCTTGATTCCTTTTTCCACAAGAATTCCAGATCTGGTTCAACTTGAATAAGTCTTGTATTCCTTAGAGTCTGGTGTGCCTTAAGAATAGTGCTCATTGTTAAATTTTACATATTTAAAAAAAAAATTTCAGTGAATTCTTAATACAGGCTTCCACTTGACAGAATGTTTCTGGAATGTTTTTAACTTGGGGAAAGCCTTAGAAAGGGACTGATCCAAGGGGACCAGATTTCATCCTCTAAACAATCGGTCCTTCGCGCACGTTTCTCCCCCACCCCGTGAAAGAAAGCAAGTGCCCTGTGTTTTCCTTTGTCATCTTTTTTTTTCTTTGTCATCTTTAAATGCCCCCTGTTCGCCTCTACGAAACCCCACCAGCATCTTGAAGGAACCCCCTTCACAAACCGCTTTTCTTTTGCTTTTCTCCATCCACACCCAGAAAGAAGAGTCACTTGTCCTTTTCACCAATCTACAGAGGTGCTGTTGCCCTGAGTGGGTTCTCTTGGGACTCTCCTACAACCCCCTTGGCGATTGAAGCAACATTCCTTTATGGAGGCTTGGTTTTGTTGTGTTTCTGTTTATTCTACTTTATCGCTGTCCCTCACCCCAGCTCTCCTGCTCCTAACAATGTTGGTGGGAGAGTTCCAAAAAAAAAGTTGGGGATCCAGATCTATTGCAAACTGGTTTATTTTGGAGTAAGCAGGAGGTGACAGGCTAACATTGTGTTGAGTGAAATAGGAAACACATGAAGAGTTGAATAACAGTATCTGGGAGATCTCATTTCTAAAACTAAAAAATCTCGTGAAAGTAAAGAAAACTCCACGATACAAGAGAAAGTAAAAAAAAAAAAAAAAGGTATTTTATTAAGAAACACTAACTTGTTAACATTACTTATAGAAAGACCACTCATTCACTCTGGGAATATTCTTGTTTCCCCCATTTGTGCTTCAAGAGAATGTATAAACATAGGATTTTTTAAAATCTCTTGAAAATGTGCTATCTTTGCTGATTCAGAGGAAATTCTTACAAAGTCAGAATCTTCTCACAAAGAAATTTGATTCTAAATTCTACAGATCTAAAATCTTGACTATGCCACAAATTTTTAAATCTAAGCAGAGAACATTAATTAGTCTTTGGCAAGGTTTGAATAGAGTAAACAGACCATAGCTATTCACTTCCATGATGCGACCTTTTATTTTTTTTATTATTATCTTTTTTTTACATGATGTGACCTTTTAATAACAAACATTAAACTCTGCCTTTTGGGTTGCAGATTGTGGGAAATGCAAAGAAAATAGGATGCAGTTCATTCTTGCTACACAAACCAGCACCCCCAATATGCCCCGTAAGAAAAGAGCTTACCGCTTTGACAAAAAGTGGGCGACAGGAGCATTACTCCAGCAGCAACAAAGATGAGGGCTTTCATCTTGGTGACCTGAATCCCGTTTCCCAGCTGTTACTAAATGTATGGAACTAGGGAGCACAGTTCCACCTCAGTTTCATATGTTAACAGCAAATGGAAACCTTGGTATCTGCTTAAGACTCTTAAGAGTGTGCTGTCCTGGGCTCTGCAGACTGGGAAACTTGCCCAGGTCCTCTGGAGGGAAAGGGTGTGACACTACTCATGTTACAGTGCGCATGACTCAGGCTGAGCCTCTGAGCACATTACTTTATCCCCAGAGAAAATCATTTAACTCTTACCCACTCCTAATATAACAATCCATTCTGAGGAGACGCCGTAATTCCCAGCCAGTATACTTCTGCGCATGGAAAGAATGTAGGTAACATACAGTTCTTTCCAGAAGTAAGCTGACAGTAGATGTTGAGTAGCAGTTAGTTTTGACTCAATTGTATCCATTTAAAAAACAGTTCCACAGTGTCATTTCTACTCAGTAACTGAGCTGTCGGAATTTATCCTTTCCTCATCCTCCCAGCTCTTTCAAATCGTAATTCTTAAACTCTTTACATAATTATAAATGAAAAGAATCATGGAGAGCAAGAATTTTTTTAGGAAGTTAAATGTAAGAGCTTGATTCCTTTGAAAATTCTCCATCAGTGCCGCATTGGTCTGAATTTGTCATCACTCCTTGGCCAGACTTGGTTTCACGGTGTTTCGTTTTGCCTTAACTCAACATACTTGTTGCCTCAACTGAAGTCATGATACAACATTGAAATGCAGAGAACTCCCTTTATTCCATGGTTGTTGGTGAGCAAGTCTATAATAAGCTTTTTTCTTTAATTGTGGCAAAATAGGTGTAACATACAATTGACCTTCTTAATCATTATTAAGTGTACAACTCAGTAATGTTTAAGTATGATCACATTGTTGCGCAACATATAAGCTTTTGTGAGTAGTTATTTCCCAGAGGATATGATTTAATGTGCAGTAAAAAAAAGAAAGAAAAGAAACAACTGCATTGTAACAGATTTTTCTGTAATTAACGCAACTTAAGTTTAAATGCCAAGCCAAACAATTCAACAGCATGTTGCATGTAAAATGCAGCAAGTATCAGAAAATGCAGGTTTCACATAAGACTTACAGTCTGAGGGATAAGCCAGGAAGCAATTGATCTGTGTAAACTTTTCACACTTAATTAAATTGTGTCACATGAGTTTTACAATCAAAATCAGTGTCTGATACTTCAACTACCTAATATATGATAACAGAAGCTGAGACTGAAAGCTGTTTTATTGCAACAATAAAAACCAAAATGCCACAAAATATTGAAAAGAGGGTACTTTTTTGTTTAAGTAAAATTGTCTAGGACTCATCTAAATTCAGGAATTGATGTCTTGATTTACAGATGGCCTAGCTTTTTATTACGTAATCCATTTGTAACTCATAAGTTGAATCTGGCTCTTTAGCTACAAGTGGAGCCCTGACTATCCTATAAATAGAGTTCCAGGCTTCTAGTGAGCAATTTAAAAGGAGACCTTAAACTGGGGGGATTCAGTTTTTACTCCTGGTTTTGTATTTAACTCTAGTGTCCTTTAGTGTAATGAGTCATGATTTAAACTGCTGGGTTAAATTAATTTGATTTATCAGGTTTCTCTTTGGCTTGCCCGATAAAACAGATACTTTAACCTTTGAAGTGGGATTGTTAACTTCCTTCTCATCTGGGCAAAAGTTTGTAAGGTGTATCTTCTACAATGATAAGTTATAAAGGAATTTTGTAAATACTCTTCAAGAAAACTGAAACAGACATAGATGAACTTGCATGGAACGTAGGTTTTAGGCTGTACTTGGGAGGAGTGTTTGGGTTCTCTTCTACTTTGGAAACAGAAAAAACAGCTCCTACTCTCCGGTCTCTTCATTCTTCTATAGTCTTCAATTTCCTATCTTGCTTCCTGTTTGAAGCCTTCCCATCCATTCTCTTAAGAAATGGAGACTCTTGGCGTGCCTGGGTGGCTCAGAGGGTTAAAGCTTCTGCCTTCAGCTCAGGTCATGATCTCAGGGTCCTGGGATAGAGCCCCACATCAGGCTCTCTGCTCAGCGGGGAGCCTGCTTCCCCCTCTCTTTCTGCTTGCCCCTCTGCCTACTTGTGATATGTCTCTCCCTGTGAAATGAATAAATAAAATGTAAAAAAAAAAAAAAAATAGAGACTCTTGCTAATAGGTGACAGTTCCCATGTGACAGATCTAGCTAGAGATGATTGCGGAAGCAGGTGCCACGCCTGCCCCAGTGGTCTCCATTAGCCCAGATGTTACAGGCTGAAATAAGGGATTCTTTGTCTCATTTTCAGAGTGCTTTCCACAAACATTATCTCAAGGTAGTCTCTGAGGGAAATAATATTGAAGCCTGCCGGAAGAGCTGGTGAATGTTATTTCTCCTTCCTGCAACCCATCCACCCATCAGGAGTCCGAAATGCTGGAGCTTGTTCTCCATAGCTCTGATGAGCTGCTTTCTGTTCATCACAGCCTTGCTTTTGCATTTAGCATATGACGCTTAATACTACATGTGGGCAAATGTCGCCATTGTTTAAAAATGAACGTCTCTTTTTCCCTGAAACTAATTTTTCCTGATCGTATTTCCTTGTAATCTTGGGCAAGTTTATGTAATCATGGCAGTTACTTTCTGGAAATCCCATTTAGTTACATTATATGCCCACACCATGTTTGTAGTATGATCATCAGAATCAACCCAAAAGTAAAATGAATTGTAAAGATAACTTAATACCTTTCGATTGCTTTTATCCCTTCCATCCTGAAGCTGTCCTTAGCTACTATTATCTCCCCCTGTAATTCACTCCTACTATAAGTTAATCCTTTCTTGACTATTTCTAGGTCATGTATCTACAGCTATTGTTACCCTGATCACATCGTATAATTATTTTTAGATAAATTTATCTTTTCTACTAAACTGTTAGGTCCTTGAGGGCTCTTTGCGTTATTTTTGTCTCTGTGTCTGATAAATGCCCTTGTATTTCCCTGAAATTTAAAATACCCTGCGGTACCCTGGGCCACCTTGGGTACCACAGTTAGTGATTAAGGGAGAGAGGAGGCAGAGAAGGCTTTTGTGGAGGAGGTGGCATTTGAATTAAGGCCTGAATCGTCAGAAAGCATCAACAACCACACAGCCCATCAACACCACTGCTGGTGTGCAGGTCTGGGCCAGACAATAGAGGAGTGGGAGTGAAGCCAGAGAGGTCAGCAGGGCTGGATCATTAGGTCCCCACAGTCCCTGGGAAGAGAGGTTTGTTTTCTTCTCCATGCAGGGGGAAACCCATGGAGGAGTTGAAGCAGAGGGATCGTCTAGTGAGATGCCCATTTTGAAGAGAACATCTGCTTCTTTGCGGAGGACCACTGTGGTAGAGGGCAGTCTTGGGAGCAACAAAATCAGATAGACCAATGCACCTGTCCAGGTGGGAGATGATGGTAGGCTGGACTGAAGGGGTGACAGTAGAGAAGGGAGAAGAGGTTGGATTTGGGGGTTATTTCATTAATAGTTTGAACAGTGTACAACAGTGCTTGGTAGGTACTGGATAAGAGTTTGTAGAAACCTTAAAAATGGGCTCCTGAAAAGCAATTCATTGATTCTGTTTCATCATCATTCACTGTTCTTTCTTTTATTCTCTGACAATATTCCCAGGACTCTGAGAGTGTTTCCAAAGTTCTTTGGCTGGATGAGATACAGCATGCAGTCAATGAGGCCAACATGGACAAGGACAAAACAAAACAATGTAAGCTCTCATCTCCTTTTGCTGGCCCCATGTGCCTTGCTGGTTAACCCACTGAATTATTTTTTATTTTTAAAAATAGTAATTTTAAAAGTAATTTTTTAAATTATATAGTTTTAACATCTGAAAAGACCTGGATCCTTGGCAATTTCAGTGGTTGAGTGTATATAGAAAAATAAGATTCACTGGTGGTGGCACTATTTTCAGTGATTAGGTGCTAACTCTAGCGAAATCTGAGAATGTTGCTGAACAAAATCCAGAAAGCAAAAAATGGTTTCTAAACTCTCAAATTTATAGTGTGATCAAGCCCCTTTTTTATCTTGATCCTAAGGAAACTAGCCCCGTCTGTTTAGTAAATGCCTCTCCTCCCTTCCATGCTTTCTATTTTATTAGTCAAGATTTGCCGGAGAAACAGAACTACATACATATTTTCATCTGGAAAAAAAAAAATAGAGCTACATATATAGCCCTATATCTGTGTGTATCTGTGTGTGCGTGTAGATAAATAATTGTTTCTCTGGAAAGTATGTAGTATCTATATACACACATAGAGAGAGAAAAAGAAAGAGGGAGATTTATCTTAAGAAATTGGTTCATGCCGTTGTGGAGAGCCTGGCAAGTCCAAAATCTGTGGCAGGCCCCAGAGACCAGGTGGCAGCATTTCATCACCAAAGGCAAGTGGGTGAGGTTGCTGTAATGGACAGCAGAGTCAAAGCCGTCATCAGAATAATCTGACTCACAGAGACCATTGGAATTAGCTGATTGACCATGGTGTTCCTAGACATGAAACAGACTGTCTCCTAAATTCATACTTGATGTGTACAAGTGGAAGAAGAGTTCTAGGTCAAATAAAAAGAAGTGTAACTTGAATAACAAGAGCAGAGAGTCATGGCCCCTCCATCAATTCCCATACCTAATCATTTACAGACTAAGAACCCCTTGAATGAAGGGGAGACCAGGTCCTCTTGAGAATGGACTGCTACACTATCAGAATTTTACACAGTTCATCTTTCTTCCAGGCTTCTCCTAAAGAGGTCTATGATCTTTGACTGTGGTGGCTGTGCCAAGGGGAAAGGACACCATTAGACTTTTTAGGGATTACAGGACACTGGCTCTGAATGTACACTAATTCCAGGAAACCCAAAACATCCCTGTGGTCCACCAGTCAGAGTAGGGGCTCACGGAGGCCAGGTGATCAGTGGGGTTTTAGCTCATTTTCCCAGTGGGTCCTCGAACCAACCACGATTCCTTCACCAGCTCTAAAATGCCTAAGCTGAATAGACATAATCCGCAACTGGCCGAATCCCTTCATTGGCTCAAATGATTAAGCTTTTAATTTTATTCTAAACCTCTCTTTTCCTAGAGGAATAGTATGAAAAATCACATGGCGTTCTAAAGTAGCTTCGAGAATGATAGACTAACACTGTACATACACAAATAACCTACCTAAATGAAGATTCCCGAAAGTGTTGTTCATTAACCCGTCCATTCATGGCACAATTAGGTTGTATCCTGTTGTATTAGGTCATAGGATGCTGTTGAGATGCCTTAGTCTTGCCCCCAAAGATGTGCTTTTAAACTTTGAAAGCCTCCGTGGGGAACATCTGATTTTATTTCCTCAGCCCGGAAAAATATGTGCATTTCTCCGGCCTGAACTTTTATACCCTTAGGGTCTTTGAAGTCTTTCCGTTCCAGCACTCTAATCCTTAAGAAAAAATAAAACGAATTTGAGATGTGTCCATAAGAGATTTAAATTTAAATATAAACCTGAAGGAAGCCTTAGTTTGAAGAATACTTTAAGAAATGAGGTGGTAAAAATAGGCAAACAGCCTGAAACGGTTCCCCCTTTTCTCTTAGAAATCAAACCAATTTAGAAGTTATGTCATTCATTTTATTCATGTTCTTCCTACCTGTGGCCTGAAAATGTGAAGTTCGTTCTGTTTTCCCCATTGAGACCCTCATGGTTCTACTGACTCCGAAAGGCAGAAGCTCTCTCAAATATGTGTGACGGTGTACTCCAGACCTACACATTTAAAATCCTGTCTTCCATCTCGGTCCTGTGCCTCAGAAAAGTTGACACAGTATCGTCTGTGACGAATAACACCAAAAAGATGTTCTGAAGTGAAACCTTCTATATTCTGACATCGAGATGAGAATTTGCCAGTTTGTCAAAAAGGAGTTTAATCTTACTCTTTAAAAGCATTCTTCATCCTTCGTATGAAGACTTGAAACAGATTCTTGTCACATGTTGTAAGCCTCAAATCCACTCCCAGATAATCTGGGAAAAATGTTGCCCTATATGTTTTACCACAGACAAGACTTTAAAAGGGCAGAGTAACTCAAGTCTACTTTTCGGCCCACGTTCATGTCCACTGGAGCCTCTTGCTTTCTTAAAGTAGGTCTGTCTCTACTTTTGATTCCTGAGAGCAGTATTTCCCAACCTTCTCCCATTATTGTACCCCCAAGGAATCTTTTTAGATAGATTTTCCCTGAGTACTTCCCACCATGAAATTTTAATAGCACAGATCTATTGTGTATCTGTTCATGTACCATATGTAGGCCTATGCTTTCTACACAAAAAGATGTTTTGCCCCCTACCCCCAAGAACCAATTTTTCTTGCCCTGCTAGGGATTATTATTATTATTATCACCTCTTGGGAGAGAATACATGCCTTAGAGAAAGACTGCTAGTACATCGCCTAAGATGTAACACAAAGAGTTCTTCCGGGTCTCTTAGGAGATTTATGGGGGGTTTCTTAATTTGTTCCTTACCATCAACATACCTGACTTTATGTAGACCATTTATCTGACATCTTCAATTATCTGGAACTAAACCACATCCTGCAGATGAAGCAAAAAAGCCATCAAATTCGATATCTCAAAGCCTGTGCCCTGGACCTGGTTTCCTCTGCTCATTGGGGACCCCTCGGGCAGATAACTTATCTCAGGCATAACGCTAATGAGTTTGGTCGTGTCTCTTCCCAGCTCAGAGCACATAAGAAGTCATGAACCAGCAGGCAGTGAGATGTTGGCTACTCTGTGCAAGCACAAGGCAGCAAGAAGAGAACTGGCAGGACAGGAGGGGACAACGAAAAGGCAGAGGAGTTTGAGGCCATTTTAGTGCAGGAACAAAGAAGCCCAAACACCTCCATAGTACTTGAACGTACCACTCAGGGTATTTATTATAGCACAGTAGAATGACAGGAAGGACTCTTCCGGCAGCTCTCAGCAAACATTAAGCACCTACTGTGTACCAGGGACTGTAGATAAAATGATGAGCAGGAAGAGACACTATTCTCTTAGGATTTTCTCCAGGGCTTTAGATTTTTCACAGAAAATGGTTCTTTTAAGAGTCGGAGTAGCATTTGGTTACCTAGAAAATGAACCTGTGGACCCCTACTTGCAGGTCAGTACTCGATGATACAGCACATTTCTAGATGCAAGAAATATGTGCCTCTATTAGACCCATCTTTTAAAGAATGTGCCATTTTACTGGGTTAGGAGAAGCTGTCAGATATAATGCACGTGAGGATTCTTTGTTACTTACTTGTTGCTTCTGCTTCTCTGAGACCACAAACCTCTCAAACACCAGGACCTCATTTGTCCCATCCTCGAAAGCTTTCCTGGAGAAGAGGAAAGGGGAACTGTTGGTCTATTCCTATTAAGTCCTATAAGCACAAGAGCACACTGCTGTGCCTTTTGTTCTGCAGCAGTTGAAGTTTGCTACAGAAGTTCTTGATTCTATACGTGTACCCTTCCAGATTTGTGTGACCTTGATTCCAGGCTCTTGAAAGTCAAACTCCATTTTTCTTGCCCCTCCAGCTTTCAGACTTCCATGCGCATGAGAACGTAATTTGATGACATCAAAATACCATGAAGCATTTGTACAGTAGAGTTCAACATGTGTGTGTTTAGGAAAAAAAAAAAAAAAGAATATCCATCTCTCCCCTTTTCATCAAAAACTTTGTCTACAAAGTATTTTTTTATTTAATTTTATTTTTTCAATGTTCCAAGATTCATTGATTATGCACCACACCCAGTGCTCCATGCAATATGTGCCCTCCTCAATACCCACCACCAGGCTCACCTAACCCACCACCCCCCTCCCCTCCAAAACCCTCAGTTTGTTTCTCAGAGTCTACAGTCTCTCATGCTTTGTCTCCCCCTCTGATTTCCCCCAATTCACTTTTCCTTTCCTTCTCCTAATGTCCTCCATGTTTTTCCTTATGCTCCACACATAAGTGAAACCATATGATAATTGACTCTCTCTGCTTGACTTATTTCACTCAGCATAATCTCTTCCAGTCCCGTCCATGTTGAAACAAAAGTTGAGTATTCATCCTTTCTGATGAAGGCATAATATTCCATTGTATATATGGACCATATCTTCTTTATCCATTCGTCTGTTGAAGGGTATCTTGGCCACAGTTTGGCGATTCTGGTCATTGCTGCTATTAACATTGGGGTACATGTGGCCCTTCTTTTCACTATGTCTGTATCTTTGGGGTAAATACCCACCGCGAATATCATTCTCAATGGGGAAAAGCTAACAGCCTTCCCTTTGAGATCAGGAACATGACAAGGATGCCCACTCTCGCCACTGTTGTTCAACATAGTACTACAAGTCCTAGCAACAGCAATCAGACAACAAAAAGAAATAAAAGATATTTAGATTGGCAAAGAAGTCGTCAAACTCTCTCTCTTCGCAGATGACATGATACTTTATATGGAAAACCGAAAAGACTCCACCCCCAAACTACTAGAACTCGTACAGCAATTCAGTAATGTGGCAGGATATAAAATCAATGCACAGAAATCAGTTGCTTTCTTATACACTAACAATGAAACTATGGAAAGGGAAATTAGAGAATCGATTCGATTTACTATAGCACCAAGAACCATAAGATACCTGGGAATAAACCTAACCAAAGAGGTAAAGGATCTGTACTCGAGGAACTATAGCACACTCATTAAAGAAATTGAAGAAGACACAAAAAGGTGGAAAAGCATTCCATGCTCATGGATCGGAAGAATAAACATTGTTAAAATGTCTATACTGCCCAGAGCAATCTATACTTTCAATGCCATCCCAATCAAAATTCCACCAGCATTTTTCAAAGTGCCGGAACAAACAATTCTACAAAGTATTTTAACCTGGTTTCTTCCATTTTTTGTTCTAGATTTCTAACTCAGTGCATTTATGGTTTGTGAAAAAATAGTACTTTCATTGGTTGGGCCAGAATATTCTCAGCTAGAACTGAAGTGGATAATAAAGAATTCACCATGTTAACTTTGTTTAGACAATGAAGAGTTCAGTGGGGTTTGATTTTTGGGGAGAGGCAGAAATTTAAAATGGGATAAGATGTTTTCTAGGTCAAAATTGGCTTCAGAATCAAGTTGATTGCCTATGTCCACCAGCTATACCTGTTCTCTTTCTAGAACATTTGTTTAGGTTGTTAATGACAAATTTTGTGAAGTATACTAGCACTATACAAGAAAATATCAGGACTTGTTCTAAAATAAATAAATGTCTTCATAAGATTAGTTCTCAAATACTGATTGATGACCTATGTTAGGGCTGCATATCTACTGTTGGTATGCATTTGCCCCACTTATAGAGCACTAGAGTGAGTAGGACCTAGTGCTTCACACCACACGAGAGTAACCTGGACATACCATGATTTTTAATAAACTGTGGTTCCGTGGGACTGTGTTCTTCTTACAACCTAAACTGGTAGGTGAGTTGGTGACTATCTTGGGTATATGTGTTGCATACTCTGAAAGGGGAAAAAGGTTTAATGCCAATGCATTCCTGAAAGGTTAAATTATATCTCTACATGCCTCTAGGGTAAGTAGAAGAGAACCATTAACAAACTTTTTTTTTCATGATGCAGGGGTTACACTGGTCATCGATGTTAATCAGTGTCTGGAGAAAGAAAACCCAAGTGATATTTTGTCTCTTTTGAAGTCTTCTATGTCTAACACAAATGACATAATCCCTGAATGTGCTGACAGGTACTACAATGCCCTTACAAAGGCAAAAGAGAACAAATCTGAAAGTGGTAAGCTTTTTAGTTACTTAAGCGCCAACTAAATATTATTTTGAATATGATGCTGTCTGTGGTCTTGTATTAGTTTTAAGACAAATACTGCTTTCAAGTGAACATTTCTAAAATACTTTTTTCTCTTGGGCTCCTGGGTGGCTCAGTGGGTTAAGCGTCTGCCTTCGGCTCAGGTCATGATCCCAGAGTCCTGGGATCGAGCCCCACATCGGGCTCCCTGCTCAGCGGGGAACCTGCTTCTCCCTCTCCCTCTGCCTCCCCACCCCCCCGCCCCCGGCCTGTGCTCTCTCTCTCTCTCAAATAAACAAATAAAATATTTAAGAAAAAATAAAATATTTTATTGTCTTGATAAAGAAAAATTTTAGATGTAGCTTTTTTTAAAAAAAAACTCAGATTAACTTGGTGTCTATGCACAGGTGCTTTCATAAACTTGAGAAAATACAGATTTAAGGAGATTTCTCTTTATCTAGGGTTTCTTTGTTGATCCATTACTGATACAAACTTATTTTTAAACAAATATTTCTCTTTATCCTTTTTGAAACAGATGGTAGATGACTGCACAGTCTGAAGTAGGAGTAAAGAGTAATTTTGAACATGTGAAATAAAGTAGAGTGAACTGGTCTCCAAGGGACCAGAGCAATAACCTCAGCAAGTATTTATGCCCGTTCAATCCAATGACAGACCATGAAGCGTTAGCTTTGGAAAGTGTCTTTGAGATCATGAGCCTAATACTCATTTTTCAGATTTAGAAACACATTCATGAGATTGTGGTCAGAGGGAGACCATGACAAACCCAAAGAGGTTAATTCTTGATAGTCAGCATATGGTTCCTTTAGTAGGTTGTTCCTGAGCACCTCGTGTCCTATCAAGGATCCAGGTGTCTCTTGACTCACAGGCTGGTGTTTATTTGCACCACATTGTAGGTCTTGGACTTCTCTTCTTTAGGAAGCTACTATGACAGTGTGTGGCCTAAGAAGTAGCATTGAAGGAAAAAAAGGGGTTTTCTTTTTAGTTCAGCTGGAGAGCTTTCCCATAGTTCCCTATGTACTTTTAAGTTTATCTGATGTATTTCCAACTCGGAGATCGCACCCTTCGATTCAGCAAATTGCCCGTTAATGAAGTGTGAGGAGGGCTACTGGCCATTCCTTCTTACTTGGCATCTGATCACCCTCGAGCCCCTCTCTGTTCCCTTCACATCTCTTCATGCACAGTCACCGTGGTGTCCCCGACCTCATTCTTCATGAATTGTACAACAATATTAATGCAGGGGTTAAGTTCAGGTTCAAGTCTATCTTCTGTCTGCTCCCTTTGCCTACTCCTCTTCCTTTGTGCCATGTTCTGGTGCATGTAGTCATATATCCCCAGATTCCCAATTCAGAAACCTAGGAGTTATCTTAGATCCATAATGATTACTTATGATCATCCTAATTCGACTGTACAATATTCTGGTAGGCCAGCCTGTCTACACAGATAACAGGTGTCTTGACTGCTCGTTTGAAAAGAGCTACATCTCTTTTCCTGGGCAGTGACAAAGAGTTGAGAAGCACTTAAAACCAAATAAAGAATTGACACACATTCAAGGGCCTTGAATTACCCCTGCTTAGTTATTTGAGTCTATTTAAATATTCTATAAGGAAATTCACTTGAACTTTGATTTCCCTATAAAGACACTTAATCTAAGGCTCACTTGACAGCGGTTGGCTTAGACTGATCTAGGTCAGATCATTTTTATGTTTATTTTGGTTGCCGTTTTTAGCTCACTGGTCTGGAACAGGAATCATGGCCATTCAACAAAATAAACAGATTTCTAAATATGAAGTAAAGCCCATGGATTCATGAGGAAGAGATGCTCTTCTTAACTAATTATGAGTGCCATAGATTTTTTTTTTCTAGTACATCCTTCCTCCCAAATTAAGTCCTTTCTGCAGTTTTTCTTTTCTCATTTTGTATGGTTGTGTGGAGCAAGGTGAGTCAAACCAGGACATTTTCCTTCTCCTTACTTGGTGACCTTAGTGTTTGCATAAGCCAGTTTTTACTTTGGATAAAGTTGTCTGCAAAGATGAGTCACTTCTCCTTTGGTGTAGCGCAGATCATTGGCTTTCCCTAAATAATGGGTCATAGTCCTTCCAGGTCACTCCTTCTCAGAGAAGTTACTGGGAGGTTTCCTAAGCAAAGAAAATTCTT
Source organism: Potos flavus (assembly GCA_028534135.1). Classification (NCBI taxonomy): domain Eukaryota; kingdom Metazoa; phylum Chordata; class Mammalia; order Carnivora; family Procyonidae; genus Potos; species Potos flavus. The sequence goes on from CM052895.1 coordinate 46,729,727, forward strand.
GCTCATTGGTCTCCTCTGTCCATCTGTCGTGTGTTCACATCTACCAGGGACACGTATTCTTTGTTTGCTTTTCCTCCTTATTGGCCATTTGTGACTCCTCTCATGCTCATGAGAAGTTTGAGATCCAGAGCCCTAGCATTAGACATCCCTCTGTCCTCCTCTTGATTTGGCTAAGTTGAGAGCTGCCATTGAATACATAGAATTCACTCCATTTTAGTGAGTCATTTCTCATTATTTTAACTTAGGCCATCAGAATGCTTGGTGAAAAATTGTTCATGGGATTATTTTATAGTTTGGAGAAGCTACATTAATGTTGAAGGGTTCAATGTTTCCCTCTAGAATGTAACAGACTTCTTTCTTTAGTGTCTACTGAAGGCTCCTGGCTCAAACTCAGCCTGCAAGATAAATATGAGTACTATTACAACATCGATTCAAAAGAGAGTTCCTGGGTCACACCTGAACCATACTTGCCTAAAGAATCATGGCTCATGGCAAAAGAAATTGAGGTAGGAGGTTCGTGTTTAGTGAAACCGTACTATGAAAAAATAAGTGTAATTGCTTTTCTGTTTTTCAATCATGGAAGTGATGGGAGGAAATAACTGATTTATCAAAGCCTAGGTATAGAGTAAAATCTTCATAAATGCAGTTGGATATGGCTGCACGGCTACTAACTTTTACAATAATTTCCATATTGGCATACCACCTCCAGACAGAGCAAGGGGATGGAAGCTTTTGTAGCTTTTTTGGAATGGTCCATTATCCTAAGAAATCAATCTTCAGGTTTGCCTTGACACAAAAGCTCAATTAGTAATAATTTCTTGGTTGTCAGTATTCAGAAAGTCTTATTTCTTTCCCCGTCACAGCCTACCACAGAGATACGTATGTCCTTTAAAAAGTCGGTAATGCTTTCTGGGGGGAAATACTCTGGAAAAGATGTTCACAAAATGTCTTTGGACTTGAGACCAAAGTTGGACCCACAAGATGTGAAAATTGCTGTTTCATCCATGTATTGTAGTATGTTTAAATAGAAAATACTAATAATAATTTAGTTCCATTTTGGAAAAAGAAAAAAGGAAAGAACACACAAACGTAGGTCTTAAAAAGTTGTTCAAAGTCGCCAGCATCAAAGATACTGCAGTATAGCAAGTCTGAGGATCGAATCACCAGTATGATATTTGCTAAAACTCAGAGAAAAATCTGTGGCCTGGAGCTGACAGTGCCACTAGAAATCCTGAATGACGAGAAGACAGTGGAGAAGATAGTTAATTAACTAATTTCAAATATCCAAGATTGCCACAATTTACAAGAAAATACTCTGGTGGCAGTTCATCATCGGGGCTACTTTGTAGAAAAATGAAACTGTGGACAATATTTAAAAACCTGATGCTGTAGTTGAAAAGACATACCAAACTGCGAAGAAGCAGCATCAAAGGGTTATAATTCGGAGCCAACAATTGCTCCAGTGGCGTCCAAAGATGCCTTGGGAGGAGTAACTGTGTGAAACTGAGCATCATTCTGTTAAGATTATTAAAAAGTGGAAGGTCTACATTGTTTAAAAAAAAAAAAAAAAATTATTTCCTCCAGACAATCTAAAAGTACTGATTTCATGAAGGTTAATGGGTCTTCTTTTAAAGGTTTTCAAACATTCCTTATGATGTCAGTTTTAATTGTTTAAATTAGCCCCCCATTGATTGCAGTCACACTGGATGAGAAGCATCAGCTAATAGAAGTGAGTCCAGTCTTGGCTTGCATCTCTCAAAGAACATAAAAAGCAAACGCAATTTGTAATCCACAGAAAGCCTTTTCACATCCCCCTCCCTTCTCCTTGTTCCTCATTCATTCTCATTCAGACAGGGTTTCCCCTGTCTGGCCATGGTAGTGCCTGTCTCTCCTCTCCTGCCCCCTTTCCTTCTGCCCCAAGTCTTTTATTTTCTCCCAAGTCTATTTTGAGCTTCTCCTGGCTCATTGCAGAGGTCTGCCTACTGTGGCCTGGACAGGAAAGGGGGCAGAGGAGCCAGACAATTTCATGGCCACTGCAGTCTTTTCCTTGGCAGCCCTGGGGAGGGAGGAGGTGATACATAAGCATATTCATGCCGTGATCATCCTTGTCCCGCTTACACTCTGGAGCTCCGGCCTCACGCCTGGTCCTTGCCGGCACCTCTGCCTCCAGATCCTGAGGTCACTCAACCAAATTCTCAGAGCACCTCAGCGCCAAGTTCAGAGGATTCCAAAAGCATATCGCTAGGAGGAAGCTAAGCCAGTTCATCCCTCGGCTCTGGTCAAATCTGTTTTTAAACCAGGCCAGAAAGAGTTACCATATCATTTTCTCAGAGATATAATCTCCAGAAGCCTTTCTCTATGCTCCTTTCACCTGATGTGTGAAGTGTAACCATAAGAAATATCTCTTGCCAGGACGTTGTTGAGAAAGTCACAACAGATTATGTCCGTGAGAAGATGTGGTCTGCATCTGATGATTTGCTTCTTCGCCTTCAAGCCACAAGTGCAGGATCCATTCTTAAGAAAGAGTATGAAGCTAGGAAATCATATTTATATGAACAAGAAAAGCATGTGGTCAAAATACAGGTATGTGAACCACCTACCACTAGTTACAGCGAACTCTCCTATCCCCTGAAGATGCTTCGTTTGATAGTATGACAGTCAACTTCCAGCATTCTAATTAACAAATCTGACTGCAGATTTTCCCCTTAATCATTGCCCCCAAATCTGGTTTAGTAAGGCTCGGAGACAGGAAAGACGTTGGATGATTTCTCACCTTTGGAGACCGTCAAGGGGCACTGTGGACTTGCCAAGGTCTGCCTACAACCGACCTAGATGGAGCCAGGGGGACTCCTCAGATCAGAGTTGAAATCTTGTTTCTCTAAAAAGCTGGATCTCCTTTGTGTCATCTACTTTCTATACCAGGTGCTTTATGAATTGGTTTTTCCATGGCTAATGGATGTTGAGTGGCACCTGTTTCTATGTCCTTCTAGATGGAAAGAATGGAAGAGCTGATGAAATGGATTTAGCCTCTCCAAGAAACTCTTCTCTCTTACATACTCTTCATGTAGGCCTGCAGGAGAAATCCTCCTTTCCTGACTGGCTGGTTTTGAGTTGTTCTTAAGCTTGCATGACTGCTCTGAACTTTATGGTTGGCAAGAGAGGGACCGGCCAAATTTAGATTTTTAGATGAAATTTAGATGTTTCTCCTCTGTATTTCACTACCACCCTCTACCAACTACCATGCTGGCTTCCAAAGGGCCGTGTGTCTTTTTTTGTGCATCCAAAGTGATGCTGTTATTGACAGAGAGCATTTGATGGGTTTTTGCATTGGCCAATAACTAAGAAATTTCCCAAAATGGAATTTTTTCAGTTGAAGATTTCTCTTCCGTGATCATTGGTGTACTTACCTGCTTTCCTCTCCTAACTGTAATATCGTCCAGGGCAGAAAATAAGTTTTTAAAATTCTTATATTCTTGTGTCTTGTGTATGATAGGTGCTCAAATATTTGAGTCTGTTCAGGGCTTAAGATGTTAGAAGGCAGAAATGATTAATTTTTAGAAGAAATTTCTCCCATAAGCCGGACAAAGAATTTTTCTTAGCTGAACCAGTGAGTTTTCCATTTTATTTCTTCTTTAAACAAATGGTAGGCAAAACACACAGGTAGTGAAAAAAGCCTGAAGATAGAATCCTCTACACTGATGCTAAGGCTCTAATTTTACACAGAATTTAAGAATGTCAGCCAACCTGACACAATTTGTACCAATCCTAAGCTGTCCGGTGTCGGGGCGTGGAGCAGTGTTGTATTTGGAGGACATTCTGTGGAGCACACTGGTATAAAATCCATCTGATATGAGGACCCAGGACCGAAGTCATGAGAGGGCTTGGGAGAAGAGCAGAAGCTATCATCTGGAGCCTTTTTCCTTCATCTCAGCAGACTCAAAAGACTAAAGAAGCCATAGAACTATGAAGTCACCCTTCCTTCTTGTTTTTTTTCCCCCCACTCTTCTGATGGTTTTTTAATGAGGAGGGCTGGAGGTGTAAAGGCAAGCTATAGACTCGAGATGAATACGTATTCAGCATAAACATGCTGACTCACAAAGCCAGAAGACCATGAACCAATGGATATTATACTACTCTCACTTTTTGTCAGTGTGGTCGATTCACCCTGAATTAGGGGAATGATCTGAAATGTGAGGACTTCCCCTCCATAAACGAGCTCAACCTTCCTAGCTGGCTCAATGAGTCCCAAACCCAGTAGTCTTAACAAATTCAGAGAGAAAGCTCTCAGGCTGAGGCCAGCCCCTCCCCAGTTCCACCACCCTCAGTCTCCTCCCAAAGAACTAAATAGTGGTAGAGAGAATATATGGCATCATTAGCCAGTCCTCTGTCTTGAGTATTTCTGGAATATATCAGAAGGTACCCAAGATGTCTCATGAGAAATTCACTGTCATTCATAGGATTTTTCCCCTGTAAGGTAAGGTGTCCTGTCTCTCTCCCTGCAGAAAGACAGAGAATCTCTTGAGAGTAGTGAGAGAAAAAGCCATACTATTTTTGAGCAGTGAGAAGGCCCTGGTAACATTGCCTACATTTATAAATGAGTGAGCCAGAAAATAATCTCAAACAAAAAGGAATATTTTATTTCAAAAAAAAGTGAAATGAATATAAATTGTAAATTTAAATTAAGCTAACATTTAAGGACACTCTTAGTCTAGGAGATGGAAGAATTTTTATGCTGAAGCTCTTCATGCTTTCAAGGAATTGAATAAGACATGAACTTAGTGAAATAAGACAAAACATTGAAAGATAACTGATATTGAACGAGAGGAAAAGAAATAGTGACGTTGTAAGATGTAAATGAACTCACAATTGCAGAATGTGCAACAAATGCTGAGAATAACTGCAGCACGTGGACAGCTTGAGAAAACTCTCACAGAAAGTTGAGGGAAAAAATAGATCATTTGAAATGTACAATCTCATCTGAAAATGGTAATACTCATTTTGTGGCTGGGTTGTGAGAACAAGGCGGGATAATTCACATAACAGACTCGGCACAGTATGCGGCCCTTCGGTGTTCAATAGTGTCAGAAATGAAGAGATGATGGCTCCAAGGACAGATAATGGTGCCAACATTGATATTGCTGCTGTGATAAAGGAAGAGATCAGCAAAACTGAACAGGAAGAAATAGACAGCTGTGGTATTTTTTTCCTTGAACTGAGGAATCCTGGAATGCTACTTCTTAGGAAAAACAATGATGGTGACAAACACCCAAAGTTAGCCCTGGGTATTAGGGAATTAGTGAATTACTGAACTTCAGAGAGTGCTACAAGCATCCTGGAAAGAAAGAGAAGTAAGCTTTTCTGAACCAACCTTCAGATTGCCTGGAGCAGTGAGAGAGTCTGCAGGTGGGGAGGAAGGGAGTGATCTGAGGGGACAGTCCTTCATCATGTTCTTTTAATGTAAGTGACTACTCTAGAAGATCAGTGGCTTTTCTCCCTTGAAGATAAGAAATTCCAATCTGCATTTTAAAAAGACCTTCTGAAGATTTTGTATACATATTACAGTTTGAGAAGCACTGTGAAGCTCACTCCAGTTTAAAATCCTCAATAATTTACCTTCCTATATAATTCTTTATCATCATAATAGCTTAAAGGAGAAAAACACATGCTCATTTCAATAGTTAGTACAGAGGCAGCTGGTAAAGTTCCAGACCCATTCCTGAATTTTCTGTAATAATTACATTGAGGTTTTAGTTTATTTGAGGAGATTGGCATCTTTACAATAATGAATTTTCCAGTTCAGTAATCAGTATATCTCTCCATTTATTAATCTTTTGCACCATACAGCATTAAACATATTCCTATTTCTTAAGTTTGTTCCATTAGCTATTTTTTGCAATCATGAATGTCATCTTTTTTCTATTGTATTGTTTATTGTTTATATGCAGAAAATTAATCAAGTGTATATATACATTTTGTAACTAATCACCTGGAAGAACTCAGTTTTAATAGTTTTTCAGGTGGCCCTCTTGAATCATAATAACTTTGCATTTCTGATTTTTTTTAGTTTTGTAATCTATCAAGGAATAAATTCATATGGCCTTAATAGTATAGTAAACTCTAAAACATTGAGTACTTAAAAACTATTTGGACTTAATTCCCACTTCTGGGAATACAGAATACAGCTACGTTTCCCTATTCTTTCCTCTAAGTGCAGCTAAAAGCCCCCAGACATTATTTGTAAGCAAACATAACGCTGTGAAAAATGGGGAGAGGAAAGGCAGACTGGCTTGGGAACCTTGAGACCCAAGGAAGGACACGGAGGTGAGTTCTGTGGTTTTCTTTTAGCTTCATATATCTCAGACTTCTTGCTGCAGAGACTGGCAACATGGAAATGCCAGTGGATAGAGGCAGAAACTCGAACCAAACCCTGCTGTCTGTAGCCAAAGGACCAGGAAAGGTGCAGCCCAGAAAGACAAAACTTATAGACAATAACCTCTCTACTCTAGCCAAACAGCACAGAAAAAACAAAGCAAAACAAATCTGTGACCCCTCACCAGTCATGCCACAAAGTTGAGAGCTTGGCCCTCTACCCTAGTAAACTCTAACAAGATACCCAGATAGCCACAGAGCATGAACTTCCATGCTCACAAACAGTAATGTGGCAACCCTCCCTTTCCTTGCTGGATGGTGTCAAAGAAGGCATGGTGGAGAGTCAGGACTTTGATCACAACCCAGTAGTAATGAGGCCACCTGCTGCAAAGCCTTCTGCTATCAGCGGAGGCTGCATAGGGAGTAGTAACAGCACCACTGCCCTCCGGGGCAGAGTGGAATTGGCACAGCGTTAGGGCATAGTTAGAGCTCCCAGCCCCCACCTCAGGTTTCAATAGAGGCTAGGCAGAGAACCTGAACTTCTACCCCTACTTGCCAATAATGAGACAGCACCACCACCCCCTTCCCTTGCCAGAACAATGTCAGGGAAAACCACCTAGAACAGGTTAAGTAAGATACAGAATCTTATTAGTCACCACATAATATCCATTTGTCCACATTCCAATCAATAATAAACATTTCAAGAACCAAGCAAACCATAAATTTTAAAAGACAATTAATAGATGCCGATACGGGAGAGCCTAGGTGGCTCAGTCAGTTAAGCATCTGCCTTCTGCTGGGGTCATGATCTTGGGGTCCTGGGATTAACCCCCAACGTTGAGCTCTCTGCTCAGCAGGGAGTCTGCTTTTACCTCTCACTCTCCCTCTATTTCTCTCTCTTTCTCACAAATAAGTAAATAAAATCTTAAAAGAAAAAAATAGATGCCAATACAGATAACAGAGATGTTATAATTGCCTGAAAAAGATTTTAAAGCTGCTGTGTTACAGTAAGCAATCATGAACACACTTGAAACAAAGGAAAAAATAGGAAGTCTTAGCAAAGAAATAAAAGGTAGAAAAAAGATTTTAGAACTAAGACATAAAAAGAACAACATATAAAATAAACTCAATGGATGGACTCAACAGCAAATTGGAGGGAGCACAGGACTAAATTAGTGAAGTAGAGAATAGAATGATAGAAATTACTAGATCTGAACAACAGAGAGAAAAGATTCAAAAAACAATGAACAGAACCTCAAGGCATTTGTGGGACCATAACGAAAGATTTAATGTTTATGTCATCAGAGTTTCAGAGGAAAAGAGAAGGGGGAAGTACTGAAAAAGCCTGAAATAAATAATGTCTGAAAAGTTCCTGTATGTGATCAAAAACAGAACCACAAATTCAAGAAGCTGAGTAAACCCCAAAGAGGATAAATTCAAAGAAATGTACCCAAAGACGTATCACAAACTTCTGAAAGCAAAGAAAAAATTAAAAATCTTTAAAGCAATGAAATAGAGATGACAACTTAGTTATAGGTGGAAAACAGTTCTCATGACAAGATTTTTCATGAGGACCTACGGAGATGAGGACGAATGGCACAACATGGAAAGTAAAGAACTGTCCAACATAGTATTCTTACCCACCAAAAATAATCTTTAGGAATGAAGGGGAAATCAAGGCATTCTCAGATAAAGAGGAAAATTAATAGAACTTATCACTAGCATACCTGCCCTAAAAGAATAGCAAAGAAAGTTCTCTAAACAAAAAAGAAAATGATAAAAGAATTTGGAAAACAGAAGAAAAAAAGAACAATGGAAGTAAAATTGTGAGTAAACACATTTTCCTTCTACTCTCTTGAATTTTTTTAATTATGTTTAACAGTTGAAGTAAAAATTTTAACACTGTCTTATATGGTTATATATATAGACAAAATGAAATTATATCATAAATAGGGTAGGGTAAAGTTATATGTAGGAAGGTAAGATTTCTACACTTTTCTGGAAATCAAAGTATAAGTAAAAATGAAGAGCAATTTTTATCAGTCAAGACATTATCAATCTTTTTAAATTTTTGTCAGCTCAGTGAGACCCTGGGGAAAGAAATATCTATCATACAGTCTTTGGAGGGCAATTTGACAGTAGCTATCCATTTTAAATATCAACTATTGATCCAGTAATCACCGGTCTATTAACCTCTCTTGATTGGAATAATCCATACAAAATACATAATAATGTGTGTACAAGGTTGTTTACAATAGTAGAATGTATATGCATACCCCCATGTTTGCCCATTTCAGAGAATACATAACAAAAAATTAATAGTTTTTTTGTAGAATAGCCAAGTCAAAGTAGGGGTAGGTACATAGGCATATTGTACTTTACACTCTTTCTCTACTATATCCTAATACATTATCTTCTAGGCATTGAGTACAGATTCTTTGCATAGAAATACATATTATTATTTTATGTTTTTCTTTTTTTATTAATAGGTCATATCATCCATCGTATGTGTGGCAAACTACAATTTCCTTGTTTTATTTGCATTGTATCTTGGAGATCCTCTTGTTCCTCAAGATACAGAACATTGCTGCAGTCTGTATATGTGACCCATGTGACCCTATCTCATTCTTCGTAACTGCCATGTAGCATCCCTCACTAGGAGTGCAATGCAGTTGATCTGTTTTCCCATTTGTAAACATTCTGCTCTATGCACATGTTAGCATTATAAGCAATGCTGCAGCAAAAACCCTTATATATAGTTCTTCTATACTGGTGCTTTTCTTGGGTAAGATACGAAGAAAATTAGAAATACTAGGTGAAAGACTAAATAATGTTAAATCTGATATTGCTAAATTCCTTCAAAAAGACTGTATTCCTTTGTACTTTGCCTGAACCCCACTCTCCCATCTCTGCTATTTTATTCACTGCTTGGAGTAGATAAGTGGGTAATAACAACTTACCCAAAGTTATTCTGAGTGCTGCCCGAGGCTCCCTCAAGCTTAGAGCCATCCCACATTGTTCGTAGATATTCTTACATTTTTGTAAATGTTGGTTCTGTGGTTCCCTCTTAAAGTCCAATTCCAGCTATCTTCTCTCTTCCAGGATCCCTCAGAGTTGTTGATCCATGTGCTTTCTTTTCTAACACTATAGCAAATTGCTTTAACAGCCTATTTGTGAGATGTTACCATTAGTGGAAGCTGGGTAAAGGTTATGTGAAACTCTGTTATTTTGGGAGTTTCCTGTGAGTTTCTAATTATTTCAAAAAGGAAAGTATTTTTTAAAATACTTTGTCATATCTAGGAATTTGAATTGAGAGGAGAAGTCTGGAACAAGTGCTCAGTTGACTTTTTTTTTTTTTTTTTTAACCATACTGACTGTTTTATTTTGAATCATTTCGGGAGATGTTTTTTAAATGGTAATAAAATTCCACATGCCTTTTTTCAAATGAATGAATGATGTAGATTGACATATGTAGACATGAAATTTATAAAAATAATTTGATTTTTCGTATCTATCCTTTTTAACAAGAAACTTGTATTTCATTTCTAATATGAAAACAAAACCAGAGGATCGAAGTGAGTTACAAAGCTATGTTTCAATAAAAACGTTCTCAGAAATGAACTTGAATAAACTTAGTTTTGTATTTAATCATTCTAAAGATACCAGTTTGCGTTTAGTTTTTGTAAATGTTGCCTATATAAAAGTTCTCTTTAATGGTAATAACCTAGTAATGCTTTCTTGATGAAGCATCACTAAACTTCATGTAGATAAGATAATAAATGTTCAGTCAAAGCACTCCTTTTTTCAGGAATCCAGAGTTTCAAATTAGGCATTTACCTTCTTTAGTCAGGGCTATGGTGGGTCATATGCTGGAGTAAAGATAGTTACTAGTCATTATTTTGAAGCATCTTACGTTGTTACCACATGATAGCAGTACTCAGTTAATCTTTTTGTATGTTTCAGAGCAATTCCATTTTCTTCTTATTTCTTGTCACCCCTGCCTTGGTAAAATTAACCTTTCAAATGCGAAACTGGGCTTCTACCTGGCAAATGTGCTTTCCCAAGTTTGGGACAAGCAGTGATCTGGTACATTCTGTTCAATATAATGTCCACCGCCCAGCGATGGTGCCCACATGAGATTTGGAAGGGAGGGCCCCTGACAGTGTCCCAACTCAGTGTCTCCTGAGATGCACTCCGTTCCTGTGCTTTCTAAAATAAAGTGGGAGATTGTTGCACATATGTAATTCTGTTACTTGCTCTTTCCCACAGGCTGTTTGGAAGGGATGTAAACAACGAAAAGCATATTCACGCAGGCGGCAAATGTTGATTGATAACGTGGATTCCGTTGTGAAGGTAAACATCCCTTCCTACCTTATCAAGTGCTTGACTTAAACCTTTCTCTTCATTTTAGTTCTGTTCCTGGAAGGCAGGTTATGGAAAGAGTACATAGGAGTCTTGAAGTCCGACGTAAGTCCCAGGTTTGAGTCCCATGTCCATTTCTCAGCTGATCATCTTCAAGTCTGTTCAAACACTGTACCTGGCTCAGGTCCTTTATGTGGTTTTGAGAATCAAATGTGCAAGTATTTCAAAACCTGTAAATGCTCTTTCTCTAGGAAGTCCAAATTGATTATTTAAGCGTTGGGAAAAACACTGTTATTTCACATCCCTCTTAACCATATTCACTGATAACATTTACAAGACTTAACAGTACAAAACCTTAGTTGTTAGGCAAATGCAAAACCAGTGGCAAGAAGTAGAACTAAGTTAGGACCTGTATGTGGGGGATGAGCAGGTCTAATCCAGCTCTCCACCCAGACTGACGGCCCTGAGTTTAGAAAAAGAAAAGGCACTGGGGTGCCCACTGCCCAGTGCTAAAAACCAGAGGACAGCCAAGAAACGAACTTGCAGACAATGTGGAAATCCAGATGAGAATTGGAATAGCAGGGCTGGAGAGAGATTGGAATCAAATGAGATTAATTCAAAAGACCTTTGAAACTGTGAAGGCAGAGAATGACATCATCTAGTTGCATTGTGCTCCTTGGTAATGTGCTCTGCTTGCCATGGAGTGCAAGCCTGTGTTGAATCAGAAAACTGTAGGTCTCGACTGGTCCATCAGGAGAAGTCTGGATGTGTCTTCCTGTGAAGACCTAAAGAGTCCTAGAAGCCTTTAAGGGGTGCTGGAAGAAATCCTGGACTTGGTGTTTGATTCTCTGACCTATTGCAACTCTCAGCAAAATGCCTTGCCCCCTTGGTTTTTATTTCCTGAGATGAAAGCAAAATGGTACAAAGCTACATTACCTTCCCTACCGTAAGGTATAAAACACTTTGAACCCCTGGGAAAAATGTAACGAAAGGAGTAGGAGATGAAGATAAGGCTTATTAGGGTGTTAATTATTTGGTGGGATGCTCACTTTTACTTTTTTATTAAAATACCAATATTATCTTTAGAAAGACTGCGTGAAAAAATATTAAAGGTTGTTTAGTAATTGCCTTGATTTCTCTATTTAACTCTTTTTTAGATTCAGTCCTGGTTCCGGATGAGAGTAGCACGGAAGAATTACCTTGCACGACTGCAGTATTTCAGAGATCATGTAAGAGACACGCAAGTGGATTTTCCCCCTGGCTGAGAAGGAACTGAATGAGTACTTTGTTGAATGTTTGCATTGAATGATTTCTAGTAAATGGTGGAAATGTTTTTAGAAGAGAACCCGAGTGGAAGGCTGTTGGTATATCGTATATGCTGGCTGCACAGTATTCCTGTGTAGTCTTTGTATTAAATAGAATATCGTGTCAGTTCAGGAAGAGAAAATAAAATGTCTTCTTCCATAAATATTGTTCATACACTTGCTTCCTTTTGTCTAAGACACACCAAAGTTTTTGATGAGGTTGATACTTTCATGTCTTTCCAGCTGCCTTTGGCTCAAGTTCTAAAACACTGATGTCACTTAGCTGGATGGACAGTTGAAATGTATACATCAGTAACCTAACGCATTTTTTTTTTTAAGTCCAGAGGTAAATGGTGGAAATGAACAGTAGGAGGAAACGACAGGTCTTAAGAACACAATGTGATAATATTTGGAGGCTTACTTTTTTAAATTCAGAACTCATGTTTAGAGTGAGACTTTACTAGTCAGGACTGCATAGGAAATGTGTGAGAAGAAACGAATGTGGGCTAGTAATGCCAAAGAGAAAAGATTCCAGACGAGTGTTTTCCAACACTGCTTGTAAAGTTTTTCTAACTGATAACTGATGAACTTAAATAGAAGCCCACAGAAAGAATTTTTTCAGGATCTTTTAAAGAATAGACAAGTGAACATAGACTGAAACATCTAAATTTGGGGCTACAATTCTTTTCCCTTTGAGATCTTTTTATAAACAGTGCCGTACAATCTTGTCAATACTTTTAGCTGACTTATCTGACCTTTTCTCTGCAAAGAAAATGCAAAAAATAAGCATTGAATATGCTCCATCAAAATATTGTCAGTTCTAAATAGTTTTCATTCTTAAAAAAAAAAGGATTTTATTTTTGAGAGTGTGAGGAAGGTGAGGAAGGGAGAGGTGAGGAAGGGAGAAAGCCTCAAGTTCTTCAGTAGGAAAAGACCGAAGACTAACTTACAGGAAAAGCCAGTAGAAGGCATGTCTGAGAGACCTGTATTAGAGGCATTTCATCAGTTTGTAAGACGTGAGTCTGAAATAGCGAGCAACTTGGTTCTTGAAAGGTCTCTGAACCATGCGCAGCTACTTGGGCGAGTGGGTCAGGACCCTGTCATGAGACAGGTGGGAGGGGAAAACCCAGTCACAGTATCTTTTCTAACAATGAATGAGATGTGGTGGTCAGGGGAGAGTGAAGCATACAGAATGGGTGATGTCAGTCAGAAGACAACATGGTACAGAATAACAGTTCCACCCGGACATCAGAGATATGGTGTATCAGTATGTGGAAGAGGGGTCCCGAATTTATGTGAAAGAGAAAGGAGACTGGTGAATACACAGATGAAAATGACATGAGGTGACAAGCAACAACAATCATTGCTCATAACATAATTCTGAGTGACCAGGGGCACCTGGGCAGCTCAACTGGTTGAGCATCTCTTGACTACAGCTCAGCTCCTGATCTCAGTGTGGTGGGATCGAGCCCGTGTCAGGCTCCATGCTCAGCAGGGAGTCTGCTTGCGATTTTCTCTCTCTCTCTGACTCTGCCCCTTCCCATCCATTCTCTCTGTATCTCTCTAAAATAAATTAATTAATTAAAAGAAAATTCTGAGTGACCCAACCAAAGACAAGGCATAGAGTGGACGGTTCTTCTTTGGCCATTGTTTGGTAGTCTTGTATCCAGATCATGTATAGTCCTCATAGTTCCTGAGGACAAGAATTAAAATATTTCTTTATATAAAATGAAAAAAAAATTTAAGTAATCTCTACACTCAAGATGGGGCTTGAACTTAAAACCCTGATATCAAGAGTCATATGCTCCACCACCTGAGCCAGCCAGGTGCTCCTAAGTAGTATCCATTCTTAAATACTCTCAGTTCTTAAGTAGTTCTGAATTCTACAATCATGGAATAGATGGGCCTTGGGAAGATCATGACTGGTCTCATTCTTTTGCAGAAAAATGAAATTGTGAAAATACAGTCGCTACTGAGAGCAAGCAAAGCTAGAGATGACTACAAAACATTGGGTAAGTGGGAGTACAGATCTTCCTCCACTAATGAGGGGGTTCTGTCCTAATAAAGCCATCATAATTGGCAGTATCCTAAGTTGAAAATGCATTTAACACATCTGACCTATGGAACATCAGAGCTTAGCCTGGCCTGCCTTAAATGTGCTCAGAGCACTTAAATTAGCCTGTGGTTGGACAAATTATCTAACACAAAGGCAATTTTATAGTAAAGAGTTAAAGACCTCGTGTTATTTAGTGAATACCGCACTGCAAGTGAAGAACAGAATGGTGGTGAGTGTATGGGTTGTTTACCCTCGTGATCACGTGGCTGACAGGGAGGTGTGGCTCACTCCTGCCACCCAGCATCCCAAGAGAGCATCCTATGGCATGGTACTAGCCTGGGAAAAGATGCAAATTCAAAATTCAGAGTACTTTCCTATTGAATGTGTGTGGCATTTGTACCATCATAAAGTCAAAACATCGTAAGTCAAGCCATCGCTAGCTGGGGATCATCTATATTCTGGAACAAAGTATGGATTCCTTATCAACGAGGCAAAAACAAAAACATCTTAGTCACTTTAGAGGCTGCACCAGGAACAGAAGTTGTCCATTGTTTCCAGTAGGTTTTGACCATCTCAGACCCCTGATTCTGAACTGGTGCACAAAGGAACATTGATGGCAGGAAGTGGCCCTTCCTGTTAAAAATGGAAGGGGTAGGCAGAGTGGATATGACTTCTTCAGAAAGAATGGAGTTGGCATAAATGCTGATATTTTTATATTAAATTTGAGCTAGAGTCAGAAATCTAATGCAAAAGAGCCAGAAGATAAGCTTATATTTGAAACTGTTTAGTTTTTTTTTGTTGACCTACGATATTTCCCCCTCATTTTAAGAATAAAACTTCTTGTTCATATAAGAAATTTTGGAAACAAGAGTAAGAAGGAAAATATATGAATAAGAAGGGGAAAAGCTCATCTCCCAAGATGACTATAAACATCTTCCTATAATTTCATTCTCAACTTTCCATGGTCCCTATAGTTTTTAAAATATTTTTATTATAATATCATATGCCATTTGTAGAAAGTATTAAAAGAGCAAAATAAAATAAAAATCACCCAGAAATAGTATTGACATTTTGTACTATTTACAATCCCAACTTTGCGTATGTTCTTCTGTTCTTTACATAGTGAAGATCTTTTTTTATATGCTGAATTTTTAACATTCTTACTATCACAAGAACATGTGATAGATTAAGAACCTGCTGATAAGCCTACTAGTATTGCACAAACTTTTTACATCTTTTGTTCAGGTCATCCTGAATTAATTTTGAGAGGGTAAAAAAAAAAAATCATGACTTGTGCATCTTAGTCGTGAAAAGGGCCATTATGCTATGTCTACCCTCTGCCTTCCTTCTTATTTTTATTTTTTGGAGGAAGTATATTTGAGTACTGTAACAAGCACAGTGCCTAGGAAGTAATTTAGCCGGTACCCTTTACCGCCTAAAGTCCATCTGAGTTTTGGGGTGAAGTATATGGCTCAAGAAAGATCTTCCCTGGTACTTGTTAAAGAAAAGCCTCAGGAAGATTTAGAGACCAGGTTCTGCCTCCAGCCTGGAGAATGTGTTGGATAACACATCATTCTGCTGGATTCCAGAATTCCTTCTGCAAGCTAAGTAAGGAAAGGCCAGCTAGTCTTTGCAGGGCCACACTTCTCCATTGTTGAATTAATGAGATTCATCTCTCAGTTGGTGGATACCTTTAAGTGTTTTCCAAGAAGGCTACATAGGGATTTTCGTTTCTGAGCCCTGCCGCACTAAAACAGGTTTGCTACTGCCCTTGCTCATGAAAGACAATTTAAAAATAAATTTTCCAGCTGAACACAGGCTGCTTTTCATTTCTTTCTAGGTAACATGTTTTTGTGGTCAGTTGTGGGAACGCTTTTCACTTGCTTACATTTTTTTTAAATTGTTATTTATTTATTTGAGAGAGAAAGAGCGTGAGAGGAGGAGGGGATAGAGGAGAGGGAGAGAGAGAATCTCAAGCAGACTCTTCGTTGAACACCGAGCCCGACGGAGGGCTCGATCTCATGACCCCAAGATCATGACCTGAGCCGAAATCAAGAATCGGATGCTTAACCAACTAAGGCACCCAAGCGCGCCTTTAAATTTTTTTTTTATTTCAAAGACAAAAGAAATTCCAATTAAAAAATCGAGGTGATTTTATGTTAAAGCATAGAAGGTAGATAGAAATTATGTTAGTAAGTTAGATCTAAGCCGCTCTGGGCTTTAGCAAATAGGATTGTTTTGTGGTAAATGAAATGTAAATTTTCAGTTCTTTCTCAATTCAGCATCTTTGTAAGACTAAGGCATTTTTTTAAAAAGATTATGTTTATTTATTTGAGAGAAAGAGATAGCATCAGTTGGGCGGGGAGAGGGAGAAGCAGACTCCACACTGATCAGGGAGCAAACATGGGGCTCGATCCCAGGACCCCGAGATCATGACCTGAGCGGAAGACAGACACTTAAACTACTGAGCCACCTAGGCACCCAAAGACTAAGGCATTTTTAATCTGAAAAAAGAAAGTCACTTTTACTAGTCTGTCATCATCCATTTTCCCCCATTCCTTCTGGAAAGGCACTGAGTACCTTCAGGCTTGTTGGTTGCTGCAACTGTGATATGGCCACTTCTCAGTGATGACTGCCAAGTTAGGTGATTTTCTGGAATTAAAAGACCCCAAAGTGATGCCCAGCCTGAAGATGTCACAAGCCTACTGTCAAGTTGACAGAGGAAATATTAAATTTGGGCCATAATAATTAGTAAAGCTAAAATACTTATTTGCTTCTAACGTGCTTATTGGCACATACAGAGATAAGCGGTCCTTAGGAGCAGAGAGAGAGAATTTGAGACCAGATGTCCTCCCAGCTTAGCTACATCCATGAGCTCTGGAGTATCGCTCAGGCTTTTTCTAAAATGGCCATGTCATTAGCAACGTCTTTGTTGGAAATGGTAGAAAATAAATTCACGTGTGCTTCAGTGACCCTTCAGGAAAAGAAGGGTCCCAAGAGCTGAAGCAAAATACTAATATCGACGCCCCTAGATTTGGTTGTTCATGTGGGGTTCATGCCATTAGTTCTTTGTGTTGTTGGTTTAACTCTTCTTATTTCTTGGATGTCAGAACACCACAGAACCAAGGTGGAAGTAGAAAGAAGATGGGGTAGGGACTCAGTGTAAAGAAGAGGATGGTGATGGAAGTTGCTACAATGGGGCTGAGCTTTTTCTTTTTTTAAAGATTTTATTTATTTATTTGTCAGAGACAGAGAGAGCACAAGCAGGGGGAGCAGCAGGCAGAGGAAGATGCAGGCTCCCCGCTGAGCAAGGAGCCTGACACGGGACTCGATCCTAGGACCCTGGGATCATGACCGGAGCCAAAGGCAGTGGCTTAACCAACTGAGCCACCCAGGCGTCCCAGGGCTGAGCTTTTTCAAGTCATCTTTGTGTTGTGTGTAATCATTCATCACTGAGGGTCCAGATCGTTTATTCTTACAGTTGACCCAGTGTTCACTAAAACACTTTAACAAATGTATTTTTTGTGAAGTCAGAGTGCCAGGGAATTAAAGCATAATTAAGGTTCAAAGTACTGAGGGGAAACCCTTTTTGAACTTTGACCCCCTTCTCAACAGCTGAGACTGGTCTCCCAGCCTCTGAGTGCCCTCCCTTGGTCCATGCTGAAAGGACAAGGACCAAATTTCAATTTCTAAAACTCTTTTTTTTTTTAAGTTTTTATTTATTTATTTGACAGAGAGAGAGTCAGCGTGAAAGGGAATACAAGTAGGGGGAGTGGGAGAGGGAGAAGCAGGCTCCCTGCCGAGCAAGGAGCCTGGTGCCGGGCTGGATCCCAGGACCCTGGATCATGACCTGAATCGAAGGCAGACGCTTAACTGACTGAGCCACCCAGGCACCCCGCTAAAACCCTTTTATCTGTGCCTCATACAATGTGCATTCCACTTGTCATTCCATTAGCTCCTGTTTGGTCCTACAGTTCTCCCCTCATTGACTTTTTCTAATTCAACTTTCACCTAATTCCTGCTCTCTCCCCTGTGGTCTGTTGGCTAGGAGAAGCCACTCTGTTTCCTCTAGCAAGAACAGGAATCTCTTATCTGGCTCAGCCACAAGGTCTCAGAGATAACTTAGTTAACATGCATTCTCACATTCCTCATCAATAAGGCACAGATAGGTAGAATTATCTTCTCAGTGGGAGAGTCCCAGAAGCAGTGTGGAAGAAGGCTGATAAATGAGAATTAGATAATGAGAAGACAGACCAGATGGCATCAGTGGTGTGCAGTTATTTATATGATCAGTTTCCCTGTCCAGATTTGACATGGGCAGAATGTGTCACTCTAGTGACCAAGGACTTCCGTTGCTATATTTTTATAGTAATGCTTTAGTGAAATACCTGATTCCTCTCCTATTGATGATAGTTCCTAACATGCCTAATAAAAGCATGCCTCTTCCTTTCCCCACAGTTGGCTCTGAAAACCCACCATTAACGGTAATCCGAAAATTTGTACACCTATTGGACCAAAGTAACTTGGATTTCCAGGAGGAGCTGGAGGTGGCACGGTTGAGGGAAGAAGTGGTGACCAAGATCAGAGGCAATCAACAGCTCGAGAAAGATCTGAACTTGATGGACATCAAGATTGGGCTCCTGGTGAAGAACAGGATCACACTGGAGGTCAGTGCGCTCTGTGGGGCCCTCGGCTCCCAGAAGAGAGAAGGAGCTCGTGTATTTGCCCACAATACCTTTGTCCAGCTGAACTCATTAGGAATCCAGGATGTGTTGTCCACATCCACTGACCATTTTTCTCATGGTTCTCAGACCTGCAAAATTTTAGGATCCTGACCCTCATAACATATTTTGTAAGACTTCTGTACCATTCTGAAATGAAACTGATAGGAAACAAAGCATACTTACATATGTACCTTCATAATGAGACTGAGGCCTTTCCATGAATATAAAAAAGTAATTGATAATAAAAACATGGTTTTCAGCATGAAAGTACATGGGCCCAGTGCCATTAGAAGATGTGATCAAGTTGCCTGAGGCTTGGGCCTCTTCCCAGAATAACCACAGAAGGAACGAAGTACGAATAGTCGCCATGAGACTGATGCCAGTGAGTGGGGGAACTGTCTGTGATTTCATTTTCCAGAATGGAAAACAGCTCTTTGTAAAGTTCAGAATAAGCACGTTGATCTCCCCACACAGAACTGCAGTCCTAAAAAAGTCAGTGTATATTAAAATTGGGAGGAAATGTAATTTGCTTATATCTAAAACAATTAGTTTTTAGGCTCAAATAATCACAGAACTTCAACCTACATGAATGACCAGCAGGACGTTGAAAAATCCAGCCACGTAGAATGTGGAGAATTTACACAAGACTGTCCTACAAATTGCAGGACAGCAGAGCATCCCTGCCCCCACCCACTAGAAACCAGTAGTACCTTCCAGTTGTTAGGATGTTAAAAAAAAACACCTTTACGGGGCTGCCTGGTAGCTCAGGCGATTGGAGGTCCGACTCTTGATTTCAGCTCAGGTCATGATCTTGGGGTCGTGAGATCAAGCCCTGCATTGAACTTGGCACTCATCACAGCATCTGCTTGAGATTCTCTCTCTCTCCCTCCCTTTGCCCTTCCCCCCACTCACACACTCTCTCTCTCCCCCCAAATAAAAAAATGCAATCTTTAAAAAAACAAACACCTTTACACATTTCTAAAATGGCCCCTACAGAGTGAACTGCCTCCACAACACCCTTTAAGTAAATAATGCTATAGTTTTGTATCTGTATGAAACCTGCTCATTTCAGAGCTGTCTCAAACCATGTGAAAAGTATCATTTTTACCCAAGAAAGGAGATTTGTAGGGTAAGAGTTCTCTCCATGTCCCTGTTCCAGTGCCACGTCAGTTTTCAGAAAACGGGTAGGTTGGGAGGGGAATGGGAAGCTGACTTTCTGGAAACTCTGAGAAAGCTACCATGGGTCAAACATAGAGTGCCGGCTGCCACTGACTTGAGTCTGTGGTTCTGGAAACCTGGGAAATGAGCAGCTCAGGAGGCCGGCGGAGTAGTAGACTTGAACGCTCCACTCTTGTCTCTGGTCCTCACAGAGAAATAGTGAGGTAGTGCACAGAAAATAAAGAAAATGGAGCAATTTATAAAATAGGAAATGATGATTTTTTCTAACTATTAAGAAAAGTACAATTTGAATGTGTATTAAGTTTGTTTTTATTATTTCATCTAGAAAAATAGTACTTTTCTCCTTTTTAAAAAAAAGAAGTGTATTTGACAAACATGAGAATTTGTGAAGTATAATATATTCCAGAAAGTCCTTCAGAAAATGCCTTTTATAGCCTTCAACTGCTGTTT
Source organism: Potos flavus (assembly GCA_028534135.1). NCBI lineage: Eukaryota > Metazoa > Chordata > Mammalia > Carnivora > Procyonidae > Potos > Potos flavus. The sequence goes on from CM052895.1 coordinate 46,750,171, forward strand.
TACCCTACTCCCATAAAGTTGTAAACAGGAAATGCCTTGCCTTTTAAAATAAAGGCTGGTTGCAAAACACTGAATAGTAGACGTAACATGTAGCTTGTTATTCATGTGGAAAATGAAATCGTGGCAAGTTTTCAGGTCCTGAGGAATGTTTAAGATTTTTTTTAAAAGTATTCCCAATTGACGGCATTGTGGAACAGACCTAATTTTTCAATTTACTTTTTCAAATTCCAAATATTGATTACTTACTGGAAATTAAGCTAATGATTATTAAGTATATGCTCTTTAGTCTTATTACTAATAGTAGCATTTTTAGTTTGATGATAAGAATAGTACAGTTGAAGCTTTATAGTAGTGAAAAAGTGAGAAACAACCTAAACACAAAAACAATAAACAGAGAACAACAGAATTAATTTAACATGTGGGTTACATAGCCATTAAAAATAATGTTTCCAAAGGAAACATCCCAAAGGGGGGGAAAGTTGGCAATACAAGAGAGAAGACAGTAGTACGTAAAGCAGTAAAATTTTATTTGTTGTGAAATATATATACACTTTTTTTTTTTTTTTTACTTAAAGCTAGAAAAAAAGTTAAGTGATTTTTCTTCGGGGGGCTGGTAAAATTAAACTTCTTTTTTTTTTAACTAAACTTCTTGATCTTTTTTTTTTTTTAAATTCCAAGCCTGGATGGCTCAGTCCATTAACCATCAGCCTCCAGCTTAGGTCATGATCCTGGGGTCTGGGATCAAGCCCCAGTTGTGCTCTCTGCTGGTCAGGGAGTCTCCTTCTCTGTCTACCTCTGCCTGTAGCTCCCCTGCTTGTGCTCTTTCTCAAGTAAATAAACTAAAATCGTTTAACTAAATACATACATACATACATACATACTGAGCATGTGTTTAGCGAGGAAAGAGGTTTTTCAAGGAAGTAGTTTAGTTTATAAAGAACAACTCCAGCTCTCTAAAATTTTTCTAAAATTGATGTTCCTTGCCTGGCTGGTTCAGTTGGTAGAGGGTGCAACTCTTGATCTTGGGACCATGAATTCAAGCCCCATGTCGGGCCTACGTAGACCTTACAATCAATCAATCAATAATAAATAATAAAAAAAATAAAAATAAAATTGGCATTGCTCCTAGAAATCACAGAAAGTCAGTGGATAAATGAAATAGCTAACATTGATTTTAGGGGGAAAAAAAGGCTTAGAGATGGAAACAAAGCAACTGAAGTAGAAGTTTCTTGGAGAAGTAGAGAGGAAGGGAGGTACAAATTCAAACTAGCTTGAAAGAAAATCTGAATGGAAAGTAAAAGTAATCTTGGAGCGCCTGGGTGGCTCCAGTCAGTTAAGTGTCCAGCTCTTGATTTTGGCTCAGGTCATGATCTCAGGGTTGTGGGATCGAACCTTGTATCTAACTCCATGCTAGGAGGGGAGCCTGCTTGAGATTCTCTGTCTCTCCCGCCGCCCCTCTCTTCAGTCACACGAGTGCATGTGCCCTCTCTCTAAACTAAGTAAATAAATCTTTTTAAAAAGAAAAGTAAAAGGAATCTTGAACCCCCGAAATACTCACTGATGAATGTGGTGTGTAATAAGAGTGCAGACGTGCAGGTCAGGGCTACCTAAAACCCAGGGAAAGCAAGGCTGTGCAAGTACCCCTACTTTCATGTCTCCAAAGCCCAAACCCTTTGTACTACTCTACACCTTCTATAAAAATTTTCATATTATAGCCCATGACCTGCATGCAGGTATCTTGTGATCAGGGGAAGGGGACAAAATGGTGGCCATTGGGGCAACATCAAAATGAGGCAATGTCATGAACAAGTTAAATACTGTTGCTCCTTCAAACCATTGTTCGTCCCATGTTCAAGATTTATTGGTAAGAATAAAGGACATTAAATGTCTGTTAGTGAAAAGCATATGTGTGTGGAACCCCTTCCTGGTTGGCCTTTGGCTCCTTCTTTGAGCTTCTCAAAGAAAACTGTTGACACAAAAGCAGTCTTGCACAAGGCATGATTTCAGGGAAGAAAGAGGATGGGCTTCCTGCCATGACCCGCACCCCTGTGTTCTGTCTGTCCAGCTGCTAGCTCCCCCACCCCTTCCCCTCCAGGGCTCAGCATCTGCTGCTCAGCTCCCTGTCCTGGCCTCACCAAATGTCTCTCTCTTCTAATGGACAGAAATTTAGTTCCGCCCCGGAGCTTGCTTGCCAATGCCCCCTCTTCTCTCTTCTCTTCTCTGTATGTCAAAAACCATATCTTATAGCTGAAGTCTAGGAACAAAACAAATTAAAAGGGTTCAGTTTCCAGAGCCACCTCCATTGAAAATAATGGGAGGAGGAGTTAAATACCAAGACTTTTTTGTCTGCCACATATTTAAAACCAAGGTGATCTATTTACTGCGCATATTTGAGAGACTTGAATGATCGGTGCCTCACCAGTGACTTGAAGAGAAGAAAGCTGGGCTATGTGCTGTAAACCGAACTTAATCTAGTGATGTTTTAAGACTTCTTATCAATAAGGAGGTCAAGCAGCTGCCCACCCAGTCTTCCCCTTAACCTCCAGCTGGTGCTTAGTACACTTCCTTCCTTCATCCTGAAATTTTTCATACACTTATGAAGTAAGGGTGAAAACGTTGCCTTTTTAAAAAAGTTCATGGAAATACAAATCAAATCCCCCACTTTCTGCATACTAGCAATTAGGAGGACAAAAGTAAGGGGTGAAGTTCAGGCGGCCCCTCTCTAAACTGAGAATGGCCAAGAGTAAAATCATAGACCCACAAGACAGTGGGTATAACCATATGGAACCATCTGACAGCAGAACTCCAAAGGGTTTTTTTCAACCTGTGGACTAACCCTAGCTATGGGAGGATGGGGTGCTAGGACGCAAGCAGATTTAGAACCTTACTCAAAAGCTGACAGTAGTTCTTATCCCCAAGGGCAATTGGAAGTGGTGGCAGGGACCTATTTCGTTGTCAGAATGACTAGGGGTCCCTGTGGGCATCTGACGGACAGGGGTCAGGGATGCTAGAGGACCAGTGATCCAGGGATGCAGGCACAGTAAAGCATTGTATTGTCTGAAATTCCCAGAGTACCCCGCCTCAGGAACCATGGTTGAACATCCTGATGCTGGCTGCAAATCGACTCATCAACTGGAGGCTGGGCTAAGAGCTCAGGGAAGCAGATGGAAGAAGATTTAGGAAAAATAGCCTTATTGCCACCTACTCTGTGGGACAGTGACCCAGTGTTACATGGCAGAGGAGATAGGCATTCTAGAGCATTTAAGGAGTCACATCAGCAATCTTTAGAAGTTGAATAGAGTAAAAGCAAGTTGAGGATATCAGAGCGTATCCCAGTAGTAAGGATAAGTATTTCATATTGAGTGTGTGTGTACATGTGTGTTTATCAGCAAAAGATGTAAGATGTATTTTGTGCTGTGAGTCTCTGTAAAAGTATTTGGTAGACCCTTACCTAGGAGTCCTGCTCTTGTTCATGACCCTTTACGCACTTGAAGGGGACACAATAGCCTGAAATGACCTAGTGACAAGGTTTACAGCCACACCTTTTCCAAGATTCTTTTGTAAATGGAGCATGACTGATAAACTTTGTTGGGCGCCTGGTGGCTCAGTCAGTTAAGCATCTGCCTTTGGCTCGGGTCATGATCTCAGGGTCCTGGGATCAAGTCCTGCATTGGGCTCCCTGCTTAACGGGGAGCCTGCTTCTCCCTCTGCCTCTGCCTGCTGCTCCCCCCTGCTTGTGCTCTCTTTCTCTGTGTCAAATAAATAAGTAAAATCTTAAAAAAAAATTTTTTTTAATTAACTTTGTTAAATATTTAGGGGATTCCTTTCACTTCCATCTCTAATTGCTACATTGCATATTTTTTGAGAAGATCTAATTCATTCTTTAAAAGTGTATATTTTTTTTTTTTAGTATATGTGCTGCCGAAGCGAGCACTAAAAGTGTATACTTTAGTGGTGCTTAGTATATTCACAAAATAGTGCAACCATAACTTCCATAGTTCTAGAACATTCACCCTAAAAAGAAACCTGAGAGAAAATGTTCTCAAATTAGTGTGTGTGTTTTATCATGCGAACATTTCACTTCAAAAAAACAACACCCATATTCATTAACAATTACTACCTATTCTCCCCTACAGGAGAGCAACTATTAATCTACTTTCTTGCTGAACAGATTTGCCTGTTGTGGATATTTCATATGAATGGAATCACACAGTATGTGGTCCGTTGTGACTGGCTTCTTTCCCTTAGTATAGTGTTTTTAAGGTTCACCCATGTTTTAGCCTGAGTCAGTACTTCGTTCCTCTTTATTGACAAATAACATTCTATTGTATGGGTATACCACATTTATCTATCCATTCATCAGTTAATGAACATATGAGGTGTTTCCTCTTTTGGGGTATTGTGAATAATTCTGTGAGCATTCATATACACATTTTTGTGCGGACATAGGTCCTCCATTCTCTTGGATATATATATATACAGAATGGAATTTCTGGGTCATATGGTAACTCTATCTTTAACTTTTGAAGAACTATCAAAATGTTTTCTAAGTGGGTATACCATTTACATTCCCACCAGCAAGGTATGAATTGGGAAAAAGTCTATTCAAATCTTTTGCCATGTTCGATTGGGCTGCCTTTATTTTTGAGATGCAAGAGTTCTTTATATCCCTCATTCAATGTATAATTTGCAAATGTTTTCTCTCCTTCTGTGGGTTGGCTTTTTATTTCATTAGTAATGTCCTTCGAAGCTCAAAGGTTTTACTTTTACGAAGTCCAATTTATTTTTTCTTTTGTCACTAGTACATTTGGTATTATACGTAAGAAACCATTGCCTAATCCAAAGGGACAAAGATTTATGCCTAGATTTTCTTTCAAAAGTTTTATAGTTTTAGCTCCTACATTTAGTTCTTTGATCTCTTTTGAGTTAATTTTTCTTTATGGTGTGAGGTAGGGGTCTGACTTCTTTCTTGTAAATGTGGATATCCAGTTATCCCAGAATCATTTGTTGAAAAGACCATTCTTGCCCTATTGAAATGTATTGGTGCCTATATTACATCTTAAGAACAGCTAAGTACACCTTTGGAAAACAAATATTACAAAAGCCAAATTCACCTGCAAGCTGAGTTTCCTTTAACTTTCTCTATCCTTTGTTTCTTCCTAAGGGAAATGTGGAAAATTAATCTTTCCAACGCATGTGTTTCAATGTGTGTGTGAAGGACAGAGGTAAAAAAAAAAAAAAAAAAACAGCAAAATAAAAAGTAATCATTTCATAAATTTCTTTCCAGGATGTAATTTCACACAGAACAAAGCTGAACAAGAAAAAAGGTGGAGAAATGCAAATACTGAATAACACTGACAACCAGGGAATTAAAAGTTTGAGTAAGGAGAGGAGAAAAATACTAGAAACATACCAGCAACTATTTTATCTTTTACAGGTAAGAACAGTTGCTTTCACTAAAAGCTTTGGGTTGATACTATATTCCTTGTTGGTGGTTTATAACGGGTCTCTTCCCAATGTAAAGTTGTAGTCGCTGACATGTTGGAGCACCTACGAAGTACCAAGTGCTATTCTGGATGCTTCACATACGTCGTCTCTTAATTCTTCCTACAACCCTCAGAAAACAATAATTACTGTTATTCCCATACTATAGATGAGAAAACTGAGGTGCAGCCGGTAAATGGTAAGGCAAGGGTATTGGAACCCAGGCAGTTTGACTTCGGAGCCCCTGCTTCTGAGACTATGTTATATTGCAGTCATGCGCAGAGACAGTATAAGCCTAGTCATAAAATAAGCAAATGCTATCGGCCATGAAAAAATTAAAATATGTGCAAAATGGATCTTTATCTGAACCAGCCTGCCCTTCTTTTGAGAAAAGAGCCAGAGTTTGAATTAGGGCAATAGGGCATCTTTTTTATTTCATTGTTTTCATGGCATTACTACAATGTCAATGAACAGTCATTTTCCACTGCTTCCAGGGTGCAGGTGAGAACTAATTAAGTTGAACTGCTTATGGTTGGACTGTGGTAGACCAGTTATTGTTTTGGTTAATCACTGATTCACCTTATCTGCCCTACCAGCACATCCACTTAATCCCAAAGGAAAGTGAGTACGCAAGTGTTAGTGATAAACAAAGTCTTCCCTTTGGCAGGAAAACTTTCCCCAAAAAGGTGGGTCAGCAGTTCTTCCTTGAGTCAGGTGTCCCTTTGTGTAGGGAGGCTGCTGCTGTTGGCGGTGACTCCCTCAAGGCCTGAAGGCCCCTGAATCTTTCCTTGGGAACCATGATGACATTAGGTATACAGAGAACATATTACCCAAACCATGAATGGGGTGTGGTTCACCCCGTGAGAGAAGTTATGTTAATTTTAGTACAGACAAGAAGTCTCTGTCTGGAATAATAGTGGCGAGCAGGTGTAGTGCCACAGTTGGCCACGATGTGGCAGCATAGAAGGAAAATGTTAAAACAGTATTGTTCTTAAAATCCATTGCTTAACCCCAGCAAACTTTCCAGAAAGAAAGGGGGCTCCCACTGGGTAGGGAAGGGTTTTTTATCTACCCAAACTAGAATAGTGGTCATCTACCAGTTGGAAATTGAATCTTGGGCATTTATTCTTTTTGACATCCATGAACCTCCCGAATGTATGAGGCTTCTTTAGGATTTAGTTTCTAGTGTTAGATTTTGGTAGAATTTGTGTCATAAAGACAGTGCAACTGTGGTCCTTGGCCTAAGACTTGTATTTTTTTTACCTTGTTCTACATGTGGAGACCCATGAATGGAAAGGGTAAAAAGCACAGGAACGTGTTGAGAATAATGCCACGATTTTATTCCCCAAACAACCCAAAACTGCCAGTCCCAAAGCTCCACCATTCCAGTTGTGCTGAATGAAGTGTCTCTTGAAATCATGTAATTTTATTTACCTTTTCTCGGCGACATTAGCCTGAGATCATTGAGGAAACGACAGAAAAGCAAATGGTCTGGATTCCTTTGGCCTTTGAATGATGCCTTGGCAAGAAGTTTGAGCCAAGCTCAGGTCAGCTGGTAGAGGTTTTGCTTTGCGTTTGCCTCTTAAGTCTCAGCCTCCATGGAAAAAGTGTTCAGGTCATTTGGGAGGCATGAGGAGTAGGCTTTTTAGCTTTAGAGTGGGTTTCCTTTCTCATCCCATATGCTTAAGTGTGGGAGAAGAATCACTGCAGAACTGTAAAGAAAACGTTGTCCTTAGCTAGTGCTTCGTAAAGTTTCAGACAATCATGATAAGCTTGAAAGTAAACTTAAGTAGTAAAGTAAACTAGAATTTGAGTTTTCCTTCGAAACTGCACCCAATCTGCTTGAGTGTGTACTAAATGAAGACTAGTTTCCGTGTATGGAAAATTTTCTTTTCTCATCAGAAGGAAAATGAAGAATAGGGATATTTAATTTCTCTATGTAAATATTTTCCTCTATAACCTACATAGTAGTTGTTCTCCTCTACCCTCATCTGGTTGGGGTAGCTACTGGAGAAAACCTATATTCCATGAAGGCTACTGCTGCATCTCAGGAGCACCAACCTCAGAAGAGCCCTCAGGACTGCACGTCAATATTTGTTTTTTTAAATTCTTGAGTTTTAAGCTGTCTTTTTCTTTCTGTCACTTTCTTCTGCCATTTCGTCCATCAACTATCTTGACCTCACCCCTCCCTTCAGCATCCCCACTTCACTCCTACCTTCTCTCTCCTTGTAAAACATCCTAGCCCTCCCACTGTCTCCACATGTAAATGTATCCTTTTCTTTTTTCTTTCTAGTCTCAGAATATGGGATGTACTTCCTTCTGTTCATTCATCAGTCCTTCTAGAATAATCTATGGAGCTGGGCTCTTGGATCATTATTGCCAGTCTCTTCAGATACTGGATTCTATTGGCTAACCCCTCTCTTTTCTCTGTCTCTACAATAAATAGTAATATGTAGCTTGAAATGGTTAACAGTGTATAATGCACATAATTATGTTTCATAAATATAGAGTATATAAACTTAAATCCTGTTGTAACTTTATAACTTCCTATAGTATTAGTATTAGCTGACACTTTTTAAAGTTTTATTACATGTGTGATACTCCACTATATGCTTTATACATATTAAAGGGGATCGAGTACTCCTCTCTGGTTTAATAATATATTAATATACAGTTTTCGGGGGGGACTTTGTTCTTCTTCCCTCTTTTCTTTTAGACCAATCCTTTATACTTGGCCAAGCTGATTTTCCAGATGCCACAGAATAAGTCAACTAAATTTATGGACACTGTTATTTTCACACTATACAATTATGCTTCCAATCAGCGAGAAGAATATCTACTCCTCAAGCTTTTCAAGACTTCTCTGGAGGAAGAAATAAAGTATGTATATAAATATATACGTAAAAATATCAATGACTAGATCGTTTTTATGCAGCTATTTCTGACTTACTAAAATAATATTTAAATTATTCTTATAAGTTACTCATACATACTCAAGTATATCAGATTGCTTAGAAATTTCTACATCACTGTTGGTATTTCCTGGTACCAATTCTTGATAGCTTTTTTAGAACTAAATTAGCTTTTGATTTTGCAAGTAAACAGCAACTTGAAAATCAAAAGCTTTTTTGAAAGTCAGTGGAAAAAATTTAAAATTCTGCGACTAATAAAGCCATAAACATATGAGGATAACAGTCTCTGCCAAAAAGTCTTCTTTTACTTCTCATACTGAAAGTTACGTTGATTTTTGCTAATTTATTTTCTGATTCAGTTAATGTTAAAAAAAAATGTGCTTTCTTTTAATGTTAAAAAAAATATTAAAGGGTCCAAAAAAAAAAAGGAAAAATGCCCTTAGCCAACAAGACGGACCTCAGCTGCTTTCCCGGCTTCTTATAACTTGAGCTGTACTGGTTCCTATGGATCTCTGAAGCTTGTTAGTTAGGAACCTCTGCCCTCAGGGTATCTGTAAGCCAGCCTGAAAAACAGGATACATGAGAAATAGGAATGTGTGCACTGAAATAAATAAGTACTAATGAGTGACACACACAATGTAACAGATCAGAGGGATGGAGAGAAAAGTTCCAGGTACAAATGACATTGTAATAGCGATGTAACAATGTAATGGGACAGACACAGCTATACTTGTGGGGAACGCAGAATAATGTATGAACTTGTCAAATCACTAAGTTGTACACCTGAAACTAATGTAATGTATGTCAACTCTGCTCAAAAGATAATAAATAAGAAAGGGAGGGAGGTAGAAAAGTTTCGATTAGATCAGCCGATAAAGATTTTAGGGAGAGGAAGTAGTTGATCCAAATCCTTGAAGAATATCTACAGTTTTTTATAAGAAGAAATGGAAAAGGGAAATAAGGCACACTGTTCACGGAAAGAGATGGGCCAAAGTCTACAAAAGACCGTAGGATCCTTCTAACCAAAATGCAATTGATTTAACAAGTCACGAATAGGAGAGGGAACTAGACAGATAGGTTAGGCCAGACCACGGGATCCACTAAGTCCAGGCCCAAGTGCTGAGGCCTTGTTCACTTCCTTGGAAGCCCTGAGAGGTCTTCGAGCAGAGTATCGACATGGCCACACTGCGTTTTTAGAGGATTGATCTGCTGCCGTGTTTGAACAGAATAAATGGAAGCTGCACAGGTCAGAGAAATGGGGGAGTCAAAAGGAAAAAATACAGTTTGGATTTTTAACACAGTGAGTATGACCTACAGGTATAGAATGTGAGGGGGAAAATGTCCAGCCGGAAATCAGAAATCCAAGACCAGCTCCCAAGAAAGAGGTGGATTAGACACTGAGCTCAGAGGACAAGTTCCAAGGAGATGGTGGTTGAGATTGCAGGTCTGAGTGGGGTCTGAGGGTAGATTGTGTAGAAAGACGTGAGAGCGAACAGTTCCGATGTGGGGAGAGGAGCCAGCAAAGGAGACCGAGGGAATGACTGAGTAAGATGAGGACTGGGATACAGCACTCTGAGACGCTGAGGGGAAAGGGGGTGCAGAGGGAGCACGTGGTCACGTGAGGGAGAGGCTGCACGGAGGTGAAAGGGAGGCCAATCAGGGAGGCTCACAGGAGCCGGCAATCAGCAGTCAAGAAGGGCTCTCTCTGCCATGTGAGGTAGCCAGAAGCTTCCTCATGGTGCATTTGAGCACGATTTGAAGAAGTGGAGTCAGTTCATTGAATGGAGAACATTGTTTTTGCAATTTGGTAACTAGATGGGGCACAGTACTTGCACAGTGACCCCCTGGATTCTTCTTAGTGTCCGTCCACTTTCAGTCCCTTCCTGCCTTCTAGATCGAAATTAAAGCCGAGCACTTATTTTTACATCCTTGAGTCCCTCACATAATGAATGTGCATCTTACAAACGATTGCTTGCTTTTAAACCACGCCACCTTCAAGTTTCATGAAGGAGCGGAGCCCTCACAAAGTCCTTGCCCCCCAGAGAGAACATAGGCTGTTTAAAACTGTATCCATAGAGGCAACCCATTTTTTCTGGTCTGGGCTTCTTTCAGATCAAAGGTGGATCAGGTACAGGACATAGTGACTGGGAACCCCACGGTCATCAAGATGGTCGTGAGCTTCAACAGGGGTGCCCGAGGGCAGAACACGCTGCGCCAGCTCCTGGCTCCGGTGGTGAAAGAGATCCTGGACGACAAGTCCCTGGCCATCAACACGAGCCCCGTAGAGGTGTACAAGGCTTGGGTGAACCAACTAGAAACACAGACTGGAGAAGCCAGGTACCTGAGGCCGGAAGATGTTGGTTTTCAGTCATGTTTTATGATCATTCTTACATGGTTATTATAAATACTCTTAAGTTCTCTTAAAAGAACATAATTTATTGTCCAGAGGCAGTTTTCAACTGAAGAGATTCCCTCCCTCTAACATACCCATTCTTGGACTCTTGCACATCTCTGTGTGACACGGTATTTTCAACTTTCAGTACCAGTTGATCCCCAAAGGCACAAGTTCTATAATTCTCTCCCTTGGTTATTCTTTGTGTGTTTCTGAACCTAGACCTAGAAATAGTGCAGACTTCCTCTTCACCTGATGATGCATTTTTTTTTTTTTTACGGTTACCAAGTGAGTAAGTTTCCTGTGTAAGCATTACTAAGCCAGGTAGGATGGGCTTATTCTGGGTGGTAGTTTGTAGATCTAAGCAATCTCAGCTTTTTATCTTGTGCAAAAGGGTGCCTTGTGCAATCGTTAAGATACGCACAGAGAATTACATGGATGGTTCTCCCAGCACTGTTTGTAACAGCAAAAAGTTGGGGAAAGTCAAAATATTTAGCTTTGAGGAATTTGTTAAATAAATGTTTGTATAACGCATAGTAGACTTAGTAAGTGTTTGGAATAGTGGTATAGAAATATTTTTATTGGCACGGAAAAAATGTGGTATATATAGTTTTCAGTTGCAGTTGGGTACAATAAGCCATTTTCTATTAAAATACGTATACATGTATATGATATGTAGACACACACACATGCATGTAGGGTCCGTATGGAAAATGTATACGTATCAACTCTATTATACCTATGTATAATAGGTGTGTTAGGCCCGCATATACAGATGTATAGAGTAGCACCTAGAAAGTTATGCACCAGGATATGAAAGATGGTTGTCCCTGGGTTGCTATTGTGTTCTTGTTTGTTTATATGCAATTTTTTTCTGTAATGAACATATTGCTTTTTTGTAATTAAAAAAAGGGGTGCCTGGGTGGCTCAGTGGGTTAAACATCCAACTCTTTTTTTAAAAGATTTTACTTACTTATTAGACAGAGAGACAGCGAGAGAGGGAGCACAAGCAGGGGGAGTGGGAGAGGGAGAAGTGGGCTTCCCACTGACCAGGGAGCCTGATGTGGGGCTCGATTCCAGGACTCTGCAATCATGACCTGGGCCGAAGGCAGATACTTAACCGACTGAGCCACCCAGGAGCCCCAGCATCCAACTCTTGATCTCAGCTCAGGTCTTGAGCTCAGATCTTGATCTCAGGGCTGTGAGTTCAAGCCCCATGTTGAGCTCCATGCTGGGGAACCTACTTAAAAAAAGAGAGAAAATTAGCTGGATCTGTATCATTGAGTCGCCTGTTATTTTGCCAGGAGAGTCCCAAGAGAGAGCCTGGAGTCCCCCTCCTTCACCAGTGGCAGAGGGACTGCCCGGGCACATGGGGGCTTGCCTCAGTTGGCAAACATTTTGTCCCTGAGGTCAGTGGGTGACATCCGCTTCACTGTACAAAGCTTGATTGTAGAAACAGCTTGGCAAGGACACAAATACGTGTCGTTAAGCCCCCATTAATTGAAAGCCTTTGTTGTGTTTTCAGCAAGCTGCCTTATGATGTGACCACCGAACAAGCTCTAACATACCCAGAAGTGAAAAACAAACTGGAGGCATCCATTGAGAATCTGAGAAGGGTCACCGACAAAGTCCTCAACTCTATCATTTCTTCCCTTGATCTCCTGCCGTAAGTTGTACATGTAGCGACTTGAACCTTCCCTGAAAGTTCTTGCAACACGATGAGAAATAAATTCTCGCAGTCAAGATAGGTGTTTTCCCTCATGCTGTTTTAATACGATTTTAAAAGCTTGCCTGCATTTGCATTTGAAATTCATAACTGTTCTGCAAAGAGGATACACTAAAAACAGTGCCCAGTGACTCTCATCAGCGAAGGTCCTATGATTCTGTTACCATCTCATTTTATGTTTAATTTTTAAGAAAAGTGCTCCGCTGTGGTTGACAAGAACAACTGCTTTGTGTTTCTTTCTCACTTAGCCTTTTCCCATTCTTTTCTTTTGTCATCTGTTCTACATGTAGTTATGGATTGAGGTATATAGCCAAAGTACTGAAGAATTCGATCCATGAGAAATTTCCTGATGCCACAGAAGATGAGCTATTAAAGGTAGATTTTCGAGGGTCATCTCTCCATAGCTTCTCTTGGGGGCGTGAGCCAGAATAATTACCAGCATAACATTTTGTGAGATTTTTTTTCCCCCCTCCATATGACTTTTTATAAAAATCTGCAGGTCTTCTGTTTTGAATGACTGTCAAGGTTATTGATGATGCCGAAATTACTTTAGAGATCTCACACAGTATTGAGATTCTTTATAGTAGTGCATTTGGGGACAGTGTGCTCTGATTATGCTAGGTTTCACCAAGAATAATTTGATTAACTATATTGGTAATGTGGGACTGTTTTCACTACCTTTACAGAACTCGTTTTTAGGATTCAGATCAGAAAATGATCTTTCTGAAGATCATTGAATGAAATGGCAATGAATATTTACCTCAATTCTTAACAGTCTAAAACCCTTGAGTTTCTCTTAAAAACAGTCTATTCCTCTGCATTCCTCCAGATTGTGGGGAACCTCCTGTACTATAGGTACATGAACCCAGCTATCGTGGCTCCTGACGGCTTCGATATCATCGACATGACTGCCGGAGGTCAGATCAATCCCGACCAAAGGAGAAACTTGGGGTCAGTGGCCAAGGTTCTTCAGCACGCGGCCTCCAACAAGCTGTTCGAAGGAGAGAACGAGCATCTCTCCTCTATGAACAATTATTTATCAGAGACCTATCAAGAGTTCAGGTGAGAGGGGTCTTTACTTTTGGAGAAACTTGCAAGAGGATGAGGAAGAGTCATGTGTGTTCTGTACCCAGAAGTGAAGTTGGGGGTGAGGGACGGGAACCTCAGGGGACGGCGTGCATCTCTTGTTCTTGCTGACGTGGCGGGGAAAGAACGGACTGGGTCCCTTCTGTCTGGGGCTCCCCATCCCACCCATGCCCCCAGTGCCTCTGCCACCCTGAGTCATCCCCAGATGTTTGATTTCTCCTGTGGACAGAATGAAGCCTTTATTCTTCCTAGTGTGCTACAGGCTTAGAGGACTTAAAATAACAGAAGAGCTGATTTCTTCTTCATTGAACTTAAGAAGAGGAGATTTGGTTCCGTTTTCTTTAAGAATGCGTCCAGTGAGAAAGAACTTGCTTATCCACAGCAGACAATAGGACACTGAATATTCGGTTTTCAAAAGGCTGGGGAAATCCAGCTTTTATATTTGTTGAGGATTGTATAGGAGTATGTTCTATTCTTTAGCCTCTGTTGTTACCCATGTAAGACTTAGGTCTGTTGCCTTGATAGGCATTTCCAAATTCTATCACTGATCTTTCCATGGGAACATGGAAGGCGTGTGTCCGGTAGGAAGATCCATTCCCCCTGAAGCTCTCTGAGGAAGCACACTGAACTTGGCTTCGTTTTTTTCTCCTGTTGCCATTCAATGGGTTGGTTGTAGAAATAAGACATAAATGCAGCCTCTGTAATTGCTCACTTGGAAAATTGATATCCCACTCCTCTGTTTCCCTTTGGAAGAGTAAATTATCTGCTCATAAAGGTAGTTCAGGATCATTATTCTCTATTTAGAGTTGTGGCCTCTTGTGAGAAAATTCCCTCCAAATCCTCTTACTACAGGAAGTTTTGGTATCTCAAGCTGCTAATTTTAGTTCTTCTCACAGAGGAAAAATGTACTATTTCTTACAAATCCTTATCTGCTACTACAGCTTCCTTTTACTTCCGTTTTTCTCAGATTATTCTTATCAAACATCTGTGGTTCCAGCTCTTCTTCAAAAAGAAACAAAACCAAAGTCCCCCCAACTTCCTTTTAAATTTGTATTTTTTCCTCTCACACTTGTATTTATCCTATGTGTTCCTCAGCAACCTATTAAAAGTGTAGGAAGCCAAACTGTGAAAAAAGTGTAGAAAGACCAACTGTCACATGGAAACGTGCTCCTCTCCCATGCCAACACGGCTGCCTGCCATTTAACCTCTTGAGCCTTGGGCTGGGAAGGTAGAGGCCTTTTTGGTGTATAAGCCTTGGGTACCCTCAGGAGATGCACCAAGGGTAATTTCAGGCATGTGAAAATTTACTGCAGGGGCACCTGGGTGGCTCAGTCTGTTAAGTGTCTGACTCGATTTTGGCTCAGGTTATGATCTCAGGGAGAGTCTCTCTCTGCGCCCCACCCCCCCAGCCCTGGGCACACGCTCTCCCTCTCTCTCTCTCTCAAATAAATAAGTCTTTAAAAAAAAAAATGGATTCTCTCTCCTTCTCCTTCTGTACCTCCCCACTTGCACTCTCCCTCTTAAAAAAAAAAAAAAAAAAAAAAGAAAGGGGCGCCTGGGTGGCTCAGTCATTAAGCGTCTGCCTTCGGCTCAGGTCATGATCCCAGGGTCCTGGGATCAAGCCCCACATCGGGCTTCCTGCTCCGTGGGAAGTCTGCTTCTCCCTTTTCCCTCCCCTTGTTTGTGTTCCCTCTCTTGAAAGAAAAAAAAAAAGAAAAGGGAAGGGGAAGGAAAGGAAAGGGAGAGAGAAAGGAAGGGGAGGGGAGGGAAGAAAGAAAATTTACCACCTTGTAGAATGAAATACCTTCTCTATCTATACAAGAGAACCTAAATCGTGATCAGAGCCCCTGGCTTTCTTGAACTCCCTGTCTAAATGTGCTATTATTTAAAGAGGAGACTTTTTAGAATCTGATTACTGGGGGAATGGGACATGGTACATATTAGTGTGTTTAGCATTAACAGTTTTTCCATAGTCAGCAACTGTGTTTGAATCAACTAGGAGTAGACTAGGCTTAACTTGAATTTCAGTCACTTTGGCGACAGAAGCTCGAAGGGTTATTAGGCCCAGGAACTTATGCCATTTAAAGGAGCACATTTGGATGCCTGGGTGGCTCAGTCAGTTAAACATCTGCCTTCAGCTCAGGTCATGATCCCAGGGTACCGGGATAGAGCCCTGTATTAGGTTCCCCGCTCAGTGGAGAGTCTGCTTCTTCCTCTCCTCCCTGCTTGCACTCTCTCAAAAAAAATAAATAAAATCTTTTTTTTGTTTTTTTGTTTTGTTTTGTTTTATTTATTTATTTATTTATTTATTTGACACACAGAAAGAGATCACAAGTAGGCAGAAGGGCAGGCAGAGAGAGAGGGGGAAGCAGGCTCCCCGCTGAGCAGAGAGCCCGATGTGGGGCTCGATCCGAGGACCCTGAGATCATGACCCGAGCCGAAGGCAGAGGCTTTAACCCACTGAGCCACCCAGGCGCCCCTAAATAAAATCTTTTTAAAAATAAAGTAGCACATTTGATAAATTGCTGCCTAGATTATTTTCTCTAGAAAGACTTGATTCTTAGATCAAAGACTATCCGTCTTGACATTTTTGTCTAAATTTCAGGGCATCTGTTGTCAAAATAACATTTTTTAAATAATCTGCCCATAATTTGGCTACATTGAGACACTAGCAGAACATGAGGCTATGTTGCTCTCTCTGTTCCTGCTCGAGGAGCTGGGTCCAACATATGGAAACAGGGACTCAGCTTCTGTAGTTAGGAGCCATTCTGGAAGATTCTGTAACAAGCCCCCCCCAACACACACACACACACACACACACACACACAGACACACAGACACACACACAGTTGGGGATGGAGAATAAAGCACTAGTCATAGTTCATGACTTCCTCAGTGTTTTGACAAAGCTTTTTACCTCAGAAATTTGAACTCTATCTTAAGCATTTGTTTTCTTTGTTAGGAAATATTTCAAAGAAGCCTGTAATGTCCCTGAGCCAGAAGAAAAGTTTAATATGGATAAATACACAGATGTGGTGACAGTCAGCAAACCAGTCATTTATATTTCAATTGAAGAAATCATCAGCACACATTCAGTAAGTGGGGTCTTGGCACGTTTCAGATGCCGTTTTCTTGAAAATGCTTAGTCTCTACGGGGCTTCCTGTACGCATGTGCTAATAATACTCATACTCAGAATCCTAAGAAACCTTCGATTATTTATTCCCTGACTTATACATAAATAAGATTCCTTTTCCCAAACGAGTCACGTTTACTTTTTACGTGGTGCGTTTATTCCCTCTAGTGCATAATAAAACTCCTCCCAAACCAGCCAAGTTATTTCTTACATGATCTGTTGACAAGGTCAGACTGTGCATGTGAAGTTTAAGTCCTGAGCAGAGATAGGCCCTGCTATTTCCTCCACCCACCAGGGCTACACTGCCTGAACCCCCACACTATTTCTCTTCCCCTTTGTAGAATCTTCCCAGCTTTTTTCCACTAAAATTCTGGGATAATGAGAATATTCTCTCTCTTCTAATGTTGGACATAGAGAGAGGGGAAAATAGGCTGTTCAAGGTTAGGAAAGAGAGGACACCCCACCCAACATTAGCTGCCTGCAAAGGATCATTTCTATTGTTCTGGAAAACCCCATCTCTCAAAGGCAGTTTCATGGTCTGTGGTATGTCACGTCTCCATCCAGATGGCGTGCAAACATCACCACCATCAGCCATAGAAGGAATATTAAGCATCTGTTGGGGTCAGGGCACTTAGCTCAGCATGGGAAAGCCTTACATGGCTCCTTATATTTAAAATAAAAAGAGAGGCTAAGTGTTGAGAGTTTCTTTGGGTTGGTTTGTTTGTTTGTTTGTTTGTTTGAAGACCAATTGGAACACATTTCCTGAAAAACCTGGTTCCTAAAAGATAACCTTTTTGAGAATTGCTTATCTTCTCCAAGAGAAATCTTAGGGACGTGTTAGAAACGCACTCCAGACCTCTCAAATCAGAGCTTACATTCTACAAGAACCCAGGTTCTGCAGAGACACACTAGAGGTCAAGAAACCCTTATTAAGGGTATACCCAGTTTGGATTACCCACAACTAGGAGGAAAGCATAACAAATATGTACCTCCAAAAGGTCTTGTCCTGCCCCCGATCAAAGCAGATACACTAACAGTTGGCAAAATTGGCTGCTAAAATTTCAGTCTGTGTTATCAAGCTTTTCTAACAAACTAAAGCTTGAATACCTATTTGGAAGAAAGATTGGATCTACTTTTGATTTCCTTCTTTCAGGGTTGGAACAAGGAACCTCCCTGACATTTGCAACAAGTTCTCCATGAGTATTTGGAGTGACCTTAATCAAAGGCAGGTCTGAACGGCCAGCCAAAGGAGTGAGTTGGTTGAGCAAATGAAGAGGCTATACTTCTTTTCTCTACATATAAACACTCAGAATCATAGAACACGTCCAGCAATGCAACATTTGCAAAATTGCTCTAATGAGCAAGTGGAGTCATTCATATTTGAGCAACCACTGTTGTCTATTTTTATGGTAGATTATCCATCTCAAAAAAATGTCCACATGCTGGCTACACATTTGTTGAGGGCAGTATCTTCCTGCAGAAAAAATGGTGGGGAGTTCTCTTTTAGAATGAGACATTCTTTCCCAGGGATAGCAGGGGGAAAAAAATGTTACTGTATTAATTTAGACTGTTACTGTTTAAGGAGAAATCATCAGTTCTTTTGTTAACAAAAATTGGAAACAGAGGATTCTATTTTCCTGGGAAATCTAGCTTGTGACCAGCTTGGATTTTCTTCATGTGTTAAGTTGGACGCAGATGTAAAACGTGGGAGTATTGTAATTGCAGAGAAAGACTATCCTGTTTATGGTCTGTCTCAAACGAGGAGGTGTCCCCATGTACACAGAAGCCTCGCATCAGCTCACCCCCCCAGCCTGTGGCCCCCTGTCCTCTAAGGAACATGGAGACCCTCAAAATAAGCTCTCCAAAGAGACATTTTCAAGAAGTTTTTTATGTTCTGTAATTACCAGAATAAAGGGTCAAAGCTAGCTGCCTAAATTCTCACTCCCCAGAGACAGCAGCCAAATCAGCTCTCCTGTCTCTTCAGAAAACGAGAATAGGGGCGCCTGGGTGGCTAGGTGGGTTAAAGCCTCTGCTTTCAGCTCAGGTCATGATATCAGGGTCCTGGGATCGAGCCCTGCATTGGGCTCTCTGCTCAACAGGGAGCCTGCTTCCCCCTCTCTCTCTGCCTGCCTCTCTTCCTACTTGTGATCTCTCTCTTCTCTGTCAAATAAGTAAAAAAAAATCTTTAAAAAAGAAAACGAGAACATAAATTTATCCTTTATTTTGTTCTGTCACTAATGTACCCTCCTCCAAAAATATACATACTACCATTCTAGATGTCACTATGTCATTTTATCACCTTCATTACTTATGTAATGCCTTTCTTTACTCACCTCGGATCCTCCTGGAGATTGCGTAGCAGAAGAAACACCTGGTACATCCGGGTCTCAGGCCAAGAGACCATATGGGCGTTTCTGTGATCCCTACCCTTGAAAGATCTTCAATGCCAGGCAGATTAAAATAGCTGGTAGTGGTGATTTTTTTTTATATAGCCATAGTGTTTGACTACTGCATAATTTTTATGTGAAGTGATATGGAAATGCACTTCCAGTTTACTACCAGTATTAGCCAAGAGACTTCTGCCTCCTTGTAGGCTCTTTCCTCCCCAACTTTGACCTTTTCGGTCAAGGTGGACTGGAGCACAGGGATTGAGTGGTAGAAGGCTGCTCTGAGGCGTATCTCACAAGATCTTGCTGAAAGAGAGTTTGTGGACACCTTTCACAAAGCTCCAATTTCTTCGTGTAAAGTAGACACTTACCTCTAAGATAATATTGAAAACTCTGTCTCCCTGTGGTCTCTAATTTCAATAAATGTCAAACTTGTAATTAAGATTCCAACAGTAGAGGCGCCTGGCTGGCTCAGTCGGTAGAGCATGGGACTCTTGATCCTCAGGGTCATGAGTTCAAGAACACCTCACATTGGGCATAAAACTTACTTTTAAAAAAATATAAAAATAAGAATCCCAAACAGTATTAGAAGAAAGTTATCTTGAAAACTGGCAAGGTAACTTGATGTAAAAATGGTGGCACTTACAAATTTACTTTTAATTTTTTGTGTCTCTGTGTTTATTGCTGTCTCTATAAAGCTCCTGTTGGAACACCAGGAGGCAATTGCACCTGACAAACAGGACTTGCTGAATGAACTACTGGAATCTCTGGGAGAGGTACCTAGTGTGGAGTCTTTTCTTGGTAAGAGCTTCTGCCTTCCACTTACTCTGTGGTTTGTGTTTAGTTTTTCAGTTTTCCTATATTAGATCAAAAAAATCTTAATACATAACCTTACTTAAGAAGATAACTACACTAGCCCCTTCCTACATTGAGTTCTGTAATTCATAGTGTCCTAGATTACAAAGCAATTAGATATTCTTTTTTTTTTTTAAGATTTTATTTATTTATTAGAGAAAGAGATCACCAGTAGGCAGAGAGGCAGGCAGAGAGAGAGGGGGAAGCAGGCTCCCTGCCGAGCAGAGAGCCTGATGCGGGGCTTGATCCCAGGACCCTGAGATCATGACTTGAGCCGAAGGCAGAGGCTTTAACCCACTGAGCCACCCAGGCGCCCCAGCAATTAGATATTCTTGAAAATAAGCTCTAGATGGATCAAAAGGGATTAGTCAACCTGTATCATAAAGAAATCTTTAAAGAGCCAAATTTATTACAAATTCCTTGCTGTGTTTTATAAGGATTTCTTTTATTAAGTTCTCTCTTTTAGTAATATTTTCATGTTTTAAGTTTCTGTGCCCCATGTTATTTTAAAGTTCAAATCAGAGATTTTTTAAGGGGTGACTGGTTGGCTCATTCAGTGGAACATGTGACTCTTGATCTTGGAGTTGTGGGTTCTAGTTCCACTTTGGGGGTAGAGAATATTTAAAATCTTTACGAGAGCAAGAGATTTTAAAAGCCTCTTGCAACATATTAGAATGTGTTTTCTTTTGTTTTGTTTTATGAAGACCATTATCCCTGTCCAACTGAGCCTTCTTTCCCATAGAACCTTTATCTTGCATTGCTGATGCCAACACAATGAGTGAATGGTAAGAATAACAATGTTTTATTTCTGCAGGGGAAGGAGCGGTTGACCCCAATGACCCTAACAAAGCAAATACACTAAATCAACTCTCAAAGATTGAGATTTCCCTTTATTTGACAAGCAAGTACGACCTAGGGGACGGCGAAGCTATAGATGGCCAAAGCCTCATGATAAAGTAAGTTTGGGGCATAACGGGCACATTGTGTCTCTGTCTGTGCATCTTAAAACATGTAAATTTAAATAGGCTGAGTCCCCAAATAATTCATTTTGATGTATCTAAATATCAAAATATGTTGTTTATTCATCAAACATCTGACCAAAGGATAATAAACTACTTATCATTTAAGAGGGAACTAAATACTATAATAGTTTATAAAGCCTATCTTGTTTTTCAGTTTTCCATGTAGCAATTTGATTCCTTTCTGCTAAGAAACAAAGTGATTAATTCTGCCTCTAAAAGTCCTTAGGTAACTGAAGGGAAATAACTGTTTCAGAGTGGTAAAAAGATTAATGAGGAAATACTCGAAACCATATTTAATGTCTGGTATCCAGTGTTGATATAAAAGGCACACCATGGTAAGACCTAACACTGTCATTTGCTTTATTAACCTTCTTTCCTATTACACTAAGCCCAGATATGCTTACCAGCTTTAATTTATACCCTACTTCCTGCCTCCGAGGATTTACAATGAAGCATTCATGCTTTTATACTGTATTATTTCCATCAAGGCCTCTGGATGTTCCACACCAGTCCTTTACACACGGAGTAGGAAAGAATGAGATCCATCACCATAAATCAAAACACCATAAGCCAAAACATAGGCTCATCAAACAACACAGTTTTTAAGAACTTAAAAACAAAAGTATGCATGTTAAGTCAGTTGTGTATTAGACTGAAGTGGAGAATGGAAGTGGGGCCAAAATGGAATAAGTACGTATTTAAATAATACTTCACACATTACTTCCAAGTTACATGTTGTGAGTTCTGAGGTGGTTTTCATTTGTAACGAGAACCTTCCTTTCTGCCCCTGACAGGATTCAAACAGCACTCACCTCCAGTTAATTTTTTTCCAGCTTTTCATCATCATCCATTAAAATGGCAGAAAAAAAAACTTAGTGTCCTGTGTTGCCACCTGTGCTTCTTCTCTTCGGCTTCCTTAGTTTGTCCTCAGATCATCTAAGGCCTCACCTGTATTCATATAGCAAATCTTTAGTACCTGCTCTGTGTCCATGGCCCTGGCTTGCTGCTGGGGCTACAGCCATAGCAAGCCATTAACGGTCTCTGCCCTCCGGGGGTGTGAAGTCTGCTGGTGGAGAGCAGGACAGAGGCCAAGCCGCAGTACTCTTACACAACCTTGCCCTCAGAAAGAGTTGAAGGCAGTTCTTAGACTACTGAATAGCAAGTCCGATTGAATTTGCAGAGAGAAAACACAGGGCAGGGCAGCAGAAACAAGAGGGGAAACTGTGCAGTCTGTTCTTTGGGTTCCTCGGGGACAGTGACAATTATAAAGGTAACTGGAAATGCGGATCGTACAGTTCTGCCATACAAATTAAATGAGGCCAAGCAGCCTATGATCTCATACGCTTTGTCCTTAGGAGTAATGGGAAGAAATTTTCTCATAATTGGTTTGGTCTGTTATTTGAACATCATTTTCTAAAGGCCGTCAACTGAAATATGTGCATTAATGAATGGAAATCACAATGTGGGCAGTCTAAAATGTCAAATAATTCCAATATCCTGTATTTATATATATTTATACTTATTTCTGAAGAGTCTCCATGGGTCTGCAAACTTTCAGAATTCATTTTTTTTTTTTAAGATTTTATTTGACAAAGAGAGAGCACAAGTAGGCAGAGAGGCAGGCAGAGAGAGAGGGAGAAGCAGACTCCCCGCTGAGCAGAGAGCCCCATGCAGGGCTCAATCCAAGGACCCTGAGATCATGACCTGAGCCGAAGGCAGAGGCTTTAACCCACTGAGCCACCCAGGCGCCCCTGGAATTCATTTTAAAAGCAGAACCACTATGGTGAGTGCTTTGAAATGTGTGAGCCTGATGATTCACAAACCTGTACCCCTGGGGCATATAATACATTATATGTTAATAAAAATAAATAAAATAAAATAAAAGCAGAACCATACAAGTCAGGCCTGTTGGGTAGCCATATGTCTTAGCTAGAGAAACCCGGTTCATTGTCCTACCTGCCTCAGCCCTTGGGGGCCTGTGTTGCAGCTCCCCACTGTGCGCTGCAAACAAGTGCTAAGTAGAGCCACTCGTTTTTTCTTATTGTGGTAAAATACACATAACACAAAATTTACCATTTTAACCTTTTAAAGTGTACAACTCAGGGGCACTTAGTACATTCAGAGTGTTACACAACCATCACTACTTTCTAGTCCCAAAACATTTTCATCACCCCAAAAGTAAACCTCACACCCATTAAGCAGTTACTCCCCACCGCCCCAGGACATCTTTCCCAGCCCTGCTGCCTAGTCCCTGGTCCCTGATCCCTGATGCTTTCTGTCTCTGTGAACTTGCCTATCTGGGTATTTCATATAAATGGAATCATACACTGTGTAGCCTTTAGCCTCTGGCTTCTTTGACTCTGCACAATGTTTTTGTCTGGATAATACTCCATTGCATGGAAATACCACATTTATCATGGATATTTGGGTTGTTTGCACCTTCTGACTATTGTGAATAGTACCGCCATGAACACCAGTGTGCAAGTTTTTATTTGAACACCTGTTTTCGGTTCTTTGGGATGTAAACCTAGGAGTGGAATTGCTGGGTCTTAAGGTGATTCTAAGTTTAGCTGTCTGAGGAACTGCCAAACTTCTCTCACAGTGGCTTTACCATTTTATATTCCCACCACCAAGGTATAAGGGTTCCAAATTTTCCACATCGTCACTAACACTTAGGTTCTGTTTTGCGTTATTGTTACAGCCATCCTAGTGTGTATGAAGTACCATCTCTCATGGCTTCGATTTGCATTTTGCTGATGATTAATAGCATTGAGTGTCTTTCCGTGTCCTTGTCAGCCATTTCTATACCCTCTTTGTAGCAATGTCTACTCAAGTCTTTTGCCTGGTTTTTAATTGAATTGTTTGTCTTTCCGTTGCAGAGTTCTTTTTTTTTTTTTTAAAGATTTTATTTATTTATTTGACAGAGAGATCACAAGTAGGCAGAGAGGCAGGCAGAGAGAGAGGGGGAAGCAGGCTCCCCGCTGAGCAGAGAGCCTGATGTGAGGCTCGATCCCAGGACCATGAGATCACGACCCAAGCCAAAGGCAGAGGCTTTAACCCACTGAGCCACCCAGGCACCCCGTCCATTGCAGAGTTCTAAGCATTTCTTCTATATTCTGGATAGTAGACCCCCTACCAGATTTATGATTTGCATATATTTTGACCCCTTCTGCGGGTTGTCTTTTTATTCTCTTGGTAATATCCTTTCATGCACAAAAGTTTTTTAACTTGACAAAGGACAGTTAGTCAATTTTTTTGTTGTTACTTGTCCTTTTGGTGTCATGTATAAGAAATCATTGCCCAATCCAAGGTCATGAAGATACACTCCTATGTTTTCTTCTCAGAGTTTTATAGTTTTTGCTTTTATATTTTATTTTTTATTTTTATATTTTATATTTACGTGTATTATCCCTTTTGAGCTAATTTTTGTGTTTGGTGTAAGACAGTAGTCCAACTTCGTTTCTTTTGCATGTGGATGTTCATTTGTCTTACCACCATTTCTTAAAGACACTATTTTTCTCAAATGAATGTTCTAGTTACCCTTGTCGAAAGCCAGTTGACCACACATGTATGCCTTTCTGGGCTCCTCATTCTATTCCATCCATCTATATGTCAGTCCTTATCCTAGTCCCACATTGCATTGATCACTGTAGCTTTGTAATAAGTTTTGAAACTGGTAAGTCCTCCAACTTGTTCTTTTTCAAGAAGCCTTTGGTTACTTGGGGTTTCTTGCAATTCAGTGTGAATTGTAAAATCAAGTTTCTCGTTTCTGTAGAAAGGGTTTTGGGCAAGTGTTGTAATAATTCTTGATAATCCACTGCTTTCCTAGACCTCTGGGGTCTAGATAGCCTTCCTCTGGGCATACTTTGAGATCCTGCTATAGGCAGAGCTCTTCACTAAGCAGCCCAGTCAGTGGTCAGTGTGGGATGAAAACCTGAAACAAAGATTCCAAGTAGCCTTCTGTGAAAGTGGAATTTGCGTATTGCCCAAAAGATTCAATAGAATTAGCTCCATGATATTAGGCAAACCTTACCTTCAAAGACATTATACTTTAGATATATATTTGAAAATCTTGTTAATAATAGATAATTATAAAATGTGTCAGTGATAGCAAGCTTAGAGACCATCTAGTCCACATCTGTATCTTTGAGGTGAGGAAATTTAAATCTGAAATTATGGCAAGCAAGTAGCTAGTCACTGACATGCTTTAAATTCATAAGCCCTTTATCATGGATATTCTATTAATAGATACTTGAAATATCGATTTGAAAACTCAAACACAATACATAGTTCTTGAAGATCTCCATTACAGAACCAAATTTAACTAAAATCAGACAACGCCTTTAGAAGTTAGTGCGAAATGGATAATCATGGAATGCAGAGCATTTGGAATATGAAAATACTCGGCTTTTCTCTATCAAAAACAAAACAAAACTATTTTGCTTCCTCCTTAAACAGGTTGTGTTTTTAACTTTCAGAAATGTCCTCTTATGATTAATTACAAAACAACTAGCCTTACAGTGATGAATAACTCATCTCCATGGGGGCATCTGCCATAGAAGAATTTGAGACATTGTTAATCCTTATGCTTGTAAACTTTATATTATGCTAGCTTTGTAATTCTTAGTAATTCAGTGAATATGATAGCAAACACCTGCGTAATGCTTACCAGGTGACAGGGACTATCTTATAGATACAGATAGATAAAAATATATATGTGTATTAGATACCTATATATTCCATTATATATATATATATATATAATATTCCAGATATCAATATATATATAGAGAGAGAGAGAATATATATATATATATATATAAATTTGTCATGTTATACTCTCAGCAATCATAAGAGGCAGAGGTTATTACCTCTGTTTTACATAGAGGCACAGAACAGACAAAAACTCTTTCCTAGGTAATATGGCTAGTAAGAGGAGAATAGGTTCACACTCAGATGATCTTAACTCTTCCAGGGCCTGCCCTCTTGATCACAAGATTTTATACCTCATTGAGGGCAAGGCCACTGCTCTTTGTACCCTCTTTGTAAATCTTAGAATAAATCATGAGAATGATAGCAGGGCAGTTACTTTGTAACTGATGCTGGGGGATCTTTCCAGGCCAGCGAGAAAGACTGACCGATCGATGGGAAGGACCTGAAGGCACAGACAGAAGCAGGAAGAACACTGTGTTTCCCTTCTGTAGGTGTATGGAATAAGGATCCTCAGTTTGGGCTTTTGCCATTTTGCCAATACTACCAAACTTGGTGATACCGAAAGAACAAACCCGAAAATCCTGATTGAGGCCTCCTGGGGAAACCTGGAATTACAGCCTCAGTCTGGCCCTTACTGGCCATAGAACTCTGAGCAAGCCACCTCAGCATCAGTTTCCTCATCTCTAAATGGGGAAGAGGGCAGATGAAGAGGGGAAGGAAGGGATACGATGAGGCAAAGAAGGCATGTATTAACACTGTATAAATTACAGAAAACTACACAGTCGTAAATCTCTCTCATTATAACTCATGATTCCACTTCAAACATGTGATCTCTGGGGCTCCTGGTGGGCTCAGTTCGGAAAGCATGGGATTCTTGATCTCAGGTCATGAGTTCAAGCCCCATGTTGAATGTAGAGCTTACTTTAAAAAAAAAAAAGTGATCCTCATGACCTTTTTAAGCTTGTTTTTCTACCGAAGTATGCATGTTTCAGTAGAAGGCAGCAATTGTGGGTTTAACCAAACTTAGCTGCCTGGGTGCTTCAATTGTCATTTCTCAGGAACTTTTTTTCCTATCCCATGATTCAGTTGAGAAATCTATCATCTCACCTGAAAGACTTCTTTGCTTTCGGTACAAACTCGCATGGGCACTAAATGGCTAAGGTGATACTTGATGTCTGGTGATAAAAATGTAGAATCATGCTAGAAGAATTTTAAACAACTGGAAATATTCCTTAGATTGCACAAACATGAATTCCTTTTCAAACTTGGACAAACTGTAAGGCAGATGGTGGGGCAGGGGCTCAGAGATGCTACTGGTCAGAGCATCATCAAAGATGCCATAGGAGTGGAATGGCCAAGTCTAGGGGGCCACGCCAACATGCGGTCTCCTTTACCAACAATAGGACTTGAACACAGCTGCAATGAACAAACTCCCCGCTGTATTTTTTTTTCTTTTAATTCTTCCTCAGAATTAAGGCCCTTGGTTTGATTGGCCTATCTTACCTATTGTTTGAACAGCCAGGGAGCCAGTCCTCCACCCAGTTAGTTGATTTATGGTGGTTAGACCACATCTAGAATATTGTGTTTGCGTTGGGGTGAGGAGGGGACACGTCTTAAGATCATTGGCACACAGATGGGAACAAAACTGTGAACTCTGTTTCAATCTTATTGTGAAGAGGCTTAAGGAACTAGAGGTTTCGCTTGCAAAAAGAAAGGAGTGGAAGAGGGAATGGGGACACAATTTGGGCCCCTCTCTGCAGATTTGTGAGGGGCTGATGATATGGAAAGTGAATTCAACTTGTTTTTTGCAACTCTAGAAAATAGTATAACTTCTTTCTTCTTCTCGAGCCTCTAACGTCTTAGTTGCCTCATTTGTATAATCAGGGGTTGGACTGTTTCCCAAAGGTTCCCCTCAGTGCTGAAGTCCCATGACTAACCAGGTCCAGTGAGTGGGATTCACTGGAAGGCAGGCCTCTCAGAGTGAACTTCCTGTGTAAGAATGGAATGTTCCAGTGTTGCACTCGCCAAAATAAATTCAAAACGAGCCACACAAGAAATCACATTTTAAAAAGAAACAGGTGAAATTAATTCCAGTCTATTTAATCCAATTTATTGAAAATGTCATTACTTCAATATGTAATTAGCGTAAAACAATGTTAATTTTTTTCATATTTAAACATTCATAATGTGGCGTGTGTTTTACACGTGTAACACATCTCAGTTTAGACTAGCCATGTTTCAGGTGGTCCATTGCTACCGGTGGCCAGTGGCTGCCATCTTGGGCAGCAGAGCTTTGATGACCATGTGGATGCTTACCACATGTCAGGCCCTAGTGAGTGGCTTTACATGTGACTTTTCATTCAGTCCTAAGTCCTCTGAGAGATTCCGATTCTATAAATGAAAAAACAGACACATTGGGATTATATAAATTGCATAAGTCCACACAACTAGCAAGCCACAGGAGCCCCAAATGGACCTTAGATCTGTCTGATCCCAGTGCCCTTAACCATTAGGCATACTGCGGGGGGAGACAGTGAGTTCCCTGCCACGAAACAGAGCAGTTACTTACATATAAGATCTCTGGGATCAACTTTGTCGGTGGATTCCACAGGCTTGACATAAAGTTGAATTTCAAGAGAAAGACACAGCGTAGGCAGTTTGTCCTTGAGCGACTCTTTAACAAACAAACATTTTTTGTCCCTGGTAGGGCCTGCTTTAGTGACCCCGGTCATTTTGGTCATCAGATACCCTCGAAAATGAGCTAGGAGTTTTCTGGAAAGACAGATCATAAGTGGTTCTTAGAATTTTATTGCCAATATGAAATCATCACTGTGTTGACATTTTAATAATC
The DNA here is from genome assembly GCA_028534135.1 of Potos flavus. Classification (NCBI taxonomy): domain Eukaryota; kingdom Metazoa; phylum Chordata; class Mammalia; order Carnivora; family Procyonidae; genus Potos; species Potos flavus. The sequence goes on from CM052895.1 coordinate 46,778,733, forward strand.
ATCCAGTGCTTTTATTTTTAAATCAATGTTCCTGTTGAAGACATTAATGATGATTGGAAGGGGGAGTCATGTGCGGAGGAAACGAGACTTGGCTCTCTAAGCTACAGCCCTCTAGGAACAGTGCCCTCTCCCCCACGGCTATAATTAGCTGTGTGTCCACCCTGGACTCTCGGGGGAGGGTTCGGACATTCCCAGACAGCCTGTAAATCCCCAGCAGGGAAAGGTCATGGGTCAGAGGAAATGGCTGTAATCATTCTTCTCATACAGACCTGCAGTAAATAAGAAATGACAAAAATAATGTTTACAAATGGTTTATTGGATTTTGTCCTATTTTCAAAAATAAGATATTTGGACTTCACTTTGAGGGCTTCGTCTGTCATTGGCCCCAATGCTTCAAAACATGAACAGTGTTTTGTTTTCATTTTCCCATTTTCGTGCCGTGTGAACATTTCCTGCTGTAGATGAAGAAGAAAGACATCATCCAGTGATGGCATGCAATGCCTTTGAAAGAAATTATGTTAAATACAACAGGGCAGCAAGAACAGTGAAACTTCAGTCATGGATTAGACCTGTTTATAATTTAAGGCGGCTCTTTTAATGTCTCTGTTTTTTGGAAGGGCAGCTGTATCCGAAAATAATTTTCCCACTCATGTAAAAGTACACACACTTGACCCTTTGCCTTTTCTGTTGAAATCTTTTCACATCATTACATAACCCAGTCTTTGTGTACGATGGCCACGAAGGACACATGTGAAATAGTACTGTGGTTTTAGCACTTTCAGTGGAGTTTCTTAGCTGCTAGCATTTTACTGAGCAGCTCCTCTATTTTTAGCCACCTGGAGACAAGGACACAAGCCCATCTGTTAGATCGTCCACCAGACCTGAGATTCTCAAACACCACCGGCCTTGCTGCTGTTTCAGCTGGCCGCCAAAGCCGCCCCAGCCCACCTGGGACCACTGCTCCTACTGGCTTTCCAAATGTTCCATAGCTGTCTCAGACCAGGAAGAGTAACCGTTGGACTGGCTCCTAAAGGCTTGTAAAGTATTAAACAGGCTCAGCAGCTTAAATGTTAGTAAAGTCAGGAAAGGGGAGAGGGTATTAGCTATCATTCCTGCGTCCTCTGTGGTAGCAGCCCATAGCAGCAGCACAGCCCTCCTATTCATGAGAAGTAGTCTCGGTCTAAAAAAAAGAAAAAGTACTTAGAGAAGGAATCGAATGACATACTTGTCCCCCTTACTGACAGCATAATCCCACAACATCCAGTATGTAAAACCCAGACTTTTGACGATCAAGTGTTCACGATCCTGCCTCAGAGCACACATGAATTTCTGAAAGACTCTTCTACTTTGAGGGATTATCTTCGAAGCTTCATTTTTGTGTGCATTCATGTAACACGTACAAGGAAGCATAGGGGAAAAGCAGATTGTTGTTCCTCAAGACTGCCGTCTGAAAGTCTGTCTCTTGCTTCTCAATTTTGTAAGGACCAAGAAGCTGATAATTGATGTGATCCGGAACCAGCCAGGGAACACATTGCCGGAAATCTTGGAGACACCAGCAACAACACAACAGGTAATTGGCCTTTGAGTGTAAGATAATAAATACCGTCTATGTGAGTTGACTTTCTTAATATTCACGTCCAGTGTTTACTGTTACTGCAAAGACAGCGTAACTGACATGGTTTGAAAGTGAGGAAGTTTCTGTGTTGCTCTGCCCAGCTGAGTTCAGGCATAAATATAAACTCCTTAGAATGGGAATGAAATATAAAATGCAGCACCAAATGGATGCTGAGTGTAATTTTGTCCTTGACTAGGAGGATAATTCTAGGTCTTTTAAAGCCTCTGACTGTTCACCATAAACCTTATCAGACAGTGGAGTCAGTCAAAAGATAGTTCTGGTCAATAGGATGTAGAAAAATACCTTTCATATCTTATGTATTTGCTCACTTGAAACAAGTGTTTCTCACATTAAAACTGTTTTCCAAATGCTTCAGAAGTGAATGTCTTGAGTCCATCAGGCCAGGGCACCATTATCGTGCTATAAGTAACTCAAGGTTTTTAACAATCTTGCATTAAAGTTGTTATCAACATCTTTTAAAATGCATTGTTGTGGAGGTGCCTGGGTGGCTCAGTGGATTAAGCCTCTGCCTTCAGTTCAGGTCATGATCTCAGGGTCCTGGAATCGAGCCCCGAATCGGGCTCCCTTTTCAGCAGGGAGCCTACTTCCTCCTCTCTCTCTGCCTGCCTCTCTGCCTACTTGTGATATCTCTCTGTCAAATAAATAAATAAAATCTTAAAATAAAATAAAATAAAATAAAATGCATTGTTGTGTATTTAGTTCATTCTGACTTAAGTTAATTCACTGCTATGGCTTTTGTATCAAGAGTTGCCACTCTCTAAACAAAAGTTAACAAAATTATCTAATTAGGTACTTCTTAGCAGAGCTACTCATAATTTTCCTGAATCATTCTTTCTTTCCTTAAAGATTTATTTATTTGAGAGAGAGAGAGAGAGAGGCACAGGAGTGGGGAGAGGGGCAGAGGAAGAGGGAGAGAGAGAATCCTCAAGGAGACTCCTTGCTGAGCATGGAGCCTGATACAGGGCTCAATCTCATGACCCTGCAATCATGACCTGAGCAGAAATCAAGAGTCGGATGCCAAGCTAACTGAGCCGCCCAGGCGCCCCATTGCTGAATCATTCTTCATTTAATTGGTTGCCAAGAAATGACTGTTTTTAATTCAAAAAATATATAGAATGAAACTTCAAGTTATCTGAGGTTTGTTAACATGTGAATATTTTTAAACAATGTAGGCGGAATATCCTACTGTCCTTATTGAACATTTAATTTTTCCCCAATTGTAGCATCGTCACAAGAATGCAGACTTCCAAGATCAAGTACAGTACTGCACCTCCTCACTGTGTAATTCTAGGCACTTAGAAGGGTTTCTCTGCCTCAGTTTCCTCAACTATAAAATGGGAATAATAATAGTGTTTAATTGACAGCAAGAACAAATGATTTAAAACATGTTAAGTGGGTAGAATGATAACTGGCACATACTAGGTGTCCAATAATGTATTAAGCCCTGCAGATACTGTTGTTGACCACTGACCTGCTAAACTATTCCTGTGTACGTGATATTGATCTGTTATCTAATTATATCTGTATCCTTAGACTTCATAATGTGTCAGTTGTCTAATAAAATGAAATGGGAGGATCACTAGTCTCCTTTTATTACTGTTTTTTTTTTTAACAACCTGTCCAAATTCATTCATTTTTTTACTGATCATTTATTTGGGAACTTAGGATTAACTAAAATATTCTTACTTCCTTTGGTTCAAAGACACCCTGCAGGTTTTTCAGAGTTGGTAGTTTGAGAATTATTCCTTTACTAAAATAAAGGTCTCTGCCCTCATGGCTTACCCATCTCCATAACTATGGAGGATGTGTGAGAGTTCAGTTGGGTCCTGGATGTTCACGGCATTCTCATAGCTGTGTTTTAAGGAACAATGTAGTTTTAAGTCCCTCAACTGAATTATCCAAGAATTGAAATCCTTTCCATGCAGAGAATTATAAAATATCAGTTATCCACTATAATATGTTTATTACTAAGGTGATTTCTCATCTTAGCATAAAGTAGCCATTGAGAATTTTGCTCAAAGTAGGCCTGCCACCATTGCCATATTTCTTAAAAAGTTGAAATAATCCCTTCCCAAAGACCTACTCAAAATCCGTGAAGAACAGAAGCTGATTCTGGTCTTTGAACTCTGATTTGAGGACTTCTTTTATTTATTTTATTTTTATTTTATTTTATTTTGACATTAACTTGTCTTGTACAGTTTATGAGACTAAGGAACCAGAGAAAAGTCAACATCTTGATATTCCCTTTTCAGGAAGCAGATCATGCCAGAGATATGGTGAGCCGAGCAATTATAGATTCCCAGGCTCCAGAAGAAATGAAGCATAGTCAGTCTATGGTTGAAGATGCACAGCTACCCCTGGAGCAGAAGAAGAGGAAAATCCAGAGGAACCTCAGGACATTGGAACAAACTGGACACATGTCATCCAAGAATAAATACCAAGACATTCTCAATGAGATTGCCAAGGTTTTTGGAAATAGTATTCTTCCTTCTTCACTTAGCAGATATTTGCTAATCATTGGTCACATGCTAGGCACTCCCTGAGGTGACATAACAGACTCATAGTTGTATTTCCATGGTCAATATTACAGATTATCAAAAGTTTCAAAGCCGTTGATGACTTTTAATAGAGAAAAATCAAAACTTCCCCAAGTCATTAGGACATTTGACACACACCAGAAATAAATGCTCAGGAAATTTAATAGACAAATTTCACCTATACTTTGAAGCAATACCTACTAAGTTTGAGGGTTTTTTTAAGATTTTATTTTTTTAGTAATCTCTACAGCCAACATGGGGCTCAAACCTACAACCCCGAGATTAAGTCACATGCTCTATCAAGTGAGCAGGCCAGGCGTCCAATACTTAACCAGTTTTAAAAATGACATTTCAATGAGAGCTCTCTCTTGTTAGTTGTCACATAGCCCAGTTGCTCTTAGGACCTGCCACTGAGATAGTAACTCATGTGCCTGAGAATGTCCTCTGAGCAGTTGAACCTAAATGCAGTTAACACTTCAAGGGTGCTTTCTGTTTTCTCAGCCCATATTTTTACAGTTGGGAAACTTCCTGAGAAAAGGATCTCAAATTAGTGTGAGGAAGCATCGCAGGAAATGGCTGAAATCTGTTTGCCAAGGATAAGGAAGTATATATTTGTGTCAAAAGGACCTTTCATTCTTTTTATCCAAATATACAAATTAAAATGGGTCTGGAAGTTAAAGGCAGTTAAGTGATCAGAAGTAAATGTTCTTACCTTCTTGGTGGAAAATCGACTCTGCTTCTTTCTTCCATGGAAAGTTAGGGTCACTTAGAGCAGTAGATTTAGTCCTCCTAGCTTAAGTGACTCAAGGCAAGTCACATTACTTTCCATAGCTCTGGGGTGGAAAATATTTCTCTTTGGGAATAATTAGTAGAGAAATTAATGCTTTTGCCTTAAAAAAAAAGGCTACCATGAAGGAATCCTCTAAAAGATTCTGTTTATCGGAGAATTGTTATTTAAAGGTGTGTGCCTGCCTATCTAGATTCCTAGGGGAATGTGTTTTAATTTGTCCACATAAGGAAAATCATAGTAAACAAGCACCATTTTCTTAAATGAAACATTTTCATGATTTACCAATTAGAATTACAAATAAATCTTATGTCTTTAAGTTTAAATATAGCCTCGTTCCTGTAAGTTGTAAGCAGCTTGGACAACTTAATGTTCTCTGAACTCTCTTTAAATCCAAGGAATAGTTACCAGAGTTAAATTTTTCCAGTCAGTCTTGAGAGCTCAGTTGTTTTTGCAAACCTTAAGAAATATTTCCCAGATGAAAAGTGCTTTTGTTTTGTTTACTTATTTCTAAAATGAATGCATTGATTACATGTAAGCCTTTCCAGGTAAAGTACTCTTCCAAGTGGAATGTTGAACATATTCTGAAGAAATTGCTGTCTCCTGGGAAAGTCTTCCTAAGGTCCCTCTTAAAACACTATTTTTTCTCAAATTCATTGTATGGTTATTCCAAAAATGCTTCTCTGTTTTTCCATCAAGGAAAAAATAAACCTTAGCAACTCTATTAAAGTGAAATATGGATCCTCGCCAGTCTGAACTATAAGCAAGGAAGGGGGGACACTTTAGTGTTCAGAGATTAAGATCACTGACGAAGCTACAGGTTAATGGTCACAAATAAGGATTGAAGAGTCCACGTACTTCTTGTCCCACATTGGCAATATCATAAAGTCAACTTCCTAAATCTCATATCATAGCCTTGACTTGTTCTTTCAGGACATTCGAAATCAAAGAATACATCGTAAACTTCGGAAAGCTGAATTGGCCAAACTTCAGCAGACCCTGAAGGCACTTAACAAGAAGGCGGCATTTTATGAAGAGCAGATTAATTATTATGACACCTACATAAAGACTTGTTTAGACAACTTAAAAAGAAAGTAAGTTAAAATCCTGTATCTGTTTGTGGTGTCCTGGTGTTTAGGGGTGTCCATTCTTCTACAATCCTGGACAGTCGGGCTGGAAGCAAACTGCTTGCTTTATTTAATAGCCAAAAACTAGAATCTCAGTTTCATCATTTGCCACTGTGATCTAAGAAGTCAGAAGTGCGTTTCGGAACTTTTGAATTGCCCATCAGCATTGGGATTCAAGTAGCTCCGTCTGTTGTATTTTAAGCAAGTAGCTTTAACACCTGGGGAAGCACTCCTCTCCTTTTGTGTGTTTTCGTCAAAGGTGTCTTTGAACACTATGATAAAAATTAAAGGTACTCTTGTTTTTTGAATGTTTACAATAGACAGTATTAAAGTTAGATAACGCCAGGTATTTGCTACAGTGGAAGGCAGCCTAAGGACTTAAAATTGTTTCGTGGGGCCCCTGGGTGGCTCAGTCGGTTAAGCATCTGACTTGATTTTGGCTCAGGTCATGATCTCAGGGTCGTGAAGTAGAGCCTCCATAGGGCTCTGTGCTCAGCAGGGAGTCTGCTTGAGATTCTCTCTCTCCTCTGCCCTCCTCCGCTAACCACCCCCCTCACTCGTACATGCTCTCTCCTTCTCTCTCTCTCTCAAATAAATTTTAAAAACCTTTAAAATTGCTTAGTGGTTTTAAAAGAAATATTATTGACATAAAAAACAAAATTTGGCAGTTGCCCATTACCCATTACCATACATATTACAGATTTTTTTATACACAACATATCCACTTTTAATGAGTATTCTTTGCTCATAATTGTTCTTATTCCTAGACTAAGGTCGATACTAATCGAATTTTAATTACCCATTTAAATATGTAATGCAATATTTTCACGTAATCCACGTAGTCAAATTGACAGTGGGAAATGGTGCTGTACCGAAAAATCAATGGCATTGATCATAGAAGATTTGATGAAGGGAGATAAGCAAATTAAATACCATCTATTTGGGCCCCACTAGCTCTGAATTTTAATTCATTTGCTTGCAGCCTGTAAATTACTTTCACTCTGTTCCTGGGAAGAAGAAGTTGATCAAGCTAATAATACCCAGTAGAAATAAGGTTGTTAGAGGGTTTTTTTTTACATATTTATTGCAATTACTTGAAGGCATTTTACAAGGTCTGCAGTTAGGTGAGCTGGATTTGCATTCTAATTTCCTCTTATATTGTGTGATCTGTGACCCAGCCCAGTGAACTTCTCTAGAACTTCAATTTTCTCATCTTTAAGGTGGCAGGAGTACCAGCCTCACAAGCATTGTTATGAGAGCTAAATGAAACAATAAGAAAGGAATTCGTTTATTTCAAAGCACTTCAGAAATGTCAATTTTGCAAATGTGAGGCAAAATTCATCAAGTACTTAGAACATTGCTGGCCACGTAGCATTTATTAAATAAACTAAAGAAGTCTTAGTAATTCCTTTACTTAGGAGTATGCAGTTGAGATTAGTGAACCAAAGCTGCTTGCAGAATGACTTAATATAGCCACGAAGTTCAACGTGCCTGAGAAAATAGAGGACAAGTGTTATGAAAAATGTTAGTCTATCATTCAAACTTCAGTCTTTCTCTTATATTTAAGAGAAAATAGCTTTCTCTTATATTTCAGTAGTGAGGTTTTATGGGCTGAGGAAAATTGTCACCTACTATCACAAAATACAAAGTTTCACATCCAGGGCATTGGGGCCCAGTGTGCGCATCGGTGGGCACCCCGGCGTGGTTACTACACCCCCAGAAGCCTCTGACTTTGCCATCATGACAACAGACAATTTATTCCTATTTTGTCAGAAATTCTCGAAGATCAATTAAACTAGATGGAAAAGGAGAACCCAAAGGGGCGAAGAGATCTAAGCCGGTGAGGTACACGGCAGCAAAGCTGCATGAGAAAGGTGTCCTCCTGGGGATAGACGACCTTCAGACAAACCAGTGAGTGTGACCCGGAATCTACACGAACACAAGCGCCCTCTAATCACTCCCATAAAATCTGACTCCCTTCTCTTCGGTTTCCTGTGGCCTTTGAAGAGCGCTTCATTTGGTCTTTCAAGGCTTACCCCAATTACAGATGACAGTGGGGAGATACGCGTGTTGTAATCCCTAGTCTTCCCATCAGACTCCGAGCATCTGGTGCTGCGGATTGTAGGAAGCGCCCAGGAGGTCACTGTGTTTCCCATGGCTGGTCCAGTGCGTTTAGATTTGCCAGCGTCCCCTTTCCCACCAAAAGAACTGATTCATATCAGTGAGAATGAAAAGCTGTCTTTCAGTCTAGAATGATAAGAGTTATTTACAAAGGCGAAATAGTACCTTTCTCATTTCCAAGCCACAGACTGTGTGCCAACACCTGGGTCAGAGCCATCTGTGGTGTGCTGTTGGGGTGTGTATTTGACCTAGAGGGGAAAATGGAAACCCTCCTCTGCAGCCCCACACCACGTTCTAGTGGGTTCTCTGTGTTAAAGGGACCATGAGTCGTGTGCCCCATCACTGCTGGGGGGGAGCCAGTCTCCCAATGTGCACTCCTTTCTGACTCCCGCCTTCTCTCCAGACCTGGCCTCTATTCCATTTATCCCAGCAAAACTTCTCTCGACTACACTCACTCAGAGAACGTGCTTCCTCATCTATTTACATTCTTTAAGAACAAGGACCATATTTTAATAGCATTTCTTTTGTAATAAAGGACCTGCTTCAGTGCTCTCAGCTACAGTCCCAACAAGAGCCATCAAACCTAGTTTCAGTGAGCAGAGTGGGGAAGGGGGATGATGGGAGGTTTGGTGGACTTCCTTAGGATTTTCCCAGTGGACCTTGCACTAAGCATGGTAACTAAGGATTCCATTAACTTGTGTCAGCTTTACACATAAATTTGCAGTTCCGCACATGTGAGTGTCCCTTTCTTCACTAGGTTTAAAAATGTTACATTTGATATCGTATCTACTGAAGATGTGGGCATCTTTGATGTCAGATCAAAATTCCTTGGTGTCGAGATGGAAAAGGTACAGCTCAATATTCAGGTAAGTTGGGATTCCTGCAAAGTGGAGGGTGAGTATAGTGGAAGGTAAGTTTTATAATGTGGGTCATTTGTGCCTCCCCTGGCTTATACCCTTCATAACAGTGAGATTCACCAGAAGACCCCTGCAAGCCTTATTTGCCAATATTAGCTTTTTAAGCATTGATGATTTTTAAAAGCTCTGATTTTTCAAAATACTGGAACCTAAAATGCTTTTATATGGCAAACCATAGTGGTCAGTGTTTCTAAAACATGTTTCCATTTTTGAAGCTTAGAGAGTAAACATGCTATAAAAGTATTGAGAGCTGTTAAGGCTGGAAAGTTTTCTTTTATTAGGAACTTGGATTTCTTTCTAAGACTACATATGCCCAGGATTGGCATATTTCCTGACCTCATTTCTCCTTCTTTCTCCTTCTTAGAATCATTTTTACACTAGTGTATTAAATCAATTAAATGCTTAGAGGGCACCCGCGTAGCTGGGTAGTCTGTTGAGCATCCAGCTCTTGGTTTTGGCTCAGGTCCTAACCTCGCGGTCGGTCGAGGGATAGAGCTCTGCGCTCAGCACTGACTTTGCTTCAGATTCTCTCTCCCTCTCCCTCCTGCTTACGTGTTCTCTCTCTCTCTCTCCCTTTCAATTTAATCTTAAATAAATAAGTAAAATAAATAATATCTTAACTAAATATCATAAATAAAATCTTTTTAAAAATTCTCTCCCTCTCCCCCCACTCACACGTGTATGCTCTCTTTCTCTCTCCTTCTCTTTCTCTCTCTCTGAAATAAATATCTTTTTAAAAATATCTGTTAAATGCTTAGAATGATAAGAATGAAAGGCATTGTGCAAAATAGTTATCTGTAAGTAGACACATGGTGTCTGCATTCTGAATTACTGCCTTTTTCTTAGAAGAACCACATTTAAGCTAAATATACTTGAACAGAAACTGTAACATCCAATTTCCGTGTCCAAAAACCACCACAACAACTGAAAATAAAGGGAGTGTGCAACCAAATGTTTATCTCCTCCCAATCTCTTCTTAATCTTTAGTGTAGGATTGGTTAAAGAAGTATTTGAGGGGCCCCCGTGTGGCTCAGTCCGTTAAGCGTCTGCCTTTTGGCTCAGGTCATGATCCCAGGGATTGAGCCCCGAGCATTGGGCTCTCTGCTCAGTGGGGGGAGTCTGCTTCTCCCTCTCTTCCCCAACTTGTGCTCTTTCTCGCTATCGCTGTCTCGCTCTCTCAAATAAATAAAATCTTAAAAGAAGAAGGAAAAGAAGAAGAAGTATTTGAGTTTTTCTTTTTCACATAAGAGATTTTAAATGGATATAACGCCTAATTACCTGGGTCGCAAATTAATGGTAAAATGGTTCCCAGGTATTCTACACAAACCATCCTGATGAGCCACTGCAGGTGACAAGTTCTAGCCTTACTGCCTGCTGAGCCAGTGGCGGAGAGCCCTGAAATGACTTCCCCCACCTAGAAGCAGATGCCAATCCTTTCTTTTCTGTCTAGCACTCCTTATAGCTTAAAAAGAAAAATTAGAACTAAGTATGATAGGGCCAATGAGATAATGGAGTAAATTAGAGTCTAGAGAGAAAGTGAAAGATAATGGGTAATTATGAAAAGTATACATAATGGGGCACCTGGGTGGCTCAGTGGGTTAAGCCTCTGCCTTCAGCTCAGATTGTGATCTCAGGGTCCTGGGATCGAGCCCCACATTGGGCTCTCTGTTCAGCAGGGAGCATGCTTCCCCCTCTCTCTCTGCCTGCCTCTCTGCCTACTTGTGATCTCTCTCTCTCTCTCTCTCTCTCTGTCAAATAAATAAATAAATAAAATCTTAAAAAAAAAAAAGGATACGTAAGTAAACAGTATTGTTTTCTTCTTTATTTTAAATGTCACTAAATGTATCCATCTAACAATTTAACTGAAAAGCTTGAGTTACCCTAGATACCACTTAAATACGGAAAGAGAAAAGAATGTGCTCCAAAGTGAATTGTCTCGGTTAGCCATTCTTCTCTAGGCATAGACCTATCATGTGTTTGTCAAGAAGGAAATGACCCAAGGCCAATCAACATCAACTGGACAGATGAATTCCAAGTGACCAGGAGACACCTGTGCAGAGAGCCCTCAGGAATTCCATGGGACTTCCTTGAAACAGTGGTGTAAATTCTAAGCTTTCCTTGCTCCTGTGTTAAGGATTCAGTGTGCAGTAGGATTAGCTATTCACACCATTCATCTATACACACAATTGATTGTGAAATGTTATTCCTTAGCTGCATACGGATGGCTAATATACCCCAGATTTTTTTTTTTTTAAGATTTTATTTATTTATTTGTCAGAGAGAGCAAGAGAGCGAGCACAAGCATGGAGAACAGCAGACAGAGGCAGAAGCAGGCTCCCTAGCCAGCAAGGAGCCCGACTCGGGACTCGATCCCAGGACCCTGGGATCATGACCTGAGCCGAAGGCAGAGGCTCAACCCACTGAGCCACCCAGGCGTCCCTATACCCCAGATTTTTAAAGTCATTAACATATCACCAGGTCTAGCTACGTAATTTGTAGGGCTTGATGCAAAATGAAAATGGGCAGCACCTTAATTCAGAATTACTGAGAATTTCAAATTAGTAAGAGCAGAGCATTAAACTAAGTTTAGGGCCCTACTGATCATGGGACCCTGCACAGGCTAAATGTCCCAGCAGCCAGCCCTGCATCTAATAGCTAATAAAGTCAGACTTCTGTTTATACATAAGGCCTTCAGACAATTACATTATCACATGAATTACTGAAGAGGACATGATGGCCAGATCTTTAGTGTGATACAGGGACTGGCAACAGGACAGAAGTCCATAAGAGAAGTAAGGGAGATCGCTTCTAACGTTGTTTCTAGGTCTTCTTCTCCCTTCAGTTCCTAAAGATTATATGGTAATTAAATCTTGTAGGTATTGGCAGTATACCTAACAGGAGGGTATGACTTAAGTGAAGATGTTCTCCTTGCACAGATAATGGCCAGTGTTCATCAAAGGCTCCAAGGTTGACTCTCTTCCTTTCCCAGATGAAGAACTGAGGTTCAGAGAGCTCATTACACAAGAGGCAACTGGAGTCCAAGTTCTTCATCACTCGGTTCCATTGCCCCTCTCACAAGATTCCAGTTAATCCTACAAGGCATGGGTGGCTTACAAAGAGCTTGTGGACCTTGATCTCCTACACCCAGCAGCACCCCTGTGAAGTTGGCAGTGTGCCCCCGATTTACACACAAAAAAACACAGAATTTCAGAGAGGTCGTGTGATGTTGCAAGGTCATAAAATAGCAAATGGTGGGGTTAAGTCTCAAATCATATCTTCTATTCGCAAGTTCAGTCATTTCCTTTGCTCTCCACCTTGGTGGCCCATCTGAGTCCCCTGCAGACACCTGCAGGTGTCTCTCACCTTGAGTACAGTTGGAGGTAATTGAAGAGGTGGAGGAGGCAACTGGGAACAGCCAAAGTTCTCTCGAGGGCGATTCCAACTTCTCCAGGTAGACTTGCTTAATGTAGGTAAAGGTGTTATCATTAAGAACCAAGAAGTTTCTAGAGCTAGGAACAAGAAAATGAAGTCTGGATACTAGGCTCTGGCAGCTCAAGAATGATATCTTCTATTTGGGAAAGACCCCTGTCCTGTGGTATTATGAAACATCGCTGCTTATCCCATGCATAATTTGACTGGTGTGACCCAGTTACTGATTTAAGAAGAATTGATTTCCTTGGTTTATATGGTGGCAGTGCAACATAGAACGATAGACCTGACTTGAGAGTAAGGACTTGTGCTCAATACAGGAACAGAAGTAGTCTAGATCAGGAAGGACTTGCTTTATACAGGAGTCTCCAAATTTCTATCATACAACTTCACTACATAACATGATCATTTATCCCTGTTTGTAATACTTATTTGTAAAGTCTACATACTACTATATACTACTGCACTCCAAATATATTTTATAAAATATATACACAAAATCTAAACGTTTAAAGAATGAGAAAAAATAAGAATAAATAGAAGTTCTCATATTCTTTTCGCTCCCCAAGGAATCCCCTTGCTTGCTCCACTTTAGAAAACACCACTGTTCTAAATATACCCCATCTTGATTGAATATTTGTATTTTGGGTTTTTCAACTAAAACGTATAAATACATATTTGACATTAACTTGATGATTTTCTGTTATACAGTGCTTATCAATTCTAAAAATCTATCTTCTTTCATTTCTCAAAGTATGGCACTCAGACCAACAACGCCATCATCACATGGGAACTTGTTAAAATGCATATTCTTGGGCCTCACCCAAGAGCTACAAAGTTAAAACTTCTGGTGGGTGGGGCCCAGCAATCTGTGTTGTAACTAGCTTGTGTTTTTAACTGAATGATTTTGAGGCATACTCCATAGTTAGGTCAACTGAATCTTATTTTTGTCCACAGATTCTTCTAGAATGTTTTTTAAATGTGCAAAATGTCAAATTTGAGACTTAATGATGATCTTCACAATTTCAGGATTTACTTCAGATGCAGTATGAAGGAGTAGCTGTAATGAAAATGTTTGATAAGGTTAAAGTGAATGTGAACCTTCTCATATACCTGCTGAACAAGAAATTCTATGGAAAGTGAAGTGCCTACAGAAATTTCAAGGAATCTGTATCATCTGGATTAAGAAATGAATCTGTTTAATATTTTTGTTGTTAAACATGATTGAAATCACTGCTTATAAATGTGTGATTTTTTTTAAAAAAACGAAAAAGACCAAAACTGTTCTGAAGAATGTACCCATGTGCCTTTTTGATAATTTGATACTATGGTAGAATAATCCAAAAAGATGAATTAATGTAAACACTTCCACATTATACTGTGGTCTAGGTACTCTGATTTAAAACTTTGGACATTCCATGATTTGTTTTAAAGTAGGGAGAAAATAAGTTTAGTTGACTAGAGAGACAAATCTGTAAACCTATTTTCCTATGAAAAAAATTTTAAGTGTCCCATTTGAATAATGTAATTCTTCATAGATTTTTTTTTTTTTTTTTTTTTTTTGTCTATGGAGAAATGGAAACCTAATTATTTGTAATGAATTATTTACACAGATACTTAGTTCTAAGCCCTACCTTCCGGGAGTTACCAATTTTAAAGAAGTTTTGTGCAATTCAAAATCAAGTTTTTATAAGTAATTGAAAGTGATAATACAATAACACTTTCTGTATAAAAGTATATATTTTATGTGATTTATTCCACTAAATGAAGTGCACTACTGCCTCATAGTAAAGACTCTTGTTCCCAGAGCCTTTAAGGGACTAAGGAATACCACGGTAGCGATCTTAAGCCCCCACCTCCACCCCTCACAGTTTATTTGAATACTTAAATTGGGCCTCTCAATTTTTTGTAATGCAATAAAATCAGTATCTAGATGGTTTTTAAATGTATTCTTTGAAAATTGTTTTATGTAAAATAAATGTTACTGAATTATGTAAATTTGGCTTTTTAGTGGTCTTCATCTAAATCTATTGAGTGGGTAGAAGGTTCTCGGGCTTATCAGGAAAAGAAACAACATGCCTATAGCTGTACTTGGTAAGGCGCAGAGTAAGCTGCTGTGACCAAGAGATCCAAAACCTTGTGGCTGGAACGGGAGAGACATTTGCTATTGTCCAATTCAGCAGTTCAGAGGTAAGTGAGCAGGCCCACAAGGTTATCTAGGGCCCAAGCTGACCATTTGGCTCTGTCCTTATCACTGATTCCCAGCCACAGAAGAGGGAAAGGAGTCCAGGGTCTGCGCATGTCACTTCTGCTTACATCCGATTGGCCAACACTTAGTCATGCTACCACATGAGCTTCAACAGAGGCTGGGAAATAAGGTCCCCAACTGAGCACCCAGGTACCCTGTGAAAAGCCGGGGTAAGAGGAGGGTGCTATTACTGAAAGAGTAATGGCTGGAGACAGGTTAGCTATCTCCATGACAATGGTAATCCACACTCTCAGGCTGGAACTGGAGTGTTCTGTTCATTCAACAGGCTTTATTTTCCACAGGGATTACAAAGCATTGAGAAAATGTAACTTATGCATGTTTGACACAAATGAACTTTAAGTGTGAGGCCAACAGAATTTGGAAAGTTCAACTTTTTAAAAGTAGAATCTGCCCCTTTAGTGACCGTTTCCAGCTGTACGTATTTTTAACAGAGAGAAAATGCTCTTTGTCAAAACAATGGTCAAAACAGTATTCACTGTCTTTTTTTTTTTTTTTTACTTTTTTTTTCCCGCCAAATACTTTTATTTTATTTTTTCGGTGTTACAAGATTCATTGTTTATGTACCACACCCAGTGCTCCATGCAATATGTGCCCTCCTCAATACCCACCGCCAGGCTTGGGGGGGGGGGGGGGGGGGGGGGGGGGGGGGGGGGGGGGGGGGGGGGGGGG
>CM052895.1:46794324-46835306 GCA_028534135.1 Potos flavus
AAAGTTGGGTATTCATCCTTTCTGATGGAGGCATAATATTCCATTGTATATATGGACCATATCTTCTTGATCCATTCATCTGTTGAAGGGCATCTTGGCTCTTTCCACAGTTTGGCAATTGTGGCCATTGCTGCTATGAACATTGGGGTACATGTGGCCCTTCTTTGTACGGCATCTGTATCTTTGGGGTAAATACCCAGTAGTGCAACTGTCTTAACAGTTAGTAGATCTGAGGGCAGGGGGAGTGTTAATGTGTTAACCTTAACACAGACCTGTGTACCTAAAGGAATCAAATAAACATACGGTTGCTTAGGTGTCATCTTGTGAATAAACCTCGTTCTCCCCTGCAGCTACATTACGTGAGAAACAGGAGCCGGGGACAGTAGGAGCTAGGTTAGACTTCCTCCCTTGAGCTCCAGGAAAGATTGTTAATGGAAATGTGTCAGAGGAGCCCAAATTAAGGAAAAAATGCTGGGAGGCAAAAGCTCACCTTTCATAGTATCTCTGAAGGGAGATTGTCTTATTGCAACACTGAGCATTATGCCTGAGTATTATCTGCATTACTATAGACCTTTGTATCCTGCCAGTACCCTCAAGAAAAGGGGTGAATGTTTTCTCTCCGTTGGCCCACAGCATAAGGCTGTTGTTGAAGATACTACCAATGGCTACTTGAGATCGTTGATGCACGTGAATGAATGAGTAACCCAGAGAAGGAGAACTGGGATGAAGAAAAGGAGTGTGAACAGGAAGAAGCCAATGGAGGTATGGATGTAGGGATGGTTGCAGCCAAGGCCTATGGCCCTCCCAGAAGGACTGAACCCCAAGCCAGGGACAGTTATACCTTGCAATCCTGAGCCACTAAAGACTCCTAACCATTGTAGGGGAGGAAAAATAATTTTCCCTCCCTCCTTCTGTGTTCATGACTGGGATGCCCTGTAATAAAAAAAAAGTATCAGGACAAATTTCCCATACCCAAGAAAATGGAGAAAAACTCCTTGAAATAGCCCAAGCCCTCACCTTACTATTGTCAGTTAAAGACAAAAGGATGTTGTGGGGTGGTGGCTGGGCGGGCGGAGGGACGGTGTTGCACTTCAGGGGAAGGTAAGAAGAGGAAAAGTTTGGTGAGATTGACCTTGCCTGGAAGATAAGCCAGGTGAATAAGAGATGTCCAGCAGGAACTCTCTTTCTAGTACAGCCTCCCTTTCTAATGTAAATTTTCTTCATAAATGTAAATTGCCATTACAGAAGGATAACTTTTATTTTCAGAGCTTCTTTTGTGTCAGCAGTTTCACAAAATAATCACTTTAAAATAAACCCTATGCCAAAGAGGCCTGTTTTGGAGTGGAACATTCAGCTACCCTTCACCAGCCTCCTCCCCAGAGCTCATGACTTTCCCTACTCTGTGAGAAGAAGAAACTTTTTTTTTTGCTTTTGAAACACTTAGCAGTTGAAACTCTAACTTGATTACGTCTAAAGCTGGTTCCCTGATTTTGATGTATGTCCAGCCATGTTTCCAATATTACAAAAATGGTCTTCGGTCAGAAGGTTGAGAGTCCGTGCTCCCGTGACCTCCACGTTTTAGCACCCAGACATGAAAAAGGCAAAAAGGACTTAAGCTGCATTCTAGCTACTCTCAAAGGATATGTTCTAGTAATCTCCAAGAAAGAGAAAACCCGAGCCTATTTTAATATTCTGGAAGTTTGTGGTGAAAGAGAGACCAACGCAACATGACTGTTGTCTGACAAGTCATTGAAAGACCAGAACCGTAACGTGTGTGTTAGTGTGTGGGGCTGGTGGGGCTCTAATTAGAGGTGCTGTTCGTGATGTAGTTTTTAAGACTTTGGCTGTGGTTAAGCAGCGGTTTGTGGTACTCCTCAAATATTCCAAGAGGTGAACCACAGAACTCTGAATGTTGATACTTGCCTGTATTTTAAGAGATTTTGGAGAGCACTGGATCCTGTACTGCTGATCAGCTTTTGAAAACCTGTTGCCTCTGTTACTGAAACCAGCATTTAGTTAACAGGTTAAGATAGAGCCCCCAAAAGTCGTCCTCTAAGCTCCAGAGGACAGAGACTGTTTCCGCCACTGCTGTAAATCCAGAGCCTGGCAGTGCCTTATAAATGGCACAGAGGTAGGGGCTAAAAGGCTGCTTCCCTGATGAGTTGAGAAGGAGACAGACCCCACCACACCCCTGTCCCTCAGGAGTCAAAGTCTTGCTTCAGGCTGGCCCTCGAATGAGGGCAGCATTGAGTGATTATCTCAATCTCATAGGGCAGATGCTCTCAATTCAGTCTCCAAATAAAATAGCTCATACAGATGCGTCCTTGGTAAAACACGATTTCTGGATGTGTGTGTGAGAGTGTTTCCAGAAGAGATTAACGTTTGAATGTGTGGACTGAGTAAAGATCCCTTCACCCTTGTGGGCAGGCATCATCTAATCTGTTAGATGAGCTCAAATGCTCATCTTGTTAGGGAGCTCAAATACAAAAGGGCCCAGGAAGGCAAATTCTCTCCCTCCTCCCTCTCCCCCTCCCCCCGAGCCCAGACTTGTGCCATGAGCTTCCAAAAGGAAATTACTAAGGAAGTTCTTGGAATATGTTGTCGTCTTTGGAGGCTTTGAACACCGCACTGGGTGTAGAGATTACTTTTTAAAAAATAAAAATCCTTGGGGGTGCCTGGGTGGCTCAGTCAGTTGGGTATCTGCCTTCAGCTCAAGTTATGATCCTAGAGTCCTAGGACAGAGCTCTGGGTTGGGCTCCCTGCTCAGAAGGGAGGCTACTTCTCCCTCTGCCTTTGCCCCTTCCCCCTCCCCTCGTGCTTTCTCTCTCTCCCTCATTCCCTCTCTCTCCCTCTCAAATAAAATATTTAAAAATAAATAAAAATAAAAATCTTGTAAAAAGAGGAAAAAAGCAAAAATATACTATGTTGGGTGAAATAGACAAAACTTCAGATACAATTCCACTAGAAGAATAAAATGCTGTATATACATACAAAAGTATACCATAAAGAGTTTAAAAACAATTACATATATGTATATCAATCAGGTAAATCTAGAAAAATGAAAACTACAGAAGTATTCCTAGAGTATGTTACTCTGTGTAAATATTTAAAACGTACAAAGCAATACTAATTTTTTTTTGGAAACATAAATGTAAAAGTACGAAAACATGAATAAGAAAGTTATTATTCTGGGCAGGAAAAAATGAAATCAGAAAAGGGTACCAAAAAAGCCTAACCAAGAAAAGATAAATACATATTTACATATATATGTTAATGCCAGATTGTAGGCTCATGGGTGTGATATTAGGCTCTGTGTTTTTTTTTTTTTTTTTTAAAGATTTTATTTATTTATTTGACAGAGAGAGCGAGATCACAAGTAGGCAGAGAGGCAGGCAGAGAGAGAGGGGGGAGCAGGCTCACCGCTGAGCAGAGAGCCCGACGCGGGGCTCGATCCCAGGACCCTGGGATCATGACCCGAGCCGAAGGCAGAGGCTTTAACCCACTGAGCCACCCAGGCGCCCCGGCTCTGTGTTTTTCTATGTGCTTGAAATGTTGTGTAATTTAAAGACAGTCACACAAACTATATGAAATCCTGTTCATTTCTTTGTACCTCTGAAAGCAGTTTTCAAAGTGTGTCCATCCTACCCACCCCTGTCCCATCATCTTTAGCATCTGCATCACTGGGGAACTTGTTAAAAAATGCAAATTTTCAGACCACTCCCCAGATCTACAGGGTCAGAAACTCTGGAGATGAGGTCTGGTGCTATAGTTTAACAAGTCTTCCAGATGACTGATCCATGCTAAAGTTTGAGAACCACTGTCTTAGAATAACATTTCTCTAAACTTTAACATCACCATCACCTGGGGCTGCTTGTCAAAAATATAGAATCTCATTTCATAGTTCTGGGATGAAGTTCAGGAATCTGCACTGTGTGCGATAAATGTTAAAACCACTGTTTCTGAAGGTAAGTTTTTGGTGGCTGCTCAATGAGCAATCCCCAACTTAGAGAAAACACTAAAGTGAGGAAGAAATGCCTCATTCTGTTCCACTCTCCACCCTTGTTCATTGCATCTCAGCCCCACTCTAAAGGAGGCTTTAATCTAGCTAATGTGCACAAAGGATGAAGCATGCATTTCAGCAGCATTCCTTTCTAATAACGAAGCAAAAAGGTGTCCTTTAAACTTCAGTTTTGTAAAATGGTTAACATTTTCCACCACTGAAATAGTTAAAACTTAAAAGCATCCTCATAGTATTATCCCATGTATATTTTAAGGAGTTGCATATGTACTTGTATGTGGATACAAGTTCTTGAATGAGGGACAGAAACTTTTAACAATAGTCATCATGGTTAAGTGGTTCTTAGAAGCGGAGGCTGAAGGTACTCTAACTTTTCATTGACTGTCCTTGAACTGTTAGAATTTTTTGCCACATGTGTTGATTTCTTTTACATCTTACACTATTTCATTGATTCTCAGGGGGTCTTTATTCATATTTAAACAATCCTGAAATTGAGATGTTTCTTAAAGTCAACGGTATGTGCAGTTTAATTGGCAGCATTTGTGTGTGTGTGCTTGCAGTACATTGAGACTTAAAATCGATGGCATCTTAGGATTGATGAAAAATAGTGTAAGTTAGGGAGTGAGGTAATACATAATGTTAGTGGTTCACATCTCCTCTTGGATGTTTTCCTCAGAGAACGGATAGGAAAATTTTTTTAAGTAACGTTATATAAATTAGTTTCTCAGTAATTTATTGAGCAGCTTTTCACAAGGCCCTGTGCTCCAAGGACGATGGGGGGAATACAGAGACAGTCTCTGCTATTTTCTCCTAGTTTAAGTATGAGGGTTCTTCCTGGGGAGTAACACTCTCAAAGCGAAATTCCCCTTTTAAAAAGCTTAAACGTGACCAGTGACTCTCAAGTACAGTTTATCAGCCACAGGGTGCAGAACAAGCCCGCACAAGTAAGAGGAGAAGGGACTGCAGGTGAACTTTCCCGGAAAAGGCCGGCGGAGGAGACCCATTTCCCGCTGCGGTCTCAAAGACGCCGCAGATAAGCTTCCTGAGCCAAAGGAACCGCGTGTTCCTCCTCCCCCAAGTCCCGGCCGCGACGTCCCCCAGTGGCCGCCGCCCTGCGACTCGAATTTGGCCACACAGTACCAAATTCCCGCTTCATGGTCCCAGAAAGCGTGTCGGACGCGTTTGGCGTCCCCAGGCCGCCCTCAGGCCGCAGGCGCGGGAGCAGCCCGCGCGCAGGAACGCGCAGCCGCGGGGGCCCCCGCGCGCGGGCTGCGGGCGCAGGACAAAGAGTGGAAGCCGCGCGGCGCGGGAGCCGGGATCCGCTGCGCTTGGCCTCGGCTTGGCTACTTCCCCTCGCAGGCAGAGCCTACGCGCGAAACAGTAAGTGCTAACTTCGCCAAACAATGAGAAACGAGTTTTGAAAATGGCAAGAAACCTTTCCAAACAGAAGGGCTGCTTCTCATTAGCGGCCACCTTCTCCTCAGAGGATAAACTTTCTAATCCACTGTCCCTACGTTAAAAAACAAAAACAAAAACACGAGTCACTTTGAAACTTTGAGCTAAACACCCCAGTCTCCGAAGGGGCAGCGGCGCTCGGCCTGCCTGAGGCGCTTGGCACGCCAGGTGTAAGGTCTGGCCGGGGACGTGGGGGCCGGCGTCCCGGGGCGCATCCCTGCTCGGAGGTTCGCTGCGAACGCCTCTGCACCCCAGGAGAGTAATGAGAAGTGAAGGGAGCAGCCGCCCAGGCCGCGCGGTCCTGCTCGAGGCCCCCGCAGGTCTGAGTCACTGAGAGCTTCGCGGGTCAAAAGCGCCCAGAGGAAAAACTGTCTCGTTTAGATTCCCCCGCCGGGCAGTGGCCGGCCGGCGGGATCCGGCGGCGCCGGGGCGTGGGGGGAGGAGGGGGGCACGCGGCGCGCCACGGGTGGCGGGGTCGCGGAAGCTCGGGACCGCGGAGCGGCGGCCGAGGGACTCGCGGGAGGGGGAGGGGAGCGTGCGGCGGGCGGCCACCGCCTCAAGGCGCACACTCGGCGCGGGGGGGCGCCCTTCCTCGCTCGCGCCGCTGAGCTCCAGCGCGCCGGGGTTCCGCCCCCACCTCCGCCTACACTCTGAGAGCCAGCGGACTCGCAACGGGACACGCCAGCCGGCGTGGCGACGCGAGCGTTCTCCTTCTGTCCCCGGGCAGCGAGTGCGCGGCGGCCGGCGGCTGGACCCCGCGGCCGGAGGGAGAGCGCACGGAGCGCGACCGCTCGGAGGCGGAGCAGTCCACCGGAGCCGCGCCGAGCCTCCGGACAATGGGGCCGCGGCGGCTGCTGCTCCTCGCCGCGGGACTCAGTCTGTGCGGCCCCCTCCTGTCCGCCCGCACCCGAGGCCGCAAGCCCGGTGAGAGCTGCCCCGGTATTCCCTCCCCGCCCGCAGTCGGGGCCTCCGCGGGATGGGGGCGGGCGGGAGAGGGGACCAAATGGGTCCAGGCTTCGCCTTCTCCTCGGCAGGGGGTGGGGAGTGCCCCCGGCCGCGCCTCAGGTTCCTCCAGAAGCCAAGCAGGTATTTGAGATGATTTCCAGAGTCTCCACCAGTCAAATCCAGGCGGGGATTATGACCCCTGCTTCTGTGGACTTGGTTTCTAAGGGTGCAGCCTTCCTGAGACGTGGTGTTGGATAGGGAGGAGGAGGAAGAGGTCAGATTTTCCTGGGGAAGCCTTGAGGCGCCTGGTCCCTCGTTGCATCTGTTGCGCTGTGTGATCCTGTTTCTCCCAGGACCACCCCAAAAAGAATGGGTCTCACGTTGCTCCACCTGTCAGCATACTGGCCCTTTCAATACAAAGTGGAGCAGGGCTCCCGTTGAAGTTTTGTTTTGTTGGAAAATTGTTTTTCTTGCACATTTTACAGGGGTGTAGAGAAAAGCTCAGTACCGTGGACGTTTAATAGAAAATCAGTACCGGCAGCCTCTGACACGAGCCTTGTGTTCAGGACGCGCTCATGGTGCAGAATATAGGGTGATAACGGGGTCGCCACAGGGCGGCAGCGGTGATTGTGGTGGTGGCCTAGAGGTTTGGTTACCTAGAACCCGGTCTTCCAAGTTGAGTTAAGGAAAGAGATTCTTTCCCTCCCCAGAACCCGGCTCCCTTAGAGTCTCTGGGATTTCAGAACAGTTAAACTGGTAAAGACACTAGTTAGAAACTGAGGGGAAAAAAGTTTCAGTTTGTTTATAGCGATAGTGCTTTGTAAGCTTTTAGCACTTTTTTTTTTTTTTTTTTTTTTTTTTTTTTTAAGGTAGAAACAGATCCTAGCTGGTTTTCTTATCAGGGACAGAGTGTGTCCTCTACAGTGTTTTCACACCGGAACTAGTGTAGATGCATGAAGAATAAGATGACAAAGATAGTGTTTGCTCTCCTTCTTTTCTCAGGGTGGGTTTGTTGGCGGTGTTCTTGGGAAAACTCCAAGCTCCAGGTAGGGGCCCAGTTTTGCAGCAGCTCCCCGGGCTGCTGTGGGTAACATTTGCATTGTCTCCTGGAGTGTTTGAGGAAACATGGAGAGCTGAAAACTGTATGGTGTTATATGTGCTGTGTTATGTGACTCTGCTTTTATTTTGGGTCAAGCTCTTGAAAATACAAATTGTTGTTTGAGATTTGGATGGTGGGGTCGGAAATAAGTTTATACCAGCGCTGATCCCCTGTAGTCACCCTTCCTCGCAGTGGCCCCCCCCCCCCCCGGAAGATTCGGGGAAGGTTAGGGAGTGAAGTTAAAGCTGCTCTTTGTGCTCTGCTTTCATCCTTGTGAACAGAGAAGGTGTATGCTAAGATGCACAAGCTAGTGTAGACAGATAACTGAACAAACGTTGGCTAATTTATCTACACTGGATTCTGGAACCACTTTGGGAGAGAAAGAAGAAAGGAGGATGAGAAAAGAGAAAGAGCCGTGCTAAGTGTCCTCTTCTGTGTCAGACCCTGGTCAGGGAGGCATTTGCTCCTCGGATTATCTGATTTCACCCTCGCAGAAGACACTGTTAAGGCGGGTGTTTATTCTTCGTTGGCATCCTGAAACTAAAGCTCAGAGACAGTAAACCAAAACTCCAAATGGAGGAGGGGCCTCTGCCTGCGGGAAGTAAGTGGGGCCTTGTCTCCAGAGAGTTTAAATCACTAATAAAATCAACCAAAAATAGGTCTGCTTCTTCTTATCACTGTTCACAGGCAGTTCTAAAGAGTGTCGGTCATAAGCAGCTATGGTTATGGAGGAGCTGTAAGACCCCAGGCATGGGAAGACCCTCCAGGCTGGCCCTGCCCACACCAGTTTGAGCTTTCCAGAAGCTCTTGGGACTTTTTTGGGCCCCACTCATTTTGGCATTTGCCACCCTGTCACTATGTAGGTATCTCATCTCCCCGGCCAAGATTTTAAACTTCCATTTATCCCCAGAAGTCTAGAACCAGTGTCCACTCAGCAAATGGCTGTTGAGAAATTCTTAAGTTCATTAGCCAGCTTACTTTCCTTTGTCCAGGCAGTGTGAGATGACTCACCTTCATCAAAGAGGGCCAGCATCCAAGAGGTGATGTTTGTAAATTTTATAAGAATCTGGAGGATGAAAGAGTTCAAGAATCTCTGATGGTGACTGTGGCAGGGGGGATTGGGTGGGAGATGCCCCATGCTGCCGGGCCGCCCACAGGCCCAAGCTCCTTTCCTTAGCATAGAGTGAGGTGCTCCTCCCCTTGCAGGATGGGTCCCCAGCCTCTACTCAGCCCCCTCTGTACATAACCTGTTAGATTAGATGTACTCCACCCAGCCCTACCATCCAGTTCCTCCTCCAAGGAGCTATGCTCTCTGTGACATCTATCCTCTGCCACTGGCCACAATGCCTCCCCTTACACCCCACATGTTCACATTTAATTAAAAACAGCCACTCTGTATCAAGCAACCACTACAGCAACATCCTGCTTAGATGCCTTACATGTACGATCTTGTTTGTTCCTCACGACAATCCTTTGAGTAGATGTCATCCCCATTTTACAGGTAGGTAAATAGACCCAAAATGGTTGTCACAAGTCTAGCAAGAAGTAGAACTGGTGTGTGACCACAGGCCTGTTTTTCGTAAGTGCAGGCTTTCTCTCTCCACCCCTCTAGAGAGGAAGCCATCCGGATGCCCAGCTGTAGAGAAAAGTAACTCTCCTGTGCTCCCCAGGACCCCTAGAGGGCAAAGTCTGCACCCCTTTGGTCTGTAGCCCAGGCCTAGCACATGGAGGTATTTAGTGAACATTTATGCCTGGGCGGTGGTCTCCTGCCATGTACTTTTGCAAAGACATGATAAGGCAGGCTATAAATGGATCCCTACTCATGAATATGTTAATTAATTGGCTGTTACTGAGAGACTGTTGTCCTAAGCCTAAACAAAAGACACGAAACAGGACAATGATTCTACCCTAAGCGGACCAGAAACCTCTATAAAGCCTGAAAACCAAATTTCTTAGGAAATAGCAAGAAGTAAATTTCTACTCTAATATCTATCTAAATTAATTTCTTCCTTCTCTCTTTCTCCTTGCCTTATTCATTCATTTTTTTTCATTCCCTAGTGCTTTCAGCTTTACTTCTATAGGACATATGGAGATAGTGCGTTGCCCCCTAAGTTAGTCCATTCCTCTTTTGTATGAGAGAATGTTTTTGAGGCATGGAGACCCTTTCTCAGGAATATTATCATATCCTCTCTGCTGGATACCTTTCCACCCCTCTATCTTTCTAATTCAGCATCTTTCAGCTCTTTATGTCTAAATGGATCGGTGTGCTGTGAACCCTAACTTGCACTTTCTCAGCAGCTCTGCATTTGCTCCTTTTCCAAAATGCTTCTGGCCAGTCTTTGTCCCCGTGCCCTTTCTACCCCTTCCCCTCCCTCATCTTTGTCCTTGTCACCGGCACACACTGGAACTCTGCTGAGCCTTGAGCTGGGTGGAGTTCCACAGGGACAATGGAGTCCCCACGACCCTGGGTTTCTAATCTTCCCCCCCTCCTCCTGTTGAGACACACATCTCTCTTTTCCCTCAGAACTCCTTTCTTTCCTGTATTTTTAAATTGAGGTAAAATTTGCATAGTATTAAAGTAACCACCTTAAAGTATCCCATCTTTAGTGGTATTTGGTACATTTACAATGTTGTATAATCACCACCTCTGTGTAGTTCCAAAATATTTTCATCACCCCAAAACAAGCCCAGTACCCTTTAAGCACTTAATATCCATTCTCCCTCCCCTCAGTCTCTGGCAACCACAGATTTGCTTTTTTTTTTTCCTATGTGAGTTTACCTCTTTTCTGCATTTCATATAAATGGCAGTATACAGTATGTGGCCTTTTGGGTCTGGAGGACTTCCCTTTCCCTAGTTTTCATGAGTGTGTGGGCACCCCCTTTGCTATGAATACTTAGAAAAACACCCTGGAAGGGTTATTAGGAACCACAGCCTTGGTTTATTTTTCACTACGATGCTGGTATTGGGGGCTCCACAGTTTCAACGTTCAGAATTTTCTATTTATTTCCCTGTTTTGAGGTTTCTTTCATTCTGCCTTTTGCCCTCTCTTGTTCATACCTGGAACTGTCAGAGCAAATAGCTCTCTCTGTAGGCTGAAATTTTTTTCTGGATATGAGCTTCCACTTCCTCGAAATACTCTCTCCCACACTGACCTTGTGATGGTACTTGTAGAAACCCACTGAAGTTACAGCCTCCAAGGCATCCCAATGAAGTTTTATCCCAAGGCATCCCAAGGCATCCAATGAAGTTTTATCACGTAAAAGGCTGTTATGTCCTTTATGCATTCTTTATTTAGGTTCAAAAGAATCTGCCCTTTGAAATAACAGGAGTAACCTGTAATTTGCATGTGCGAACAAATTTATTTAACTTTAAGAAAGGACATTCTATCATCTATATTTCAAGTCCATGATGAATTATAAGTCAGGTATTATAGTATTGCAGAAGAGTGTTTTCCAGTATTTTCTTTTTTTGCCAGCCAACAGAAAAAAACTGTAAGAAATATACATTGTGACACAGTAGTTGTGTGTGTCGGCAGTAAATATGCATGGGCAATTGCGTATACGTAGATTTGAAACAAAACTACCAAACCGTACTCACCTTTACCACGTACTATGCATTCCAATATTTTCTACACTATTCCATTTTTTTTTTTTAATGCTTGTTAAACCCTGTAAACTGGTGTCATCACCATTATGAAGTCTCCACCATCATTTAAAACCTAGTGTAGCAGGCACAGTGAATTGTCTCATGGTTAGCGGAATTGACGGCCTTACTAGCGTTACGAGAAGAGTTTGCTTTCCAGGAAGTGCCTTTTATGATAGTTTCTATCACAATCTAGAAATCTACTTTAGTTGAGTTCAGGTTTACAAACCGCCGTGGGACTTGGGCGGGGTTAGGAACAGAGACAGCTTGGTACCGGGAGGAATTGCTGATTATTACCATCCTTTATGGCGAATTAGTTTTCATTTCAGCTTGTTGTTTTAGAGAGCAACATTCCAAGGACAGGGAGGTTAGGGCCTGTAACTTCTGGTGCAAAACAGGCCTGGAAGAATGGGAAAAGCCAGTGAATCAGAACGTTTCCCAGAGAGGCCTGCTACTGCCCTAACCCCACGCGTCAGGCCCTGACCTCCCAGAGGCTCCAGGCTAGGGCCCCACATGCTTCTCTTCTGTCATCCTTGTGCCTGTTCTGCCTGAGCGCGCGGACGTTTAAATTTCCTGGTTGTCTGTATCTTGCTCTCCCCTGTCCCCTGTCGCCCCTCTCCCAGTTAGGCTTGCTCTCCTGTGCTTCCAGCCAAGACCCTGCTCCAGGACGTGGGCTAGGAGGAGAAGCAGCCTCTGATACTGGCCACCTTTTCTTAACCCTGCAGTCAGTGTTTACCTTTAATTCTGGTTTTCCCATAGCAGAGATTTTTGTTCACTTACTGCTTTTGCTTCTGCCCCATCTAGAACCCTATTTTAAAGATTTGTTTTTCTGTTTTGTCCTTGAATGTCTCTCTACCACAGCTGAGGTGTCTGTGAGCACTAGGTTGTTAGCATGTGAATGGTGTGTCACCAAGCAGGACTCCTGAATTCCCAGGCAATAGCCCTGGGCATCATCAACTTAAGTTACATATTCGTGTGGTCATGTACTGCCTGCTATAGTTACAAGGGTAGACAGATTCATTTATTTGGTGAAATGGTTAGAGGAAAACAATTGTAGTGTTTCAGGAGTAGGTCATATATCTCAAGTCTTTTATTTATTTTTAAAGATTTTATTTATTTATTTTGAGAGAGAGAGAGATTGTGTGTGAGAGGGAGTACGAGCAAGAGGAAGGACAGAGGGAGCCCTATGCAGGGCTTGATCCCAGGACCCCAGGATCATGACCTGAGCCACCGAGGTGCCCCAAATCTCAAGTCTTTTAAAGAGACAGGGTAATGTGGTGTGGTTCAAAGAGTATGAGCTTTGGAGCCAGGAAGATCAAGGTTCAAATCCTGGCCCCTCCACTTACTAATTCTGTGTTTTTGGATTACTTAGCCTATCTGTGCCTCTGCATGTTGCCCATTAAACAAGGATTTTAATGCTTGTCTAGTAGAAATGTTAGAGTTACATGAGGTAAGGTATGAAGTACATAGCACATAGTAGGTGTTCAAGAGATGTTAAGTGTTTTTCATAACAAGTTCTCCAAATTCCAGAAAAGCCTTTGAGGAGTTGGTATCACATGGATTTATTAAATGTAAAAGTGTGTTCCTGAGGGCGCCTGGGTGGCTCAGTCAATTAAGCGTCTGGCTCTTGATTTCAGCTCAGGTCATGATCTCAGGGTCCAGAGATCAAGCCTTGCATCTGGCTCTGCACTCAGCCTGGAACCTGCTTGAGATTCTCTCTCTCTTCCTCTCTGCCCCTCCCCCTGCTCATGCATGCGCTCTCTCTCTCTCTCTCTCTCTCAAAAAAAAAAAAAGTTTTCATGCAAACATTCAAGAACTTTTATTCCATCAAGACTGAGACAAAAGCAAAGCCTTTGTCCTTCATTTCTAGTGCCAAGTAAATATGCATATAGTATTTGGGTTTTTTTTCCATTTATTAGGAAAATTTTCAAATATACTCAAAAATAAACTGTATAATTACTCCCCATAGCTTATTTTATCTACATCCCACTTTTCTTCTCCCCTAACTAGACAATTTTAAAGCAAATCCCAGACATATATGTCATTTCTTCCACAAATACATTGGTATGTATCCTCAGAGATAAGAATTTTTTTTTTTTAGATTTTATTCATTTGAGAGAGAGCATGAGCAGGGTAAGGGGCAGAAGGAGAGAGACAAACAGACTTCCCACTCAGCAGGGAGCCCCATTCAGGGCTCCAACCCAGGATCCTGAGATCATGACCCGAGCAGAAGTCAGACGCCTAACCAACTGAGCCACCCAGGTGACCCCTAGAACTCTTTTTTATTTTTATTATTTTTTAAGATTTTATTTATTTATGTGAAAGAGAAAGAAAGAATGCAAACAAGCTGGGGTGTGGGGCAGAGGGAGAGGGAGAAGCAGGCTCCCTGCTCAGCAGGGCTCGATCCCAGGACCCCCGAGATCATGACCTGAGCCAAAGGCAGACACTTAACCAGTTGAGCCACCCAGTTGCCCCTCTTTTTTAAATATGTAATCATAATACCATTGTATTGCCTAAAAAGATGAATATCAATTTCTTAACATTTTGCACTGTTCAGTCAGCATTCAGATTTCACTGACTGTCTCATAAATGCCCTTTTACCGTTGTTTTATTGGAATCAGGATCAAACAAGGCCAACCACTTATCTGGTTGGTGTGTCTCTTAAATCTCTTTTCATCTGTAACTGTTTCCCATCTCCTCCTTTCTCATGGCTATTTATTTTTCAAAGAAACTGGGTCATTTGTTGTGGAGCCTCCCCTGCACCCTGGATCCAGCCCGCTGCATCACGTAGGGGTGTTCAGCAGGGCACGTAGCATGCCCGTCTGTCCTCAGTGTTTTCTGTCATGTGGTAGGTACAGTGGGAGGCCTGTTCAGATTCGGGCTTGGTTTTTTGCAATACTGCATCAGCAGCAGTGCTGTATACTTCCTGATGCATCTCAGGACTCTCTCGTTTTGTGGCTCAACTGGTTAAGTGTCTGCCTTTGGCTCAGATCTCAGGGGATTCAGGCATTGTCTGCTTGCTCCAACTCTTAGAAAATTCTCCCATCTACGGTTCACCCAGTGGCTTTAGTGACCACTGGTGATCAGACTCAGTCCATTAGTTCACTAAGAGCTTCCAAATGATGCTTTCCTAAATCTGTCATTGTTTCTGCGTTTAGGAGCAGAATTATTATTATTTTTTAAGATTTTATTTATTTATTTGGCAGAGAGATAGAGAGCACAAGTAAGCAGAGCAGCAGGCCGAAGGAGTGGGAGAAGCAAGCTCTCCAGTGAGCAGGGAGCCTGATGCAGGACTCGATTTCCAAACCCTGGGATCACAACCCGAGCCAAAGGCAGATACTTAACTGACTGAGCCACCCAGGCGCCCCATAGGAGCTGGAATTATTTTATAAAGAAAACTTTCTGTCGTTGACTATTTTGTTCCCTTGAAATATCATGTACATAGAAAAGGCAGAATAAGTGCTTGAATCTTGCTTTTATTTACGGTTTTCATACAGGGCCCCCTAATTCTCTCCAAAGGTGACCAAAAATGATGCATCATTTTCCTTTGGGTATCATTATGAACTCATGGATCTTAACATATATGACATGTTTCAAATGTTTCAATTCACTTTTGTCCTTATGCTCTTGGTGATCGGTGTCGCACCTTGGCCAGGGGGCCCCCCCTTCATATTAGCTCCAGAGTCTTTCTGACCTGACCCTAATATTCTTTAGAGATGTTCAAGGCTCATCTTATAGATTTCCCACCCCAAATCTGGAGCCAGCCATTTCCTTCAGATACACTGGTTCTTTGCATTAGAAAATGGTGTGCATATGCCTTTGAGGTAGTGGAGTATTGCAGTAATACTGTTGTTTTCCATTTGATGGAATTACTGTTTCTATTAGTTTTCCATCATTCTCTTCTTTATTTCTCTTTAGCATGTAGTGTGGATTCCTTTGTGGAGAAGTGCAGGGTACAGATGTTCTGTGCTGTGTGGGAATGTGGGCAAGGTCCTGGGACTTCTGCTTTGTTAATTTGTAAGCCTGGGGGGCAGAGCTTGGAGTGAGAACCAAGGCTGGTGCTTCGGGGGAGGCTGGCATGGTATAAATCCCAGCATCACGTGGGACCTTGATAATGCACATCTAGTCACTGCTCTACTTCCAAGCCAGATCTCTTCAAAGACAGAAGAAGCCTTGCCTGACTTTCTAATTTTTAAAATTCTCCAGAGTTAGTGCATATTGAAGCACTTAGCAGTGTGCTACATTGAACCACAAAACTACTCTAGAGCCATTTAAGAGAAAACTAAATTGAGTAAAACTTAGGAAGAAGCATGAGAACTGATTTTAGCATCTGAGCTGCTATTTTTATACAGGAAACCATAGCTTAATAACAACAGAAGATGAATTACAAGAGCTTTTGGCACACTGACAGGCACTTTCTTCTTGACCTCTGAGCTGTGCCAGGACAGGAGGAAAAGGGAGATATGCAAACCCAAATTGCAGCCTAAGGGGCTTGATTTAGTTGGATATGTCTAATTGCTTGGAATTGGTTTTATTTCTTTGAGGATGGTGTATACTTAAATTAAAAAAAATTTTTTTTTGCTGATATTTTTAATTCCACAAAAGCCAAAATATCAAACCTATAGAAACAAGAAAAGGTGACACCTTAGCTAATGATATTTAATCAAGGGATTATGCGTTCTCCAGGGTTCCAGCATCTAAAAATTTCATGTTTCAGTGAGTGTAATGTTTCTGTTATAAACACCATACTGCGTAAAAAGGCCTAGCCAGTGAAGAAGTTTTTTAAAACAAGTACTTAAGGCCAGAATACTTAATATAGAGGGGCGTCTGGGTGGCTCAGTGGGTTAAAGCCTCTGCCTTCAGCTCAGGTCATGATCTCGGGGTGCTGGGATCGAGCCCCACGTCGGGCTCTCTGCTCAGTGGGGAGCCTGCTTCCCCCTCTCTCTTCCTGCGTCTCTGCCTACTTGTGATCTCTCTCTCTCTGTCAAATAAATAAAATCTTTAAAAAAAAAATAGTAAAATCCAATGGCAGTTTTATTTTTGGACAAAGTGATAGTATCTAAGAGGCTTAGTTATGAGTTTTCAGTAGTTTTTAAATTTTATCATTCCTCTAGGTAATAATGCCTGGATTCATACCTGACTGTGCATGCCGTGTGTGTACTTTTACCCCTGCTTGCATGACCGAAGTCCTTAATCTAGCCAGGTTCCCAAAGTGCAGAGGAAAATTGTGTTATCTTCAGGTTCTTCTGAGTCAGCATTTTTAAGGACGCTTATCTTTCTGGTATTAAAATGCCAGAACCGGGGCACCTGGGTAGCTCAGTCAGTTAAGCGTCTGCCTTTGGCTCAGGTCATGATCCCAGGGTCCTGGGGTCAAGCCCCATGTCAGGCTCCCTGCTCAGTGGGAAGCCTGCTTCTCCTTCTCCCTCTACCTGCTCATGCTCTCTCTCTCTCAAATAAATAAATAAAATCATTTTTAAAAATGAAATAAAATAAAATGCCAGAACCCATTCATCCTTTTCTGAGTATGTTAGGTGCATCACAGAGAGAAGAAAGGGATACTTCTGGAATAGGCTGTGATTTTCAAAGTTGATATACAGCTTTGAATGCTGGAGCTATCTACTTTACAATCTGTTCATGTTCCTCATCGTACTGAAAAACTAAATATTGCTAAATAGGAGGGAAGAGGAGCATAGATTCCATTTTAATTTAAAATAAGAGTAAGCCAATAATTGAGTCTAAAAGCAAGTTGCACTGAAGTGAAAAAAGGATAAGATTAATTTCTTACATTGATTAATTCGTACAGTTTACGAAGAAAGCACATGTCCTACTTCACAGGGGATACACCTGGCTGCCAGATTTGTAGGTCAGACAGGTATTGGAATCCACTTTAACGATTCCGAGACTGAGTTCAGAGGGGTTAAGTGACTCCTGGCAGAGCCAATATTAGAATGCAAATCTGTGATTAAAAGCCAATTTAAAGAGCACCTACTATGTGCAGGGCGCTGGAGATTCAGAGATTAATAGGAATGGTGTCTTACCCTTGAGGAACAATCCAGACATATCTATTTTCTCAGAAGCTCATCACTGGAGACATTTGACCTTCCCTGTGACAGGATATCTGTCACAGGGACAGAGGTCACCCCTTCACCCACAGGAGCCCAGTCATGACGTCCACCTTTCACCATCAGGCCCTTTTCTACTCTAGCTTTGCTCCTTATTTTGGAAATAGATGCCATTTTATTGTATTTTACTTTCTAGTTCTAGAATTTCCATTGCTTGGTTTCTTTGCTGATAGTTGTGTTGTTGTTTTTTTTTTCATCCATTTCAGTAAAATATTTCCCTTTACTTCATTGCAGCACATCCTTCAGAGTCCTTATCTGCTAAATCCAACATCTGGGTCTTCTTGGGATTGGTTTCCACTGATTATCTTTTTTTTCTTGACACTGGGTCACATTTTTCTGTTTCTTTTTGTATCAAATGATTTGGGATTGCACCCTGGACATTGCCATACTGTAAAGAATCGGGATTTTATTTTATTTCTCCAAAGGATTTTGGTGTTTTTGCTTTAGCAGGCAATTGATTTGATTGGACTCAAAGTGGAAAGTCTCCATCTTGAGTAGAAATATCACTTCGGTTCTTCTGTCTTTAGCAGAGCTGCTTCACATTGTTCCTTACATTTGCGTGGTTCCAGAGTCAGCCAAAGCCTGGGGCAAATTCACATTGGAATTTGGAGCTGGCTCCCTTCTCTGACTTTTTTTCCTTTCTGGGATTCTCTCCTCACTTTCCAGTGACTACGGTTGCCCCGGACTCTGTCCTCTGGTTCTTCAGGCCGGAAACTGGGTTTTCTATCTGGGTTTTAGCCATCCTTTGTGGCATTGACTTTGGCCTTCTTTCGAGCTAACCATGTAAGTCAAGAAAACAAGAAGGTCACTAGGCACCATCCTTTCTTTCAAGATTGATTTCTCCTCTCCTCTGTACCACCTTAGGAACCTAAATGACTTCAGGTCATTGATTTGGGGGAGGAAGGAGGTCAAGGGTTTTTAATTTTCATTTAAGGGATGGTTGGGTCCGGTGACCTTACAGAGCCATTCCAGAACTAGAACTATCTCTTACTGCATTATGCCTCTCTGTGTAAGGTTTTGTTTGCACAAAGGGTCCACCACTGAAAAATAAGACCAAAAGTTTGAAAATCCGCTGTACTTATCCACTTTCTAGCCAGATTTTAAATCCTCTAACATCACTTCTAAGTGACCTGCACATCCAGTGTTTGTTGTGGACACTCCCAGTGAAGGAGGCTTCGCCCTTCTTCCCCTGGGCTTTCTCTCCCTGGTCCTCAGCTTCCCAGAGCCCACCAAAGCTCTTTGTCCAACTCTCCTCTCTGTCAGAACTTGAGCAAAAGCTCCTCAGAAGGAAAAGCCGGTTGGATTTCAGCAGCTAAGTGTTGCCTTTCTCTGATGAACATTTTAAGTGGATGCTTTTGGTGGAAGAGGGTGATAAAAGGAGGAAGCTTGCAACTGAGCCTTTATTTTGACTTCTGGTTGACACTCAAGAAAGCCTCATTGGCTTGGCATCTGCCTTGATGCCTGTGGCCTTCTGGAACTGAGCTGAGGAAGGCCATTGGCCTGGAACACCTGCTCAGGAAGGAGACAGGAAGATGACTGAGGAGGTGTGCACCTTGCAGTTATGTTAAAAGATAAGCCAAGAGACTGTTGTTTGGGTCCAAATGTGGTGAGAGATTTGGAACATCCTATGGTGTCAACAAACTAAAGATAGTAGAGGAAGACTACTGTCACATGGACGAATGGCCATGGAAATGGGAGCCCTCCGTCCTATTCGGAATTTGCCTCTAGCTCAGCTCTGTAACTTAAGAAGCCGACTCACCTTTCTATGTAGATGTTTCCATTTGGAACGACGGGCTTCCAGGTGTGTCTGCAAACTAAATGGAGGAAATGAAAGCCTGTGGAGGAAAGTGAAGTCATAGAGCCTGGAGCAATTTGTTTATAGAGACGGTGGCTAGTAGGGAAAAGAAGTTACTGCTTTTTTCCTTTATTCCAGGCACTCAGCCTTTTCTGATGTCCTCAGGGTGCATCTCTGAAAGTGTATCATTCGCCTCTGTCCATCTAAGGAGCAGAGTTTTAAGTGTTTGCTTGTGCCAACAAAAAATGTTATACACTATTTTGAGTGAGCTAATTTCCTGATAAGGTCTGTAATCCATTTGTGCATTACTCGGTCTTTACCACCCCCTCTCCTAGTAAGAGCACAAAAAAATAAAAGTAAAATGTATTCTCATTGTCTTTTTGACTTTTTAATTTGTGTTTTTTTTTTTAAGAGTCAAAAGCAACCAATGCTACTGTGGATCCCCGGTCATTTTTTCTCAAGAATACCAATGATATATTTGAACCATTCCCACTGGAGGACGATGAGGAGAAAAACAGGAGCAGGTTCTCTGAAGACAGACTAAGCCCTATCAATATCAGCCGTCCTCTTCAAAAACAGGGCCCTGCGTTTATCTCGGAAGATGCCTCGGGGTATCTGACCAGCGCCTGGCTGACACTTTTTATCCCCTCTGTCTACACTGGTGTGTTTGTCGTAAGCCTTCCTCTGAATATCATGGCCATCGTTGTGTTTATCTTGAAGATGAAGGTCAAGAAGCCCGCTGTGGTGTACATGCTGCACCTGGCCACGGCGGATGTGCTCTTCGTGTCGGTGCTCCCGTTCAAGATCAGCTATTACTTTTCCGGCAGCAACTGGAGATTTGGTTCCGAAATGTGTCGCTTTGTCACCGCAGCCTTTTACTGTAACATGTACGCTTCCATCATGCTCATGACAGTCATAAGCATTGACCGATTCTTGGCCGTGGTGTACCCCATCCAGTCCCTCTCCTGGCGTACCCTGGGGAGGGCTTCCTTCACTTGTCTGGCCATCTGGGCTCTGGCCATCGCAGGGGTGGTGCCTCTCCTCCTCAAGGAGCAAACCTCCCAGGTGCCAGGGCTCAACGTCACCACCTGCCACGACGTGCTCAGTGTAACCCTCCTCAAAGGCTACTATGTCTATTACTTCTTAGCCTTCTCTGCGGTCTTCTTCTTTGTGCCCCTGATCGTTTCCACCATCTGTTACGTGTCTATCATTCGATGCCTTAGCTCCTCCGCGGTCGCCAACCGGAGCAAGAAGTCCCGGGCTTTGTTCCTGTCACTTGCTGTTTTCTGCGTCTTCCTTCTCTGCTTTGGACCCACAAACGTCCTCCTGATTCTGCATTACTCATTCCTTTCTCAGGAGTCCACGACAGAGGCTGCTTACTTTGCCTACCTCCTCTGTGTCTGTGTCAGCAGCATCAGCTGTTGCATTGATCCCTTGATCTACTATTATGCCTCTTCCGAGTGCCAGAGATACCTCTGCAGCATTTTATGCTGCAAGGAGAGTTCTGATCCCAGCAGCTACAACAGCAGCGGTCAGCTGATGGCCAGTAAAATGGATACCTGCTCGAGTCACCTGAATAACAGCATATACAAAAAGCTCTTAACTTAGGGAAAGGGACTGCTGGTGCGTTAAAAAGAAGAGGTTAAAAAAGCAAATAGCCTGAGGGTTCTATTAGTCCCCGCCAAAAAGGCATTTACAATCAAAAACGACAAATCTATGATTCCCATGCCTCTTTCTTATGAGAGCTATTGATCCTATCTATTTGTCAGTTATAGGAAAAGATAACAAGAATCAAAAACAGTGTCATCCCAAAAGCGTATTGCCAGTGCTACAATAATAATTGATTGTCATATTCTGATACACTTAGGTGACTTTCTGTGTATATGTGTGTGTATATATAGGTGTGTATACACACACTTGTATCATTTGCAGTGCAGTATAGAATAGGCACTTTGGAACCCTCTCTTTATTCCATCAGAGATTAAGGAAAGAAACATTTAGGTTGGTGGAGTTTAGCCCTGAACGTCTGAAGATGTTTGTCAATAGGGAGGGATTCTATGGTTTGGACTTATACAGCTTTTGCAAATAAGTGTATTTTGAAATTGTTCAACAGCAATGTTTAAGTTATTAAGGGATAAGACTTAGTACTATCTGTGCGTAGAAAAAATTCTACTCTTTCTCATTGTAAACGTATCAAGGTTTGAATTCTTTAAATTATGAAAACAGATGATAGGGGTAGCCTTTTTGATGTTTTACACTCTGTGTCTGTGAACCGAAAATGAGTGTAGGTCCCACAAGTGACCTTAGGTTGACTTTCAAGGTAACCTGCCCTGAGATGGAGGACTCTAAGCAATAGATACAAAACAGGGCTGCTTCAGACACAGACTGGCCAGAAAGCCTCCAGCTGAGCCTCCCAGAGGTCAGCACTGGGACCACCACAGTTGCTCTCTCCTCCTGAGGTTCCCTCAAGGGGTGGCTGTGAACTCTCTTGTTTATTAGAAATTGGCAAAGTAGATCATGCTGTCCCAGGAGATAATGGATATAAAAGACTTCTCTGCCCATTTTAAGAACAGAGGAAGAAGGCCCACTCACTTCCAGCAGTTATACCCCAAGGAGCATTCTGGAATGGAAACACTCATGGAGCACACATGAACACACGTTTTGTGCTCTGGGCACAAGGACGGGTGCTGGGCATATGGAGTTGAGAAAGACTGAGACCTGCCCTCAAGAAAAATGAAGTAGACCAATGCAGAGTGTGGTATGTGACATAATAAATATGTCCTTCTATAAGAAGTCTTTTTAGCCAGATGTCACCATGCAAGTTGCATACAAGCGACGATTGTCAGTTAAAGAACATTGAACATTTGGGTTACTGCTTCCTGTGGTTATAACTTGAGATGAAAACATAATACAATACAGGAAGCATGTTTTTAAAAACAATTTCTCCAGTCTGTATTGATTGGACATGATTTATTTACAAACGCATTCAATTAATTAAGTCTAACTTTTATAAAAAGAAGCCGTTATGCCAGTTTGATGAGAAATAACAGAAGAAAATGAAGTGGACTTTGAAATCGAGGAAAATGATTCTATATTTTCCATCACTTTTTTTAAGAGTTAGTGAGATGATTTTAAAAGCATTTTTTAACCCCTTGGTTAGTATCAAGTACAGAAAATCCTCATGGATGTCACAAAATATTAAAGCTAAGTTGAAATGTGTATTTTTTTCTTATGAAGCAATGTTGGCCTTTTACACTAACGAGAAAAGTGAAAAGCTCCAAGGCAAATGCTTTGCCTGTTTAAAAAAGCAAACTATTTCCAAATGGCATAGAATAATTTACATCAAATAACATAATGTAAGTATAAGCTAGCTTTGATTTTATTTTTTAGCATTATTAATTTAGTTACTGTATTTTATCCAACTCAGTGGAGATTTACTAGTTTATTCAATCTGAAATATTAAAATACCTCTGACTTAATATGACTATCATTATTATCGGTCTGTCCTTATATGATTGTTTTTATATTCTCTTTTAAAAAATGTATGTAACCTTTATTAATAAAGATGAAAGTTTGCTTGGTATCTGTTTGGAATAAATTTGGAATAAATAAATAAATAGACTTTATCTTAAGAGCCACCAGAGGAAGGCCAAGTCTTAGGGTTTAGCTGAATAGTGTTCAATGAAGAAGCAACATGCAGAGATTTTGACAGGGTTGAGGGAACCACCAGGGGATGGTGAAGCACCTCAGGGACTAGCAATTAGGGGAGGCCATTACCACCCCAGAACCAAAGAGATAGAGAAGGGAATACTCCGACCTCCTCTCCTTGAACCCTCTGACCTCCTGCTGGTGCCTCCTAGTTTTGCTCCCAAACTCAGAGCTCAGGGGAACCTGAGTGGCTTAGTCCATAAAGGTCTGCATCTTGGGGCATGTAGAATGGATCTGGAAGAACAATGGAATTGGGTGATGAGCTTTCTGTGTCTTTTTTTTTTCCCCATCCTTAAGAAGACAAAGTCGTGTCATTGAGAATGTGTTCAGATCTCTGGGTTGTAGGCATCATGAACAGTCTGCAGTTCTTTGCTAGGGAAGAGAGAAACAAATTACATGTCAGAGCCAGGAGGCTGTCATGAAGCCCCAAGGAGGACTGTCTTTTGAGGGACAGCCCTTTGTTGTCCAGTGCTCCCTGGGGCAGGGGGCAGGAGAGGAAATTAAAAGTAAAATGATAAGTACCTCTGAGAGTTGAAAGTCAGTAAGAAACATTCTAATAACATATATCTAGATTCGTAGTCAACAGAAAAACTGTTTTCAGTTGAATTCTGTGACCACAGAGAATTTTTAAGTTAATACACAAGCTTAAGTTTGTGAGGCCTGGATACTCAGCAAGTGTTTCAGGATTGACTATATTGAAGGAGGCCTGGCTCGTGGCCACCAGAAATAGGATCTCTACCCTAACCAGAAAGTGACCTTTCAACTCTTCTGTCGTTATTTTTGAAAATATGTTTGAAGTTAAAAACAAACAAAAAAACACACTTGAGGGGCGCCTGGGTGGGTCAGTGGGTTAAGGGTCTGCTTTCAGCTCCTCGTGATCTCAGGGTCCTGGGATCGAGCCCCACATCAGGCTTCCTGCTCAGCGGGGAGTCTGCTTCTCCCTCTGTCCCTCCCCCTACTCATGCTCGGTCGTTCTCAAATAAATAAATAAAATCTTTAAAACACACACACCCTTGAATTTCCTTAACACAAAAATGCTTGTTTTTCCGAACAAGTCAAAAATAGGATTTTTAAGGAAATAAAATATTTGGCTGTTGAATATAAATGTGGAAAATTTTAGGTTATACTTGCGAA
Source organism: Potos flavus (assembly GCA_028534135.1). NCBI lineage: Eukaryota > Metazoa > Chordata > Mammalia > Carnivora > Procyonidae > Potos > Potos flavus. The sequence goes on from CM052895.1 coordinate 46,818,244, forward strand.
TGTAAGAAATTAAGTGTTGGCATATCTTTCAGAAAGTTTTGAGCTCTGAGATCAAGTGGAAAAAGTTAAGTCGTGTTTATGACCAAGTTTTTTAAGTGTGTGAGGCCTGGACCCTCCACTAGAAGCTTATCTTCACCCAGGTGTCATAGTAAAAATTAAGGGGGAAAACAGTCACCAACAGTAATTTCCTGGTGGAATTGGCATCATTGTGTGGCTATTCCTTTCAAAACTACTAGACCAGATGTGTGTGTGGAGAGTAACTGAGCACAGGATAAACCTAATTGTGTTTTATGAAGGAAGTGTGGTTAAGCAAGCCGCAGCCTGAACAGAGAGAAGAAATGCTCTAAGGCAGTGATTCTGAGTCCTTGAGACCTTTGTAGGAGATGTATGAGGTCAAAATGATCTTAAAACACTAATGTGTTGGGGTGCCTGGTGGCTTAGTGGGTTAAGCCTCTGCTTTCGTCTTGGGTCATGATCTCAGGGTCCTGGGATCAAGCCCCCACATCAGGCTCTCTGCTCAGCAGGGAGCCTGGTTCCCCCTCTCCCTCTGCCTGCCTCTCTGCCTACTTGTGATCTCTTTCTCTCTGTCAAATAAATAAAATCTTTAAAAAATAAAAACAAAAAAAACCACTAACGTGTTATTTGCCTTTTCTTGGTCTGATTGTCTCACGACCATATAGTTGAGTTTTCCTGTGGTTGCATGACATGTGATATTGCAACAGACTGAAACAGGGGATAGGAAAATCTGACTGTCTTCTATCAAAGCTGGCCATTAAAGAGATTTGTAAAAATAGAAAACAGTACGACTCTCCTCAGGAAATCATTCTTTTGGGAAGAACATTTTTTTATGAGAGACTATGATATTTACGTTAACATGTCATGGATTTATTGTTATTTCTAAGTGGAAGAAATATTTCCAAAAAGTTCTCCATTTTGATGTCTAACATGGCAAATGATGGGTATAATCAGTGTGGTTTGCTGTTGATCTCCAGAGAAAGAAAAAGGCCCCAATAACAGCACATTTGCCGATTTTCATAGTGTAAATACCCTTCTCGGCTGCCAAGTCCAAGCTTTCAGTGGTTCAACATTGGGCTTGAAAAAATTCCTGAATATTGAATTTTGATACAAGCTGACTCCCGACATGCCTCTGGAGTTAACCTACATAAATGAAAACTCTTTAGGGTCGTCAGTAATTTTTAAGTGTATTAAAGTCTCTTCAACTGAAAAAGTTTGAGAACCCTGCTCTTAGGCAAGATTTCCAAACTTTATTGCCTTCAAGAAGACTTAGAAATAGGTCATGATTAGAAAGCAGTTACAAGGATAAACCCATGGCTCACAGCTGCCAGCCACCACCGAGCTGCTGGCAGGCTCACAGCCGAAAGGATCAGTACCTTACCGCAACAGCAACTGATTCGAGCAGGGCTAGTGCAGCTTAGAAGTTGGCAAGCTTTGTGGGAGGCCTGTTTTTCAGCCAGCAGCTGGGAACCACCCATGGCAGCCTCACTAACGTGAACATCAGGCTCTGCACTTCTCGTCCCAGGGACTGTCGGATGCATGCTGGTCTTTCGGAAACACAGAAAACCAGAGGTCAGATTCAGCAGCATCTTGGAATTCAGATAACACGGTGTGTTTTTAACCAGCTGTCTATAGGCTCATCACTTCAGGAAGTGACTCGCAGGCACTACAGAGATTAGCTCTGAAAGCTGCATTTAGAGCCTGAAGACATCAGGTGGTGGCAGGAGCAGTCTGCCTGTTTTGCCCATTTTAATAACCACAGTATTGGGCCTTTTTAGCCTGCTGCTGTGTGACCCATGCAGGGAAGTGAGAACATGGCGGAGGGTGGGATAGCCAATACTGTGATGCGTGTAAGAATAAGACGCTTTGGGAGGGGCGCCTCGGGGGACAGTCGGTTAAGTGTGCAACTCATGATTTCGGCTCAGCTCATGATTTCAGGGTGGCTTGGGGCTCCGCACTCGGGGAATCTGCTGGAGATTCTCTCCTCCCTCTCTTCCTCCCTGCACTCTCTCTCTCTCATATATAAATAAATCTTAAAAAAAAAAAAAAAAAAAGACTAAGATCCTGGGATGCCTGGCTGGCTCAATCAATAGCGATTCTTGATCTCAGGGTCTTGAGTTCAAATCCCATATTGGACCTAGAGCTTACTTAGGAAAAAAAAAAAGACCTCAGTTGTTCTGCATATTTTTGTTGTTTTGTTTCTTACCTCAAGATATATAGTTGCTCTTTAAACTGGTCTGCATGGTGTTAAATGTATCCCTGTTTTCCAGGAGCTAACCAGGTTTTGGATTTAATCATCATATAGAATACTTTGTTAAAAGGCATGGAATTTGAAGATCTCATCGTAGAGTTTTAGCAACTCTGCCTTGTTAGAAGGAGGTTTGGGAAACTTTCGATCAGTTCTCATCTCTGGCGGCACATCGAGTCCTTATAAATCTGCTAAACAATCCCAGTGTCCAGTCCCAACTCTCAGCCACTAGGAGTCAGAATCTTTGGGGTGGGACCTGGACGTCCATGTTGTTTTCAAGGTCCTCAGGAGATTCTAATGTGTGAGCCAGAGTTCACATCGCTGTTTTAAGAGAGTGACTCTTGGGGCACCTGGCCGGCTCAGTCGGTAAAGCATGTGACTCTTGATCTCGGCGTCATGAGTTCAAACCCCACATTGGGCATAGAACTTACATTGAAAAAAAAGTGCTTCTCAAATGTAACGTGCATTCAAATTATCCGGGGATGATCTTAATGGCAGTAGGCGTGGAGTGGGGTCTGCATGTCTAACTCGTTCCCAGGCAATGTTGACAGGGCTGTTGACTTGGCAGTTCCTCGGGCCACACTTTGAGGACCCAGGGCCCTAAGAGATGGCTCTGAGGCACAATTTGGCTATGCTTAAGGTCCAGGCCCTCAAAAAATTCAATTCTCACATCCTTAAACTCATTTTCGGAGGCCTTATTTTTAATTGTGGCAAAATTAGGGCGATTTTTAAGGTAGCAGGAGCAAGGTGCTTAATTGAAATTTGTTTTAGGTGATATCTATCTTGCTGTACTTTTTTCCTCCACTCGGGCTTTTTTTTAGGGGGAGAGATAGCTTAAAAGGTTCTAATCTCCTACATAAAACCAATTCATAGGAGGCTGGAGATTTAGAGTGGCGACTCCCGACTCTCTCTGGAAAGATAGTGCCCGGTAGATAGCAGCAGGGCCTGGTTACCAGAGAGCAGATTTGTTTCTCATTTCTGGGTCTGGCTGAAAAATTGTGACCTCAGGCACATGCTGGAGATACTAGTCAGCATCAGGAGCTTCAGACTTGATGGCGCTGGAATGAGTAACTATGGAAACCCTCAGGAAAATGAGTCAGTCCACGGGTCATCCTAAGGGATCCATGACTCCACTGTGCCTGGGAGAAAACAAAGGTTTAGGAGGTCAAGTCTCGGGACCTGCATTTGCAGCACGTACACGTGCCATACATTCTAGGGTAAATTCTTCATTCTGGAAGCCCTTTTACAAGCTGATGAAAAAACTACTAAATGGTAAAAGAACCGTAACTTGTATGGAAAAAATGTTGTATCTTGGCAATAATCATTTATCTGCAATTGAACACCAGAGAGCTCCAGCTCCTGTCTAATTAGCAGTGGATTTTTTCTATGATGGCTGTAAGCAGCTTCCTCAGGAAGGAAGGCAAGAAGGAGAATATAAAAACTGGCGAGACTGGGATGCCTGGGTGGCCCAGTCAGTTAAGTGTCAGACTCTTGGTTTCAGCCCAGGTTGACCTGGGGTTGTGAGATGGAGCCCCACATTGGGCTCCGCGCTCAGTCCAGAGTCACCTTGAGACTCTCCCTCTCCCTCTGCCCCTTCCCCACCCCCACTTGCTCATGCTCTCTCTCTCAAATAAATATATAAGACTTAAAAAAAAAAAAAACAGTGAGAGAGAAAGTTGGTGGGCACACTTTAGGAAAGCAATTTGACAAAATGTCATTACCCTTAAGATACCTTGGACCCAGTTGCATGACTTTTGGAAATCAGTCCTCAAGAGATCATTTTTAAGTAACAAAAAATCCCACGATAGACTTCTAGTTTTTAATAGCATCCTTATTTGCGTATTAGTAAAAGTCTAGGAACCCTTTATGTATTCAACCCTAGACAGTTCTAGCCATTTAAAAGGCATGTATGTATGCGTATAACGGCACTGAGAAGTGACTATAATATTTAATTTTTTAAAAAGCAAGATGCAATGATAAATATACGGTATGAAACCAACAATATGGGAGAAAAAAAAATAGGTCTCTGTGGGATCTGTTAACAAAGGCTAATGGAAAATATACCAACGTATTTACACTTGCGTTTGGAGAGTAGGACTACCTTTTTCCTTTTATGATTTTTCCTACCTCTTTCTTGAGTAGGTACTACTTCTCTAATAAAGCAATCATATTAAAACAAAACAAAAATCAAAGAAACAGGGGAAAAAAAGCCTGTTACCACAGTCTTCTCTTCGCAAAGTGCAAAGGTGTGTGGTGCTATCCCTGCTATGATTGTTTACCAGACACTCTTGGGCCTCCCCTCGTCATAATTAGTTCTTCATGCCTCAATATGTTATTCAGGCTGGGGATAAAAATGTTAGAAAATTCTAATTTTACACCCACACTGGACATCTTCAAGATTATTCCAAAATTATCTTGTGGAACAATGGAATTCTCCAAAACTTTCTGAAGACATAAAAATGTCTTTAACCAGCCAGACTCTAAAACCAGAAACATCTCTATTGTCCCTGTATCTACCAGAATGTTCAGCATGGCATTTTGTCAACATACGTAACCAGAGCTGAACTTTTTCAAACCCTGATGAACTTTATATTTATACCAAAAGGACTGGTCATTTATTTTTCTCTGGAATTCATCTTCCCTCATCGAGTAGCAAACATTATTTTCTCAAAACTAAAGCTTTATTTTGACTGATTTCATAATTATGTTAGTCCCCTTATTATTTAAATTAATTTATAACCCACATACTATTTAGTATTTGAACAATCTAGTTATTCCATAAGCTCCTTTATTTGTTTTTTAAAGATTTTAGGGCTGCCTGGATGGCTCAGTCAGTTAAGCGTCTGCCTTCAGCTCTGGTCATGATCTCAGGGTCCTGGGATCAAGCCCCGTGTTGGGCTCCCTGCTCAGCAGGGAGCCTGCTTCTCCCTCTCCTTCTGCCTCTGCTTGTGCTCTCTCTCTCTCTGTCAAATAAATAAACGAAATCTTAAAAAGAGAGAGAGAAAGAGAGATTCTATTTATTTACTTTAGAGATGAGAGTGAGAGCCCGGGGGGCTCACTTGGCTAAGCCTCTGTTGTTGGTTTCAGCTCAGGTCATGATCTCAGGGTCATGATCTCAAGGTTATGAGATCATGCCCCACATTGGGCACAGAGTCTGCTTGAGACTTTGTTCTTCTCCTTCTGTCCTACCACCTCCTAAATAAATAAATAAATAAATCTTTTTAAAAAGATACTAGAGCTTTATTTCTTTAACTTCTACCTTACTTGACCCATATAGTTGGGTACTGAATTTCACTTACTCCTTTTGTTGTAGTTATCAAATCAAAAGATGTATTTGGTGAGAGTGAATCAAGCACCCCCCAACTCATTATTTCTCTGTAGTGAAGGCAGCATGGGTACTTGATAGAACTACACAGAAGTGACTACACTGAGTGTTTCTCAAAACGGAATCCATGAAAATTATTTGGTCAGCTTGTGATAACGCAGATTTCTGGGCTCCATCCCACACCTATAATCAGAATCTCTGCAATGGGGCCTGGACCATCCACATTTTTAACAAGGGGCAGGGGTGATTCTTATGCTCATCAAACTTTGAGAACAATGGAACGAATATTTGTTTGTTTGTTTTTAAAGATTTTGTTTATTTATCAGAGAGAGAGAGAGCACAAGCAGGGGGAGCAGCAGGCAGAGGGAGAAGCAGGCTTCCCGCTGAGCAAGGAGCCCTATGCAGGACTTGATCCCAGGATTCTGGGATCATGACCTGAGCTGAAGACAGACATTTCACCAACTGAGCCACCTAGGCATCCCTGAACTAATTTTTTTTTTTAAGATTTTATTTATTTATTTGACAGAGACAGCAAGAGAAGGAATACAAGCAAGGGGAGTGGGAGAGGGAGAAGCAGGCTCTCTGCCGAGCAGGGAGCCCAATGTGGGACCGTGACCCAAGCTGAAGGCAGACTCCCAACGACTGAGCCATCCAGGCACCGCACCTGGAACTAATTTTTAAAAGAAATCTCTGATCTAGTATATTTTGTGGTCAGGAAGTAGAAAACCACAATTTATCTGTTAAAATGCTAACATTTTTCATTATCCTTTAGATTATCATGTCTATCTGCAAAGCTATTAGAGTATTAAGATTTTGTAGATATTTCTCCCTAGATACTGTTCCTAAATATCTAACTATATCCGTTGAAAGAGTTAGCCTTATAAATAATTGTCTCTATCATTTACTTTACCTTTTATGTATAGAAATGGATACCTTCTCCTCTAGAGATACAATTCAATGCTCTGCATTCATGTAGGATTTTAAATGTAATTTTAAAAATATGTAACACTCATATGGTTCAAATTTCAAAAGAACAAAACGATGTACAGTGAAAATTTCCCCTCACACCCCTATTATCTCCTCAGAGGCAACCACACTTAACAACTCCTTGAGTATTGTGCTGGATGTATTTAAATACTAATCTGGAAGTGGTGTGCCGGACTAGCTCAGTTGGTGTGATCTTGATCTTGGGGTCATAAGTGCAAGCCCCACATTATGTGTAGAGATTGCTTAAATAAATAAACTTAAGGGGCGCCTGGGTGGCAGTGTCGGTTGAGCGGCCAACTTTTCATTTTGGCTCAGGCCGTGATCTCATGACCCTGCGAATGGGTGGTGAGAGTGAGCCTCAGGGTCGTGAGATCAAGCCCTACATTGGGCTCTATGCTCAGCTTGGAGTCTGCGTCACATTCTCTCTCCCTCTCCCTCTGCCCCTCCAGCTCCTGCCTGTGTTTTCTCTCTCTCTAAAATAAATAAATCAAATAAATACATACAGACAGACATAAATAAGACTTTAAAAATAATCTGGAAACTTACTATCACTTTTAAGGAGCAAAATGAAGAGTATATAATTGGCCATTTTCTTTTTATTTTCTTTTTTTAAAGATTTTATTTATTCACTTGACAGAGAAAGACACAGTGAGAGAGGGAACACAAACAGGGAGAAGCAGGCTTCTCACTGAGCAGAGAGCCCGATGTAGGGCTCGATCTCAGGACCCTGGGATCATGACCTGAGCCGAAGGCAGATGCTTAATGACTGAACCACCAAGGTGCCCCGGCCATTTTATTTTTAAATTGTATCTTCGAGTTTTAAAAACTCCTGTTGACGGGGTGCCTGCCTGGCTCAATTGGTAGAGCTTTCAGCTCCTAATCCCAGGGTCCTGAGTTCAAACCTCACATTGGGCATGGAGCCTACATAGAAACAGCAACAACTGTTGACATACAGATATCAATCAAGCATTGCTGCCTAACAAAACACAAAAAACCCCAGAGGTATAATGATAAGTACTTGTTGCTCATGCTCTGGCATAGTCAGGTAGATAGTTCTGCTGACATATTCTGGGCATCTGTTAGCTGACTTAGGAAGGCCTGGACCAGGATGACTGGGGACTTAACTGTGCTCCATAGGTCTCTCATCTTCAAACCTGCTAATCCTCACATATTCTCGTGCCAATGGCAGAGAAGCAAAAAAGGAGGAAACGTGCAGGACATCTTGAGGCCTGGGATTGGAACTGGCCTATCCCCACTCCAGTCATATTCTTTTGGCCAAAGCAAGACCCAAGCCCATCCCAGATTCAAGGGGATGGAGAAATAGACACTGCCTCTTTAGTAAAAGGAATTTCAAAGTCACATGGCAAAGGCACATCCATAAAAAGTGGTGAAGAATTGACGTCATCATCAAAACCATACACAATGTCTGAGAACTTAACCATGATCCTTAAAGAAATGGCTTAGCGTTCAGATACTGTACTTTTATAACAACATGGCCATGATTGCTGAAAATTTTTTAACTGTCTCAATAGTGTTTATATCAACAGAAAGACTATAAAAACACATGTCAAAGCCCCAGGTCCCAGACTCAACTCAGCCAGCCCATGTGTTACCATGTCCCGTGTGCGAGAGGAAACGTTGAGTACTACCCCTGGGGAGTCGTTGAGGAGACATGAAGTATAACGCTTTAAGTCCTACTAAAGAAAATCGAAGGTTTTTTTTTTTTTTTAAGATTATTTATTTATTTATTTATTTCACAGAGAGAGAGAGAGATCACAAGTAGGCAGAGAGGCAGGCAGAGGGAGAGGGGGAAGCAGGCTCCCTGCTGAGCAGAGAGCCCGATGTGGGGCTCGATCCCAGGATCCTGAGATCATGACCTGAGCTGAAGGCAGAGGCTTTAACCCACTGAGCCACCCAGGCGCCCAATAGAAGGTTTGAATTGAAGATTTGCTCTCAACTCTCTGACTTTCTTGGACAAGGGTGCTGACGCACTAACAAGCCGCATGGGGGAAAGTAGGGTGATCACATAGTTTTCACCCTTCTTTGTCAACATGTTTTTTAAGATTATTTTTAGAGTTTCAGGACCGATTCAGATCTTGGCATGTTTAAAATCAGAATAGTCATGCTCACAAAGTTACCCTTAGGAAACTTTTATGAAACAAATGTCAAAGGTCATAGTGGTTTCTGTTTCCCATTTAACTTAATTTCAATTTGCTATTTTGCTGATTTTAATAAATAAACTCTCTTTCTTAAGATAATCCTGCCTCAGATGCTATCAGTAGCCTCAGCCAGATGTAAAAAATAATAATCATAACTTTTAACTAGATTTTTCAAATACTTTAATCTGCCTGTGGGATTATTTAGATGTTGAACATTTCTGGACCCAACCTTACTCAGTCCTACTGGCTGGTGCGTGGTAACTAGAAATGGAGCATTTGTCTCTGATAAGAGGTGAGAGGCAGGGCTTGGTGACACAGAGGGATCAGGGCATACATAGTTCAGGGCGTCTAGACATGCACTTCACAGCTTGAACCCTGCTCTGCAGGTTTGGACATGGGATTGGGGCACACAGCGGCATTGGATGCAACTCCACACTGTTTTCCAGAGCGGCTGCACCAGCTTGCATTCCCACCAACAGTGTAGGAGGGTTCCCCTTTCTCCGCATCCTCGCCAACAGCTGTCGTTTCCTGACTTGTTAATTTTAGCCATTCTGACTGGTGTGAGGTGGTATCTCATTGAGGTTTCGATTTGTATTTTCCTGATGCCGAGTGATATGGAGCATTTTTCATGTGTCTGTTGGCCATTTGGATGTCTTTACAGAAATGTCTGTTCATGTCTTCTGCCCATTTATTGACTGGCTTTTTTTGTTTTTCGAGTGTTGAGTTTGATAAGTTCTTTATAGATTTTGGATAGTAGCACCTTATCTGATAAGACATTTGCAAATATCTTCTCCCATTCTGTAGCTGACTTTTAGTTTTGTCGACTGCTTCCTTTGCTATGCAAAGGTTTTGATCTTGATGAAGTCCCAATTTTTGTTTTTGTCTCATTTGCCTTTGGAGACGTGTCTAGTGAGAAGTTGCTGCAGCCAAGGTCACAGAGGTTGCTGCCTGTGTTCTCTATCTAGGATTTTGGTGGTTTCCTGTCTCACATTTAGGTCTTTCATCCATTTTGAGTCAATTTTTGTGTGTGGTGTAAGGAAATGGTCCAGTTTCATTCTTCTGCATGTGGCTGTCCAACCTTCCCAATACCATTTCTTGCAGAGACTGTCTTTTTTCCATTGGATATTCTTTCCTGCTTTGTCGAAGATTAGTTGCCCATAGAGTTGAGGATCCATGTCTGGGTTCTCTATTCTCTTCCATGGATCTGTGTGTCTGGTTTTGTGCCAGTACTATACTGTCTTGATGATGACAGCTTTGTAATAGAGCTTGAAGTCCAAAAGTGTGATGTTTCCAGCTTTGGTTTTCTTTTTCAACATTCCTTTCGTTATTCAGGGTCTTTTCTGGTTCCATACAAATTTTAGAGCTGTTTCTTCCAGCTCTGTGAAAAATGTTGATGGTATTTTTTATAGGGATTGAACTGAATGTGTACATTGCTTTGGGCAGCATAGACATTTTAATAATATTTGTTCTTCCAATCCATGAGCATGAAATGCTTTTCCATTTCTTTGTGTCTTCCTCAATTTCTTTCATGAGTGTTCTGTAGCTTTTAGGGGAACCTGGGTGGCTCAGTCAGCCACTGCCTGCCTTCAGCTCAGGTCATGATCTCAGGGTCCTGGAATCGAGTCCCACATCGGGCTCCCTGCTCAGTGGGGAGTCCGCTTCTCCCTCTGCCTCTGCCCCCCACTTATGCTCACTCTGTCTCCCTCTGTCTCTCCCAAATAAATAAAATCTTTAAAAAGAAAAGTGTTCTGTAGTTTTCAGAGTACTGATCCTTTACCTCTTTGGTTAGGTTTATTCCTAGATATCTTATGGTTTTTGGTGCAATTGTAAATGAGATCGATTCCTTGATTTCTCTTTCTTCTGCCTCATTGTTGGTGTATAGAAATGCAACTGACTTCTGTGCATTGATCTTATATTCTGCAACTTTGCTGAATTCCTGTATCAGTTCTAGCAATTTTGGGGTGGAGTCTTTTGGGTTTTCCACATAGAGTATTATGTCATCTGCGAAGAGTATGAGTTTGACTTCTTTGCTGATTCGGATGCCTTTTATTTCTTTTCGTTGTCTGGTTGCTGAGACTGGGACTTCCAGGACTATATTGAACAACAGTGGTGAGAGTGGACAGCCCTCCCGTGGTCCTGACCTTAGGGAAACAGGTGTCAGTCTTTCCTCATGGAGGATGATATTCGCTGTGGGTTTTTCATATATGGCTTTTATGATGTCGACTTATGTTCCTTCTATCCCTGCACTGCAGAGGGTTTTTATCAAGAAAGGATGTTGTATTTTGTCAAATGTTTTTTCTGCATCTATTGAGAGGATTATATATTTCTTGTTCTTTCTTTTATTAATGTAGTATATCATATGGATTCATTTGCAGATGTCGAACCACCCTTGTAGCCCAGGAATAAATCCCACTTGGTCATGGTGAATAATCCTTTTAATGTACTGTTGGATTCTATTGGCTAGTATATCGGTGAGAATTTTGGCATCTGTGTTCATCAGGGATATTGGTCTGTAATTCTCCTTTTTGGTGGGGTCTTTGTCTGGTTTTGGGATCAAGGTAATGCTGATGTCATAGAATGAGTATGGAAGTTTTCTTTCTATTTCTATTTTTTGAAAAAGCTTCAGAAGATTAGGTAGTCTTTTTTAAACGTTTGGTAGATGTGTGCCTCGGTGGCTCACTCACTTAAGCATCTGCCTTCAGCTCAGCTCATGATCTGGGGGTCCTGGGATGGAGCCCTGTGTCAGGCTCCCTGCTCAGTGGAGAGCCTGCTTCTCCCTCTCCCCTTGCCTGCTGCTTCCCCTGCTTGTGCTCTCTCTCTCTCTTTCTGTCAAATAAATAAATAAAATCTTAAAAAAATTTTTTTTAAGGTTTTATTTATTTATTTGACACAGAGAGAGATAGCGAGAGAGGGAACACAAGCAGGGGGAGTGGGAGAAGGAGAAGCAGGCTTCCCGCTGAGGAGGGAGCCCGATGTGGGACTCGATCCTGGGATCCCAGGATCATGACCTGAGCCGAAGGCAGGTGCTTAACGACTGAGCCACCCAGGTGCCCCTAAAATTTTTTTTAAAAATTAAATGTTTGGTAGAATTCTGCTAGGAGGCCATCTGGCAACAGTTTCTTATAAAGTTAAACATAAACTGTCTAATAACCTTGCTATTCTACTCTTACGTGCTTGCTCAAGAAAAATGAAAACATTGCACAAAAGACTTACATAAGAATGTTTACAACAGCTTGTAGTCATAACAGCCTTAAAACTGGAAACAACCCAAATGACTATTATAAATGAATGGATAATAAAATTGTGATGTATTCATATACTGAATACTACTTGGCAATGAAAAGGAAGAAACAAGTGACATACTCACCAACATGGATGAATCTCAAATATTATGATGAGTGAAAGAAGGCAAATACAAGAGTATGTATTGTACGATTCCATTTATATGGAATTCTAGAAAATACAAATCAATCTATACTGGCAGAAAGCAGATCAGAGGTCTCCTGCAGTTGGGAGTGGAGGGGAGAATTGACTGTAAAGGGTCAAGAAGAGATGATACAAATGTTATGTATTTTGATTATGGTGGTGGTTATACAGTGCATACATTTGTCAAAGTCCTTTGAACTGTTCGATTAACGTGGATGCAGTCTCTTTTACATAAATTATACCTCAATAAAATGGATGTTTTCAAAAAAGAGATTTGGCATCACTAGTCATTAATCAAAGTCTAATCAAAACTACAGTGAGGTATCACAGCCTACCCATTAGAATAGCCATTAGGGAACAAGAAGAAAATAACAAATGGAGGAAAGGCACAGCATAAGCAAAGGTCCAGAGGTATGACTGGTCATGCCCTAAGGTTCAGAGAACTCCAGTAGCCTGATGTCAGAAGAACAAAGGGCACATGCTGAGCAAAGTCAAGAGATGAAGTCAGAAAAGTAGGATGGGGCCAATAAAGAGGGATCTTGAGGGTCATACTGATAGTTGTTTGACTTTATCTCATAAGTAGCAGTGGATCTTCCAGTGACTTCAGGCCGGGCACTGACTTAAGGTGATGCGAGTTGTTGAAAGATGGCTGAGGAGAGATGGGCAGGAGGGGGAGAATCAGGCGGGCTCCACAGAGGGCGAGTGTCAGGGGGGCCTTGCTCCTCCAGAGCTGCCCCAGCCTGACCTGTAGCTCTTGCTTTATCCCACACAGCTGCAGACGTTACATGCTCACATATCATTCCGAAAAATACTAAATTCTCACACCCTTTAACATGTCAGAAATTTCAAAATAAATTACTTTTCACTAAAAACAAATCAGAGCAGGGGTGTCTGGGTGGTTCACTTGGTTGAGTATCTGATTCTTGATCTCAGGGTTGTGCGTTCAAGCCCCATGTTGGGCTCCATGCTGGGTGTGGAACCTACTTAAAAATAAATAAAAAACAATAAATAAAAACAATTCCTAATTAAGAATATTTTTTCATCAAAAAATATATGTTTCCAACTGTAGCTTTTCAAATCTTTGATACACCATCCCTCTCCTCCTCACTCCAACTCCCTACTCAGCAGGAGTTCCCTACAACAGGAATTACCGTTCTGTACCGTGCTTCAGAAGCAGGGTCACATGTAAGGTCAGCCTGGGCTATGAGAGTTACTTTAAACAAGTCTTATTTAGACCAGAGCTTCCTTGGGCTCTTAGAACCATACTAGGCCCTGGCGGGCCCCCATGTTAGGAATGACTTCCTAAAAAAAAAAGGAATGACCTCCCTTTGATTCATTCTGGAAATAAGAGACATCAGCATGAGGGAACATACCTGAACAGCTGACTCTTGTCTGCTGTAATGATGCTCTTGCCTCCCTCCTCAGGCCTTAGTGTTTCCGGTCGTAAGAATCACCTGGGAGGCTTGTGAAGCACAGAGATCCCCAGGCCTGTCTCTGGAGATGATGATTCGGGAACTCTGGCACTGGTATCTGGAATCTGTATGCTTCCCACGTGCCCCAGGTGATTTTTATGACCAGGTAAGTTTGAGAAATGCCGTGAAGACTCGGCCTGGCCTGTTGGGAGCTGCGGCCGCTACCCTGAGTGGGGGAGAAGGGGTTCACAGCCCAGCAGACACCCAAGCGTGCTATTCATTCTGCTGCTATTCACCCCCACAGAGGCCTCGGCAGTGCAGAGAGGAGTGGAGCGGGCCTGGGAGCTCACCCACCGCAGCCTCCTGCTGTTCAGCGTCCCCCAGCGGACCCGCGCCCCCCGCAGCTCAGCCCCAGGAGCCTTGGGGCATTGATCTCCACCAGTGGACTCCTGGAAACCAAGATCCAACAGCCGAGAGAAGAAAACTCTGCCCTGGGAAGGTTTGTTCAGCTTTTCTTATAAACGGAGCTAGAGGGTTTGGGGCCATTATGCTAAACCTTAAGACAATGCTGTGGACCTGGCTACTGTTTAAGATTGTTCCATTCTGGGACCTGCGAGAATTCAAACGAAAATGCCTGGTTGTCCCTAAGGAATCTATGAGCTGACTTGCTGGTAGACAGAGGGAAGGAGGGGAGGGGAGAAGCAGGGTGGAGAGGGAAGAACTGTCTCTAAGAGCGTACCCAAGGAAAAGGGCACTGTTGGGAAGAGCATTCTGGTTTTGCATGTGCACCTCATTTTTGAGCAACACTGGAGAAAAAGCCTTGTTTCAAATATGTAAGTGTTCATGTAGTTGAAGCTTACCTTCCCACATTAGTGTCAAGTTTTCTAGAGGCAGATCCCGAGACGGGATGTGGGTACAAAGAGTATATCTTGGAAGCGAGGGAACACCTCTAGGGAAGTGGGGAAAAGCTACAGGATGGTAGAGCAGCCACCAGAAGGTACCCTCTTGACCCAGTTAGCACAGAGTAGGGGCGACTGGAGCCCAACCTAGTGGGGCAAGAACTCTGGGAGCCTGTTAAATCATCCACTTGGGGGGTACCTGCGTGGGTCATTCGGTAGCACACGTGATTCTTGATCTTGGGGTTGTGAGTTCGAGCCCCACGTTGGGTGCAGAGGTTATTACTTAAATATAAAATCTTAAAATGATCCTACTTGAGTGGGAACAGATGTATTTATACACCAACACCTGTTGGGTATCGGCTGAGCACTGCTCCAAGGGTTGAGTGTATTCATTCCCTGGCACTCTTGGACCTCTGTGTGGGACCGCATTTAGGAAAGCCATGTCCTGGTTTCAGAAAAAAACTCTCAGTGCGAGATGGACGGTTGGCAGCCAGCCAGAGAAGAATGAATCAGCACGGTCCAAGGAAGGCAAGCAGGACATAGAGAGCATCGACTGCGTCTGTTAATCCCCAAACTCACTTGAGCCCTCCTGAAATGTTTTCGCACAGTACGTGGAATTTGGTTTAACCCTTTTTTGTGGTTAAGCAGTGGCACGAAGAGCTCAGCTCTCTTAGCCTCCTCTGGTCTTGCTGCTGTTGAGGCACTAGAATGATCTGCTTTCAGCAGCACGGTTGTCGGCCTCTTGACACTTGGGAGCTCTTGCATCTGCTTTTCCTACTTCTCCCGTCTCCTCTTCCTTCACCCCCAGGGTGAGGTCAAGGGCAAGCCTGCAGCCGCACTGCTCCTTCTCAGCCCCTGACTGGTCTGCCTGCCGGGAGCGGGAAAGCAGAGACATAATCAAGCTTGTTGGAAGTATGATGGGAAAAAAGGGAAACAATGACAATAGGGCCAGCCGATCTCCTGTGAGGGTACCGAAAAGTTTCATGTCCTCTGGCTCATCAGAAGCCATTTCTGCCTCTTCCTTAAAATTTGGCTTCAAGTTGTGACTTTGTTGAAGAAAGGACTTTGGGACAAGTAGAGGGTCTTACTTCGGAAGCGACCAGAGGGATTCCTTGTACAGAAATGCATTGGCCTTCTTGACTGAGGCCCAGACAGGAGCAGCTACCACACGTAATCACTGCAGAGACACGTGACAGAGCCAAGAGAGCCACGTAAAGAGGGGCTGGCTTCATTACAGGCAAAGTGGGCAGATGACTTCTAAGTTAGGAAGTCACATCTTGGAGAATCCCTGGGACTGGCTCTCAAAGCACGTGGTGTGATGTAGACTCCTGGGCAATCCTGAGGCAGACTCCATGAATGTTTAAAAGAAAAGATTTAAATGAGACCTAGGATCTCAAACTCTTTATTTACCCAAGAATGTTAGCAGAATCATAGGTTTCTGTTACCTCCCCTCATGCTGAAGAAGAGGGACATGCTAGTGAGACTGCTCTAATGTGGCAAATAAATCTTACAAGCATCTTTAGACCATTTAGGAAAACACATGTTAACTACAACCTCATTACCAGGGCAGCAAATTATCAAGTAAGACAGCCTATTACAAGCCTCAATTTAGAGGTGAAAGGCCATGACAGAAATTTCTGAAGTCGCAGTGTCTCATAAGACCCCCTTGTTCAAATAACACATCCAAACACAACTTGCTAATACTTATGAACAATCACTACATGTCTACACTGAACAGGAGAACAAGATGGATTTTCTGTAAATGCTGTCAGTTGGACAATTTATTGGATAATTTTCTTGGAATTAGTTTGAAGATACAGAATTGGTATCTCTCTGCAGCTGTAGAGAACAGGCTATATAATCTCATTCTCTTTCTGAGACTTGTTTGTTTATTTAGGAGTTAATTAAGAAGGCTTGACATTTTAAAGTTTAGATTAATTTATAAGGAAGAAATCAAGAAAGGGGCACCTGGGGGGCTCAGTTGGTTAAGTGTATGCCTTTGGCTCGGGTCATGATCCCAGGGTCCTGGGATCAAGCCCCATGTCAGGCTCCCCACTCAGTGGGGAGTCTGCTTCTCCCTCTCCCTCAGCTCCTCCCACTCTTTGTGCTCTCTCTCCCTCTCCCTCAAATAAATAAATAAGATCTTTTAAAAAAAAGGTGGGGAGGCACCTGGGTGGCTCAGTGGTTAAGCATCTGCCTTCGGCTCAGGTCATGATTCCGGAGTCCTGGGATAGAGTCCCACTTTAGGCTCCTTGCTCAGCAGGAGTCTGCTTCTCTCTCTACCCCCTCCTCTGCTCGTGATCTCTCACTCTCTCTCTCAAATAAATTAATTAAATTGGGGCGCCTGGGTGGCTCAGTGGGTTAAGCCTCTGCCTTCGGCTCAGATTGTGATCTCAGGGTCCTGGGATCGAGCCCCGCATTGGGCTCTCTGCTCAGCAGGGAGCCTGCTTCCCCCTCTCTCTCTGCCTGCCTCTCTGCCTGCTTGTGATCTCTTTCTCTCTGTCAAATAAATAAAATCTTTTTATTAATTAATTAATTAATTAATTAATTAAAATAAAAGGAAAGAGAAAAGAAAGGGGCACCTGGATGGTT
>CM052895.1:46835806-46885863 GCA_028534135.1 Potos flavus
AAAAAAAAAAGATTAGATAAATAGATAAGTTATATTATTTATGTAATTAATTTCAGGGTAGTAAAGAGAGCATTAAATATATTTTTTATTTTTATTTTTTTTAAAAGATTTTTATTTATTTATTTGTCAGAGAGAAAGCACAAGCAGGCAGAGAGGCAGGCAGAGGCAGAGGGAGAAGCAGGCTCCCCACTGAGCAAGGAGCCCGATGTGGGACTCGATCCCAGGACCCTGGGATCATGACCTGAGCTGAAGGCAGCTGCTTAACCAACTGAGCCACCCAGGCTTCCCAATATATTTTTTAAATGGTATATAGTCCGGGCTGAGAACCATATCAATTTCCTTCGTTTCAGATTCTATGCAGTGATTCCTGACGTGAAACCACTTTTTTTTTTAAACCACACTGACATTTGGGTATCTCCCCATTGTCCCTCCATGGCCATCAGGGACCCTTTCCTGCATTGCCGACAGCCCTGCAATGAGGACCTCCCCTGGAGTTAAGGCTGCTGCCGGGCTTTATAAAAGAAAGCCTCATAGCCGGTTCTAAATCAGGGAGAACCCTTGGTTACAAGCAACAGAGACCTGCTTGGGCTAACTTCAGCAGAGAAGGAAGGTACTGGCAGGTTGTTCAGTAGCTCACAGAACAAACAGGAATGTTGGAGAAGAGAGCAGGAACCTGGGAGGGGACAAAGCAGAGGGCGAACTCAGTCAGGTCCTGCCACCGTGCCAGGCCAGGTAGGCAGCTGACTGCTGCTGCTCCTGGCCCTTGACACCGCTGTCCTGGAAGTAAGCTTCTCCAGGCCTCTGTGTGTCACACCCTCACAGGTCAAAACTGAGAACATCTTATTGGGCCAGCCTGTGTCATAGATCTGTGCGCTGGCTGCCAAGGGAGAGGGGAGAGGACTCTCTGTGCCAGCTTTTGCCTGGGGGGATGGAGTGCTTCCCCCTTCCCATATTTCCTCAGGAAGCAGGAACTGGGGGGCGTCTGGGGGGGGTTCAGTCAGTTAAGCGTCTGCCCTCGGCTCAGGTCATGATCTCAGGGTCCTGGGATGGAGCCCTGCGTCAAGCCTGCTTTTCCCTCTTCCTCTGCTGCTTCCCCTGCTTGTGCTCTCTCACTCTCTCTGTCAAATAAAATAAATAAAATCTTAAAAAAAGAAAAAGAAAAAAAAAAAGAAAAAGGAAGCAGGAACTGGCACCGAGAGGGCCAGCATACGACCAGGAGGAATTAACAAGCAAGGAAAGACTTCTTAACCATCTTCTGCTTCCTTTAGATTTGCTTTTTCTTCCCTTATCTTCCCCCACCAGCCTTTTCATGTAGATACAAAACATTCTGTGCATTGTGGGGAGCGGGGAATTGAAAATGCAGTTGGCTGTATAATAACCACCAAAAGATATCAGATCCTAATCCCTGAAATCTGTAAATGTGACCTTATAAGGAAAAGGAGTCTTTGCAGAGAGGAGTAAATGAAGGATCTTGTGCAGAAATTTTCCTGGATTATCCAGGTGAGCCCTGAATGCCTCACGAGTGTCCTTATGAAGAGAGGCAAAGGGAGAGTAGGTTCCCACAGAAGAGAAGGAGGTAATGTGACCGCAGAGACAGAGACTGTGGGGAGGAGGGCACATGTCAAAGTGTGCTGGCCCCTGCCAGAAGCTAGAAGAGGCAAGGAGCGGACTCCCCCACAGAGCCTAAGGGGGCACTGCTGATTTCCAGCAGGCGCTACTGATTTCAGATTTCTGCCCCCCCCAGAGCTGTGAGAGGTTATATTTCTGTTGTTTTAAGACTCCAAGTTGGTGGTCATTTGTTGCAGGAAACTCATACAGAATATCAAGATAATATGAAGCTATTCATATCTTTATTTTTTTAAGATTTATTTATTTTAGAGAGAGAGAGTATGTGTGTGCATGCATGTGGGGGGCAGGGAGGGGCAGAAGGAGAGGGAGAGAGAATCTCAAACAGGCTCCACACTGAGTGCAGAGCCCCATGTGGGTCTCACTTCCATGACCCTGAGATCATGACCTGAGCCGAAATCAAGAGTCAGACGTTTAACCGAATGAGCCACCCGGATGCCCCAAAAGTACTCATATCTTTAAAACAAATATTCATATCTTTAAAGCAAAATGGAAGGAGTGCCTGGCTGGCCCAGTCGGGGGGCATGCAACTCTTGATCTTGGGGTATGAGTTTGAGCCCCATGGTGGGTATAGAGAGTACTTTTAAAAAAAAATTTTTAATGAAAAAAATGTTTTAAATTAAAATAATAAAACAAAATGGAGGAGAAAAGAGGGAAGGAGAGAGAGAAAAGAAAGAAAAAGAAACCAAGCCAAGTAGTTGGTTAGCTGACGAAAGCATTATTAGTCATCTGTCACACAAAGGAGTGAAAGGCAGACAAATTAATCATGAAAACCATTCCTCTTTTGGGAATAAATCTATGATTAGAATAGGGCAGGCTTCCTGAGGCAAGCAAAAGTAATAGCTCTGTTAATCCACCTAAAGCAGATATGTTCTCTCCTGACAAACACAGCAGGAGGTAGTAGGGGAAGTTTGGGTTTCTTGACTGCTGGGGTGATTTTTGAAAAGAGAGAGAGAGGGACGCCAGCGAAACAAACCAGATGACTCAGGGGACAAATCTGTTTTCAGATAATTGCTACCTAATGTAGCGATGATGTGAGTCTTAGTCATCCCGATAGCACTTGCACGGAGAGCGAAGGAGCCAGAACGGGGAGCACGGGAGTGCTCCACCCACCCCAGTCACCGGTGGGAAAAGTTCCCAGGGAGGCCCATGTCCTCGACTCGGAGCTGCCCTTGTGTCAGAGGAGAACGCTGAGAGAAACTCGGACGCTAGGGTGGATGGAACAGTTCTCGACGCTGGCTTCCTGTTGTGTCTTGTCACTGCTGGGAAGGGGGCACTTAGATAAACAGCAGCCTCGCAGCTGGGGAGGAAGGCTGCTGGAAGGGTGATGTCACCGGCGCCGCGTCACAGGCCCTGCGTCCAGTCTCCCGGGGAGGCAGCGGCCTCCAACTCTGCGAGCCTTTCTCTTTAATCAAGGTCAGAAGGCCTGCGCTGAGCTTCTCCTAGGGGCTCAGGGGGTGCTGGCTGGCGGGCCAAGGAACGGTGGCAAGGGAAATGAGACTCAGACCCTGTTCCCAATCCAGATGCATAGGTAAGACGTGAAAATTAAAAAATGATGAGACCCCAGCACAAAGAAGAAAATATTATACTGACATAGCAACAAGGCTCAGAGTTAGTGGCTAGAAATGCCACTCTTTTCTTGACTTAGCATGTGATTCCTAGGATTTGAGGAAGGTGGCTTTAGTCATGGGCTTATTCTGCTGCAGGACTTGGCTGTTTAATCAGTGAATGAAGCACCCATGTGCACAGCTTTGTGCTAAAAGCCCAGGGCCCTTGATCCTCAAGGCATTGTGCAGGGCAGCAGGGAACATTAGACAGCCAAGAAGCGTCATAAGCAATACAATAGAAGCGAGTTGTGTGCTCTTCGTTGTGCCCGCCATAGTTCATAAATCCCTTCACGCAGCCAGTGGTTATTGAATGCCTGCTTGGTGCCGAGCATCTTCCAGACATTGGGTTACAGCAGTGAATAAACCAACCCCACATCCCGGCCTCCTAGAGCTCCCCTCCTCTTGGAGGCTGTGGTAAAGTCAGACATATTTGAGATACTGCTAGACAGCAAGGGGGAGATCAGAGTCATGAGTCTGGAGACTCAGGGAAGAGATCTAGCCCAGAGTTCAGAGAAGGACAACATCGGTGGGCTGAGGATGCTTCAGGGAGCAGAAGAGGGTTGAGTGGGGCCTTGAAGGGTGGTCAGAATTTGGAAGGACTGAGAACTGGAGAGGATTTTGGAGGGGGACAGGGAGACAGGAAACAAAGCTACTGAGCCGTGATCGGGGATGGAGAGGTAGGTCAGGCTGGAAAGTGGGGGCAGGTCTGGCTTTGTGGCACACTGGCTTACGACAGGCGGGGACAGTGAGCAGCCAAGCCACCCGACATCTGGAGCCATCTTGGCTTGTCCTCCTGCCTGCAGCCCCAGCTCCTCCCGGTTAACAACTGCCTCTGTCCCACTTCTCCCCTCCCCCTCAGTTTCCGCTTTCTGATTCATTTTCTTCATCCCCATCTGCTTCCTCCATCCCACCCTTTGATGGTTCCTTTCCTGCCCCTTTTACTTAATTCTCTCAGCACTATGGCCCATAATGAATGAGAAAACTCAATAAAGCAAAAAATTACTCTGACCAGAGGCAGATTGGAAAGGGAGGGGTTTGTAGAGAATTACCCCTCAACAGACAATTACCTTTATGTTAATTCTCTCAAACTGGCGAAAATCTTCCAGGCCCCCTGAGCTTGCCTTTGTGCATGATGTAACCACGGCCTCAAACACAACCTCAGAAATAGCTGCTCTTTCAAAACACTAAGAATATCTGCTAAGGCAACGGAAATGTGAACCTAATTGTTAACACTACAGAAAGAGGAATAGGAGAGCAAATGCATGGGAATTAGCATACTTGTGTTTTTAAAGTTGTCTGAACAGTCTTATAAAGTATGTTCCTTGTGTGTACCCTTCAGGCAAGTCTCATCTTGTATCATGATAGTGAAGGGCCTAGTAGGAAATGTGTGTTTGCTCATGCTTTATTGATTCTTTTCCCCTAAAAGTAAAGCAAACGTATGCACATGTACTTGGAAAATACAGAAAATAATAAGGAAGAAAATAAAAAACTAATTCATCACTCAGAGATGGTCATAATAAATCAGCCTTTGCTGCATAAGCAACTTTACAAAAAAAAAAAAAAAAAAAGCTTAAAAGAACAAACATTTTTTTTTTTTTCTCTTTCCTGGGTTCATGGAGGCTCTCAGTCCCTAGCTGGGCTTGGCTGGGCTTCAGTTCTGGCTAAGTTGGATTAGTTCTGCTCCCGCACATTTGCTCATCTTCTTCAGACCAGCAGCTCCTGGGAGATCTTTTTTTTTGCCATGGAAGATCACAAGAATGTGAAAGGTGAGCAGAAAAATATGATGCCTCTTAAGGTCTTCACTTGAAACTAACATATGGTAACCACCACCCGCATTCCATTGGCCAAAGGCAGTCATCTGGCCACACCCAACATCAACGAGTTAGAGAACCACGTCTTGCCCAGAGCGTTGTAAGTTTACGTAGCAGGAAGAATAAAGAACAATAATCCAATCTTATCGCAACCACTGTTATCATATTGCTGTATTTCCTTCCAGGCTTTTCATGGGTACTATACATGGTTAAATAATTTTATAAAAAGAATCTTGTACTTTTTTATATCTTTGCATTCATTGCCTTTTCCCTTGTATTCTGCTCATCCACTTCTCACCTTCTTCGTTCCTACCTGTCTTCTTCCTCTTTCCCATCTACCTTCTTCCTCCCATGCTTCCCTTCCCTGTTCCCCACCCCACCCCCACCACCGCCATGTTTTATTCTCCCTCTGGGTGCCGTAATGTAGTTAAAGAAACAAGGAAGTGATTTATTTAATTTTTTTTTGTTGTTTTTTTTTAAAGAGTTTATTTATTTGACAGAGAGAGACACAGCGAGAGAGGGAATACAAGCAGGGGGAGTGGGAAAGGGAGAAGCAGACTCACTACTGAGCAGGGAGCCTGATGTGGGGCTCTATCCCAGGATGCTGGGATCATGACCTGAGCCGAAGGCAGAGGCTTAACCACTGAGCCACCCAGGTGCCCCGGAAGTGATTTATTTTTAATATAGCAGGATAATATAAGAAATCTGTTGACTGAATTCAATAATATGCTGCAAAAATAGAGATCTCCCAAATATCTGGGTGTATAACAGGGAGAAACCACTTTCTTCTGGTGCCACATTTGAAAATTAAGTGGGCAGTGGGCTTTAGATATGGGGGGCGGGGAGTGGGAAATAAACATGTCAACAGAGGAGACAGAACCTACAGTGCCCAGAAGTGGGGAACATACAGATGTGGATGCCGTAGACAAATAACGTTAAGGACTGTAAGCATCAGTTTCTTCATCTGTGACATGAGGAAGTGGACAGGATAAGGTCATTGATTTATTGTCATTGAGCGCCTTGTTTTACAAAATATGCCCATCCTGGGTGTGCCACAGAAAATGAGTAGGAAATAGTCCTGGACCTGATTCACTCATTCATTTATCAGGAAGAGTGAGGGGTTCCATCATCCCTGCTCCATCTTTAGAGTGCTATGGACTGCCTGTGGATCTTGTTAAAATCCACATCCTGGTTCGGTAGGTCTAGGGGTGAGGCCTGAGATTTTGCATGTCTAATGAACTCCCAGTCTGAGCAACAACAGCCAGAGAGCTCAGGTCCTTGCCCCCAGATAACCCGCTGCTAAGGGTTAGCGCCAGGTTCCCAGCCTAGCTTCAGTCAGACCCCAAAGCCTGTGCCTCTAATACTTATCAAAGATTCTGCCCTCAGAGCTCCCACTACTCCAAAATTTTTATTGCCATGCCAGGTTCATTGGAAGAATACAAAGAAAATAAGAAGTTTGGCATTTCCTGGTGACCCAGCTGCTCCCTGATGGAAGAGTATTTAGGGCTGTCTGGGCACTCTCTCAGGATGGGCGGAGGCTCCTGGCGTGGGGCAGGAACAAGCTTCCATAGTTATAAAACCTCCATGGGACCCTCCAAAGGGTCCCTTCTGAGTTCTGGCAGTGTTCAAGCAGGTCCACCAGTGGCCTACTCTAAGACCTGCCCCAGAACTGGAGTAAATGAGTAAAGACGTTGTCATAAAGAGAATAGCCACACACCGAGCCCTGAACCGTGTTCCAGGCACTTAACGTTCAACTTTTATGATAACCCTACCCAGTGGGACTATTACTATCAGCTTCCCTCGACAAATACGGAAATGGAGATGAAACAGCTTACCCAAAGTAGCACAGCTGGACGAAGGCAGAGCCAGCATCCAAACAGAGGGCCGCAGCTCTGTAGGGGGACGCCCTGGGCAACCCGGCTTTCAGTCGATCATTCTGACTGAGGAGGAGGAAGAATGGCCACGCTGGGCCAGAGTGTTCCCACGCACTCCTCCACGCCATACGCTGCCATCAGCCAGGGTGACTTCTGTGTACATATAATCATGTGTACCCAGGATCATAGGGGAAAGGCCTGCCCCTCCTCCCTAACTAACCCCAGTTTGAGAAAAAGACCTACCAAGTAGTAAAAAACAAAGCAAAACAAAACAGCCTCAGGAGCCCATGAATTAACTCATATAATTGGAACAACTTAATTCCTCCATGTTTATTCTAGGCCTACTATTTGTTCATGACCTACGCCTTCCAGGAACATGACCTGTCATTTAAGAGTTAATTTACGGATATGGCAGAATTAGAAAATACAGCGCAATATTTCATGAAGTGATTAGTCATGTCAGAGGCTTGAACTGTGAGATAAGAACAGCTATCATTTCTTGCTCACGATCTATGTGCTTTATTTAGATGGGGTGTCTCATGTGATCTTCCCTGCCGTCCTCAGAAGGAGGTTCTTATTAAGTCTTGTTGGGGCACCTGGGTGGCTCAGTGGGTTAAAGCCTCTGCCTTCGGCTCAGGTCATGATCCCAGGGTCTTGGGATCAAGCCCCGCATCGGGCTCTCTGCTCAGCAGGGAGCCTGCTTCCCCCTCTCTCTCTGCCTGCCTCTCTGCCTACTTGTGATCTCTCTCTCTCTCTCTCTCTGTTAAATAAATAAATAATCTTTTAAAATAAATAAATAAATGAAATCTTTTTTAAAAAAAAGTCTGTATTAAAGATGAGGGGACAGACGCTCAGATATGAAGTGACTACCCGCCAAGGCCAGGCAGCTAGTAAGTAGGAAAACCTGGGTTTGAACCAAGAAACTGGGGTCGCCCAACTCTTACACACACCCACCTCATACTGCCTCTCACTGAAACCACTTCTCCATGCTGGGCAGCCTCTGGCAGGGGGAAGATGTGCATTGCTTAGAACTATAAAGAAAGGCCTCATGAAGAAAATTATGTTTGATAGACCTTGAGCCAAAAAATCAACCACCAGCTCATCTTTATTAACCACTGAGTATAGTACTAGAACAATGTAAATAGTAAGACAGTAAATGCTTTTTTTCTTAATTTTTTTTTTAAGTTTTATTTATTCAAGTAAGTAGTCTCTACACCCGACATGGGACTCGAACTCCTGAGATCAAGAGTTGCACGCTCCCCTGACTAAGCCAGCCAGGTGCCCTGACAATGAATATTTTTTGAGCTAAAATATTTTGCTTAGCTAAGAGTTAGCTACTGAAGGGTAGGTGTGTGTGTGTCTGTGTGTGTGTGTGTGTATGTGTAAATGAGGGGGTAGGGAATGCTATTTGGAGGGCATGTAAATTTGCCAACAATGAGCTCAACGTGTGTTGCAGAAACTGTGAAAAACCCAGAATGTTGAAAAGGAAGAGTTCATTCAGTCATTCAGCAAAGAGTTCTTGAGCACCTACAATGTCCCAGGCACTGTGTTCGAGGTTAGGGATACAAACATGAGTGAGACACAAGCCCAGCCTTCAAATGCTTCACAGTCTTGAGGCAGGGGTGGTTGGTGGGGAGGGGACAGACAGGTGCAGATGGGGACACAGATGTGTGCCACATAGGCTTATAAGTGGCTTAAGAAGGTCTGGAGAAAGAGCTGAGGGTGCATAGAGGGAGAATCGATGGGGCATTCGAGAGAGAAGTTGATCGGGGATGGTCAGGCCCCTACAGGCAGTGAGATGAAGAGGGCAGGGGGTGGGGTGAGCAAGGAGAATGAGGAGCTCTTTGGCAGATGACAGCAGCTGGGTTATTTCAGTGACCCAAGGGAAACCTGGACGGACTCCCCAGTTGCATAAGCACTCTCAGGCCATGAACAGATAGATGCCTTCAGAAGCGATCCTTCTGTAAGATTAACAAGGCAGCTCTTTTCTGTGTTTTCCAGCAATTTCCAAGAAACACTTATGTATATATCTTTCTTTTAACTCCCGTGACCTCATCATGGAAAAGAGTAGGGAAAATGGTCATGCTCTTAAATTTTCTGCACAAAGTTTTCTTCAGCATCAGAAGTCATTCTGTCGTGCCTTCCACATGCCAGACGGGATCTGAGGTGCTGAGGACACAGCAGTGAATAAAATCCCTGAATTCACAAAGCTCACATTTAAATGGGGGCCATAGACACAGCCAAGGAAAATAAAATAGATATACAAAATGTGAGGGGGTGACATGTGAAGGGAAAGAAAGCAGGGAAAGGGGGAGAATGATGTTGGGGAGGGCTATTCTGGGGGAGGACCACTCTGATGGAGTGACATGGAGCCAATACCTGAAGGGGGCAGAGGAGGAGGTAAATGACTGGGGGCAGAAGAAACTGAAGTGGGATAGTGCTCAGTGCTTTCTGGAAACAGCCAGGAAGCCAAGGCAACTGGAGCAGAGCAAGGAAGGGAAAGAGGAACCCAGAGGAGCCAGGGAAGGTTTGGCTTTCCTTCCACCTGGGGTGGTAGCCTTGGACAGTAGGAGCAGAAATGCGCCAGGGTCTGGTGTAGCTTTTAAGCATCGCTTTGGGACGGAATTTGGGAAACAGAGTGGGCTGGGAAAACCAATAGGAGGCTACTGCAACAGCCCAGGTAAAGGAGGATGGTAGTTGGGACTAGGGTGGTGGCAAGCAGAAATTGTGCCATGATCTTATTCTACAGATATTTTGAAGTCCAAAAGAATTTGCTGATGGATTAGATGTGTGAAAGAGTGAGTAGTTGAGGATGATTCAGAGTCCGAGGATTTGGGCCAGAATAACTGGGAAAACTGCCGTTTATTAAGACAAGAGGACTTCTTGAGGTTGGAATTCAAAAAATTTGATTTTGGACATATTAATTTGAGGTGGCTGTTAGGACACATGAACCCTGAGTTCAAGGGAGTGGCCAGAGCTGGGGACAGTAGTTATTAAAGTAAGGACAGGTAATTAAAGCCATGGGACTGGGTGAAGTCACTCGGGGAGTGGGGGCGGGCAGGGGAAAGGTCTGGTCGTCAGGGCAGGACAGGGTGTGGAGGAGGAGGAGAACCAGGGGAGAGTGGTATCTTGGAAGTCAGTTGCTGCTTAGAAGGGAATAAGCTAAGGAAGCAGGCTAACCCTTGGGTCTGGCAATGGAAGATCATTGGGGACCTTGATAGAAATCTGTTTAGATGGAGTGGTGGGGATGGAAGCCTGGTGTTCCCATCAGGGTTCAAGGGAAAACGTGGGAAGAGAGGATGAGGTGATGACAAGAGAGGACCTCTCTATTAAGGAATTTTGTGTAGAGTGCAGTTAAGGAATTGGAAGGGGGCACCTGGCCCACTCAGTCAGAGGAGCCATGACTCTTGATATCCGGGTTGTGAGTTCGAGCCCCACCTTGGGTGTAGCGATTACTTAAATAAATAAATACTTTTAAAAATGAAATTGGAGGAAGACCAAGAAGGAACACATCATTTCATAATGTTGGGCACTGGAGATGAACCAGCTGAGAGGAAACAATTATTCATGCAGGGAAGAGGAGCGAGGACCGACGGAGTGGTGTTTCTGTTGTTGAGAGGGGCGGTGACTCAGTGCGCATGTGCAGGGCTGGCCCAGGTGGGAGCACGGGGCAGCTCACCCGTTGTCGGGAGAGGGAGGTCGCAGGCTGTGGTGACTGGATTTGTTGGTGGAGCATGTGAATGTTCTCTTCTGACTTTTCCTCCTGCTGTTTGTATGTAGTAATGGTACTGTTTTCATCAGTTCTAAGATGCAGATTTCCATATTCTAGCACCTATTGGAAATTGGAATAAATCTTATATATATTTTTAAAGATTTTATTTATTTATTAGAGAGAGAGAGATAATGCGAGCAAAAGCTGGGGTGGGGGTGGGGGGTAGGCACAGACCGAGATGGAGAAGCAGAGAGCCTGACCTGGGGTTCGATCCCAGGACCTTGAGATCATGACCTAAACCGAAAGCAGACACAACTGACTGAGCCAGCCAGGTGCCCCTGGAATAAATCTTAAAATCAATGGAGCATTTAACTGTTAGTATTTGCAGTCAACCCTTGAACAAGGAGAGGGTTTGGGGCACCAACCGCCCCCCCCCCACATAGTTGAAAATCCATGAATAACTTCTGGCTCCCCCAAAACTGAACTATTAATAGCCTACTATCGACTAGAAGTCTTAACAATAATATAAACAGTTGAGTAACACATATTTTGTATGTTATATGTATTATATACTGTATGTTTACAATAAAGTAAGCTAAAGAAAATGTTAAGAAAATCATAAGAAAGGGAAAATAGATTTACAGTGCTATACTTTATTTAAAAAATTATCAAAAAAATGTATGTATAGGGGCGCCTAGGTGGCTCAGTGGGTTGGGGCCTCTGCCTTTGGCTCAGGTCATGGTCTCAGGGTCCTGGGATCGAGCTTGCATGGGCTCTCTGCTCAGCAGGGAGCCTGCTTCCTCCTCCCTCTCTGCCTGCCTCTCTGACTACTTGTGATCTCTCTCTGTCAAATAAATAAAGAAAATCTTTTAAAAAAAAATGTATGTATAAGTGGACCCACACAGTTCAACCCGTGGTGTTCAAGGGTCAACTGTATTCTTTCTCAGCACCACGTGCAATAGAGAAGAGTTTACATCGAAGGTGACTCAGATTCACTTCCCTTTGGGCCTAACTAGAGTTGTCCATTGGAGAGCAGCCCAAGCAGGGGCCCAGCAAATGTGGTTCACCTTGTGAGCCAAAGGGGAGATGTCAACATTTTCAGTAAGAAACTTTGGGCTGGGGTGTGGCTATCTCTCTGGTAGAGATGCACCCAGCCCAAACTTCTGAAGAAGGGTCCAGGTGCCTGGGGAGTGGGGGAGGGAGGCTGGCCTTCCGCCCGCAGGCTGCAGAGCTGTCTGGGCTGCGGATTGTTCTTCCTCAGGGGAATATGAGAGACCAAGGACAAGGCAACTAACGCCTGGCCCACACCTGAACCTGGCCAGTGAGGCCTGACTCAGAGACCAAGTACTTCCTTCAGTCAGATAAGATCTTGGCCCCACATCCTGTGTGGTCAAAACAAGGAGAAGTCCGAGGGTCTGAGAACAGGGAACTGTGTCACGGCACAGCTCTTGGGGTTACCTCAGCTTTATTGAGTGCTAGCAGGGGGCCTTTTACTTCTTGGGTAAGGGGAGCTGGGTCCCCCTTTTCTGTAGCCGGAGTCTAGGAAAGGTTTGGGAGGTTCTCTTTGTCCAAAGAGTTGAGTGCTTACCATATTCAGTGCGAGCTGATCACTGGGTGTACAAGACAAGCAAACCCAGACGGGGCGCCTGGTCGCAGAACTTATATCTAGTCAGGGAGATGTAGTCATAAAGTAACTATATATATATATATTTCAGATTTTATTTATTTTACAGAGAGAGAGCACAAGCAGGGAGAGTGTGGCTGGCAGAGGGAGAGGGAGAAGCAGGCCCCTGGCAGAGTGGGGAGCCTGATGCGGGGTTTGATCCCTGGTCCCTGGGATCATGACCTGAACTGAAGGCAGCCGCTCAACCGACTGAGACACCCAGATGCCCCTCATATATATATATATATATTTTTTTTTAAACACCTTAAAGAAGCTATGTGCCAGAACATGTTCTGAGCACTTTACAAAAAGATTAACGCCTGTAGTTTGTACAATAATCTAAGAACCAGGTGCTATTACTGTTATCCCTGCTTTACAGAAAAGAAAAACTCAGGCTCAGAGAGGTTAATTATCTTGCCCAAGATCACAGCCCTCATTAAGTGGCAAAGATTCAAACCCAAGCAGTTTTGCCCTGGGGAATCCTAACTCTCCACCAACGAGGCCAGGCTGCCTCTCGAATTATTTTGTCTCGCACAGTTATTCTGAAATGCAAAGTACCTTTGGAAATGGAAATGACGCATCCGGGAAGGAGGGATTTTAGCATCTGAGAAGCCAGCGGCAGCTTTGAAGGCTGGCTGGGGAGCCTGCTGCTCACTGAGCAATGAGGAATTTGCAGTGGGCCTTTCTGGGGCATATTAAACCTTGGGCATCTCCTCCCATCACCTTCACAGCTCCCTCCTCTGTGGGCTCCTCCACCTCATCCTCACCTTGCCTTGCCTTTGATGCTTTTACTCTGCCCGCTCAAGCTTTACTGTTGGGGGGCACAGACCTTTTTCTCTTGGACCATGCTGCTACAGTGCCCTTGGCTAAACACAGCAGAGGATCGCATCCATGAGAGGGCCCAGTCAATGGAGGGGACATGGGACAAGGGGCGAGGAGTAGAGAAAGACTGGAAATCGGAGACTAGGAACAGAAGCAGCTCTAGACCAAGACTGTGTCCACCCTAGACAACAGGAGAGAGTCCTTGCAAAATCTTGTCTATTGCATGGACTGGTTCAATGGCCTGCACCTTATTCAGACTCAGTGCTTTTATAAAACTGAGTGGTCCTTTAGTACTTGCAGCTTTTCCAAACCCATTTGTAGTCCTGATCTCCTTTAGCTCCAACAGCAACCCCGGGAGGTATTCCTGGCAGAACACAGCAGGCTCCCATATGGTCTTCAAAGCCACAGTTCAACTTGTGAGACGCTAAGATCCCATACTCCTGGGTGAGTCATTTGAATGTCTAAAGTGAGTCTCATTTCAGAATGACTGGGCTGAACTGTGGCTGTACAGAACAGGGCGGCAGGGGATTCTTTGTGCTTTAAACTCCGTGCTCTTCCACTCTATCTTTCCCCCTTTCAGAGGAGGAAGACAAGACACTCTCAGATGCAGTGCCTTCGAGAACCAAGACCTGAATCCCTGGACACAGCTGCTTGCCATCCTGGGCTCCAAGCCAAAAAATTGGCCTGATTTTTTTTTTCCTAATAAATAAATACCAAATTTCTTCTTAGAGTGCAAACATTCAGGGAAGCTTCTGGTAACTCAGGCACCTAGTGGTTCACGGAATGCGCCCCTGTAAGGTTAGGAGTTTGGCATCTGTGTGAACGTGCTTCTGGAATATGTTATTTCTAACACAAGGACAATACTGGTCTCTATTTCATAAGAAATAGTGAAAATGAGTTAATAACTCAACATGTGCTTGCTTCGGCAGACCATATACTAAAAATTTGAACGATACAGAGGAGTTTAGCATGGCCCCTGCGCTAGGAAGACAGGCCAATTCGTGAAGCGTTCCATATATACAAATAAAAATAAATAATTCAACCTGTCACCCATTCCTATTACAATATTTTTTTTTCTTTCCAAAATCCCTGTGGTCTCTATATTGGATCAATCATTGAGGTAGCTGAGAACTTGGGGAGTTTTGTAACTAGAATGGATTTTGGCTGTAGCTGGGACAGAAAGAGATTCAGGGTCTTGTGGAGTCTGGTAGGTAAGATGGGTCTGGATCCTGGAAACCGGGCTGCTGGCAGAGCCCTCACGTTCCCCGCCCCCATGGCCAGCTGGCTAGCTTTTGTGCGGCTCTAAAGGCTCGGCCAGCATTCTGCGCGCTCTTCCTTCAAATGCTAATGAAAGCTCACAAATGGTAAACAGCAGGATCGAACTAGTTTCTGCAGCCCTCCGAGAGCAGCTGGGAATCATTGTCCTAAGCTCCCTCCCGGGATTTCCCAGACCAACCCCCCCCCCTCCACCCACCCACCTCCTCCCGGTTTCCCGGGCTGTGCTGCAGCTGCCGAGAGCCGGCCGCCGCCAGAACCCTTGTCTCTCGGCCTGCCTGGCCTGCGGTTATCTTTCACGTCAAATCCGAACGCCTAAGTCCCTTGCTCTCCTTGCCAGCCTTTCCCAGGCCTTTGTCATTCTCTACAATTTCACCGGGGATTCCAGGCAAATGGCAGCTTCCTACCATCCCCTGCCAAGTACAAAGCACCTTTGAGGAGGGCCCCGCAGCGAAGCCTTCTAGTCCTTTGAATACAACGTTCTTGTAAGGTACATAGTATTGTCCCCATTTTGTAGATGAGGAACAGAGACCCAGGGTGAACAAGTGACAGAACCAAGATTTAACCCAGGCCTGTTGGACCCCCTGGCCAAGACCGTTCCTCCTTACTACATAACTCTTTAAAGGCAGGAGACATTTCTTTCTTTTTTTTTTTTTTTAATTTAATTTATTTATTTGAGATAGAGAGGGGGAGAGAGCACAAGCACAAGCAGGGGTTGAGGGGGGGAAGCAGACTCCCCGATGAGCAGGGAGCCCGATGCAGGACTGGATCCCAGGACCCTGAGATCATGACCCCAGCTGAAGGCAGCTGCCTACCCGACTGAGCCACCCAGGCACCCATTTTTTTTTTTTTAAGTCATCCCTACACCCAACATGGGGCTCGAACTTACAATCCCAAGATCAAGATCCAGCCAGGTGCCCCTAAAGGCAGGAGACATTTGTGATTGAAGGAGTGATAGGGCAGTTGGGTCCGGATGGGAACAGGGTCCGTGGAGGCCTCTCAGAGACAGAGTTACCTGAGAGAGACCTCAAATCTGGCCCTATTGGAGGGCCACAGCTTCCTCCCTAGCCTCTCCCTTCCAAAACATGGGTGGGACTTGGTCCCTGACACCAAGGATAGATACCTTTCAGGCCCCAGGGATGAGAGTGCACACTGGGCGGTGTTCCTCCTCTGACTCACTTGACTACTTTTCAAACGCATCCGTTTCATGCCGGCAGAGTGATTTCCTGAAGCTGTGAGATCCTGGGTGGTTGGGAAGTGGCTCTGAGCACTCTCGCTCTCACCCAGAAGAGTCGAGCAGATCTCCAGGATGTTGGTCTAATCCTGCTGGGCTGCAGAGAGAAGACTTGTAGTTGACTAGAGATTATGGGATCATTTGTCTAAAAACGATATGATACATTTAAGATCAGCACTAACAGGGTCATTCACCGAGGTCAGTGACAGCAGGAGTTACAATCCCCCGCTTATATATAGTATTTCCGTGGCTTCCAAAGGACTCTTACACACATTTTCTTCTTTCCTTGTCACTGGTTAACCTGTGGCATGCACAGCTTGAAGCGTTCGTATCACCGTTTCACGTAAAAGGAACCTGAACCTGAGGTCTCACTATTGGCTGACTGTCCGGTACCTAATCAGCACTATGGACTATGAGGCAGGTACCCTACTCCAGCAATGTAGCCACCATCCTAAAGCAACTCTGCTGAGAAAGCTCTCCATACTCATGCAGATATGTACTGATTTCGTGCTTAGATTATGCTTTAGAAGTCACAACTCCCCCTCTCTTAGGTTCTTCTCACCTCCATAAAAAATCCTTTTCCCTATTCTGCGGCTTGAGGATGTGAATGTTAGTGGTAAGGCGGAATGATCAAAGTCATAAAGATTTTTAAAAGCAGTAACTCTCCGGGGCCCCTGGCTGGTTCAGTCCCTAGAGCATGTGACTCTTGATCTTGAGGTCATGAGTTTGAGACCCACGTTGGGTGGAGAGCTTACTTAAAAAAACAAAAACAAACAGTAACACCTAATGCTGGTGAAGATGGGCAACTCATACACGGTCGATGGGACTATAAATTAGTGCTTTGTTTCTGAGGGATAATTTGATAATAATCATTAAGAGCTTCTAAAATAAACAGTCTTTGATGTCATATCCACTCATTTCTAAAAACATTTTTTTCATGAAGAAATAGTCTGAGACTACAGGAGATGCATTTAGTAGGATATGTTTATCTGTATATGTGTGTGTATGTGTGTGTGTGTTTTAAGATTTTATTTATTTATTTGTCAGAGAGAAAGAGAGAGGGTGCCCCGGCGGGGGAGCTGCAGGCAGAGGGAGAAGCAGGCTCCCCACTGAGCAAGGAGCCCGATGTGGGGCTCCATCCCAGGACTCTGGGATCTTGACCTGAGCCGAAGGCAGACGCTTAACTGACTGAGCCACCCAGAGGCCCTTATCTCTGTGTTATCTAAAACACAACAAGGGGCGCCTGGGTGGCCCAGTGGGTTAAAGCCTCTGCCTTCGGCTCCGGTCGTGATCTCGGGGTCCTCGAGACCAGCATCGGGCTCTCTGCTCGGCGGGGAGCC
The DNA here is from genome assembly GCA_028534135.1 of Potos flavus. NCBI lineage: Eukaryota > Metazoa > Chordata > Mammalia > Carnivora > Procyonidae > Potos > Potos flavus. The sequence continues at coordinate 46,852,771 of CM052895.1, forward strand.
TGCTTTCCCCGCCTGCCTCTGCCTACTTGTGATCTGTCTCTGTTAAATAAATAAATAAATAAAATCTTTAAAAAATAAAATAAAATAAACTTACTAACCATGTGTTGCATAGTGATCAGAAAAGAGAAACCCTTCTTTTAAAGATGAGACTGTTCGAATGAGCAGCTCCAGAACCACCGGAAGCAGTGGGTGGAGCTTGCAGTCAAAACTGAAAGCAGGGAAGGGAGAACTAGTCTATGAGCAGCTAAATTGGAAAATAACTATATTCTGGGATTGAGAGGTTTGTGGTTTTTTGGTGTTTTTTTTTTTGGCCACTTATCTAAAGAGGATGTTGGGGGGCACGCCTGGGTGGCTCAGTCGGTTGAGTGTCTGGCTGTTGATTTAGGCTTAGGTCATGATCTCAGGGTCCTAGGATCTGCCCAAGTCTGGCTCCCTGCCCAGCGGGGAGCCTGCTTCTCTCTCTCCCTCTGCAGCTGCCCCTGTGTGCTTGCTCTTTCTCTCTCTAAAATAAATAAGTAAATAAATAAATCTTAAAAAATAAATACATAAAGAGGATGTTTTATAAGAAAAGTCAGCAATTAGGCCCTTTCTTCGAAATTGGGCAGGTGGTTTTCACATCTGGTCCTCAGACCAGGTGAGCTCTGACTCCCTTCTGCCACTGAGAGCCTCTGGAGAGGAGCAGGGTGGCAAAGTCGGCCTTTGGCACCACCCTCCTATCCCAGCAAGCCGGGCCCCTCCCGCCCTGCACTGGGCTCTGTCCCAGAAGGCCTTGCTCCCCCAGGCTTTCAACTCATCTGTCTGAGGTGTTTATTTTGACTGATAAATTAGAGGTGGAGGGGGTCCTTAGAAGTTTCCTGGTATGAGAAAGAGGACGCTGAGGGATGCCTCACTAGCACCCCCTCCCCTGGCCCCCCGTCAGCAATGGAGCAGAGGGGTCTGGATGGTAGCCAAAGATTGGAATGGTAATGGAGGCCATTCAGCTACCCAGAGGCGTTCTGGACCCAAAGAAATAATTACAAATGATAATTTGAGGCACTGTGACCAACTACTGTCTAGGCTTATGATCCTTGTGTGTGTTGTATATGTGTGTGTGTTTTAACTTTTTAGATTTTTTTTTTAAGATTTTTAAAATTTATTTGACAGAGAGAGAGCATAAGTAGGCAGAGCCGCAGACAGAAGGAGAGGGAGAAGCAGCCCCTCCGCTGAGCAGGGAGCCCGATGAAGGGCCCCATCCCAGGACGGTGGGATCATGACCTGAGCTGAAGGCAGATGTTTAACCAGCTGAACCACCCAGGCGCCCCAACTTTTTAGATTTTTTGTTTGTTTGTTTCTGCCAGTGAAACAATTAGGGGAATTTTTTTAAGGACAGGAGTTATGAAGAGTGTCAGAGTGGACTGGAAGTGTGAGTGAATGACGACACATCACTGAGAGTAGTGCGATATTATGGGAAATACACTCACTGTCTCACTGTTCTGAAAAGATAATGCTGTGGGGAGCAGAACTGGCACCCCGTACCTCATAAAGACTCTGGTGATGGCATCTGCACCTATGATTACTTAATGAAATAAGCACGGCATGGGGGTGATGGGGGCGAGGAGTGGCGAACGGTCATTATGCCACATGGTGATTAAAAAGATGGGAACAGTTGATTGGAAGGGCTGAGTTGCTCACTTAGGCAGCACTTGTGGTAGGAGTTAATTCTTCTTCTCTTCCCTTTTCCTCTCCCTATTTCTTCCATCCACAACTCCTACCAGATTTATTCTTTTCTTTTGGTTCCAGAAAGGCCACCTTGCCAATCTCAATGCTATGAAGATAGTATTGAGAATGGATAGTTCAGTCTTCAGTGGCCTCAGGATTCAAGTCCAAAGTCTTTTTCATGGAAAGCCCTTCATAGGTGAGTCCTGGCTACCTTTCTAGCTTTATCACTAGCCACTTCTTTCACGTCCACTGGTTTCCCATGGAAGTGTTCCCCAGACCCACCACACTTTGATCATACCTGGAATAACAGATTGTTAGCTATCCACTAAGGTCCTTTTCTCTTCCTTCTGGGCACACAGACTTCTCTTGCAGTAGGTCGTGGCCATGTGACTGAGTTCTGGTCAGTGGAATAAAGAAATGATTGTGCACCACTTTCAGACCGGGGCTGTGGAACCTTGTACACACAATCCTTTAGATTTCCTTCTTTTTTTTTTTTTTTTTTAAGATTTTATTTATTTATTTGACAGAGAGAGATCACAAGCAGGCAGAGAGGCAGGCAGAGAGAGAGGGGGAAGCAGGCTCCCCGCTGAGCAGAGAGCCCGACGAGAGGCTTGATCCCAGGACCCTGAGATCATGATCTGAGCCGAAGGCAGAGGCTTAACCCACTGAGCCACCCAGGTGCCCCCAGTTTTCCTTCTGTAGTGACCTTGGAAGCCTTCAACTGAAGAAGGCTGAGTCGCAAGATGGGAGAAGCCCCGCTCATTTATCCTCACTTGGAAGAGAGATTCCCACCAAACTTAGCCTTGGATTTGGCTTTAAGCAGGTAAGAAATAAACATCTATTGCAGTGAATCACTAAGACTTAGAGATTTTTGTATTATAGCAGCTAGCCTTGTCTTAAATAAAATAATCTAACCCGTGAACTATTCAAGCTTCAAGGCTCTCTTCACATGCCCTCTCCTTTAGAAAGCCTTTTCTGATTCCCCCAGGCAAGAGTCATTCTGAGTGTGTCCACAGTCTTTCAAAGATGCATCATTTACCACTACTCTCACCCCCAATACTTATCTATGCATCTCTCTTCACATTTGACCATCAGCTCAGTGGAAGCAGAGATACTGATCTTTGCAGTTCTAGATTTTAACAGAATGATCATAGGTGTACAGTATATAAAAATTCTAGATTTTAGCAGAGTGAAAAATAGTAGGTGTGCAGTCTTCACATACCCTTCACGGGTATGTTTTGAGTTCCTTCTATGTGCTAGACACTATTCTAGCACTGGGAATACAGCAGTGGCCAAAACAGATAAAAATCCCAGTCCTCTACATTTTAAAGGCTGATGTTTGCAGTGTTTTAGACATTGGCCTCCCTGTATTTTAAGGAGGGATCTAAATTGGGACTTAAATACTAATTTGACATCATAGAGATGAGTATGTAGGAGACCATTGCCACCTTCAGATGGTGTTACTTCCTTAATCTTTTAAACAATTCTGCAAGCTAAAATGTAAAAAAAAAAAAATCTCTGTAATCCCAGAACTTGCATCACATCGCAGTGAGGGAACTAGATTGTTAAGTAAATACATGTAGAGTAGCAATACTGGGGATGCCTGTGCCAGAGAGGAAGACAAATCAGGGAGGGAGGATGGCAAGCAGAGGGTGGGAGAGTAATTTTATTTATTTTTATTATTCTTTTATCTTTGTTTTATTTTAAAGTAATCTCTGTACCCTACGTGGGGCTCAAACCCACAACCCCGAGATCAAGAGTCGCATGTTCCACTGACCGTGCCAGCCAGGCACTCCAGGAGTATAATTTGAAATAAGTAGTTCTTAGAAGGCCCTGCTGAGAAAATAGTATTGTAGCAAATACCTGAAAGAAGTGAAGACCGAAGCTATGCAGGTATTTGAGGGAAAAGTATTCCAGGCATGGCTGGAGCACATTGAGTGAGGGGAAGAAAAGAGATGAAGTAAAAGGGACTGTGTGTGTGTGTGTGTGTGTGTGTGTGTGTACAGGCATGCATGTATGGGGGAGGAAGGCAGGATGCATACACTTTTGACAGACTTTGGTTTGTACTCAGAGGGAAGTGGGGAACTACTTCAGTATTTGAAATAAGGAAGTGATCTGATCTGATGCACATTTTAACAGGTTCACTCTGACCGCTATATAGGGAGGAGACTGTGTAGGGGTCAGAGGGAGGGGAACAAGTCACAAGGCTATTGCAAGAATCCAGGTAAGAAACAATGGTAATTCGAACCAGCATGCCATTTCGGATGTATTTTCAAGGTATGAATTGTTGACAGATCAGATGTGGAATACGGGAAAGAAGTCAAGGATGACTCCAACATTTTTGAGCTGAGCAACTCAAAGGACAGAGGTGCAGTTTAAGGAGATGAGAAAACTCTAACAGGGTAGATCTGGAATTGAGATTTGGACTTTTGGTTGATATGCCTATAGACGGGTTTAAGTGGAGATGTTGAGGAGCTGGAGATGTGTGTTAGGTGTCTGGAATGGAGAAATTTGGGCTCGAATTGCAGATTTGGGAGTTGTCTGCATATAGATGGTATTTAAAACCACAGGACTGGATTAGATCACCAAAGGAAATGAGTGTATATTGAAAAGAAGTCCAAGGACAAAATCAGGGGCACTCCAGAGTGTAGAATTCAGGAAGGTGAGTGAGACTCAGGAAAGAACCAACTCCTTATGAGTTGCCAGTGAGTAGGAAGAGAATCAAGACAAGAGTGGTCCTGGAGGCCAAGTATATCTAGCATTCAAGCAGAGAGAACTCAATCGTGTCAAATTTCACAGTTAGGTTAAGGAACTTAAGTCAGAATCAGGCAAAGGATTTACCAAATGAAGATCACTGCTAACCTTGTTCAGAGTGTTTGCTCAATGCATGAGTGAATGGATGTAACTTTTTCACCATTTGTATTTTGGCCAGGACCCAAGGGCAGGGACTAGATCTTTGTTTCTTCAGCAAGAGTTTGAGAAATCGTTGTGGAATTGAGTGAATGAAATGGCTTCTCCCTCAGTGTCTGGCCTATCCCATTTCCTACTTTATTTACCTTAGAATTGTAGAGGATGGGAAACTGCACAAATTTCCCAATCCCTGGAAGCCAGGCTATCTGGATTAGCCGTGCTTACTTCTCTGTCCCCTTCCACAGTACCATACAATAATACCCTAAGCCCTTCAGGGCAAAGAAGTCATCAACATCAAAAAAGAAATCACTGGAAAACATGGGCCAGTGGACTTAAATAATACAGTTCATTTAGTCAGGTGGTTGGGAGAAAACACACTCATGAGATAATTAACTCATAGCAGTGCTCAATAAAATATTTTCTTTGAAATGTTGATGATTCAAGGCATATTTACATAAAATACCAGTGAAAATTTAAGTCAGAACAGCTGGGGTTTTGTGCATTATTCTCTGCACAGAGGAAGACTCTCTCTCTCTCTCTCCCTGGCCTAGTCATTCTATAGTAATCTCTTGAATATTTACTCTATAGCACAGGAACTGTGCTAAGAAGCATTTATGGGCATTTAGCAAACTAAATCTTCACAACTATCCTGCAAGAAAAGTACTATGGACATCCCCAGAGTATAGATAACAAAATGGAGCCCGGGGAAAGATTGAAGGGACATTATAGGGATTGAATATCTTCCCTAGTGAGAGACCCTTAGAAGAGGACTGATCCTCATAAGGAGAAGTGTCCCCTGCACAGGATGAGGAAGACCCCTGTGCTGCTGCTAGACGGCAACTTTTCCTGGGAGGGAGAGAGGGCACAGGCTGAGGCAAGTGGCCCTGGGAGGCAGCATCCTGAGAGCTAGGTTGGGGGTTGGGGGTGTAAAGAAGACTGCAGAGAGAAAGGAAGGAAACAAAAAGCCTGTCGCGTTTTCACCAGGCATCAAACATGGTCACTATTTTATCCCCAGACACCTTTAAACTAAAAATATATTGACTCCATTTTATATGTAAAGCACCTAAAGCTTAGAGAGGGTAAGTAATTTCTCTAAGGTCACACAAACGTTATCAAGGGGAGAAACCAGAATTTGCCCACAGTTCCATGATTTCAACGCTACGCTCTTATCACATTCCCCAGAGAACTGGAGATACAACAACGAGAGATTCCTAGAGATGCACTACTGAAAGGCAGGCAGTGAAAAGAATTCTGGAGGTGCCTAGGTGGCTCAGACAGCTAAGTGTCTGACTCCTGGTTTCAGCGCAGGTCATGATCTCAGAGTCCTGAGATTGAGTCCTATGTGGGGTTCTGTGCTCAGCAGGGCATCTGCTTGTCCTTCTCCCTCTGCTCCTCCCCACCCCTGCTCTGTCTCTCTGTCTCACTCATAAATAAAGAGGAAAAAAAAGAAAAAGAAAGAAAGAAAGAAAGAGAAAGAAAGAGAGGGGGGAAAGAAAGAAAGAAGAAAAAAGAAAAGAAAGAAAGAATGGAAGGAAGGAAAGAAAGAAAGAAGGAAAGAAAGAGAAAGAAAGAAAAAGAATGAATTCTGGACAGTTCCCTGGCCATTCTTGGCTGTAAGTGTGTTAAGAGGCAGTCCATTTCTGTTATTCAGGGAACAATTATTCCATTCTCATGGCAGGTTCAAGGCCATTTGCTTCTCTTCGTTTTCACCCATTTGTTTCCCTACTCCTGCGAGCTCCTCTGTCAGGACCGAGGGAAAAGCAGAGTGCTAACCATCCGCTTAGGTAACTTGGGAAATGTCTTATTGGGGATGTGGTTGGAACAACTGGCTAACATGATATTTTATATAATTTTGTCTGCCCGAATTATCTGGAGCCCACATTAGTTCTGCTCATTGGGATCAGTAAGAAGTCACACAGGGCCCTTACAGGTCTGTGGCCATTTGGTTTATGGTTGTTCAAAAATTCACGATAGTCACCAGCAACTGATTACCAAACTTTAGTCCTCTAAGCAGTATGGTGGACTCTCAGGGCTCAAGCCTCTCAAGAGGCTATGTAGACTTACCCAATCAGGCCCCTCACCCTGGGAGGGAGCTCGCGTCTCCAGTCTCCAATGTGCCACACAGATGGCCTGGTCCTTTGCTGCAAGTCCTGCAGTGATGTGGCCCTCAGTCTCAGCAGGCAGCTCTCAGGACTGCGACCAGTGAGACTTGCTAGAAATGTCTTTCGGGGCACCTGGGTGGCTCAGTTGTTAAGTGTCTGCCTTCAGCTTGGGTCATGATCTCAAGGTTCTGGGATCAAGCCCCTGCTTCTCCCTCTCCCACTCCCCCTGCTTGTGTTCTCTCTTTCCCTGTCTCTCTCTGTCAATAAATAAATACAATCTTAAAAAAAAAAAAAGAAATCTCTTTCTATACCGAGCCATAATCAGCCTCCCGCTGTGGCTTGCATATATTTCCGCTCTCAGGAGCTACTCAAAACCTGTCTAATCCTCTTGTATGACCTAATCCTTCAAACATCTGAGGACAATACTAATGTTTCTCTTTTCTGCTCCTCCATCACCCAGTAGTTTAGAGAGTAACTTTAAAATTTATTTTATCCATTCAAAGCAAGTAAAAAGTATTACCAGTGTAATGCTGGCCCTTGTGCACCCATCCCCAAATGCTCACTCCTTTTCTCCCCACCCCCTCTACCTTCTTACATATTTCTTTGGACTACCAGCTCCCAATGCGGGGGAGACCCTGATCGAAGCATTCACAGTGCAGTGATTAATAGAAAGTGGCAGTCATAGACTAGAGATTAAATGTGGTGTGTGTTTATAAACTGTGCCTATAAACTGCGTAACTGTGGGCAATTTATCCAACCTTTCTAAACTCCGTTTCCTCATCTGTAAATTGGGAATAATAAGCATACTTAATGCGCGGCTAGCGGTCGGTATTAAACTCGTGTTCCAAATCATTAGCTCTCGGCACTTAAGGTAGCTGTCCCAACTATCACCTCGCCAGCTCCACCTCACGGACGAGGAAATGGGCCTAGAAGGCGGTGAAGATGTTTGTTCGAGGTCACAGCTAGTTAACAGCAGAGCGGAAACATAATTTCAGATCCTTGACCCCTCGCCGGGACTCCTTCCTGCTCCCCATCGCTTTTGCTGGCGTCCGCAGCCATCTACCATGTCTCTGCAGATTAAAAACTCACCCCTACAAAACAAAACAAAACAAATAGAAAAAAAAATCCAACAAACTCACTCCTTATCCCCCCATCGCCCGCTACACTGGGAAGCCTCTACCAATTACCAACGACAAAGTCCGTGAGTTCGGGCCTTGGCTTTTTTCACTTAACAAAAGGGAGGGAAAGACACGAAAGACCCTCGTTCCCCAAGAGTAATTAAAGGGTAATGGTAGTTCTAGGCGGGGCCCGGTCTCCGAGAACTCGCGGTCCCAGCGAGTGCCTGTCATTTGCATTCCAATACAGCTACTTCACCCGCCCAGCCCAGCCCGCGGGCGGCTCCCGCACCCTGTCTCCCGCGACTTGAGCACCTGCAGCGCGTGGGTGGAGGCTCGTGCGCCGGGCCAGACTGCCGGGAGCCGAGCCCCAGCGTCGGACGTTTGCAGGGGCGGGGCCGAGCCGTGCGTTCCGGCCCGGGGGCGTGGCCTCGCGCAGGTGCGTCGAGCGGCTCCGGTTTCACTGAAACTTATCCGTCTCCCGGGAGGCGCGCGCAGAGGCTTGGGTTAGAGCAGGTGAGACCGCGGGTTCCTCTCGGAGCGGCGAGTGGAACTCCGAGTTTTCGAATCAGTGGCGGCGAATGCTCTGCCCGCCCGGCGTCGGGGCTGCAGGAAGGATGCGAAGCGTGAGCGCGGCGTGGCTGCTGGGGGGCGCCATCCTGCTGGCGGCCTCTGTCTCCTGCAGTCGCACCATCCAAGGTGAGAAATTGGTCAGGGGGGGCTCCTGTAGCTAAGGGGGTCCAAGGCACACCGGCAGGTGGTGGAAGCGGGAAGGTGCGCGAAGGGTGCTCTGCTGCCGCTGCCACCCCCCCCCCCCCGCATCCCCCTCTAGGTGACTTTGATGGGGATCCCTGCGCCGGGAGGGCCAACTAGCTGGGACAACCGGGAGAGGCTGAGGTCCGCGGAGGGAAGAGGAGGGAATGGAGTGCTCTCATCTAAAGGGTTCCTAGAGGGCTCAGCCTCCCTCCCCCGTGGTTGGCTTCTTTGTAAACTAGGGAGCTTTCCGCAAATACTGAGGGGCTTGCCCCTCAGGACCCTTTGGAGTTAGTTGGCTCGGAGCGGTGTGGAATGGGTGAGAGCCCGAGGCCTGGGAAACGTCTGTGTCCCTTTTTGCGACCCCCTTCGGCTTTTGGAACCGCGTCTTCGGGGTCGACTCACGTAGTTCAAAACTCTCCCGAGGGGCGCGAAGCTCCTCCGGCACCGTGGATGCCCGGGTCTGGAAGGGCCAGACCCCGCTGAGTCGTGGGGGTAATGAGCGCTCAGCATCGAGTTTTAGACCAGTTGCGCGTTTCGCGGGTTTTACAAATGGGACTTCTTGGACCGTGCCTTTTCGGCAAGGTGACCTTACGGCCCCGGGTTTCCGGGCCTTTGTGTGCCACACGTAGCATACTTTGGCTGGCACTCAGGTGTGTACGGCCGAGGCTGCCAGCTCCGAGGGTGGAACAGCACGGGAGCGGCCCGGCGATGCTCAGGTGCTAACTTGTGCGGGGTTGCAGCGTTCTGCCGTTGTGCTGGGCCGGGTGTGCTCCAGCCAGTACTCCCGGGGGCGGGGTCTCTCCGGCTGAGCCGGCCTCTGCGGACGTGGGGGTTCCTCCGCCAGACATCACGCTACTGTTGCTAACCGCTGTCCGGCTGTTTGGAGCTGCCAGGGTAGCCTTAAAAGGGAGGTTTTCATTTCCCTGCGAAATTTGCAGACCTGCTGTAAAAGGCCGGTCACTTTTATCTTCTTCGTAAAAACATTGTAAAAGAGCAAATCACTGTCGATTTGAATTATGAATTAGATTGAAGAATGTGGCCCTTTTTCCTCTGGAGTTACGGAAAAAGATGTTGTAGTATATACTTGAAAACTGCACCACTCTATACATTTTACTGATCAGCGTTAGAGTGAAGACATTTATTTATTACCAGGAACATTGAAGCTGTGGTGCGATTTGCCTCTTTTAAAGTTGGAAACTTAAAATTCTGGGGCAAAACTAAGAATGTGCAAACATTTAAAAAAAATATGTAGGTGTAGATGACTGAATGCTTTTCTGATTTAGACAGTTCATATAGGAAGATAGCCCTGAGTATTTGATGACTTGTTTACAAATTGAGGGGACTGGTGTAGGGAGGCACTCAGTGGTTCCTGGAAAATACAGTGAACTTGTTTAACAACAAAAAAATCGAGTTACTTGTTAACCAGAACTATTTAATATTGCACCTCGAGGGGTTTTTTTTTCCTCCACAAACTTTTGTTCTCTTTTCATGGTAACTTTCCTAAAGGGTTAGTTAAGTGACAGACATTAAGGTAGATGGAGCTTTCCTCCCAACCTGAAACTAAATTGAGTATGATTAAGAAATAGAGCATCCCCAAAGTTGTTTGTTTTTTTTTTTTTAAGGTTTTTCTTATTTATTTGACAGAAAGAGATCACAAGTAGGCAGAGGCTGGCAGAGAGATAGAGGGGGAAGCAGGCTCCCTGCTGAGCTGGATCCCAGGACCCTGAGATCATGACCTGAGCCTAAGGCAGAGACTTAACCCACTGAGCCACCCAGGCGTCCCTCCCCAAAGTTTTTATGCCCCTTAGCATACTTCTTTGCTCATGCCTTTTTAGCTTGACCCTTATGCATGCTCCTCAGTTTCCTACAAGGCTTCTCAGGGTTTTTTTTTGGATCTCACCCAAAAGACTGACTCCTGGAGGGCAACTCCACCAAGGATACACCCATCTCATTTTACAATTGGGGGCCACTGAATTGGGGATGGGGGTAAGGAAAACACTCCATCAGACCACATTTGCATCCCTGTCTCAACAGTAATTGACAGTTATTTGTGTAAATACGTTTAATTTGTCTCCACACTGGATCATAAACTCTGGGAGGCCAGGGACCCTAGTGTCATCTTCACCACCATAGTCTAGCACAGTCAAGTTATCTAAAGGAGCTCAGTAAATACCAAAAGAGGAATGAAGTGAGTGGGCTTGCCCAGAGGGGCTGTGTAGGGTGATAGCAGATGGGGATTTACATCAGCTTGTTTTAGGCGCTTACTTATTTATTTTTAAGATTGTATTTATTTATTTGACAGAGAGAGACAGCGAGATAGGGAACACAAGCAGGGGGAGTGGGAGAGGGAGAAGCAGGCTTCCCGCTGAGAAGGGAGCCCAATGGTGGGCTCTATCCCAGGACCCTGGGGTCGTGAATGACCTGAGCCAAAGGCAGACGCCTAATGACAGAGCCACCTAGGCACCCCTAGGCACTTACTTCTTTCTACCATGTCACAAGCCTGGGAGGTCCCCTATGATGCATTCTCTTTTTCTTTTGGATCCTGAAAGTTCTGTTCTCTTTGTAATTGATTATGAATTACACAAGTAGTATGTGATCTAGACACATTCTGGAGAGCAATAATGAGCATAGTTGCGGGGGAGGGGCAGAGGAAGAGGGAGAGAATCCTAAGCAGGCTCCACCCGAGGCACCAAACAAAAAAATTTTTTTAAAAAGAAAAGTTTAATTAAATCATTTTCAGTACTCAGGGGCACCTGGGTGGCTCATTTTGTTAAGTGCCTGACTCTTGATCTCAGCTCAGGTCTTGATCTCAGGGTACTGAGTTCAAGCCTTGCTTTGGTCTCCATGCTGGGTGTGGAGCCTACTTTAAAAAAAATCGTTTGCAGGGACCTGGGTGGCTCAGTTGCTTAAGGGTCTGATTTTGGCTCAGGTCATCATCTCAGGGTCCTGGGATCAAACCCTGAATTGGGCTCCCGGCTAAGGCAGGGAGCCTGCTTCTCTCTTCTCTTTCTCTCTCTCAAATAAACAAATAAAAATCTTAAAAAAAAAATCATTTTCAGTACCCAAAGTAAACCACTGCTGACATTTTGGTTTGTATCCTTTCCCATGCTTTCATACATCCATGCATAAAATATGTACTCAACAAACAGAAAATCTTTTTGTGAGGCACCTGGGTGGGCTCAGTCTGTTAGGCTGTGGACTCTTGGTGTTGGCTGAGGTTGTGATCTCATGGATCGTGGGATCAAGCCCCGCCACTTGGTCCTGCCTCTCCTCCTACTCTTGGCACCCTCTCCCCAGTAAATAAATCTTTATCTTTTAAAAAATATTTTATTTATTTATTTGATAGAGTGAGAGCACGAGTAGGGGGTAGGGGCAGAGGGAGAAGCAGACTCCTAGCTGAGCTGAGCAGGGAGCCCAGCATGGGGCTTGATTTCAGGACTGCACAATCATGAACCCAGCTGAAGGCAACCGCTTAATTGATTGAGCCACCCAGGTGCCCCTAAATAAAAAAATTTTTTAAACTCTACAACATGTTCTAGGAGGATTTATCATAATTTTTAAATTAGTCTTCTGTTAATAGATCCATGGGGTATTTCCAGTGTTTTGTAATGAGAGAGTACTGTAATGAATGTGAAGATGGGATTCTAAATTTGTGTTTGGTTTCTGGCTTGCTTTGTGCATAGTTACTAATTAACCTGGATAGATGATGTTTTGGTGAAGTCTGTATTTGACTTTCTTATGGTTTTATTAATTAGGCAAGTGTTGAGATGAAAACAGCTCATCCTGAAAGAACACATGAAAATTTACTAATGTGTACCTGGGCCGGCGTGGGGGTGGGGCGGTGGTGGTCTCTGGTAATCGAAGCTTTTTTTTTTTAAAGATTTTAATTATTTATTTGACAGAGAGATCACAAGGAGGCAGAGAGGCAGGCAGAGGGAGAGGGGGAAGGAGGTTCCCTGCAGGTTCCCAGGACCCTGAGATCATGACCTGAGCCGAAGGCAGAGGCTTTAACCTACTGAGCCATCCAGGCGCCCTGTAACTGAAGCTTTTAGTTTTCAGCCTATGTTCCCACTGGGTGAAAGCAAATAGATTTGGGGTGAGGGAATAGTAGAGAAAAGGATACAAGAGGAGAGAGAGTTAACACAAAGTACTTGCTCTGTAATTGGTTTGGTGGGAAGGTTGGGCCACAGAAGGATGCTTAAAAGAGCAAAGAACAAGTAGTAGTTTTAAGATTTATATACTTATTTTAGAGAATGGGGGCAGGGCAGAGGGAGAGAGAATCTTAAGCAGAATCCCTGCTGAGCGCAGGGGGGTGGATCTCACAAGCCTGAGATCATGACCTCTGCTGAAGCCAAGAGTCAGGTGCTCAACTGACTGAGCCACCCAGGCACCCCACAAGCAGTAGTTTTAAAGTTAAATGTTTTTCTTTTTCTTTTTTTTAATATATATATATATATTAGGTTTTATTTATTCATTTGATACAGAGAGAACAAGCAGGGAGAGCGGCAGGCAGAGGAAGAGGGAGACACAGTCTCCCTGCTGAGCAGAGAGCCCCTTCCGGCGCTCGATGCCAAGACCCTGAGACCATGACTTGAGCCAAAGGCAGACGCGTAGCCAACTGAGCCATCCAGTTGCCCCTAAAGTTAAAAGTTTTTCATACATTTTTCCCAAAAGTAAATCAGAAGTGTTTTAAAACAGTGAAAATCCCCCATTCTCTCTCCTCTCCAGTCTCAACAGACTTCTATGAACAAATACATATATTTTGTAAAAATAGAAGGATTTTATTGTATATACTCTGCAGCAGTTTTTTTTTTTTTTACTTTAAAAGCTCATGGTCACCGTAGGGAACTCTGTCCATACTTTTATAGGGGGAAGTATTATTCATTATATAAATATCATAACTTATTGAAGTAATCTCCTTTTACTTATTCATTTACTTATTTATTTTAAGTAGTCTCTGTGATTATTGTGGGGCTCCGACTCATGACTTGGAGAGTAGGAGTTGCATGCTCTACCGACTGAGCCAGCCAGACGCCCCAAACTGGTCTCCTTTTTAATGGTTGTTGAGACTAACATTTTTGTTTTGTTAGGATAAACGGTAGTTCAGTAAATATTCTTGTACATTCAGTATTTCTGTGCACATTAGCTAGTATATGTGCAGGGCAAATTCCTATAACTAAATCGATAGGTCCTGGGGCAAGTACACTTTAAATTTTCATGTTTTGCCACATTGACCTCCACAAAGATTGTACCAATTTACACTCCTTTGACCAAGAAATCCAAACAATGTAGAGGCGAGTGAAGAAAGAAAAGGAAAGTTCTCCCTTCCCCACCCACTTTACTCCACAGAGATGACCATTTATACTTTGATGGGTATCATTCTAGATTTCAGATTTTGCATATAAAGGAATATTTTGTTGTACAAATGGAAGCATGTTGTTCTGTCAGTTGCTTTTTTCAGTCGACAGAAAATTATAGTTATCTTTGCATTTTAGTATTGTTGAATAGTAGGTACAGTATCTACTATTAATGTTAGGGACCATCTGGGGATTTGGTAAGTTAGGAATAGGGGCCGATGAACAATGCTTATTTCCTGTTGCAGTGGGGGTGGGAAATGCTGCTTTGCGTATCTGTGGGTATGTATTCTTGCATACTTGGGCAAATACTGTTGATTACAGCCCATATATGGGGATGCTTTTATACCCAATCCTTCATATGTGTTCAAAATTCATATGTGCATTTAATTTTTTCCCCACTATGAAATAGAAATGATTCTACTGGGGCGTGGGGAGGGCACCTGAGTGGCTCAGTCTGTTGAGCATCTGACTCTTGATTTTGGCTCGGGTCATGATCCCAGGGTTGTGGGATTGAGACCCCCATCACACACTGCAGAGTCTGTTTGAGATTCTCTCCCTTTCCATCTCCCTCCCCCTGTTTATTCATGCACACGTGCCCTTTATCTCAAATAAATAAATCAAAAAAAAATGATTTTACATGGTTTACAAGTGGGAAATACAGGTAGGTATGTAGGTAGGTAGATAGGAGCTGGGAGAGTATCAGTTCTAGACAAGTTCTGTGAGTCTTGGTGACTGGTATAGAGCATTGCATGGGGTAAACGTCTGTGCACTATGCTGAAGAGGCTTAAAGGATCTTTGAGTAGCATCTTGATGTTTACTAGTGTTAAACAGCATGCTGTTAGTGTGCTCGGTGACTGGTACCGCGCACACAGTTAACACGAATGCTGTTTTTGATTGAGACAATTCAAGGTCGTATGTTAGAATATTCTCAAGAAATTGCTCTCAATCCCTCCCTCTCTTTCTTTCCTTTTTTTTTTTTAAGTATTTCTTGCTCTTTTTTCCCCCTTTTTATTTTAGTATTCTTATTTAAAGCAAAATTTGATCTCTTTACATCAAACGCCTGACCTTATGTGCTTGATACTATGGAGAATTTTAAACATCTGAAAATAGATTATAGTGAATTCCATGTATCCACACTCGGGTTGTAGCATGTATCATTATTTCTTTATTGCCAACTAATATTCCATTGTGTGCATCTACCACGTTTTGTTCATCCATTCATCCATTGATGAACTTTTGGGTTGTTTCCACTTTTTTAAATTTTAAGTTATCTCTACACCCAATGTGGGGTTCAAACTCAGACCCCAAATGAGAGTTGCCTACTCTACTGACAGAGCCAACAAGGCACCCATAGGTTGTTTCCACTTTCTGATGGTTATATGAATAGTGCTGTGTACACCCGTGTACACATTTTTGTGTGGACATGTGTTGTTTTGTTTTAAGGATTTTATTTATTTATTTGAGAGAAAGAGAGAGAGGACACTAGCAAGGAGAAGGGGCAGAGGGAGAGGGAGCAGATTCCCCCCGCCGAACAGGGAGCCCAACGCAGGGCTCAATATCCCAGGACTCTGGGATGGTGACCTGAGCCAAAGGCAGATGCCCAACCAACTGAGCCATCCAGGTGCCCTGGACGTGTGGTTTTTTTTTTTTTTGGCTGGACATGTGTTTTTATTTGTCTTAAGTATATACTAGGAGTAGAAATTGCTGGCTCATCTGGCAACTCTACGTTTAGCCACTTGAGGAACGGCCAGATTATTTTCCATAGTGACCGCATCATTTTACATTAGCACCGAAAGTATCTGAAGGTACCGATCCTTGTGTTACTCTGAAGTAAATCCAGATATAATTTCATCTTAAGATATTTTAGTATGTATTCATAAAAGGTGAAGATATCTTTATCAGACATAACTACATAACTACTTGCAATAATTTTTTAACATAATCAAATATTCAGTGTTCAAATTTCTGTCTCATAAGTACAATTTTTTTAATAAATTATTTTTTATTTTATTTTTTCCCTTCTTTCAAAAGATTTTATTTATTTATTAGAGAGAGAAACAGGCAGACAGAGAGGGAGAGCTTGAGAAGAGGAGAGAGGCAGAAGCCAAGGAAGAAGCAGATGCGGGCCTCTGTCCCAGGACACTGGGATCATGACCTGAGCTGAAGGCAGACGCTTAATGACTGAGCCAACCAGGCATCCCAATAAAAAAGTTTTTTTAAAGATTTTATTTATTTATTTATTTATTTGAGCGAGAGGTGTGAGCTGGGGAGGGAGGGAGGGGCAGAGGGAGAGGGAGAGAGAAAATCTCAAGACTCCACACTGAGCCTAGAGTCTGATGCTGGGCTCCATCCCATGACTCTGAGATCCTGATCTGAGCCTAAATCAAGAGTTGGACATTTAGGGGACACCTGGGTGGCTCGGTCATTAAATGTCTGCCTTCAGCTCAGGTCATGATCCCAGGGTCCTGGCATTGAGCCCTGCCTCGGGCTCCAATTCGGCGGGGGAGCTTGCTTCTCCCTCTCCTACTCCCCTTGCTTGTGTTCCCTCTCTTGCTGTGTCTCTCTCTGTCAAATAAATAAATAAATAGATAGATAAATCTTTTTTAAAAAAAAAGAGTTGGACGCCTAACCGACTGAGCACCCCCTGAGAAAGAAATTTTTTTTAAGTAAGGTCTACACCCAGCATGGGGCTTGAACTCACAACTCTGACATTAAGAGTCACCATGCTCTACTGACTGAGCCAGCCAGGTGCCTGGATAAGTACTATTTTAATAGTTGTTTGAATCAGGATCTAAATAAGGCCGACCACACATTACATAGGTTAATAGGTCTTTCAAATTCTTTAATCTGAGAGTCCTTCCTCTACACCTCATTCTCTCTTATTTTTGCTTTATAATTTGTATTTTGAAGAAATCAAGTCCTTGATCCTGTAGCAGTTTCCACATTCTGGATTTTGCTGGCTCCAGTCGTGTGCTATTATTTAATATTTCCAGTAACTTGGCAGTTGGATCCAGATGCTTGATCAGTTCAGGTTTGTTGTTCTTGTTGTTTTACAAGATTAACTTGATGGGTGCTTCTTTTCTTAGGCACGTCATATCTGGCCATCATTTTCGTGATGTTAGTAACTGGATATCAGTGCCTAGATTTTTCTCTTTTACAAAACAAGCTATATAATCTTTTATTTTTCACTAAAAAAATTTGAGTTTTCTTTGTAGTAGTTCTAAAATCTTGGCGGCACTGTCCTACAGAAATGCAGTCTAACTCATTGAATTGGTCTCAGGTGGGCAGTTCTGGGGTGGAGGACCTAGGTCTTTGACTGGCAGAGTTCCCCAGAGTCCAGTGCACCTGTCAGGTACCTGCCCCGCCCGCACTCCCTCTCTAGGCAGCGAGGGAATACTCTACAGATAGAATTCACGGGATTCTCTTACACTTCTGAAGGCTTCAAACATGTTGATATTAATACAAATAAATATGTAAATTATTAGAGAAGGGGCTAATTTAAAGAGAGTGGTTTTTTAAATGGCAAAAATTGGAGCGCCTGGGTGGCTTAGCGGGTTAAAGCCTCTGCCTTCAGCTCAGGTCATGATCTCCAGGTCCTGGGATCGAGCCCCGCATCAGGCTCTCTGCTCGGCGGGGAGCCTGTTTCCTCCTCTCTCTCTGCCTGCCTCTCTGCCTACTTGTGATCTCTCTCTCTGTCAAATAAATAAATAAAATCTTTAAAAATAAATAAATAAAATGGCAAAAATTTACATTTAAAACTTTCTGTTTGAGGGGAAAAAAATGTGTGGAGTTGGCATAGTTTGATTGGTCTCAGTGGATCACAGCATGTAAACTCAGGTCAGAGACTCAGGTATAATGGTGAGAAACATGGATTCTAGAAACAGATGGCTTGGTGTTGAATCCTGACTCCTGCCTAACAACTGGTTAGCCTTGGGAAAGTGACTCGGTTTCTTTGTGCACCCCTTTATGGAGGTATAAAATGCCGATCTGCTGATGGTACCCCCCTCACAAGGTTGTTGTGAAAGCGAGGTGAGTGAACACATATGAAGTGTTGGATGCAATGCCGGACACATGATAGGAGCTCTAGGAGGAGCACTTCCCAGTATTAAGGGAGTTTGATTTTGTGGGGCTGTGCCCCTGTAGTACCCTTGCTGGTGCTTCTGTCCTTGTGTGGTTTGGGTAGGACCGGGTCAGGCCAGGGCCCTAACGAAATGGCAGGAGAGCTCGTGATTCTCCCTGGCTTCCTTCAGTGGTGTGCCGAGCTTCTTGACCCATCTCAGGGGTGTCGAGCACCTGCCCTGTCAGGGCTTTGCCAGGGAGTGTGGGAACTAGAAAAAAATGAGGACACAATCCCACAGTTAATGAAACCTATAATCTCATGCAGGGACCCTTGCCATTTTGGGTCTGGGGAGAGTTCCATGGACATCTCATCTGTCTATAAAAAACAAACAAACTGGCCTCTTGAGGTGCTTTAAAATTGGTCACCCTGCTAACTTATGTGTTTGAAAAACACATAAGTGGGTCATGAAGTCAGGATAGAGGATGGTGACTGGCTTTTTATAAGGATGAAATAGAATGTAATAGTATTAGAGTGCAGCCCCTGTAATAAAGGTAATCATTTTGTGAAATTATGGGTAATATGTATTATGGGTAATATGTATTAGAACCGGGTGTTTCTTGCTGTGGGTTTTAGTCAAGTATCTGAGGAACACTGTAATATGTAGCAATATTTTATTTTATTTATTTATTTTTTAAAAGATACTATTTATTTATTTGACAGAGAGAGACACAGTGAGAAAGGAGCACAAGCACGGGGAGTGGGAGAGGGAGAAGCAGACTCCCCACTGAGCAGGGAGCCGGATGCCGGGGCTCGATCCCAGGACTCTGGGGTCATGACCTGAGCCGAAGGCAGACGCTTAAGGACTGAGCCACCCAGGTGCCCTCCCTCCTTTTCTTCTGCGGCTCTGTGAACACTTGGTTAGGCAGGATGTAGGCTGGATATGCCATTTGTGTGTGGTTTCTAAACTTTAATGCAGATATGGGAATGACAGCATAAATTGTTAAGCTTGCCATGGTACTTACTTGAAAGTCAGAGAACAAATTTGTCTGAACACAAATAGTGCACTAACCCATTCAGTGAACCTGAGGTCAGAAGAATTGCCTGCCAGCTCGCCTCCGTAGGAAGATTTCTAGGAGGCCCACAAAGAAGCAGGGGAATCCCTGCCCATGGCTTGCACTGTCCTTGTGGGTGGAGAGGGAATGTCCCTTGTGTTCCTGGAAATCTCCCTGTGTCAGACTTTGGGAGAGGGAATTACAGGCCAGGCTGGATCCTGTCTCACAGCCAGAGAGAGAGATAGTCGTTAGAACAACAGGAGCTAGGGGTGCCTGGGTGGCTCAGTGGGTTGGGCCTCTGCCTTCGGCTCAGGTCATGATCTCAGGGTCCTGGGATCGAGCCCCGCATCGGGCTCTCTGCTCAGCGGGGAGCCTGCTTCCCCCTCTCTCTCTGACTGCCTCTCTGCCTACTTGTGATCTCTATCTCTCTGTCAAATAAATAAATAAAATCTTTTAAAAAATAAATTAATAAAAAAAGCCAGGAGCTAATAACTGTGGATAGTTTGTAAAAATAAATTGAAATACTGTCAGGTTTTCTTGAGTCCTAGAAATCAATGTTCTATTTCATATGTACCCCACAACCTTCGGATTAAAAAAAAATTCTTTTTAAAACAGAAACAAAACCCAATAATCCCATCACCCAAAGAAAGCACTTGTAAGCCTTTTGTATAGTCCTTCCGTCTTTGTCTAAAGTACTTTTATTTAAAGATTTTATTTCCTTATTTGAGAGAGAGAGAGCACGTACAAGTGGTTGGGGGTGAGAAGAGGGAGAGGAGAGGGAGAGAATGTCAAGCACACTCCACACTGAGGATGGAGCGAGGCAGGGCTCAATCTCACGACCCTGAGATCAATGACCTCAGCTGAAACCGAGAGGCAGACATCTAACCAACTGAGCCACCCAGGAGCCCCTGAAGTGCTTTTATTTAAACCATTACCACTGAAACAGTAACCTCTGTAATGACCCTTGTCTGCCTTGCCTTTTTCGTATAGGAACCAATGGAACCTCTAAAGGAAGAAGTCTCATTGGTAAGATTGATAGCTCATCTCAAATCACTGGGAAAGGAGTTACCGTGGAGCCAGGGTTTTCTGTGGATGAGTTTGCTGCCTCTGTCCTCACTGGAAAACTGACCACCGTCTTTCTTCCAATTGTCTACACAATTGTATTTGTGATTGGTTTGCCAAGCAATGGCATGGCTCTGTGGGTCTTTCTTTTCCGAACGAGGAAGAAGCACCCTGCTGTGGTTTACATGGCCAATCTAGCCTTGGCAGACCTCCTCTCTGTGATCTGGTTCCCTTTGAAGATTGCCTATCACATACACGGCAACAACTGGATTTATGGGGAAGCTCTTTGCAAAGTACTCATTGGCTTTTTCTACGGCAACATGTACTGTTCCATTCTCTTCATGACCTGCCTCAGTGTGCAGAGGTATTGGGTCATCGTGAATCCCTTGGTGCACCCCACGAAGAAGGCAAACATTGCCTTTGGGGTCTCGCTGGGGATATGGCTGCTGATTCTGCTGGTCACCATCCCCTTGTATGTCGTGAGGCAGACCGTGTACATTCCAGCCCTTAACATCACAACCTGCCATGATGTTTTGCCTAAGGAGGTGTTGGTAGGGGACATGTTCAATTATTTCCTCTCTCTGGCCATCGGAGTCTTTCTGTTCCCAGCCTTCCTCACAGCCTCTGCCTATGTGCTGATGATCAGAGCACTCCGATCTTCTGCGATGGATGAAAACTCGGAAAAGAAGAGGCAGAGAGCCATCAAACTCATTGTCACCGTCCTGGCCATGTACTTGATCTGCTTCACTCCTAGTAACCTTCTGCTTGTGGTACATTATTTCCTGATTAAAACCAGGAGCCAGAGCCACGTCTACGCCGCGTACATCGTAGCCCTCTGCCTTTCCACCCTCAACAGCTGCATTGACCCCTTTGTCTATTACTTTGTTTCCCAAGACTTCAGGGATCATGCGAAGAACGCTCTCCTCTGTCGAAGCGTCCGAACCGTACGGCAGATGCAAATATCCCTCACATCAAAGAAGTTCTCCAGGAAATCCAGCTCTTACTCTTCAAGTTCAACCAGTGTTAAAACCTCTTACTGAGTTTTTCATCGTCTCTGTAAAACCACAGGGGGTTTGGGAGCCTGCTCAGTGTTATGGGTGTGTTTCTGTTGTTCTCTCACCAAGTGGGTCTCACCACATGCCATGTGTATGTAGCACCTCTCAGGATTGCTAGAAGCTTCCCTGTTTGCGTGAGGAAAGTCCCCCAAATTAACCTAGATGGCAGTTTTAGAATTCCTCTCCTCAGGTGCTCCCACAAATGGAACTAACAGAGTAGACTTTCAGAAGGTGGTGAGAAAACAGAAGCTCGGGGCACTAGTTCTTACTAGTGCTGGCGTGAAGGCACAGTTCGCAGCAGAACCTTACTGCTGTCTGGGAGCTTCCGCGTCCTCAGAGATGAGCAGACCGATGGACTGACTGTACAGATGAGGAAAGCAACGAGGTGAAGAAGCTACGCAAGTCAGGGTCACTTCCGTTCCAACCAGGGGCAACGGTTAGGATTGGACCGTAGACTTAGAACGTTCAGTGGGGTTCTCCTACCACCTTCTTGTGGCTCTTGTTTAGAAATACAGGTTCGTCAGACTCAGGAATGAGAGAGCTCAGGGTCTGACTCGGGAAACTGCATTTTAACAAGGTTCTGCTGCCCGTGCTCGTGCATACCCAGGTTTGAGAACCGCGAGTCTGGGTGACAAGGGAGAAGCAAACTGCTTTGTGTCTCTTCTGTGTATCATTCGTTATGAGATCTGTTTGTTGTCTCATTAGGACTTTGAGTTATTTATCAGCCCTTTGAGATTTTGTATATATCCTTATTGCTACAAGGAAAATACATTGAAGATTTTAAATGTGGAAACACAAAGTTCATGTAACTTTATACTGACTCAGAATCTTCAGGTAGTCTGAGTTATAGATGGTTTCAGAGTAAGAGGGGCATTTACCACTTAGTATTTTTCAAAATTATAGTTGGATTATTTATTGTCAGTTTTTTTTCACTTGCTACAAATACGAAATTGTAATGTCTTCACTGGATTTGAACCACATCTGTTTGGAAAAGAATGCAAAAGAGATGTGATTTATAGTATATTTAGGGGGTACGTATTTCAAACTGAATTTATATAACTTGTATTTGTGATCTTTTTGAAATAATCTTATTGTAATGATTGATTTATAAATAACACATGGCTTTTTTTTTTTTATAACTTATTTTTGAGTTGTATGTTTTGTGGGTTTTTTAAAAGAGGGTGTGGGAAAAGGGAAGCCCCATCATCACTCCTATAAAAAGCAATGATGTGATGTTCACACCACATTTCTTAGATAAATAGGGCCATTTAGTACATATTGCTTGATGATGATATAACATTTTAGAATTTCTTCCATTCAGTGTCTATTCGTTTACTTCCATTTGTAATGGAATACAGACTTTAATTTGGGGATATATTATGATGTATTTAGTCTTTTCCCTAGCAATGTCTCCTAAAGTCTCTCTTTTTTTGTTTTTGTTTTTGTTGTTGTTGTT
This sequence comes from Potos flavus, assembly GCA_028534135.1. Lineage (NCBI taxonomy): Eukaryota > Metazoa > Chordata > Mammalia > Carnivora > Procyonidae > Potos > Potos flavus. The sequence goes on from CM052895.1 coordinate 46,875,394, forward strand.
ATTAAAACGGAGCTGCACTGGACATCTGTGTAGACATGTTTGTGAGTATTTCTGTAGGATAAGTTCCTGGAAGTAGAATGACCAGGTCACAAGTCAGATGACCATTTTATTTTTTTTATTTTTTTAAAAGATTTTATTTATTTATTTGACAGAGAGAGAGATCATAAGTAGGCAGAGAGGCAGGCAGAGAGAGAGAGGGAAGCAGACTCCCCGCTGAGCAGAGAGCCCGATGCGGGGCTTGATCCCAGGACGCTGAGACCATGACCTGAGCCGAAGGCAGAGGCTTAACCCACTGAGCCACCCAGGCGCCCCTATATGACCATTTTAAATTTTGGTAACTCTTGCCAAATTGCCTTCAGTAATTTATATTTCAACCAAAATAGTACATTTGCACCTGTTTCCTGAAATGCTCATCCATATTTAATCTGTCAATCTTTTAAAATTTTGCTAATCTGACTAGAAACAGAATCTTCCTGTCCTAATTTGTATGGAAGCAGCATACCTTGTGGCTGAACGGCAGGCCTGACGTCTGACCCCATCATAGCTTGTTTCGTGAGCTAAGGGAAGTTCCTTCCCTGTGCCTTAGTATCTCGTTTGTAAAATGAGGATAACGGTATTTTCCTCCTAGAGGTACAAGGATTAAGTGTCTGGCACACGTATGCACTCACATATGCACTCGTAAATATCACGGAGCACTGTGACTGTTACTCTCTGACTGCTAATGTGATGTCATTCCTGCTCCGTCCCCTTCCCCCTTCAGTGCCCGTTTATACCTTGCCTTCCCTGCACACTCTGCTTGGAGTCTCATAGCAGGCTTGGGTTGTCTTCATTTTACAGATAAGAAAGCAAAAGATGGTGGACACAGAAGAAAAGAAAGCAGAAGCAGATGGCTCACAGGGGCCCTGCAGGTGGTGTATGGACTGATCCAGTGGAAAAACTTACTTTGGTATTTGCCATTTCTTTCTTAGTCATTTTTATCATACATGCTGGTATATTTAAACTGAACAAGAACATATGATAAGAAAATTTTCTTTCCTACCTATGCCCATTCTCGTCTCGCAAAGGAAACAAATTTTTATAAAACTTATTTATAAAATACATATGTATATTAAATATCTTAAATATTATATATTAAATATCTTAAATACATGAATATATATGTGTGCACACATGTTAACCTATAAATCCATTAATGTGGGTCTTCCTAATTATTTTTAAAATGTATTTTTTAAAGATTTTATTTATTTTAGAGAGCAAGCACAAGTGGGGGGAGGGGCAGAAGGAGAGGGAGAGAATCTTAGACTCTCGCTGAGTGCAGAGCCCCACCTGGGGCTCAATCTCGCGACCCTGAGGTCATAACCTGAACCGAAATCGAGAGTCAGATGCTTAACGAACTGAGCCACCTACCCTTCCTCATTATTTTTAATGACCAGGTAGTATTCCACGTATGGATGATTATTTAGTTTCCTAAGTAAGAGGATTGTTGTTGTTGATATTGGTTCATTTTTCATCCAACTTTTTTTTTTAAGATTTATTTATTTATTTGAGAGGATGCCCTGCATGCCAGCAAGCAGGGGGAGGCACAGAGGGGGAGGGAGAAAGCAATCTCAAGCAGACTCCCCGCTGAGCATGGAAACTCAGTCCCACGGCCCATGAGTCGAAACCATGAGTTGGACCTTTAACTGACTGGCCCATCTAGGCACCAGTGGGGTCCACGTTTTTAAAGCAATCTGCAAATTTGAATCTTTTGCATTCCACTGGCTCCACTCAAGTTAAGAGGGTCTTCTTAAAGTGAATGTGGATTGGTTTGGAGTTGTTTTATGGGTATTTCCTGGGTGTCACTTTTGTTGTTCGTAGCAGCAGTTTCAGACTAACTAATTTCCTGATTATCAAGATTTCATAAATCCTGGGGCTGTAATCTCATCACTATGCATAGTTGAGTGATTACAACTTTCTTCCTGGACCTTGAACTCACTGGAGGCCCTTGGGAGGATTGGACTATGTTACAGAATCAAAGGTAAAGTTTGTCACTGCTCCCCCAGTCTTATTGATTAGAATTATGTTTCTGTGCTGCAGAGTTTAGATGTTGTCTCTACGAGAGAAGTTTCTGATTCCACTAGTCAGAGGCATGTGATATCCACCCCCAGTTCTGAAGAAAAAAAAAACAAATGCTGACAGATAAGTCCCATATTTTTTTAAAGCCTAGGAACTTCACTGAGACGGTTGTTCTCCACACCTTGTCTTTATTGCAGGAGAGTCTGAGCTGGCTCGGGTGTGGGCTGCCCTTGCCTTGACCAGTTGGTCATTCGGTGGAGTATTTCCCAGCTGTATTTATTGGTGAGTGATTAGGCTCAACTGCAGTTAGGGGTCATCCCCTCCTGCAGAAACCACTACCCCAGCCTGCAGGCTCCATGGGGGGCTCCAGGCAAGCCATCAGCACCCAGCAGCCCTGTGAGTGATTCTTTTCTCCATGCCACAGCTTCTGCAACATCATTGCTTATTAAGTGCAAGTAATCAAATCAGGATTCCTACCTTAGCACTAGTCATGGGGTCGATGTTCTCAGTGAAATGCACTGGTATTAAAAACAAAACCTATTCCAAATATCAGCCTATTCCGAAGTTAGATCTTGAGTATAGGAGAAAGTCAAGGAAAGCACGAAGGACAAGAAGGCTTGGGAAAGGCCATCATTATGGTTTATCCCTCTGAACACTCTTGCTTAAGTATTTTCTTTTTTTTCTTTTAGAGAAACGCAGAGGTTTTTTGTTTTCTTTTTTAAGTTTTTATTTATTTATTTGACAGAGACACAGCGAGAAAGGGAACACAAGCAGGGGAGTGGGAGAGGGAGAAGCAGACTCCCTGCTGAGCAGGGAGCCTGATGCAGGGCTCGATCCCAGGACCCTGGGATCATGACCAGAGCCAAAGGCAGACACCTAACAACTGAGCCACCCAGGTGTCCCTTAAATATTTTCTTTTTAAGATTTTATTTATTTGGGAGAGGGAGAAAGAATCTGAAGCAAACTCCATACTGAACATAGAGCCCGAGTGGGGCTCGATCCCACAACTGTGAGATCATGACCTGAGTGAAACCAAGAGTCAGACCCTCGACTGACTGAGCCACCCAGGTGCCCCTTGCTTAAACATTTTAAAAAATAAACGTCTAAAAACTGTAAAAGTAATAACTGGTCTAGTAAGTAAATTTGAGAATATAAAAGGATATAGCACATATTTCCTCCCTACCCACTTTATCAGAACCCAGTTACTCCCTTTGTGTGCCCTTTGAGATATTTTCTGTACGTGTATAAGCATGTGTACCAATATGCTTTTTTAAGCAAAAGAGGAGTTACACTATGTATTATATATGTGTTTACATATATTTGTATATATGTGTGTGTATATATACACATATATATGTGTATATATACATATATATTATATATATATATGTATACATATGTATATATAAAATACCCCAAAACTTAAGAGGCTTAAAACAACAATAAAAATTTACTACATATGCACAATTTCTGTGAGTCTTGAATTCAGGAGTAGTTTAGCCAGAAGGTTCCGGCTTGGGATCTCACAAGGCTGCCATCATCAGAAGGCTAAACTGGGGTTAGAGACTCGACTTCTAGCTCTGTTCCCTCACAGAGCTCACAAGGTGATGCTGGCTGTCGGCGGGAAGCCTCTATTTTTCTCCACATGCACCTGCCCACAGGTCTGCTTGAGTGACCATACAACACAAAGATTGGCTTCCCCCAAAATGAGTGCTTCCAGAGAACAAGTGGGGAGCTGCCATGTCTTTTAGATTGGATTAGGAACCACACACTTCCATGTCTTTTAGATTGGATTAGGAACCACACACCGTCATCTCCGGCAAACTCACACAGACTAGCTCCAATTCAATATAGAAGGTGACTACAGGCAAGCATAATTACCAGGAAGCAAGAACCATTGGGAGCCATCCTGGAGGCTAGCTACCACACTGTATAGAAACACATCTTGGACATTATTTCCATATCTGCATTTATAGATTGTCCTCATTATTTTAGTTTGTTTCTTTAAGTAGGCTCCATGCCCAACATGGGGCTTGACCCTGAGATCAAGTTGAATGATCTGCCGACTGAGCCAGCCAGGCGCCCCTGACCTCATTATTTTAAATAGTTGTATCCATTGCATACATATACTGTAAGGAATCCTCTAGCTTTTAGATAGTTTCCAGTTTTTTGCTATACTTGCATTGCTATTCAAGGAATCTTTGAGTATCTTTCTATATATATATATTTTTAAAGATTTTATTTATTTATTTGACAGAGAGCGAGCACAAGCAGGGGGAGAGGCAGAGGGAGAGGGAGAAGCAGGCTCCCCGCAGAGCAGGGGAAGCCTGATATGGGACTCTATCCCAGGACTCTGGGATCATGACCTGAGCCAAAGGCAGTGGCTTAACCAACTGAGCCACCCAGGCGTCCTTTTTCTCTATTTTTGAATACTTGTTCATTCAATAGTCTTCTACCGTGCGCTGTGTGCCAAGTCATGTTTAGGGCGGTAAGGGATATTGTGGAGAGCAAAATAGATATGAACCCTGTTCTTGTGAAGTGTACTTTCTATTTGGAGAGAGCTTGAAATTAAGAAAAATATCTAATACTAGTAAATTCTAAGAGAGGGTAAATTCTAAGAGAATTTTGTATTAGGAGGTCAGGGACAGTTTCTAAGGTGGTGAAACTTAAGGACAAGAAAGAGCCAGCCATGAGAGGATCCCAAGCAAGGCTTTATACGGATGGGTGATGGGGAGAAGAGAATGTGATCAAGTAGGTTGGAGAGAAGCAGGCGCTAGATAATCGAAAGGGTTCGTAAGGGGGTAAGGAGTTTGACTTTCATTCAAGGTGGGGTGCCATAGGGTTGTTTTACTGGTAATTTGAAAAGTTACTATAGAATACGGATCATAGAAGGGCAAGAGGGGAAGCAAGAACAGGAGGAAATTCCAGCAATCCAAGCAAGAGGTAATGTTGGTTTGAATTAGGGTGAAGATAGAGATGGAGAGAAAGGAACTTAATTTGGACCATTTTATTTTATTTTATTTTTTAAAGATTTCATTTATTTGACAGAGAGAAACACAGTGAGAGAAGGAACACAAGCAGAGGGAATGGGAGAGGGAGAAGCAGGCTTCCCGACGAGCAGGGAGCCCGATGCGGGGCTTGATCCCAGGACCTTGGGATCATGACCTGAGCCGAAGGCAGACGCTTAATGACTGAGCCACCCAGGCGCCCTAATTTGGACTGTTTTAGATGAAAAGTTGACAGATGTGTGGAAAAGAATTGAAGAGCACACCTAGATTTTTTTCTTGATGGATGACGGTGAAATAATTAGGTGTAAGCAGGTTTGGGGTCGAAAGTCAAGAGTACTATATTGGCCATGGCATCTTTTTTCTTTTTAATAAGATTATTTATTTATTTGAGAGTGGGCAAGAGAACACGAGGGGGGAGGGCCAGAGGCAGAAGGAGAGGGAGAAGAGCACTCCCCACTGAGTAGGGAGCCCGATGTGGGTCTCAATCCTAGGACCCTGAGATCATGACCTGAGCTGAAGGCAGACGTTTAACCGACTGAGCCACCCAGGTGCCCCGGCCGTGCATTTTGAGTTTGAGGTACCTGTTAACACATCCACTTAGAACTGTTGAGTAGGATGTCTGAATATCTTGAGTCTGAATTTTTTTTTCTATATATCAGGACTGGAGAAAAAGGTTTTGAGTCTTGGCCATATCATTAGCATTTTTATTTTTTCTTTTCCTTCTTTATTTAAAGTAAACCCTACTCCCAGAGTGGGGCTCGAACTCACAACCCTGAGATCAGGAGTCACACATTCTGCCAACTAAGCCAGCCAGCCACACCACTAGCATTTTTAAAGCAAAGGACTTGTCGAGATGCCTTAGGGAAGAGAATATAGAGAAGTGGGCCTAAGTCAGAGGACTTTGGCACTTACCTCTTTTTCTATTTAAGATTTTTGTGTTTGTGTGTGTGCAAAAAGGTGATTTTATTAAAGTATGGGAACAGGACCAGTGGGCAAAAAGGGCTGCTGTACCCCCTTTCCTTTCCTTTCCTTCCCTCCCTCCCTTCCTTCCTTCCTTCCTTCCTTCCTTCCTTCCTTCCTTCCTTTCTTTCTTTCTTTCTTTCTTTCTTTCTTTCTTTCTTTCTTTCTTTCTTTCTTTCTTTCTTTCTTTCTTTCTTTCCTCTCTCTCTTTCTCTCCTTCCTCTCTCTCTCCCTCCCTCCTTCCTTCCTTCTTTCTTTTCTTTCTCTCTCTCTTTCCTCCCTTTCTCCCTCCTTCCTTCCTTCCTTCCTTCCTTCTTTCTTTCTTTCTTTCTTTCTTTCTTTCTGATTTTATTTATTTATATGACAGCACAGCAGGGGGAGCAGCAGGCAGAGGGAGAAGCAAACTCCCTACTGAGCAGGGAGTCCTATGTGGGGTTAATCCCAGGACCCTGGGATCGTGACCTGAGCAGAAGACTTAACGACTGAGCCACCCAGGCGCCCTGCTGCACCTTTTTAAAAAACATTTTATTTTTAAGTAATCTCTACACCCAGCATGGGGCTTGAACTCACAACCTCAAGATCAAGAGTCTCATGCTCTATTGACTGAGCCAGCCAGGCACTCTGGCACTTAGCTTTTGAGCAGAAAAAGAGCCAGTTAAAGAGACTGAAAAGGACTGGCCACTGGGGCAGGGAGAAAGCTCAAAGAAGGGAAGCCAAGGATGTGCAGGAGAGAGTGGTCAACCATGTAGAATAAAAGATAAGAACCGAGACATGAGCCAGTGCTCTTCATGGAGAACACCGATGACCTTGGCAGGATCACCAGGCTCAGTCACATGGTAGGAAGAGGAAGCCACAGTGGGTGTGTTCAAGAAAGAATGAGAAGTAAGGAAGTGGACACGGTAATGACAGATGACCCTGTAGAGCAAGTTGAATTGCGAAAGGGAGCAGAGGATTATGGGACAGGACAAGCAATGAGAGTGATTCTGTTATCTTTAGATGATGCTGATGAGTGTGATTCAGGAGAGAGCGAACTGTGGAGGGTGGAGTGTTTGGATATACAACTTTTTTTGAAATAGAATTTCATGGTCAAAGGGTGTGTGTCATCTTGATCACGATAAATTATCGTCTGGAGATGTTGGGTCAGTCTGCACTTGCCGAGTGTGTGCGTGTCTGCTTACCTACTCTGCTGTAAACAGTTGTCACAATCTTAAATATTTGCCAATCTGAATGTCTTGGAAGAAATAAAGCTGTGTCCTTCCTCCTTTACTTTATATTTTTCTCCGGCTCCTTCTCACCCATCAGGCAGTGATGTTTGAAAAGTTCTGGCCTGGGGGAAATTTGGTCCCATTTCTCTTTGTATCATCTCTGAGAGGAAATCCAAATTGCTTTTCTGGGTGGGCTGCAGAAAAGTTCCATTTTGTTCCGAAGGTCATTTATTCTAGAAAGTTTTCTATCATTCCTTTATGGAGAATGTGAAGGCCTGGCCTTGGTCACCACAGCTGATACCTAAGAGCTTGGATTCGGAGCCCTGGGCGCTGGCCAGCTCACCTGCAAATGGATTAATTCTCAACATCACTGCGTCTTGGCTCAGTTCCAAGTTCCTCACCCCAGTTTCACCATGTAGCCCTGGGGTAAATGACTTCAGTACAGTTTAATTTTAGCTTCTGTGTAGCACTGGGTAGACTTAATTACTTAATCCGCAGAAAGTAGCTGTGGCCAAGCCTTGTGTTCTGAGTTCTTTCAGAAGCCAGTTGGGCACCTGGAGGGGACTTTGTCTCGTTCTTATTGTTGACAGATTTTCACTCCAAAGATTTATGTAGGTGGGAGACTTTGTTAAAAATATAACTTTTATCAGAATTTGTGGTTTTTAAAAAAATTGCAGGGCCAAGAGGAAGATGGTATTTATTCAGTAATGTTTCTGTTAATTAAAACTAGAATTCTTTTTTCTTTTCTTTTTACTTTTTAAAAACTTAATTAGGGAGGATTTTGTACCCTCGCAGATGGTATATTGTATAAGGAAGCACTATGTGTCCATCACTCAGTCCTCACAACGCATTAACTGTTGTTAAATTCTATTCCTCTGTTCTTAATTAACTGTTGTTAAATTCTATCCTGTTCGCCTCCTCATCTCATTTTTTCTGAAGCCAATCCTGGAAATTGTTTTATTTCACTTGTAAATGTTTTAGTACTCTAAAAGATATTTTAGGAATATAAAATATAAAATATAAAAGATATTTTAGGAATTTAAAAATCATGCCTTACAAAAGGCAAATTCTTTATCAAGTACCCTGTCAGCATTCAAATTTCCACTTGTCTCAAATATTCTTATTGGTTTCTTTTTTTAGTTTAAAAAAAAAATCAGAATCCAAAGAAAGCTCACACTGCAACTGATTCATGTCTTCTAAGTCTCTTAATTTATCTTTTTCCCCCCTTGCAATGTATTTGTTGAGGAAAACAGGTTGTAGCTTTTCCCACTCTAGATTTTGCTAATTGCCCTCCACTGACAATACAACAAGCATGCTACAGGATTAAAAGGCTCTGTTGACCAAGGCCTTTGATTATACATCTGTTCATATCGCACTTACGGGAAGCAGCCAAGAATAGTAAAATTCTTCCGGCTTTGCTGCCTCGTGGTGATGGTAATACGCTTCTAACGATGGGGAAAAACAGAGACCAGGACCCCCACCCCCACCCGCCCAGCCACCATCTGGATCTGGCTGGCTGTGCCTGAGAATTCCACTCTGACAGGATTTATCATGAACTGGCAATGAGGACATTTCACATGTGCCTTTTGCTCCTACACATTTGTTCCGATCTCCCTAGAATGCCCGTCATTCTATAATTCTACCATTTGCATACTCTTTTTTTTTTTTTTAAAGATTTTATTTATTTATTTGACAGAGAGAGAGAGATCACAAGTAGGCAGAGAGGCAGGCAGAGAGAGAGGGGGAAGCAGGCTCCCCGCTGAGCAAAGAGCCCGATGCGGGGCTCGATCCCAGGACCCTGAGATCATGACCCGAGCCGAAGGCAGCGGCTCAACCCACTGAGCCACCCAGGCGCCCCTACCATTTGCATACTCTTAACTTTCCCTTCCTCCCTTCTTCCCTTCCTCCCTTCCTTCCCTCTTCCCTCTCTTCTTTCCTTTTTTGCTGTTTTAACTTAAGATAATTTATTGCAAAAGGAATAGAGAAATCTCACAGTTAAAAAAGCACAAATAAAGGAAACCAGGAAACAGGAAACAGACCATTATAAAATCATAAATATTCCTAAAATCTTAGATGCTAAATGCTTTTGATCTTGGCTTGGTGCTGAATGATCTGGTTTGGTTTGATTATTATAGTCAGATTCGGATAGTCCTTTTATGGCCTCAGATGTTGGGCTCTCGGGGAAGAATTTCCGTGGAAGGCAGAGAATCCGTGTCCGTAGTAGCTCATGGTGTCAGAGGTGTTGAGTTTGGTTGGTTATTCAAGGCAAGATCCTGAGTGAATGTCAGCATGTGTGGAGGGGATGCTTGTATACCTTGGTCAGAGCATGTGATAAATCACATGTATACCTTTTGTGTCATTTTCTAATTACTTGACAGAACTCATTCATTCACTGTCCTCTGACACAGGGTAGATCCTCTTAATTTTCATTTTCAGGTGGGATAGAAGCGTTATTTCAAAAGAAAAATGTTTCAGTCTTCAGAACCTGTGCTGGAGTCTTTATTTCAAGATAGTGTTGTGTGTATTGGACATTTCCTGAGCAGCGTCTGCCCCTCTGTCTTCTTTTGAATAGTGGTTCTCTAGGCTGGGAGAGATCTTAAGCCCAGCACTGATGGTCTCCCCATTCCCAGTGCTGGCTGCTCTGAGGAGGAGCACACGTGGCTGCTGGGTCTTCTTGGGAGTGGAATGAAACTGGCATCTGGGAAGACATGAGGAAGACATGACATGACATGTCTGAGAAGACATGAGATTAAGTTAAATGTCTTGAGCAGGTCTAGGGAAGCCCCGGCTATACCTTGAAGGTACTTCTGGATCCTTCAGCCTGGAGAGGGACAGGAAACCTTGAAGTTTTCAAGGTGAGGTGAGAGTCAAGCAGGAGCCAGGATGGTCACAAGAGCCAGAAGGAAGCTAGCTAACCAGGGCAAGGGGCCTATCAGAACCCCAGGGCTCTGAGCCTCTATCAGGCTGCTTATGGGCTAGCTGGCTGTGTGTGTGTGTGTGTGTGTGTGTGTGTGTGTGTGTGTGTGTGTGTGTGTGTGTTTCTTTTATGGGCTAGCTGGCTCTGTGTGCGTGTGTTTCTTTTGTGGCCAAAAGGCCACAAAAGGTAAGGGCACCTTTTAGAGAGGCTGCCCACTGGCACCTGCCTTCTGCTTCTCCTTATGTGCTCGCCAACCCCTATTCTTTGTGGCCCCAAGCCCTCCTCCCTCAAACTCCAACTACTAGATTTAGAAACAAGAACTCCC
>CM052895.1:46886363-46913683 GCA_028534135.1 Potos flavus
AAAAAAAAAATTTCTGAGGATGAAATGAGTACATTTAAAATGTCTAGGAGAAAAAAAAAATGTCTAGGAGAGTGCTTGTCCAGGGTGTGTGTTCATTAATGTGAGCTCCTATTATTATTCTCTAGTCTACTTCCTGTGCAGAGATAGAGGAAAGTCTGAGGCCATAGGGAGCTTTAGGAGGGCTGGTTTATGCAGTGCTGCAAGTGGGGGTATTGCTGTTGACAGCAAATCAAGGAGGGTCCTCTATGGACTAGAGGGGTGAGGATGCCACGGAGTGCAAATGACACAGTCTTGTGTGACTTGGGGGGTGAGATGCAGATGGCATATGGGGGATGGGGGTGTCCTGCAGTCTGTTTATTTATATTCTGCTCTGCCCCAGGTAGGATTTTTTTTTATAAGTTGTTTTTGTTTTTTTTTTAAGATTTTATTTATTTATTTGACAAAGAGAGAGAGAGAGCACAAGTAGGCAGAGCGGCAGGCAGAGGCAGAGGGAGAAGCAGGTTCTCCACTGAGCAAGGAGCCTGATGTGGAACCTGATCCCAGGACCCTGGGATCATGACCTGAGCTGAAGGCAGCTGCTTAACCGACTGAGCCACCCAGGCGCCCTCTCCCAGGTAGGATTTAAAGCAATACATAAGAATACACAAAATAGAGTAAGAAATTAGAAATTAAGTAGGAGAGAAGAAGAAAAAACAAGACTGAAATGTAAAATGGGGGTGGTGGTGGAGTGAGATTAATAAGCGGAAGTCACAGCTGGTTGGGTTCAGCTGAACCCCTCTGTTGGGACTGGCTTGCAGCTTTGTCAGTTTATTTTCAGTTGGGTGTGTTCGTTTGTTGTTTTGAATCGTAGTTAAAATCCAGGCATTCTCAAAAATGAGGATTCCTGGTTTTTTCTAAAAAGTGTGGAAGTTCTGGGAGCTCTGAGCCATATTCTAGTCTGGCGGTAATCATCTGAATCTGAGGAACAGTCCCCATTCCTAAGAGGATGTGGCCTGTGCAATTTAGCAGAGTCGCCTCCCGTTAGTCCCTTTCGCTCCCCAACATTGAGGCAGAGTGTCATTCCCACTTAACATCATGGACTATTTCTCTGAACTCAGATCTCTATCAAATATGAATAAAACAAAAATAAGTCAAGATTTTTTTTTCTTATTCTCTCTTTTGCCTGTCTGCATTAGCTGCCAGGCCATCGAGGCCGACTTATTGTTTGTAATTGCTGTCAGTTCTGATTGGTACGTGTGTTGTACTTGTTGTCAAACAATTTGAACATAATCTCTACTGTAAGTATTTGAGTTTAACTAGGTGGCAAAGTCATGTGTTTGGCCCCAGGGGTCCCCAGATTTGACTCTAGTCCTAATAGCCAAAGAAAGAGAGGACACCTTATTGGCCAGGCAATTTAAGATAAGATAATTGCTTAGACAGATCAGGACTCTTCTCAACACAAAGACCACATGGAAATTTCTCCTGACGGTTTTCATGGAGAGAGGAGGATATGTTCAAACAATAGCCATCCCCCTATTAGACTTGAATAAGGCTAATTCTAGCAGCTTCCCTCAACATAGTTAAGTGGCAGTTTCCCAAAACACCAAATTGCTTACACAATTTTGGGGGAGTCCAGTCTGATACAGTTCAGAAACTTATTTCTCTACTGTGTTGACTGAGTACAGGGAAAATATTAGAAAATTTAGAAGGTCTGGAGACATGGATGGATTTCTCCAAATAATCCTTTGTAGCTATTCCAAAGATACAATGCCTGGACTTCAGACAGCCACTTTGTGACCAGGGGACACAAGTCAGGGATGAGAGCCAGAAGATGATGAAGAGGACAGACAGAAGATCTTGGGTCTTTGCTGACATTGTTGAAATACCACAACAACTAACGTTTATTGTGTAAGATAACAAATGTGCTTATTAAGTTTTAAGTACTTATATTCGTTATTCTAGTATTTGCTGACAAATGCATTCTAACTAGTATAGCCTATAACCAATTCAAGTCCAAAGAAAGAGCAATACAATTCACAACCTAATTTCTCCTCCTGGAAGTCTAAGTATGAAAAGGATAGTTCTAGAGGCCAGCTTTTAGGCAAACAGTCTGAGTGATGGAATGTAGAAGGCGCCAGGCCCATCAGGTGACCCACCTCAAAATAGCCATAGGCCCTAACTGACCAATGGGCTGCTTAAAAACAGGCACAGTTCCCAAAAAAGGGAAGATTCCATACATCACCATACCTTCTCATCTTCCCTATGTATTTATTTATTTATTTATTTATTTATTTTAAGATTTTATTTATTTATTTGACAGAGAGGGAGAGATCACAAGTAGGCAGAGAGGCAGGCAGAGAGAGAGGGGGAAGCAGGCTCCCCGCTGAGCAGGGAGCCAGATGTGGGGCTCGATCCCAGGACTCTGAGATCATGACCTGCGCCGAAGGCAGAGGCTTTAACCCACTGAGCCACCCAGGTGCCCCTCATCTTCCCTATTTAAAAACAGCCCCCACCCACTGCCTCGTAGCAGACAATCTCTCCTCAGCTGTCCTGCCTGCTGTTGCCTAGAGGTGTATTCAGTAAACTTCTATCTCTTTTGTTCTGTCTCAAGTGAATTCTCTCACCTCCTGTGGCTTCTACCAGATAGTTGCCCCACATCTGGGGGCCCCCATCCGATTGAGAGATACCCCATTTAGGCACCACAATCGGCGAATATTTAGGCTATGCAAAACATTGGTGTGTCACAAGAAGTTGTAGGTCTATATTCTAGGTGAATGGAAGTAAAACAGTACTGATAGGATTTTCAGGGGTCTCAGGTCAGGGTTGAGGAAATAAATTTGGGAATTGGAATTTTATAGTTTGGAAGCAAAACCATCACAGTAGATAAAATTGCCTACGTTGACGACATAGAGCGATGGCAAATACCCACATTTAAAGGGCAGATATTAGAAGGCAAGATTCCTGCAGAGGAAAGGACATGGAGGAAGAAGAGTTAGAGGTTGGAGGGAAACCAGCATAGTAAGAGAGCATGGGAACAAAGAGAGTAGAAGCTTTAAGAAGGCAGTGTGAAAGAGTATCAAACCCAACCCACCCATATAAGACTTGCATATATGAAGTGAAATCTGGGCTTACATATATTCATTCTCTCTCTGAAATGGATTCTGTAGATAAAAATTTTCCTGATCCATGCCATTCTTGTTTTTAATAATCAAACCTAGAATCTTCTGCAGCAACTTTCTTACCAAGGTTTTTAGAAAAAATAAAAATTGTTTATAATAAAACATAAGTCCATGAGCTCCTAGGAACATCTTTAGTTAAGTTTGCCTGCCATTTTCTTTAGCCAGTTTTTAAAAGGGCTCAATGGAAGTTCTTATCTATCCAGAATTTGAAGCCATAAAGATTTTTCTTGCTAAAAGATAGAACTGGGGGCACCTGGGTGGCTCACTTTTTTTTTCTTAAAAAAATAAAAATAAAAGATGGAACTGCCAGGACCAATTTTAATTTGTTAGTTACCTTTTGATAGGTACTCTTTCTTGAGACAGTCAAAATGAAGTTCCAGAAGTATGTGAAACTCAAGGGATTCCCCAGAGTCCTTCATTCCTTATCAGCCTTCTGCCATCTTCTCTTGCCTGTCAAGTCTCGGTGCAGACTGGCTCAGGAAACATCAGGCCAAGAGTGAGGTGAGGGGAAATGGCTGATCCATCTGAGATCCAATGTGTTATCATCCAAGGACAATGATAAGCAGGATGGGGGCTAATCATTCTGAAGTCTAAAAATAAATTCTTCAGAAGTGGTCTCTCGACTTTTATTTCAAAACTAAATTATGTTTGTTTTTTTTATTTGATGGAGAGAGATCACAAGCAGGCAGAGAGAGAGGGGGAAACAGGCTCCCTGCTGAGCAGAGAGCCTGATTCGGGGCTCGATCCCAGGACCCTGAGATCAGGACCTGAGCCGAAGGCAGAGGCTTTAACCCACTGAGCCACCCAGGCACCCCTGTAAATTATGTTTATAAGTGAGTAAGTATAGGAGTATTTCAACTCACATTCCTTCACAGGGATGATACATAAGAAATAAACTTTCTGGTAAGGTTGTAGACTCTAAAGAGAAATGTCTCGACTTAGTGGATACATACAATATTAAAAAAAATCTAGAAGATTATTCAGTTGTAACCAAATAATTTGCTTTGGCTAAAGAAAAGTAAACATTGAAGTATATGATATCCATATAATTGGGAGCCAAATCAAGGTAGGAGGAATAAATCATTATTATATCAACTTGGGAACTCAAAGTTGACTAAGATAGGATTATCTGAGCAACTTTTACCACCACCAGTCTGTTTCTGAGCTGCTGGAAAAAAGGAGGAGTTCACGTCCTGAAAATGAGCAAATAACTTCCTCGGAATCTAGGTCCTTTGGAGGCATATGTATTAAAGCCCCAAAGAGAAACAAATGATGCAGGACTGTCACACCGAGGACCCCATCCCGCTCTGCTTCAAAGTGAGGAGCCTTAGTCACATGGAAGCAAACAGCAAACTCCAGGGAATCTAGTGGTCTGGAAAGATGGCGATCATAATGAGGCTCTGCAGCTTTGCATAGGTTTGTAACTTAACCTGAAACTGGCAAATCCAGTCTATCAGGCCAGTTCTTTGTGGAGAGTCTGCTGCTTTCTGGACCAAGGACAGGGCTCCCTGGAGACTTGATCAACTTACCAAAAGTCTGTCCTTCATTGTATGTATGTATGTATATGTATGTATTTTTAAATATTTTATTTATTTATTTGACAGCGAGAGAGGGAACGCAAGCAGGGGAAGTGGGAGAGAGAGAAGTGGGCTCCCCGCTGAGCAGGGAGCCCGATGTGGGGTTCAGTCCCAGGACCCTGGGATCATGACCTGAGCCAAAGGCAGACACTTAACGACTAAGCCACCCAGGCACCCTTTTTTTTTTTTTTAAGTAATCTCTACACCCAATGTGGGGTTTGATCTCATAGCCCCGAGATCAAGAGTCTCATGCTCTCCTGACTGAGCCAGCCAGGCACCCCTACAGCAGAGTGTCTTGAATGGGGCGAATCACTCAGGGTTCTTAATTGCAAGCAATGGAGGCTGAGTCTAGCTACTGAAGCAGAAAGGAATTCACTGAAATAAACATGAGTGGCTCTCAAAACTCTTGTGAGAGCTGTCAAGAAACAGTGCTGGAGGCGAATCGTCCAAGAATGATGTTCAAAATCACACTGCAGAATTGGCTGGGTGAGAGAACTCCCTCTGTGGCCCCAGGCCCTGGAGACGGTTCACTGCTCTGCTTGGCTCTGCAGCCATTGCCACCGCGGCCAGTTTGGGTGTCGTGTCTATACCAGGAACTCTCAACTCATCTGTGGCAGCCGATGGGGAGGGGATGGAATGAGCCTGTGCTACAGATCAAGTTTCAGAAGGAGAAAACTTTGGGGGTTGCTATTTATTGGAGGAGGCTTGAATGGAAGGAGGAGAAATCTTTGTCCCTGAAGACTCTGAGGGCACTGTTCTCTCCTCTTCTCCCCGTGGGAAGCTGGAAAGGGGCTGGTGGAAGGCTTTTGGAGTTCTGGGTTGTGTATCATAAAAACAGACAAATGAGAAATAAGTGCTAATGCACGGCAAAGAACTTTGGGAATAATCAAGAGAAGTTTTATTAAGCAGATGTTGCTCAGATGTTGCTGAGGAGTGACAAAGCAATGCTACTTTGTGATCTGAGGTGATTTTTGGCTAAACCACACATTTTTTTTTAAAGCCCAGGATTGGGGCAACTGGGTGGCTCAGTCGTTAAGCATCTGCCTTCGGCTCGGGTCATGGTCCCAGGGTCCTGGGATCGAGCCCCGCATCGGGCTCCTTGCCCAGCAGGAAGCTTGCTTCTCCCTCTCCCACTCCCCCTGCTTGTGTTCCCTCTCTCTCTGTCTCTCTCTGTCAAATAAATAAGTAAAATCTTAAAAAAAAAAAAAAAGAAAGCCCAGTATTAACTTTATCAAGGTATTCAAGGAGGTCACTCGCAGAGAACTTTACTTCCCCTAAATTTTCACTGCTGCTCTGTGGAGAAAGGTGCTGTAGAAAATAGGAAACAGTGCCCTCTCCTGTAAGAGCTTGGCATGTTTGTCCGTTCCGAAACCACATACGAGAATTTCCTCACATTTTTATTCCCAAGAACCTCTAATAGAAGGAATCTATTTATTTACATGGCACCATTTTTCTGAAGAGTCATGTGAAAAAGACAATTATCTAAGAAGCTACTTTAGATGTCTCTTGTTTCATAATAATTTACCCCAAATTTTGCTTAAAACGACATGTACTGTCTCATATAATTTCCGTGGACTGGACTTTGGGAGCTGTGTAGCTGTGGTTGTGACTTGGGGCTTCCCCAAAGGTCATACTGCAGTCATGTGAAGGCTTGACTCTGGCTGGAGGACCCCCTTCTAAGGAGGACCCCACATGTCTGGTGGGTTGGTGCTACTTGTTGGCTGGAGGCCTCTGTCCTTTGCCACATGGATCTCTCCATAGGGCTCTTTGGGTGTCCTCACAACATGGTGACTGACTTCCCCCAGAGCGCGTTGTCCAAGAGGAAGCAGAGCAGAAGCCACAGTGTTTTTTGTTTGTGGGTTTTTTTTGTTGTTGTTTTTTGTTTTTTAGGATTTTATTTATTTATTTGATAGAGAGCGCACAAGTAGGGGGAGCAGCAGGTAGAGAGAGAGGAAGAAGCAGGCTCCCCACTGAGCAGGGAGCCTTATTCGGGACTCAATCTCAGGACCCTGAGATCATGACCTGAGCCGAAGGCAGACGCTTAACTGACTGAGCCACCCAGGTGCCCCTTGTTCGTGTGGGTTTGTTTTTTTTTTTAAGATTTTTATTTCTTTGACAGAGAGAGAGAGAGAGCGCACTCACATACAAGCAGGGGGGGCAGCAGCAGAGGAAGAGGGAGAAGCAGGCTCCCCGCTAAGCAGGGAGCCCAGCACAGGGCTCGACCCCCCAGGACTCTGGGGTCATGACCTGAACTGAAGGCAGACACTTAACCGACTGAGCCACCCAGACATCCCTTTCTTTTTAAGATTTTATTTTTAAGTAATCTCTATGCCCAACATGGGGCTCAAGTGTACAACCCCCCTGAGCCAGTCAGGCACCCCTATAATTCCTCTTCTTTTCAACTTTCAGCTTTAGTCTTCAGGTAGAGAGCAAGATGAAAAATACCTTTCTTTCAGCAGGGAACTCAGGGATGCAAGAGACATCACTTATGGGAGAGAGAAGGGAAGTCTCCTTTCTGCAATTCCTAGAGCAGAGACAGACTTTCCTGACAAATGCGTGGCCAGTCCCTTAAGCTTGTTTTTTTTTTTTTTTTTTTTTTTTTTGGACCACAAGGGTGAGGGCAAGTGTTGCAGTCATGGCCCTCCTTGGAGTTCCTCGAGGGACCTCTGCCCTTCACGTCATTGTCCTAATTGTTTTTTTTTGTTTTTTTTTTTTTAAAAGATTTTATTTATTTATTTGCCAGAGAGAGAGAGTACAAGCAGGCAGAGTGAGAAGCAGACTCCCTGCTGAGCAAGGAGCCCCATGTGGGACTCGATCCCAGAACCCTGGGATCATGACCTGAGCCGAAGGCAGACGCTTAACCGACTGAGCCACCCAGGCGTCCCTGTCCTAATTGTTTTTTGAGGGATAAGAAACACACAGGGCAGGTCACTCACACATGTGAAAGCACATGCTGATCCTTAAACTGATTTTTTATTTATTTATTTTTTTTAGAGAAAGAGAGAGAGAGCAGAGCGCACAACAGGGAGCCCGATGGGGGCTCAATCCCAGGACCGCAAGATCATGACCCGAGCCGAAGGTGGACACTTAACTGACTGAGCCACCCAGGTATCCCTTTAAACTGACTTTGGAATAGAAAAATTTGTCAGGGGAAAAGGAACTTCAAAGGCATTAACTTGACGTTGTCCTTTTTCTCTTGTGAAAAAGGAGGTCCAGTTATGTATGTACCTTATGGTTGGTTTAGTATTTAATAGTAATCTGTAATGTATTTTTCAGTAATATGAGAGTATTTGTCCTGAATTATATAATTTCCCACAGACGATGTCCAGCACTGGGCAAATAGGTGCTGCTTAATAATGTGTGCAAAAAGAGCTTTGCAAACTGGAAGGTGTCTGAGGAAAGTCAGTGGATACTACAGCCGAAATCTATATTCAGGAGGTTCAAATGCTTTGTCAACTGTATGGGTTTTTTTTAACTTTTTTTTTTAAGATTTTATTTGTTCATTTGACACAGAGAGAGAGAACACAAGCAGAGGGGAGTGGCAGGGAGAGGGAGAAGCAGACTCCCCGCTGGCTGAGAGCCAGATGTGGGGCTCAAGGACCTTGGGATCATGACCCAAGCCAAAAGCAGACACTTAACAGACTGAGCCACCCAGGTGCCCCAATTCTATGATTTTTAAAACAGTTTATTTCTTTTTTTTTTTTTTTTGGTTATAAAAGTAAACTATAGCTATTACTGAAGATTTAAAATTACCAAAGAATAACTAACACAAGAATAACTAACACAAGCAGAAAAAAGAAAAATCAGGGGTGCCTGGGAGGCTCAGTGGGTTAAAGCCTCTGCCTTTGGCTCAGGTCATGATCTCAGGGTCCTGGGATCGAGCCCCACATCAGGCTCTCTGCTCAGCGGGAAGCCTGCTTCCTCCTCTCTTTCTGCCTGCCTCTCTGCCTACTTGTGATCTCTCTCTCTCTGTCAAATGAATAAATAAAATCTTAAAAAAAAAAAAGAAAAATCACCCTGTAAAAACTCCTGTTAACATTTTTGTATATATCCTTTGTCTTTTCTCTTGCATATATAAAAACATAACAGGATCATTTTGAATCTAGTATTTTATATGCTAAGTTTTAAAATTCAGCATTATACCTTAAAAGACATATGGAGATAGATTACAATTGAATATGTAATCTATATATGGAGATAGATTACAATTTTGAATGCTGTACAATTAGAGTTGATGTTTTAATTGAAAATACATTAAAAAAAAGAAAATACATTTTTTTGCGGGGTGGGTCATGGAGAGGCAGAGGGAGAGAATCTTAAGCAGGCTCCACGCCCATCCTGGAAGCTGATGCAGGGCTTGATCTCACAACCATGAAGTCATGACCTAAGCCGCAGTCAAGGGTCAGATATTTAACTGACTGAGTCACCCAGGTGCCTCTGAAAGTACAATTTTTTTAAAAAAGATTTTATTTATTTATTTGACAGAGAGAGAGAGAGAGAAAGCGAGAGAGGGAACACAAACAGGGAGAGTGGGAGAGGGAGAAGCAGGCTTCCCGATGCGGAGCTTGACCCCAGGACCCAACGACTGAGCCACCCAGGCGCCCCTCTGAAAATACAATTTAACAGCAGCACTGAAAATTTTAAAAACCATCCATAATTCATTAAATAACTATTAAAACTATTTGTATTTTCCTTCTTTTCTTTATGTACACAGATTTTTTCCCCAGTATAGCACACATAATGTTATTTTGCTATTGTCACTTATTTTGCTGAAAAAAGAAATTCCTTTCTGCACTCTTTCTAATTCTACTTTTAAATGGCTGCATAATTTTATTTTTTGTCAGACAAACATGGGTTTGAACCTTAGCATGCTACAAGTTGTGTGATTCTGGGAAATTTCTTTGAATAGCTTTATTGAGTTATAATTGACATACAATAAACTACACATATTTAAAATGTGGACTTTGATAAGTTCTGATATGCGTATATACCATCACCACAGTTGAGACAATGAGCATATCCATTAGCCCCAAAAGTTTCCTTATGCCCTCTTGTAATCCCTCCCTCTTATCCCACGTAATTGTAGATTCATCCATATCATTGCTATGACACTATCAGAACATTTGAATCCGGTTACATAATAAGACAAAAACCAGAAACTTTGCAAGGAGGCAACTTGGCTTTCTGCATAACTCTGACCTTGGCCCCAGAGGCAGACCCTCCTAGGTTTGTGGCAGGCTCAATCCCAGTTAATATGATAGCCGATTTTCCACGTATTTCCTTTCTTTCAGGCTTCGGGGTCAAGTCCCCACTTTAAACAGCTCTACTCTTTTTGCCTCCTACCTGTGGATTTGTACGAGCTTTTTTTTTCTCCAAAATAGCCCTTACTTATAACTCCCCCAATCTGAATTTTCCATTTCTCTCATTCTTTGCACCCTCGTAACACTTCCAGCCCTAAGGGTTATGACTCATGCCAGAAATTGAAAAATAAAACTGTAGGGGTGCCTGGGTGGCTCAGTCGGGCAAGCATCTGCCTTTGGCTCAGGTCATGATTCCAGGGTCCTGGTATCCAGCCCCGCATCGGGCTCCCTGTTCCGCAGGGAGTCTGCTTCTCCCTCTCCCTCTGTTTGTAGCTCCCCTTGCTTGTGGTCTCTCTCTCTCTCTGTCAAATACATAAATAAAATCTTAAAAAAAAAAAAAAAGAAGAGAAAAGAAAAGTAAAACTGTAAGAATTGATAGAACACGTAAAGTGCTACCACACGACCTTTCTGTGCTATAAACAGATGTGTGTTCCCTGCCCACCCTGGGATTTCGTGTCATTTATACATTTGTGTTCCTAGCCTGACAGGGTCTTATTAAGGCTTTTGATGTTATCTTGGTTTCTGAGAGGCTCCTGGAGGGCAGAGGCTGGGCCTGGCTTACATCACAGCTAAGCCCCTGAAGGGCCAGGAGTCTACACAGTTGCTAGCACGTTCTGGAATTAGAGAGCTGCAGTCATGCGGCCGGACACTAAGGGGCAGCAGTTACCAGGAGAAACATCTAGCTCTGCAGAAGCCAAGCACAAACCAAGTAGAAACCAGCTTGTCTCTAAACCCCAAGAGCGAAGAATATAGAGAGCACATTCTCATCTCTCGATTCAGATTATAACCTTACGATTTTAAATATTTCTTCTATTAAGAGTTTTGCCTGCCGACTGAATTCTCCAAGTAAATTAATTTGTGATCAGATATGATTTAAATATACTGCTGAGACATACATCGTCTGCAAGAGTTACCCATTTGGCTGCATTTGTAACTTCAGCAGCTTAATCTGAAAATATTTAATTCCAAATTCAAACTCTTTGTATTCTTTGAAATGACTTTTGTCTGTCCGTCGCTTTCTCACTTCGATGAAACAAATTTTTTTGTGTGAAATAAAGGCAATCAAATAATTCTTTAGACAATTAAACTCGACAAGGCTAAAGTCTTTGGAGATCTTACAGTTTCCCTTCTGGGTCATTTGCTCATTAATCCATCCACCAGCAAAGATTTCTGAGCATTTCCCTTATATTGTTGGATCTTGCGCTTAAGTGCTATAGAATGGAAAGATGGACCGGATATCAAATCTGCCATCAAGGGCTTCATTCAAAGTCTGGAAAGCAGGGAATATATGCGCAGATTAAAACAAAACAAAACAACAACAACAGCAACAGCAACAAACCTGATTACAGGAATGTGCGCTAAATGAAATGATAAACATGATAAGGAGATGCTCCAGTGATAAGAGGACAGAGGTGGAAGTTGGAAATAGGGAAAGTGCTGGAAAACTTCCAAGAGGAGACATTTGAACTGAGATTCAAGGAGTAGCCAGAAGCATTCCCAGAATGTGCCAAGGCGAGGAAGAATGAGAGAGCACCGCCTTCTGGTCAGTTTGTAGGCAGGGTCAGACTTGTGAACGCCCAGGCGTGAGGGCATTGATTTGTGTTTTTGATAAACTACTCGGACAGCAAAATGGAAATGGGAATGGAGAACAGAAAGCAGAGAGAGCAGTAAGGAAGCTACCTCTGTTTGGGTAATAGAGACCAAAATTACGAAGCCTGAAGTAGGGGAGAATAGAGAGAAATGGGTGAGTTCAACAAATATTTTAAAATGGTGAGGGCAGGGGCGCCTGGGTGGCTCAGTTGTTGAGTGGCTGCTTTCGGCTCAGGTCATGATCCTGGGGTCCTGGGATCGAGCCTTGCATCAGGCTCTCTGCTCAGCGGGAAGCCAGCTTCTCCCTCTCCCACTTCCCTTGCTTGTGTTCTCTCTCTCGCTATGTCTCTCTCTGTCAAATAAATAAATAAAATTTTTAAAAAATAGATAAAGTGGCGAGGGCAGCTGGATGGCAGGTAGAGATGGAGGCCTGAATGGCCGATGCAGCAGGAGCAGGTTTGGGTGGGGAGGGCATGGGTTTTACCCTGGTCTTAATTGAGTTTGAGACGCTTGTGGAACACTGAGGTAGGGATGAAAGCTAGCAGGCTGTTGGATAGATGGTTCTGGAGCTTAGCTGAGAGATGTAGGCCAGAACATATGATTTGGGGAGTAACTGAAATTACAGGAGTAGCTGGAATCATGGTGGGGTGGTGGTGGGGTAAATGTTAAGCTTTGGAGAGGAAGGAGGGCATTTAGAAATGAGGAGACCCAGGAAAGTGTGGTCACAAGGCCATAGGCATGTTCTTGTCTAGGAACCCAATATAAAATAGCTGCCAGTGTTCCCTGCATTCGATATATTTTATCGATATATCGATATATATTTTGATATATAACACGATTCCAATAAAAACAAGGGACGCCAGGGTGGCTCAGTCAGTTAATCTTCTGATTCTTGAGTTCATCTCAGGTCTTGATCTCAGGGTTGTGAGTTCAAGCCTCGCATGGGGCTCCACACTGGGCCTGGAGCCTGCTTAAATAATAAATCACAACAAGATTTGCTCCAAGGGCAAGGTTCTTCTGTCTTCGTAAGAAGAGCAGAAGAGCCTGGCATAACAGCAGTGTCTGATAAATATTTGCCTGTATGTAGGTACATTCATTCAGCAGAATAATATGCACCTTTAGTGAAGAATGGGCTAGGTTTATGTGCTGATATAAAAAGATTTTTAAGATATGTTAAGTGAAAAAAATAGGTCTACCACACATCAATACTATTATGTAGGTATATGTTTAAGGACACGTATGTAATATTACGTATCTTACATAAGTTACATATATATATTTTCTGTAAGGATAATAATAGCTGACACATAACATAGCATTTACTGTATTGCCGGCACGTATTTTAACTCATTTAATGCTTTCTGTTAGGTCGGTACTACTGCTATCCCATTTATACAGACTGGGAAACAGTGTGGTAAGTGACGAGCCCGGGATCACCCCGCTAGTTAGCAGCAGAGGTGAGAGCCGAAGCCAGGGAGTCCCAGGGTCTTGGCTGCGTGATCCTGCCTCTCACCCAGGAAAGTGTTAATGGAGAAAGACTAGGGTGGGGAATGGTGGAGCGAGAATTTTCTGCAATTGAGTATTTAAAATATTATTTTAGCACATGTGTTATTCCTTTAATAATAAAACACTAATTTAAAAATATCTTTGAGAATTGGACTTTGGGTATCTAGTGAGAACATCCCCGGGGACCTCGAGGGAGGTTTCAGGGGAATGTGGGGGAGGTAGGAGGGAGGGGAATGGGCTGACTGAGACTCCATCCCAACAGGCTTGTTGAAGGAAGTAGACATACTGCTTTTTATATAATTGAATTTCAGTCCTGAGAGAACAGGCAGCGTTTAAAAGCACAGTGGCCAAAGGTCGCCTGGGTGGCACAGTCGGTTAAGTGCCCCCGACTCTTGGTTTCTGCTCAGGTTGTGATCTCTGGGTCATGAGTGGGATGGAGCCCAACCTCCGGCTCTTCGCTCAGCGCAGGGTCTGCCGAAGACTCTCTTCCTCTCCCTCTGCGCCTCCCTGCTGCGCTTTCTCTCTCGCTGGGATAAATAAATAAATCTTTAAAAAATAAAAATAAAGTAAAAGCAAGAACTAAAACTAAAATAAAAGCACAGTGGCCAATTTCTGGCTTTAGTTTTTATTTTTCTTTTTTTTTTTCTTTTTTAAAGATCCCATCTATTTATTTGACAGAGAGTGAGATCACAAGCAGGCAGAGAGGCAGGCAGAGGGAGAGGGAGAAGCAGGCTCCCCGCTGAGCAGAGAGCCCGATGTGGGGCTTGATCCCAGGACCCTGAGATCATGACCTGAGCTGAAGGCAGAGGCGTAACCCACTGAGCCATCCAGGCGCCCCTCTTTTTTTTTTTAAGATTTTATTTATTTATTTCTTTGAGAGAGAGCCCGAGAGTGAGAGAGCACAAGGAACGGGGAAGCAGTAGAGGGAGAAGGAGAAGCAGAGGGAGAGGGAGAAGCAGGCTTCCCACTGAGCAGGGAGCCCGATGTTCCCATGACCCCTGGTCATGACCTGAGCCAAAGGCAGACACTTAACCAACTGAGGCACCCAGGCCCCCCTAGTTTTCCTTCTTCTTTGTTAACTTTCTCTCACTTGGAACCCTACCCCGTATGGTTGCCTGCATACACAGCTGCTCCAGGCTTTTTTCCTATTTCAATTTTTTAGCTAGGTAATACATTACTTTAACTGAAAAAGTTAAAATCAGTTGGAAATGTATAAATGAGAAACTTACTCCCAGCCACTCTATCCCCCAAGCTCCTTCTAGCCACACTTCTATTTCTTAAGCATCCTTTCAGTGACTCTTTGGGCAAATACAAGTATATATGCCTATATATTTGTGGGATTTTTTTCTTGGTACACAGCGGGGATCACTTTGTTCCTTTCTAACTTGCCATGGAGAGCTTTCACATTCTTTTCCTTTCTTTTCTTTTTTTACAGCTGCACAACCGTCCACTGGATTAGTTTAACTAGTCTGATCTGGTCTGCTATTGGCCTAGCTAAGAAGTCTCCGGGTTTGAAACAGTGTTTCTCCTTTATCCTCTATTTTCAGAGTTCTTCCCAGCCATCACCTTCCTAGCACCTGGCTGCAATGTCCACTCGTATTCCCCACCGTGAGGGTACAGAAGGCTCCCTCCTGGCCTCTCTCTCCTTGCCTTCTCCCCTAATGCCCACAGTGGGTGCCGGAGCTAACTTGAGGGCCCCTGGGGCAGCAGGGCACAACTGTTCCTTCTGTTGATTAAAAACAGACATACAGGCACTTCGTCGAATCTCTCGTCGCTGGTAATTTTGGTCTTCTTGGGAACAGGTGTGCGTAGGTGAAGCCCCGGGTATAAATGAGTTTAATTATAAACACCTGCTGACAGAGCTGTGCCCTGGCTGAACAGGTACGAGGCTGGGTATTTTCTTCATCTTCTATTTATTTGTAATCGATGTTTTATTTAATTTTATTTTTGTTTATTGTTACTATTTTAGCTTATGTTTTGATATGACACCGTATTGGTGTCTGATCGCTAACTTGCGAACACGCGGGACCTGCTAGATTTGGGGGGAGCGGGGATTCGGGAGAAGACTCCCCTGTGAAAGGTCTCCTGTGCAGCCTGCCCTGGAGGGCAAAAGGCTTTCACTGAAGGGCATTAGGGTTGAACGACCACCACCTGTGGCGCGGGGGCGAGGGCGACTCGGGGAGGCAGTATTCTCTTTTGATGCAAGTGTTGATGCTTCCCCCTCTGCTTGTTTTGAACAAGTGTTTTTCCCCTGAGTTCGGGGCCCGTGGCTGGAGCGGTCCGTCTACCATGCCCACTCAGCTGGAGGTGGCCATGAACATCATGATTACAACCTTCCACCAGTACTCTCGCAAGGAAGGCGACAGATTCAAGCTCAACAAGGGAGAACTGAAAATGCTCCTGCAGCGAGAGCTCACGGAATTCCTTTCGGTGAGTCGCAGCTTCCCGAGCCCCTTGCGGTCAAGGGTGGATGGGGTCGCGTCCAAGGAGAGCCTCTGTCCACCGCCTCCTATGACCCTGCCACCAACAGTGCGGTTGGTAGTGAGGTTCAAAGCCAGGGGCAAGCAAACCCCAGAGGCCTTTGTTTTCTGTGTGCACTTGATCCTTGACCAACTTGGGTCTGCAGTGCGTGGATCCTTCTGTATGTGGATCTCTTACAGTGCGAGGCTGTAAATGTATTTTCTCTCAGCATTTTCTTCATAGTATTTCCTTTTCTCTAGCTTACTTTATTGGAAGAAGATAGTATATAATACATAGAAGACACAAAATGTGTGTTAATCTACTGTTTATGTTACCAGTTAGGCTTCCTGTCCACAGTGGGCTCTTAGCAGCTGAGTATTTGGGAAGTCAGAAAGTCACAAGTTGTAGGCAGGTTTTCATCTGTGTGTGTGTGTGGGGGGGTCAGCACCCCTAACCCCCATGTCACCGGAGGGTCATCTGTACATAGGCATGTGTCCTTCTCCATGTTGCCTGTGGCTAGGCTTTCCAAGGGTTGCAAATGGTATTTAGGCTTTCCCAATTATGCAACATCCTGGTGCAGGACTTAGAGTTAGTAACTAGTGGCACTAGTTAGAGCTAGAGCTTCATGCACCTGTCTGTAAAATTAATATTATGTATTGGGCCAGAAATGAAGCCTGGGGTACTTTTTGCTGCGGTGGTAAGTCTTCTACTGAATGACAAATACTTAGCTTTGTCAGACCAGCACAGGCTGATTCCGAGGGACAGAAAGGGTGTGTCTGGCCAGTGATCGATCGGGTAGCAAAGAGGTTCACATCTCAAAATAGCCAGGAGTTCATTAAATCTACACATGAAGGCTTCCAGTGGAGTGTTTGGAGGCTCATCCCTTCTGAGGAAAACCCTTTACTCTGATGTTTATGCAGCCGCCTCAAATTGCCTTTAGCACAGTGAGTTATCCTTGTGTGGTGGTATTGTCCAAACCCCATATTAAGACTCCAGTATTTATAACTACAACACTCTTTTCTCCTTAACCCTCTATAGGAAAACCTTAAAGTAGAAAAAAAAATTTTTTTAAGTCATGTCTGTGCCCAGTGTGGGGTTTGAACTCATGACTCTGAAATCAAGAGTCACATGCTCTACTAACTGAGCCAGTCAGGTGCCCCTAAAGTGAAAAATGTTCAACATAGTAATTCTTCACAGTTCCTTTTCAGTTTGGCTACTGGATTATAAAACATTTAGAATAAAAGTCTCAGCAGGTCAAACTTGGCACATTGATTTATTCAAGTGAAGTTTAGCATTGTTTGTTTGGGTTTTTTTTTTTGAAGTTTATCATTGTTTTTGATCAAGTTGATTTTGATCCATTAAAGTTTCCAACCTTTTAATGGTTGGCGTCTACTCAGAGGGCAACGGGAATTCCTGGAGGGAATGAACTATTTTTAGAAATATTTCTCAGCAACCACCCATCATAGGACAGGTGAAGGCTTCAAGTCCCACCTGTTCGGAAGCCTGACCTCTTCTATCGGCTCCTTGCTTTACTTTCCACCCCTATAATGCAGTTATCCTTATAAGACCTACCCTTTATCAGGTGCCTCTTTTTTGTGTGTCAGATGCTGCCCTAAGTAAGGGTGCAGATAAAATATTGTATGTCCCATGCAATATTTGGGACATAAATTTTTTCCATTGTTCTGAAATTCACATTTAACTGAATGTCCTGTATTTTTATTTACTAAGTCTAGCAACCTGTCTCCCCCAACGTTGTGGGGAGATAGTCTTCCCATTTTAGAA
Organism: Potos flavus; assembly: GCA_028534135.1. NCBI lineage: Eukaryota > Metazoa > Chordata > Mammalia > Carnivora > Procyonidae > Potos > Potos flavus. Next base: position 46,903,797 of record CM052895.1, read on the forward strand.
ATAAGGAAATTCAAAAATGTTAAATTATTTGCTCAAAGACCCATTGTTGGTAAATGGTAGAGCCACCAACTATCCCCTTCTGGCTGTAAAGCCTGCTTTGTTCCTCATCTGGAGTGCTGGCACCCAACCTTTGAAGTTGTGTAAATGCATTTTCAGGCTCAGCAGCTCAGTTTTCTGAGATGCTGTTTGCTCTTCTTCGTGTTTAGATCTGAGCCAGAATTACATAGCCCTGGGGCAGAAGGCTAGACTCATTTAGAATTGGTGCTGGGTTTAAACCCACCTGCGCATGGGCTCTTGGGAATTATCCTTAGATGCCAAAATGGAAATAAAAGCTGAAATGTAAATAGAAGGAACATGCAATTTCAGTTGTTGTGAACCTCAAAGCCTGGGAGTTAGAAATTTCCTTTTTCCTTTTAGTGCCGAAAGGACCCCCAGTTGGTTGATAAAATAATGCAGGACCTGGATGCCAATAAGGAAAACAAGGTGGATTTTAATGAATTCGTGGTCATGGTGGTGGCTCTGACAGTGGGTTGTAATGATTACTTTGTAGAACAATTGAAGAAGAAAGGAAAATAAAGATAAGTAGTAAGCTTATCTAAGGGCAGAAATATATCCAATAGTTATTTACTTCTGTTCATCTATAGTCTTTTGAGACTTATAGTAATGCCATTTATAGATATAATATACATATAATTACTTAAGTGATGTGTACCTTAATAAATAGATTTAAATATTCCAGATCTTCTATGCCCTGCTTGAAATTTTCCCATACTACTAAGGATGCTTGTGCATTTTTTTTTATCTGTCAAAGAGCAAGCATCACAAAATGTAGCTACTTTCACATGAGACTAAAGCTTAGCAAACTTCCAAGAGATATTTATCACCCTTAAATTGTATTTGGAGCTTCTAATCCTACTGACGAAATTAAGTGGCTCTCCCACCCTCTTGTGATTCTGCTTCAAATGGAAGAAGTTGTGCAGGTCTATAAGCAGAAAGGCTGATAAATAGAAGAAAGTGCTAGCTTTGTCACTGAGCTAGGTCAGGAAAGGGAGTGCATTCAGGGCTAGGTATCTAAGCCAGGAGAGCTGACGCCAGCGACTCTTAAAGGCTGGGGTTTAAATACCTTCCCTTGTCTCTTGGGTCTCCTAATTTTGGGGCAAGCGTTTCACACCACTTCCCCGTGCTTCCCCTGGGGTTAAGCTTCAGTCTCCTGCCCTGCCCAGGGAGGCAGGCTTGATGTCCTACCTTTTCTGCGCTCCCTCCCTTTCTTTGTCTCACTCCATACCCCCACCCTGTGTGTCTGCACTCTCGAAGAAACAACTTGCATGCAAATCCTTGTCTCACAGTCTGCTTGGGGGAAACCAGACTATGACAGATCTCTTGGCGAATTTGAGAAAATGGTGTAATGAAATTTATACTTTTTCTTTTTATAAATTTATTTTTATTCATTTTTTAAGATTTTATTTTTAAGTAATCTCTACACCCACCATGAGGCTCGAACTCACAGCCCTGAGATCAAGAGTCACCTGCTCTACCCACTGAGCCAGACAGGCACCCCTATATTTATACTTTTTGGCTACTGTGTGAAGAAAGGGCTATGGAAAGGGCCAATGTGGAAGAGGGAGATTAGTTAGGAGGCTGTTCTTGTGTTCTGAGCAAGAGACAATGGTGTCTTAGCGCAGGATTCAAGCAATGGAGGTCAATTTGTTAAGTGCTTTGGAGGTGGGAGCGATAGGCCACGCCAGTGGACTGGTGAGGAAGTGTCAGAAAAGAGAGCAGTGCAGGATATATCTGTTCTCTCTTTCTTCCACATATTAGAAGCCTAAGTTGTGCAGGGTAGTACTGTGCCCAGCTAAAAAGCTCTATTTCCCAGCCTCCCTTGCAGCTGAAGTGGAGCTTCTACCACAGTTCTGGACACTGAGATGCAAGCCGAAGTCTCCTGGGAATTTCTGGGGCTGTTTTGTTATTTTCCTATCAGTTCTGTGCCTTCCACCTTGTTAATTCCTTGCTTGTCTTCGCATTTGAAAATAGATGGGAGGCTGGAGGTGAGGCTGACAGCTTGCCACCGTGAGGATAGTGAAGAAAAAGAAAGAAGGAGCTGGGACATTGTTGTCCCTGAGGAGGCACTGCGCAGCCCAGGTCTGCCTGTTTCTGGTCCTCTCATTATGTGAAGAAAGAATGACTGCTCGCTGGTTAAGTTGGATTCTGTTACATGCAGCCGAACAGTCTCTAATGTTTCGATTTTTGGTCAAGCAAATTTAGTAAGTGGGAAAGGCTGGGAGAGGAGCAGCTTTGGGGTGAGGACATTAGGGTGGAATAGCTCTGTTTAAAATGTCTGTTGGACAATTAAGTGGACATAGTACATGGGCAGTCGGATAGATGACCTAGTCTAGAGCTCAGGGTAAAGAGAGGAATTAAAGACACAGATTTGGAAGTCATTAACATCTAAATGATATTAAGCCACAGGACTAGAGGAAATCACTTAGGATGAGAATATAGATAGGGAAGATGAAAGATCCAACAGTTTGCTGTCAGGAAAAAAAGGAGCCAGTAAGTCATACAGCAAAGTCATGGCCAGGAAGATAGTAGCAAAACCAGGAGAATGTGATGCCTCAGAAGCCTAGAGAAGAAAGTATTTGAAGAAGGAAAGAAGGTAAAATCTATAATCCACTGAGAGATGGAGTAAGACGAGAATGGAGAACTGACCATTACATTTGCCAAGGTAGAGATCATCAGAAACATCAATGACCCTGATGAGAATGATTTCTCTTGCAAAAAGTATCTATCCCCTGGGCTGACAGACAGTAGATGCTCAATAAATACTTGTTAAATGAACAAATGAAAGAACCTGCTGGTTGTTGATTTTCTAGTGCTAAGATTTGTCATTTTTTTCTTTAAGTAGAGTAATGTTTTTGTCTCTCTCAAGCCAGTTCTGAGCAGACAGGACAGGGAGAATTTAGATGCTCAGAGCATTCAAGAGCAGAAATGTATACTCTTAGTGTTTACTCCTGTTACTCAAAAGGCGGGGGAAAAATTAGAAGAAAAAAGTGTACCACATATTTTAGAGGCGTTCAGACTTTTTTCTTGCAAGATGGCACACTACTTATGCAAGAGAAGGTCTGAACATTTCTCCAGGGTTTTTAAACATTTCATTGTAATTTGGACCGAAGTTTACATATTCTAAAATGAGTCACCAAAACATGAAAAGTAAATTCAAAATTTTCCTCGTGTCCAATTCAAGGAAGGACATTCTCAATAGAAATAAATGAAAAAACAATGTTCATTTCATGCTGTTTCTAAAAATCAATCAAAAGGGAGGAAAAGCAATTTATGTGTGAAATTAGATATCAAATGAGTAAGGATTACATGATGCACCAAAAGCTCTTTCCTAGTGAAGGGGTGATGGACATGGGCTTTCTTTTGTATGTGTGTTAGGTATGCACAACAAGTTCGTAGGAAGCAAAACTGATTACTTCTTATGCCCACAGGCTCTGGCTTGTGCATTTGCTGCGGTTTAAATCAACTTGAAATAATATTCAAGGGTCGTCCCTGCATTAGCACATTTTAATGTTTAACATTTCCCCAATGTTCTTTTTTTTAAAGATTTTATTAATTTGACAGAGAGCAAGAGAGCACAAGCAGGGGGAGCAGCAGGCAGGGGAGAAGGAGAAGCAGGCCCCCCGCAGAGCACGGAGCCAGATGTAGGGCTCAATCCCAGGACCCTGGAATCATGCCCCAGCCGAAGGCAGATGCTTATCGGACTGAGGCACGCAGGCGTCCCTTCCCCAGTATTCTTATTGGAAGACAAGACTTCTGGGAGACAGTAGCCTAGGTCCGATTGGGGCCCTGAGCTTGAGATGTGGCTGGCAGTACAAATAGCTAAAGGCCTTCCAGAGTCCGAACCCTGGAGCTGAGTCTTTGACAAAGGAAATGGGAAAGTTAATTAAAGAGAATTTGGGTAAAACCGTGGAAATATAGAGCAAAGGGACGTTTCGTGGACGATGCGAGTAGTTTGGCGCCCCCTGGCGTTTAGGGGTGGGAGAGCAGGAGATGGAGCTGGAGAGGCCGAAAGGACTCATAATCAGAAAGGGCCTTTGGTGCTAACGTGAGAAATTTGAAATTTATCCTGAATGTTATGGGACAATGATGAAGTTTTAGAATATAAGTGAGGTTCAGTGGGGTGGAGTCCAGAGCTGACGAACAAGAAAGAATTCTTGAGCCATCTTTGGTGCAAAATGGTGGCTTATTAAAGCACAGGGACTTGACCCGTGAGCAGAGAGAGCTGCTGCTGCTGCTGCACGGGGGCTGTGAGGAGTGGCCCGTTATATACTCGCAAGTTGGGAGGGGGCCAGGGATAGCGTAAGTCTCTAAGGAATTTTGGAAGCAAGGTTTCCAGGACCTTGAGGGGCTAGCTGTTGTTGGGAAAGGGTCATTTATTACTGTCTAATAAACATTAGTCCTGAGACCCTTCAGATGTATATCGGTGGGCCATATGCTTGGGGATGATTGCCAGCATGTATCTTGGAGGGTTTAGAGATAAAGGAAGTTTCCAAAGGAATTTTTATATGTTAAAGTAGACTTACAGGATCCTGGTTGGGGTTAGGGGTCGATCAGGCTAGGATTGCCTTTTGCCCTTAGCAAAGTATTAAGGTGGAGGCAGTTGAGTCTCTAGAGGAATGTCACTCTGCCTGTTTCAAGGACTTGTCAGTGGGCTCTAGATAGTAAGGAAATTTAATAACTTTTCTTCTGCCTCTGTTTTCCACATCAAAACCATTTTACAATTTTATGCATATTTGCTTTTTACTTAAAGCACTTTTGTTTGTTTCTAAACAGTCCCATAAATTTTTTGATCTATAAAGCAGTGACTTTGGGGGTGCCTGAGTGGCTCAGTCGTTGGGCGTCTGCCTTCGGCTCAGGTCATGATCCCAGCATTCTGGGATTGAGCCCCATACCAGGCTCCCTGCTTGTCCCTCTCCAGTTTCACCGTGCTTGTGTTCTCTATCTCGCTAGCTCTCTCTGTCATAAATAAATAAATCTTAAAAGCAGTGATTTTGTATCCTAATTTGACATTACACTCATATGACATGTTATTAAAAATACATATGAATAAGCTCCACCTTCCACAGAGATTCTGATTGGCTTTGTCTGGGGACAGGGCCCAGGCATTAGCATTTTTAAAAAAGCGGTAGTTGATTCTAAATGAAACCAGGGTTGAAAATCATTGCTTTTACGGCGATTCATTTACTCAAACAATCAGATCAACATCTGGCCGAGAAATGTCTAGGACGGCAGCTGTTGCAACTTTAATTAAGTGGATGTGAATCACCTAGGCATCTGATTCAGCTTTAGTAGGTCTGAGCCAGGGGCTTGAAATTCTGCATGTCTAACAAACTCCCCCGTGATGCTGATGGAGCTGATGGAAATGGTCTCAACTCTAGGGTGAAGAGGAAAGAGTGCAAGTGTCATTTTGGAAGCAGGCACCTGTAAAATAGTTCCTGCTGGGGCATATTCCCTTTGGAAGAATTTAAGACAACACAGACATTAGGCTCAGAGAGGGCTGGGGAAGAGGCAAGAGAAACGGGAGAAACCAGGACAAGAATATTCCCTAGGGCCCTGGAGGGGGGGGCGGGGAGGGAAAGGATGCTCCAGACTACCTCAGGTCAAAGGTCTTGGGCAAGTCTTAGAACTTCGTGAAGCCTCATTTTTCTGGCCTGTAGTGGCTCATCTGCATCAGAATCAACTAGGGGCTCTTTGAACCCTGGGAATCAGGGCCCCACCCCAGTCCTGGTGAATCGAAGGAAGAGAAGGGGGCAGGGCAGCTTCTGCGTTGATAATGAAGACTTCAGTGGCAGACCTAGAGCTCCTGGGGTTAAAACAAGAAAGCAGATGCCCAGGACAGTGTGCACTCAGGAAGTGGTAGCATGAAGATGAAAACAGTGGTAATGGTGACAGGGCAGACCTCTCTGGTGCAGCCCAGGGTCTGTGGGTTTTAGCCAACCTGCTCTCTCAAGGTGGTGCCTCCCAGAGATATCTACCAGATGCCCGCGGTGGGAAAAGGCTGTTCTGTCCTTGACTTCTCCAGCTTTCTCAGAGAGTTTCTTCTCAAGAGATGAACTGTAGGGCGATTGGGTGGCTCAGTCAGTTAAGTGTCCAACTCATGATTTGGGATCAGGTCATGATCTCAAGGTTGTGAGATCGAGACCCCCCTACCCTGCACTCAGCAGGGAGTCTGCTTGAGATCTTCTCTCTTCCTCTGCCCCTCCCTCCCCCCTCATGTGAGTGCTCTCTCTCTCTAAAGTATATAAATCTTAAAAAAAGAGAGAGAGAGATGGACTGCTCTGCAGTTACTATGTTTTCAAAGAACATCTACTCTGATGGGAAATGTCTACCATATAATACCAACTTTAATATTTGGTATGGTCCAAAATGGGTTTCCTAGATGTGCTTCAGCATGAATTTTTCAGTTTTAAAGTCTTTGTATCTATAGCCGGGGTGCAGCAAGATAGAGAATTATCCCAGAGGAAAGGATTTCCTCTGAGACTAAATAGAGACTTCCTGAGATCTGGAGGAAAGAGAGGTTTGTGGTTTGCGGAAAGAAAGGTTTGAGGTTTGAGGAGCGCGGGCCTCATAGCGTTCAGGTGACCTCTCCCTGGAATTTTCTTCTAACAGCTAAGCGTCCCCATCTCTGATGTTTATCACTCCTGGAGGTGGGGGAGGCGTCTGCACTCTGGGCTTTCTCCATCTCTTACAAGTCTTGCAGTGTGTTCTCCAACTTTCCTTCAGAATGTAACACCTATTGTCTTGAGCCCTCAACCAAAATTCTAATACCTGGGTACGTATCCCTTGGAAAAAGATTGGAAGGAAGCCCACCAAGGTGTTCACCATGACGGTGGCATCATAAGCGATGTTAACATTTTCCTTGTACTTTTACCTAATTTCTGATGTTTCAGTAGCGAACACTGATCAGAAAATAGTGCTGTGATATTGTTTTTTATTAGGGAGTTCCTGCTACTGTAGCTCTACATGTCTTTATTCCTCCCTACTGCCGGCCTACTAGAATGTCTTCTTCTCTGAGACCGCTTCCTCAGCTCTGTACTGCCTTCCTTTTCTTTCTAAGCTGGACACCTGTCATGGCACCAACAAATCAGAGAAGTTGAGCAGGTGCTTTTTTAAGTGAACCTGTCCTTTTTTTTTTTTTAAAGATTTTATTTATTTATTTATTTGACAGAGAGAGAGAGAGAGAGAGTGAGAGATCACACGCAGGGGGAACTGCAGGCAGAGGGAGAGAGAGAAGCAGACTCCCCACTGAGCAAGGAGCCCAACATGGGGCTCGATCCCAGGACTCTGGGATCAGGACTTGAGCCTAAGGCAGACACTTAACGACTGAACCACCCAGGAGCCCCCTTTGAAGAGATTATTGGTAAAAATTTCCATCGACAATTCCCAAGTGATCGTAATTTGGTCATCACGTATTATTAAGTACCATCACAGACCAATGGAAAGTTTGAGGCCCCAGAACATTTTAAAACCCCCGCTGTCCACCTAAGCGTTTCACTTTTAGAGGTTCCCTTTTCCTCCGTGAAGGTATGCTTACGACTTCGGGAAGTGAATACGTCTTGCCAGTTAGGTGGGTGCTTTGGCGTTGGCCACAGATGCATCTGACTGTCCATTTATTAGCTTGTATTAGAAACTTTTCTTAAAATTGGAAGATAATTTAAAAACAAACAAGAGACATCCCAGGATTAAAAAAGGGGGGAGAGTGGGGGTGGTGCTGCTTGCTTCTTACCCCTCCCTCTCAGCTAATATATCAGGTTTTGTTTTTATAGTTTTCCTTTTTCAGCATTGTCGTATATGTGGAATCGTACACTCCGTAACTTTAGAGTCTGGCTTTTTGCACTTAGCGTAAAACATTTGAGATTGCTGATCTTGTATGTATTGGTAGTTTTTACTTTTATATTGTTGAATAGTCTTTTTCATTATGTGCATGTACCACGATTTCTCTAGTCACTAATCAAAGGACATTTGGGTTATTTCTAGTTTTGAGTGACTGTGATGAAACCTGCAATTAATAGGTTTTTGTATGGACATAAGTTTTCCTATCTCCTCTACCTAAGAGGGGCTTGCTGGGCAATATGGTATCATGTTTGTTTTTTTAAGATTTTATTTAATTATTTGTTTGTTTGTTTAGAGAGAGCATACACAAGCAGGGGTGGGGGAAGGAGGGGCAGAGGGAGAGAGAGAATCCTAAGCAGGCTTCATGCTTATCAAGGAACCCCCAGGCAGGGCTCGAGCCCACAACCGTGAGATCATGACCTGAGCCAAAATTAAGAGTCACTCAACAGCTGAGCTACCCAGGTGCTCCTTGAGATTTTATTTTTAAGTAATCTCTATACCCAATGTGGGCCTTGAACTCCTCTAACCCCAAGATTAAGAGTCGTTCACTCCACCCACTGAGCCAGCCAGGCACCCCTGCTATTATAGATTTTTAAGTTTTAACCTTCCTAATAGGTGTGACGTGGTGTTTCACTGTGGTTTCAATTTGCTTCTTCCTCATAACTAATGATGTCAAACACATTTTATGTATTTGTTTGCCATCTATATGTCTTCTTTGGTGAGGTTTCCACATCTCCCTGCTCTTCAGGCCACGGTGCTGACATGCTACCCAGAGACTCCCTCTCTGTCCCCTCCCCGGTTTATCAGCGTGAGCAGTTTGCTCCAAAGCCCCCAAGTGCTAGGCACTGCTTGAGACAAGCCAGTACTATTCCAGGCAGACCCCCTCCTGAGAGTGATGCTTTTCAAAGATGCTTTCCACTTTCTTTAGCCCTTGATGAGCACTCAGGAACTTCCTGACATCACAGGCCCACACAGTCTCTTGAAAGCCAGCCAATGGCTGTGGAGTATGTTTCTTGCTGATTACTGTAGCATTTAAATTGGGCACACTGACTGTAGTGTATGCGTTGCAGAGTCAGTAGCCCTCCATTATGCTCAGATGCACAGCCTTTCACGGAAGGTGGGCAGGCACGTTCCCTTAGGCAAATTCCAAAGAAGAAAAGCACTGTGTACATCATTATGCTGTGCGTGCAGGTGGGAAGAAGTCTTAGCAGTGGATTCAACTTCTAATGCCGACTGAAGAAAAATGTGCATTTCAAGAAAAAAAAAACATGAAAGGTACTCTGAAACACTCACAAAGTTTAAAACACGAATTAAAAAACCTATTGTCAAAATAAAGTTGGATAATATGCAATGTTAGTGAAGATACAGAAAAGAGACTCACCTGAAAATTCTGGGAGTACAAACTGGCACCAAGTTTTTAGATGGAAATTTGACACCATAAATAATAAATTTATATATAAATATCTTTGACATTTAAAAAATAGATTTCATTTTTAGGTATTAACCCTACAGATAGACTCTGCTATTGAATTTTGTTCCCTCAAAATTCCTATGTTGAAGCCCTAATGCCTGATGTGACTGTATTAGGAGACAGGGGCTTTATGAGGGGCTTTAGATCGTCAGTCTTTTTTTTTTTTTTTTTAAACATATAATGTATTATTTGCTCCAGGGGTACATGTCTGTGAATCATCAGGCTTACACATTTCACAGCACTTACCATAGCACATACCCTCCCCAATGTCCATCACCCAGCCACCCTATCCCTACCTGCCCCTACCCCCCAGCCATCCTCAGTTTGTTTCGTGAGTTTAGGAGTCTCTTATGGTTTGTCTCCTTCCTGATCCCATCTTGTTTCATTTCCCTCTCCCACCCCCCATGACCCCCCGCCCTGCCTCTCAAATTCTTCATATCAGAGAGATCATATGATAATTGTCTTTCTCTGATTGACTTATTTACCTTAGCATAATATCCTCTAGTTCCATCCACGTCGTTGG
>CM052895.1:46914183-46932388 GCA_028534135.1 Potos flavus
TCGGTACTGCCTCTTGTTCTTTTTTTTGGTGGTGAGTTTTTCTGCCTTTTCATTTTATTGAGATAAGAATAGATGAATGAGAGAACAAAATACTAAAAAGGTAGCAACAACCCCAGAAAAATATACACTAACCAAATCAGAAGAGAGCCAAAACCGGAGGTTGAAGAAAGGGGGGGAGGGGGGAGGGCGGAGAAGAAGAAGAAGAAAAAAAAAGAAAAAAAAAATATATATATATTAGACTTGTGATTAGAACAGAGCCACACACTTAATTTTGGGTGTTTTTTGGTCTGTTAGAAGAAACTACCTCCCAAAATTTTAAAGAAAGAAAAACTTACAAATATACAAAAATAAGGGTAAACACTATGAAGGGATGGAATATGAATGTAAAGATGAAAATCAAAAAAGATTCTAAAAAACGGATTGGTAAGATAAGAAGTTGGTTGAAAAAAGAAAAAAAAAGAAAAAAAGGAAAGAATGTGATCAGGCTGGGGACTAGAATAAAGCCATATGCTAGATTTAGGGTATATATTGATCTATTAGAAGAAATTGTATACCAAAATTTTAAAGGAAAAAACCCTATATGTGTACAAAAAATAAGGTTAAATACAATGAGGGGATAAAATATGAATATAACAGTGAAAATTAGAAAAGATTTTTAAAAAGATACTGATAGGCTACTAGCTTAAAAATGTTAAAATAAGAAAGAGGAAAAATAAAATAAAAAAATAGAATAAGAAAAAAATAAAATTAAAAAAATTTAACTCTGAAGGACTAAAGGATTGAGGGAAAAAAGCCATGAATTTTATGCGTTGCTTTTTCCTAACTCTGGAGTTCCGCAGTTCTCATTGATCGGTAACTTGGTCTTGGCTGGATATTCTTGGTGATCTTCTGGGGGAGGGACCTGTTGCAATGATTCTTGAATGTCTTTGCCCGAGGTGGAATTGCACCGCCCTTGCCAGGGGCCGGACTAAGGAATCTGCTCAGGTTTGCTCTCGTAGCTTTTGTTCCCTGAACGCTTTCGGTACAGCTTTGGAGGACGGGAATGAAGATGGCGGCCTCCCAGTCTCCAGCCCATAGGAGCCGGGAGCTCAGGGCTCCACTCCTCAGTGCGCCCTCAGAGAAAAGCAGTCAATCCCTCCCGTCTCCCTGGTCTCCGGCCGCGCTCTGAGCTCACCGGCCTGCGACAGAGCGTTTCTGTCTCTGACGCCCGGCCCCATTTGGAGTCTCCAAACCCAGCAGATTCCTGCCGCAAGCTACCGCGCCGCTCCTCCGGAAGGAGGAAGGAAGGGGTCTCTCCAGATTTGCCCCTTGTGGGGTCCCCACTCAAAGAGCAGTGGCCCGACTGTGCCTCGGATCACAGTGTAAGGTAAGCCCGAGCTGATAGCCCACTGCCTGGCTCTGTCTCTGCCGTCGACTTCTCCATGCATACCTGGGAGCTCTGCCACCCTCAGACACCCCCGGTCTTTCTGTGTCCCCGCGGGTCCTGAGACCACACTGTCCCAGCGAGGGCTCCACCCCCCCCACCCCCTCCACCCCCCACTTAGCCTCTGGAGCGATGTCCCTCAGTGGAGCAGACTTCTAAAAGTTGCAATTTTGTGCTCCGCTTGCTCTGCGGCTTGCTGGGAGCCGGCCCCTTCCCCCGCGGTCTATCTTCCCGTCGCTTTGGATTCACTTCTCCACACGTCCTACCTTCTGGAAAGTGGTCGATTTTCTGTTCCTAGAATTGCTGTTCTTCTTCTCTTCTATCTCCTGTTGAGTTTGTAGGTGTTTAGAATGGTTTGATAACTATCTAGCTGAACTTCTGGGATCTGATAATATCTCAGTCTCCTACTCCTCCACCTTCATCTTGTTCTTCCCTCCTTTTTTTCTTTTTTAAAGATTTTATTTATTGATCTTCAGTCTAACAGTAAAAGATGTCTTCAGATATAACCAAATGTTTGGGGTAAGGGGTTTGTCTTCCATTTGAAAACTACTGTGTTAGGCAAAGACCTCTCTGATAAAATATCAAAAGCATGATCCATTTTTTTTTAATGAGAAACTTGAGGGGCACCTGGGTGGCTCAGTGGCTTAAGCATCTGACTTCAGGTCAGGTCATCATCTCAGGGTCCTGGGATGGAGCCCCGGGTTGGGTCGGGCTCCCTGCTCAGCAGAGAGTCTGCTTCTCCCTCTCCCTCTGCCCCTCTCCCCTGACTCATGTCTCAATCGCTCTCTCTCTCAAATAAACTTTTTAAAAAATTATAAATTTGACTTCTTTAAAATTAAAAATTTCTGCTCTGTGGAAGACAATGTTAAGAAACTGGAAAGTGGGGCGCCTGGATGGCTCAGTCAGTTAAGTGTCTGCCTTTGGCTCAGGTCATGATCCTGGGGTCCTGGGATCGAGCCCCGCATCCAGCTCCCTGCTCTGTGGGGATTCTGCTTCTCCCTCTCCTTCTGCCTCTCCCCCCACTCATGCTTTCTCTCTCTCAAATAAAAGATCATTTAAAAATGTATTTATTTACTTATTTATTTTTAGTAATCTCTACACCTAATGTGGAGCTTGAACTTAAGACCCTGAGATCAAGAGTGACACGCTCTACTGACTGAGCCAGCTGTGCATCCCTATCACACCTAAGAACTTAATTCTGCAGCACCATCTAATACTCCATCCAAAATCAAATGTCCACAGTTGTTTCAAAATACCTCTTCTTTTATTGGTTTGTTTGAATTTGAAACCAAACAAGATCCACAAATTACATTTGACTGGTAAGTCTAATAAATCTGCTTATTCCCCAGCAGTCCCTTCTCATGTTCCCCCTCCGCCCATGTTGCTGAAACCCACTAGTCCCGTGGAAAGCCCCATATCCCAGATTTATTTACTCATTTGCTTCCTTGTGGTTTTATATGATTGTTTCCTCTATCGCTACATTTCTATTCAGTGTAGGTGAGCTCGAGAACCTTGATTAGAGTCCAGTTGCCTCTCATTAATATTATTCGGCTGGTGGGGCTGTGTGGTCGGTGTTGTACAGGAGGCGGGCAATCCCTGGTGGCCCGCTTTTGGAGTCTCGGGGGCCTGTGCTGCACCCCCCATACGGTGGGTGGTGGGCCATGCCAAGGCGAATGTAAAATACTCTCCCACTAGTGGTGGTTCCTCTTGCAGCTGTGTCTCACTTGGGAGTGTAGACCCAGACTTTGCTTTGAGCTGGGGGCGGTTTCCTGCTCCAGCCCACAAAGGCAGCAGAGCTCCATCAGAGGCTAGCTCTTTCCTCCAGCCTTGCTGTTCAATATTTGTGGACCAGCAGCACTAACATCGTCTGGAAGCTTATTGGAATGCCAAAATCCTTGCCCTGGAATTACTGAATCAGAACATGCATTTTCTTTTTGAACACGCATTTAAAAATTTTTTATTGAGATAAAGTACACATAACCTTTGCCACTTTAACCACTGTATTTTATTTCTTATTTTAAGTAATCTCTACCCCCAATATGAGGCTTGAACTCAAGACGCAGGATCAAGAGTCGCGTGCTCTTCTGACTGAGCCAGCCAGGTACCCCTCAGAACACGATTGTTTAACAAGATTCTCTAGGTGACTAGCATGCATTTTAAAATATAAGAAGTGCTGGTCTCTAGGACCCCAGATAAGTTAGGTACAGATGTGAGGGATGACAGATGTTGGATAGTTACCTGCTGTTATGTAACAAACTACACCAACACTTAGGAGCCTAAAACATAGACATTTGTGATCTCATGTATTTCCAGAGGGTCAGGAATCAGGACTGATTTCTTCACTTACTTGGGTGGTCCTGGCTCACGGCTCCCTGAGGCTGCTGTCAGGCTGAGACCACAGCTGCAGTCTCTGAAGACTTGACTGGAGCCAGAGGACCCTCTTATAAACTCACCCGCACAGCTGTTAGCAGAGACTTAGTTCACTGCCACAGGGGGCCTCTCCTTAGGGCTGCTTATGACATGGGTTTTTTTTTTTTTTTTTAAGATTATTTATTTGAGAGATAGAACATGAGTTGGGGGGACGGGTAGAGGGAGAAGCAGACTCCCTGCTGAGCAGGGAGCCTGACATGGGACTCAATCCCAGGACCCTGGGATCATGACCTGAGCCAAAGGCAGATGCTTAACCGACTGAGCCACCCAGGCGTCCTGCCATGGGGTTTCTTAAGAGTGCATCGTCGAAGAAAGAAAGAAGAGAGAGACCAGATTGAAATTCTCTTTTCCACATAGTAACAGTTTTTAGATCAAGGCAGGAGAGTCAGCCTTTCAAAATAGAAAGGAAAAGATTGCCCCTAAAGAGTTGCAAAGCTCTCTGGCTTATGATTTTCTTTTCTTAGAAATTTCCATAGTAAATACAAGGACTGGATATTGTCTCTCCCAGCTTCCTGTCTGTTTCCTTGTTGTTGTTCCTCTGAGTGTTCTGTTACTGACTTCGTCGTGAGTTAGGACAGTGTCTCAACACTCGATGTTTGGGGCAACTGTCCTCGTTTGGTCTGTTTGTAATTCTCTGAGGGATGTGCAGATTTAGGCGTTTCTGCTGCTTGCTTCTTATACTAATAGCAGTAGGAGCAGAACATCAGGACCCAAAGCAAAGATGCTGACCCCCAAGAAGTGAAATGTGCAGACACTGTCATTGTCCAAAGCAAGTTGTGTTCGAATCTCTGAGGTCCTTTCACGTTCTGGGTGAGATTATTCTAAAGCCCATGCTCCTTATCCCGGTTTACAAAGCCCTTGCGATTTGGCTTCTTCCCTGCCTCTCTACCCTCCCTTACATCGTTTCCCCTGAGCTCCAGTCACCTGGCCCCTCTCCAGGGGTGAGCATGTGGTTGGGGATACCAGGCTGTGCTCTCCCTCTGCCCAGGTCCTCGTGTCGTTAGGCTCCTTCTCATCTTTCTTATCCCTGTTCAGATGTTACCTCCTCAGTGAGGCTGTTCTGATCTCTTCTCCAAAGGACCCTCCACCAATCACTCTTGGTTCCTTCGTTTATCTTCATTGCCCTTCTAATATCAGAAATTGCCTGGTTTACATGGTTGATCATTAAGTGTCTCCTATGGACGGAATGTGTGCCCCCCATTCATACGTTGAACCCCTACTTCCCAATGTGATCGTATTTGGAGGTGGGGCCTTTGGGGGGCAGTTAGGTCATGAAGGTGGAGTCCTCATGATGGAATTAGTGCTCTTACAAGAAGAGACAGGAGAGAAATGATCTCTCCTTCTCTCTCCCTCTCTCTCTTTCTCTCTCTTTCTCTCTCTGCTATCTGAGGACACAGCAAGAAGGTGGCTGTCTATGAACCAGAAAAGGCTCTCACCAGAACCCAAACTTGCTGCGAGCCTGATCTCAGACTTCCAGCTTCCAGAATTGAGAAATCAATGTCTTTTGTTTAAGCCCCTCTGTCTACGATATTTATCACTGCAGCCTGACTGAGAGAGTCTGTCCTTACCAGGTCCAGGAGAGCAGATCTGAGTTGGCCTCGTTTTACTGCTCTTTTCCTCAGCATCTAGAATGATGCCTACTAGATAGTACATGCTCAAAATGATTTACTAAACGCATTGTGAATGGTGAAGAGTTTCAAGTGTCAGAAGGTCAGGCTGCCCCATCCTTCCCTTTACATTTTTTAAATAAGATTTTATTTATTTGCCAGAGAGAGAGAGAGCGCGCACAAGCAGGGGGAACAGCAGGCAGAGAGGGAAGCAGACTCCCTGCTGAGCAGGGAGCCCGATGGGGGACTCAATCCCAGGACCCTGGGATCACGACCTGAGCCAAAGGCAGACTCTTAACCGACTGAGCCACCCAGGCATCCTTTCCCTTTACATTTAAATCCCTTCCTGGTAACCAGTGAGGCCTCTGCAACTACTCTCAGTCAACCAGTCTGCATTGGCAGGTCGTTTACCTCAAAGGCTCAGGCATGTTCATGACCCTCCTGGTGGTGGCTCAGGCTCTTAAACAAAACTGTCGAAAAATTATACACAGAGCATTTTGAGAGGGAAGAAACGAGATAAGGATTTGAATTTTAACGTAAGAAGTGGTAGGTGTACAAAGGGGGGATTCAGGGAGATGACTGACATTTGTGATGGTCGGGTCTTGTCCCTCTGTCGTACCCATGCTGTGACACAATCTTCTCAACAAGCCTGTGAAGTGAGGATTGGTACTATTGTACAGATGAGCAAACTGAGGCTCAGAACAGTACAGCAGATTTCTCAGGATCCTATGTGCCAATGTGGGGAGGCCAGGGTTCAGGCCAAGGTCTGCTGACTCCAAGCCTGTGTTGTGCGTGTGTGTTCCCACACTCTTGCCCTCTCTGGTCTTAGGACAGGGCAGAGAAGGTGGGGTGCTGACATTGCACAGGTGTTCAAATACGCCTGGGAAAACAGATGGAAGAACACCCCCTCGGGTCCCCATCTCTATCGATTTTCAAGAACCCTTTTAGAAGCCCCTGAGTCAGAATTGCCTCCTCTGTTTTGAAACAAAGGGCCTAATTCACTGTAATTTTTACACAATAGAGACCTCTATAAATTACAGCTTTTGGTTCTTTCCATTGCAAAGGAAACGAGATCTGTAACTGGGCCGTCAATAATCCCCCCTGTGCAGAGGAGGTAGACACATAAGCCACAAAGGATGCCTGAAATTTCAGAGCTCAATTGCTTCCAGAGTCATCTTTACGTGGCAGAATTAAATGTAAGTGGTGATGTGCCTGTGGCTTCAGAGCCCATTTCGAAAATGAGATAATGCATCTTCAGGGCAGGAGAGAGAATCCTTTGTCCCACCCCTGTCGTATTTTACAGAATAACGTCAGAGGCTCTACTGAGAAGGGGCGAGGCAGGAGGGGGAAGACATTTAGACTTGCCGCTTTCTTTCTGAATCCCGGTGCAGAGAAGACCAAGCTGTCAAAGCCACACACAGCTGCCAGTTCCCCTTCCAAAATGATAGGGGGTGAGTTAAAAACAAGAGCTCTTTTCACGTCCATGTGGGGCTCTGTCATCGGCAACCTCCCCGTGTCCCTTACTGGGTTAGACGCTATTTGGCTGTTCTTGGGTTACCTTCACTATTAGAGTCTGAGCCGCCTTGGGAGGATCCTGCCCATCAACCTAGTTGATGGATACATCAGAGAGAAAATTGCAGGGCCACGAACATGGAATGAAAGCTTCTAGCGAGACAATGCTCTCAACACGTGCAAACACACAGGGAAGGTTGGGCTTTGAATTATATATTCATCCCGGCTTTTTACGTGGCAGGGAGAAAATAGATACACACTGCACCTTTGTGCTGAAGAAACTTCTTGAGTGAGGCTTGTGTGTGTGGGCGGGGGCGGGGGGAGCCTTTCACCTGGAAACTTCATTATGAATTCAGGAAAAGAGACGCTAACCCCCTTCTACTGAAGAAAAGAGGTGCAATTAATAGAAGGCCCAGAAACAGATGAAAGGGAAGGAGGGAGGCATGCGTACACCTTTGTGTGAAGGGGCGAATGGTGGTAAAAGCATCCCGAGTACCAGCATCCTAAGATGTTGCTGACACCCGCCGCCCGCCTGCTCTTTCGGGACCATGGCAAGGCATTTGGGCTAAAGACACCTTCTATTTCTTCGTTTGTGAATCAGAGAAGTCCAAGAGCTGGAGAAGACCCAGCAAGCTCCTGACCCAGCGTTTCCTAAATTCTCCCGTAGAGCAGCGTCGCCCGTGAGGTCCAGCCCGGACTCTGCCCCATGTCTGGAGCAGAGGCTGGGCTCTCTCTGTTGAACAAACTCCTTTCTTAGTCCTCAGCTTCGGCAGGTCTGGTGAGTGTGTGAGTGCAAGTCTGAATTCACAGAGGAGGGAGCTGAGGTCCACACACGTGACACTCCCAAGGGCACAGCGGAGCCGGGACTGAACTCAGCTCAGAAGCGTGTTAGATCCTCATCTCACCTAATCTCCATGGTGAGTGGGCACAGATCTCGCTGTGTGGGGTTTGGGGCTGCAGAGTCGAAGATTCGATTGTATAGGGCAGGAGGCTATTTGGATGAATCCCCACCCCCGTTCAGTCTGCAGCAGGAAGTTCTTCAGCTCCTGACAGAAAATAGCTCTGAGAATTCCTGACAAGTAAGTCAGCTGAGACTGCTTTATCTTCAGATCATAATTCTGTCGAATACAACAGATCTCTGTTCTATTGATCACTTGGTCTGACTCACCACTGATATTTTTGAGCAATTGTCTGAAGTCCGCTTGAGGTGAAGGGGGAATCTAGGGTGAAGGAGAATGTTTGCGGTCCTACAATTTCTGGGCACACTGCACATCTAGGGGATGGTTTAGGAGTCCAGTAGAGGAGACTTAAAAAAAAAATGCAGCATGGCAAGCTTTTTGTGGAAATTGCTACCCAGGTTAACTCAGGAGCAGCCTAGAGAGCTAGGAAGGGGTCTGCAAAGTTTAGAGCTTCCTTGCTGGAAGTTGTGGAGACAGCGGGATGCTGAGGTCTGCACGCTTCCAGAAACTGCAAAAAAGCAAAGGAAGTCAGATCTGTCTTTAAAGGGACCCCTTTTGGGTCCTTTCAATGATGATTTGTGATCTGTGATGGAGAAACAGTTGTGGATTCAGTTATATTAGTGTGTTTTCTGCCTAAGATGTTAATTTAAGATAAGGATATTCATTTCTTTTTTTTTTTTTTTTGGTATAAACCTATGGTTTCTGCATTTATCCTAAGTAGAGTCATAAAAGACTCCCCAAACTTACAAAAAACTTAATTGATGTTAACTTGTATTTTTGCACGAGCATGATATGCCATTTGTGGTTTTGAGGTGGGGTCGAGAGACTATTTTGTAGTCATCGGGAGTTAGGTTTGTAACCTATGAACCTACTGGTAGCAAATAAGGAGTAGTACAAGAGACAAGCAAATCCACAGTTTATTGGGTACTTCTGCTTTTTGTAGGGACAATGACATTTCAGGAGGAGTGATTTGTGCGGGCCCGAAAGCCCTCCAAACACACACTGATGCCTTAAACTCAAAGTCTTTATTCTCTTTATGGTTAAGGACTCTGAGCTCCTCATTGGCGATTCAATGAACTCCTGGGAGAGGAGCACAGCCTTCCGATACATGGAGTCCGTTTCTCAGGCCGAGAAAGAGTAGAGACGGGACTCTGCCACGTTTGTGGGATTCTGTTTTGTACCTGGACCTTTAGTTGGTCCTCTCAACAGCTCAGTGAAGTAGATGGGACTGTCAACATCTTTACAGATTAGCCCCAGGCACAGGGAGGGGACTAAATGGCCCTGAGTGGCACGGCGAGAATGTGGTGGTGTTTCAGTCAGCTCAGGCTGCTGTAACAAATACCATACGCTGGATGGCTGAAACAACACACATGTATTTCTCACTGCCCTGGAGTTCTCGAAGTCCAAGATCAAGGTGGCAGCAGATCTGGTTCCTGAGGCAGGCCTCCATCCTTGCTCATAGACCGCTGTCCTGTGTCCCCACAGGTCGGGGGGGGGGAGGGAGCGGGGAGAAAGCACACTCTGGGCTCTCTTCCTCTTCTTATAAGGGCTCTAATCCCATCATACAGACCCCACCCTCATGACTCACAGGCCTCCCTGCAAATACCCATTGGGGGTAGGGCTTCAAGGCATGAATTTGTGGGGATAAAAGCGTTTAATTCACAGCAGGTGCCCTACTTCCTGCCCCTTTGTGTGGTTGAACTGTGGCATGGATGGAGAAGTGCTGTAGAGAGAGCCAGGTGGGTAGGGAATCTGAGAACACTGGTTTTGGGAGTTTTGGGGATTGGGAGGCCACTGATTGTGGGAGCCCAGTACCCAGAGGCAAGGAGCAGTCTTGAGAATAAGATGAGATCACTTATAGGGAAGAAAGTTTCTTTCATTTCCTTTCCTTTTTTTTTTTTTTTTTTGTTTGTATACCTAAGACACAAAGTATAAAATTTGACACCTGTACATATACACACTCAGATGCACACGTACACACCTGCAGAGAGACAGAACTAGGGTTAAAGGCTGTAACAGTGGTTTTCTGGGAAAACCCATTTCCCCATTTCTAGGTGGGGAAATTATGAGGTTTTTTTCCAATTCATTTGTACTATATATATAGTGTGTGTATATATATATATATACACACACGCACACACACACAATTTATACCTAAAATCCTCCCAATATCTTTCCACAAGATGTCAGTTGTTTTTCAAAGGTCACTTGTATTGTGGCTGCGTATCTCAAAACAGTAGGTTGTGAATTCAAGCATTTAATGTTGACTCTTTTTGTTGGTTTTCCAACAAAACCAAATTGATAGATTTGTTGCTCTTGTTCGTTTGTTTTTTGTACAAGACTGACTAGTTCTTTTGATATCCTATAGGTACAACCTACGTAATATAATTCAGTTTGGTTGGAGAATAAGTGTTTTCCTGAGCTTTCCCCCAGGCTTTCAACAATATGAGATTTTTGTGCCTTTATAGTGACCAGACAGGAGTGAAGGTCATTTATGAAACTCTCATTAGAAAAATAAAGCCCCACTGAGATTCCTACTATCCCCATTCCACAGATGAATGCTTCATTATTACCCTTTTCAAAGAAAAGCCTTTATTTAGTCATCAACGGTTTTAAAATAAAAAGGAAATGAAGCTAAATTTTTCTTTTTTTATTGGTGGGGTTTGGGAAATAAGAGTTTAAAAATCAGGAAAAGAAAAGCCTTTAATGATTCTTTGTAATATTTAAGACTTAAACAAAGCACCTCTGTACCAGTGGGAGCTAAGACTAATTAGAAATCAAAATTATATTTGCTTCCTCAATATTAAATCCAAGAGAAAACAAAGAGGTGTTTTTGCAATCAAATTTAATTTGGTGTAATAATCTTAGTTCCTGCTGTTTGCAACCGTAGGCGCTTCCTTTAAAAGAACGTTTAAAGATATATTTTGTAAAGAGTCAACGATTTGCTAAGTTTTGTGTTGAATTGAGATGGTTCAAAGGAGGGAGAATAGAGGGCATCAGAACAGACAGATGAGGCGAGATCCCAGCAGTTGTTCAAGCCCTGCGGTGCTGGTGAGATGCCTCAGAGAAGCCAGGCAAGAAGCCTAAGGTCAGCTGGCTCTCCGGGGTGCGGCCACCCCCACCATCTTCTCAACTGTGTTGCTGGCAGAGTTTTGCCTCCCTCAAGGGACCCCAGGGGACAGGAATGTTATCCTAGTAGTGTGTTTCCCCTCATGGGAGCAGTGGCACAGGGAGAATCTTCTGGAGTGCCTGTCAGACTCTTCTAGAAGTAGTAGAACAACGCTCGGGGGAAGGGGGGTGTGTTCCCCAGGACGGTTCTCAGAGAACTGGGAAGTCGCTGATCTGATCAAGCCTGGGTTGCATGAGCGTTGGTTTGTGATGACTCACCCTTGGCACACCCCAGGCAGTGTCGCTGTGGACGGGAAGAAGCATTGCCTCTTACTCACTCGGGCGCTACCACCATCTACTCAACTTGGACCGCACGCCAGACCCTGTGTTAAGCACTTTTCAAATATTATCTCGCTCGATATTCACAACAACCTTAGAAAACAGGAACTGTTATCCCCATTTTTAAATAATACAGCTCCTCAATTCTCATTTCTTCATGGCCACGTCTTTCTTTTTATTGTAGTAAAATACGCATGAAATGAAATCTACCATTTTTAACCATTTTTAAGTGTACGATTCTGTGGTATTACAAACATTTGCGTTGCTGTGCGACCATCACCACCATCCATTTCCAGAACTTTTTCATCATCCCAAACAGAAACTCTATACCCATTAAACACAAACCTCCTTCCCTCCACTCAACCCCGGTTAACCACTGTTCTACTTTCTGTCTCAATGAATTTGCCTATTCTAGGTCCCTCATAGAAGTGGAATCATACAATGCTTGTGTTGTGTCTGGCTTACTTTGCTTAGCATAGTGTTTTCAAGGGTCATCTATGTTGTAACATCCCCTTTTTGTTTTGTTATTTTTTTTATTCCCCCATGCCCATCCTGCTAACTGATAATCTTTGCATTTTTAACAAGCTCCTGAGTTGATTCTTTTTTTTTTTTTTTTAAGATTTTATTTATTTGTTTGACACAGAGAGAGAGAGAGCACAAGTAGGCAGAGCAGGCTCTCTGCTGAGCAGGGAGCCCGATGCGGAACTCGATCCCAGCACTCTGGGATCATAACCTGAGCCGAAGGCAGACGCTTAACCGACTGAGCCACCCAGGTGCCCCCTGAGTTGATTCTTATGGAAAACTAAAGTTTGAGTATTACTTCATGTTTCTTTATTGAAAGTGCAGCTGCGAAGCGATGGTAGTAGAGAAAATGAATGCCCAGTAACACACTCAGGGCCGGGTGGTCTCACTAATGGGAAGAAGCGAGTAAACAAGGTTCCAGGAGTTCTTAGAGCCTGTGTATGCAGGTGGGTTCTCCTGGGATGATTTCCATTGTGTCCACCCTGTATCTCCTTTGTGGCCTCATGACTTCCCCTTTTATGAACTGAAAAGGTAAATCTTTTATAGTAATGCTGTATTTTTCACTGTCATTTTTATGGATCATGTCAACTTGCATTATGTATGAAAAACAAACTAGCTTATTATTTACAGCTGTGACAATACAGCATCCGATGTGTGGCATCAGAAAGAAAAGATACCAGTGTAGAGTTGAGATGCTGGCAAACCAATGCACGGTGTAACTAGAAGACATGCCACAGTTAGTATGGGACGGAAAACTCACCTTCAGGAAGACTTTCACCTTGAAATCTGATGATATGTGGAGCAGATGTTTTAATTTACCTATGATAATTTGCATAATCAATTTAACATGTGGTTTATCAAACCTGCCAAAGAGCAGCTGACAATATGGAATTAATATGATCACTAATTTGACACATCATTGAGATTAATTTGACCCTTTCGCTCTCAGAATACCCAGAGGTCTTCACAGACAGGCGTGTTGCGCTAGGAGATGTCATATGTGGCAATCTAAAATCTACCGTTTAGCCTCATAAATAAAGCAACCCCTTTGTCAGCATGCCTCATGCTTTTACTCTTTTCCTTTCAAGCTCTCTTCTAAATGGAAAAGAAGGCAATGAGTGAATACTGGGGGAGGCATCCAATTCTGAGTGTTCATGACTTTATGAAAAGTAATTGATTTATTTCTCCTCCAGTACTATAAATGGTCTTACCTTCTCCCTGCTGTTGCTTTATTCTTGCTCCCAGACTCAAAGAGATATCACCTTTACAAATCCATGGTACGGGAGGCACCTGGGTGGCTACGTTGGTTAAGCGTCTGCCTTCAGCTCAGGTCATGATCCCAGGGTCCTGGGATTAAGTGCTGCATCAGGCTCCCTGCACGATGGGGAGTCTGCTTCTCCCTCTCCCTCTGCCTGCTGCTCCCCCTGCTTGTGCTCTCTCTTCGTCAAATAAATAAATAAAATATTAAAAAAAAAAAAAAAGAATCCATGGTGAGGATCCATTTAAGACTATAGCTTTAAATCTAGAGAACCAAAATAAGGAATTTTAAATTATGCATTTATTTGATTACAACAGTTAATTATTAGAAACAATAGAAATGTTCACCAATAGACGCTTGGTTCAATAAAATGTCATGCCAGTAGAATGCTATACCATTTAAGTGATGTGGCAAAAGTATATGTATAACATAAAAACAGGTTTGTGATATATGACATGTAGAAATCATACTGCAAAATAGTGTATGTACTATAATCTCATTTTTGTAAGGAAAATTATGTCTGTCTATAGCTCTTGGAAGTATAAATACCAAAATATTAATCATGGTTATACTATGTGGTAGGATTAAGGATTTTTATTCACCTATATTAATTTTTTTACCATGAACATTTTAGAAAAAAAGAATGAATATTTCTTGTAATTGTGAAGGATGGCAGATTGAACTCAGCATCCAATTTCACTCTCTCCCAAAACTCTCTTAAATTTCCTATAATGGGTTCACACATACACACTATGGGAATGGGAGGGGGGAGAGAGAGAGAAGGGTTGAAAGTGGAGATAAGGAAGAAGAGAGAGAGGGATGGAGGGGATGGAGAGCCAGCTGTAAAGAAGACAGCAGCAACAACATTTTGGAAGCCATAAAGCAGAGATGAGAAGAGAAGCTGGTTTGAGGCTAGAGAAAGCCCAGTCTCCAGGCAAGCAGTGGGGGGGGGGCTACAGACCAAGCTGCTCAAAGGCATGGGTGCTGAAATTGATCATGACGGGCATGCTGGAGGGCATGGGGAGGAGGGGAAGGCATCAAAGTAAACACCGCTGAAAGCCTTGGAGAAGCTGCTAGATCTCAAGATGCAGTTTCTCATCATTTCTCAGTCCTTGAGCCTGTTACCCATCCCCCCTGCCCCTCCCCCGAGAAGTTTGAAGGTTCATTCTCTGCAGAATGTCTCTGTAGTGTGGACCCCAGACACTTGAAATTCTAGCACCAGACCAAAAACAGAACAAATGAGTGATCTTTTGCACACTCCCAGATCTTTCCGTTTGGCTACAGAACACCAGCACCCAGACTTTACCCTTCTAGATAAAAGATTGGAAAAGGCTTCCTTACAGACTAAAGTTACACCTGTTCCTGAAGGCTTCAAACTTCAACAGGATGGCACTTAGGGATACATATCTAGGTGACCCACAACCATAGGACAGTAAGGGATAAACACTTGGTCCCTGTGACAGAGAGTAAGGGGGTTGCAACTTGAATAGACCCCAGTAGTGTTCTGTTTCTTAAACCCAGTGGTAAGAATAGGGATGGTAATACATCTCAAAATTATTCTCATTTAAACTCTGTATGTACACTTAATATACTCTTTATGCCTTACCTATTTTACGATTCAAAAAATGTTGGTGCTATATGAGAAGATAGCACAGGGATAGCACTATGAGGGCACCCCAAGACTTCTTTCCTCCCTCTCTCTTTCTCCCGTTCTCCTTTTCATTCCTGTTCTGGTTCCTCTGATCTCTCATCCCCTCCTCCTTTTTCTAATTTCTCTTGTTTTTACCTTGGATCTCTTAGTTACTCCTCAGTAGCCTTCCTCAGGGAAAAAAAGGGTTAGGGTCCCTCCAAAGCTTTTAGAAGGTATCACGCAGTTTTTTCACCATGATTTTGATCCCCTGGTATTTTTAACTGGGGTATGATCTATGTATGATAAAATACACAGATCTTAACTGTACAATTCTATGAGTTTTGACAAACGTATATACCATGTGACCACCATCGCAATCAAGATATAGATCATTTCCTTCCTCCCAAGAAGTTTCCTTGTGCCCAATCACCAAACACTGTTCTGATTTCTTTCACCACAAAGTGGTTTTGCCAAGTCTAAACTCCAGAACATTGCAAACATGCAGCATGTACTCTTTTTGTCTGACTTTTTTCCCCTCTCAGTGTAACTTTTTGGAATCATCAGTGTTGATACATGGATCAGTGTTTCTTCCTTTTCATTGCTGAGTACTTTTCCATTATGTAAGTACACTACAATTTGTTTGCCTTCACATTTTTCTTAATGTCCGTTTTTTAAAAAGTTAATGTTTTCTTTTTAAGTTAGAAATTAGTATATCTTTATGTCATCCTTGTATTTACCTAGCTGAGGGACTTGAATAATACCTGGAAAATGTGACATAACCCAGGTCTTTTTTCATTTTTCTGACACTGATGCGGCTGTAGTTTTCCAGATGTTTGCATATTTGGCACAATGACATGCGGAGGGGCCCACTGCTCTGCCTCAATTTTAGGTCATAATAGTTAATAGCCTGGCTAGAGCCCAGAGGCACTGGTTCTAAGACTTTTGGATTTGTTTCTTTGCATAAGAGCTTTGATGTCTTCACACTGCGTTACGCCAATGGTGAATTTTAGATTACTGGTTTATGATGAAAGGATGTAACTCAAAGCCGGTTGGAAGAGATGCACAGGGCAAGTTACGGGTAAAGGGCATGGAGCTTCCATGCTCCAGGGACTCTACTCTCCCCAAATCTCCACCTGTCATCAGAGGTTTATTTTTTTTTTAGTTTTAATTCAGCTCTTCAGTGGATGTGAAGTGGTATTTCATTGTGGTTTTATTTTGCATTTCCTGCTCACTAGTGATGGTGAGCACCTTTCCATACACTTTTTGGCAATTTATATATCTTCTTTTGCGAGATGTCTATTTGGGGCATTTGCCTGTTTTATTTATTTTATTTTTTACAGATTTTATTTGAGTAAAAGAGAGAGAGAGCACACACACGTGCACGAGTTGGGGAGAGGGGCAGATGGGGAGGGACAAGCAGACTCCCCGCTGAGCAGGGAGCCTTATGTGGGGCTCCATCCTAGGACCCCCGAGATCATGACTAGAGCTGAAGTCAGATGCATAACTGACTGAGCCACTCAGTCACTCTGACATTTGCCCATTTTAAAAATAGAATTGTTTTCTTTATATGATTGGTTTGTCAGATATATGAATTCATAGTATTTTCTCCCATTCTGTGGCATGTCTTTTCATTTTCTTAATGGTGCCTTTTGATGAGCAGAAATGTTTAATTTTGATAAAGTTCAATTTACCAGTTTTTCTTTTATGGTTTGTGTTTTCTGTAACCTAAGAAATATTTGCCTCTCCCAGGATTACAAAGATATTCTCCTATATTTTCTTCTGTATGCTTTGTAGTTTTAGCTTTTATGTCAATGTCTGTGATTCCTCTCATGTTAATTTTGTGTATGGTGTAAGGTAGGAATCAAGTTGTGTGTGTGTGTGTTTTCCATACAGATACTCAGTTGTACCAGCACCTCATGCCTTTAAGCTGACTGAATATGCCTCCATCCCTTTGTCCATCACACAAAAAAGTATTCAGTTTTTTAAAAGATTTATTTACTTATTTTTGAGAGAGAGAATGTGCATGAGCTGGGGGGAGAGGCAGAGGGAGAGAAGCAGACTCCCTGCTGAGCATGGAGCCTGACCTACTCAACCTCCCTCTCATGACCCTGAGATCACGACCTGAGCCAAAATCAACAGTCGGACACCTAACTGACATAGCCAGCCAGGAGCCCCCCCAAAAAAGTATTCTGAACCTAAACCTGAAATCTCAGGATTTGCATCTTTGTCTTTCACATCCTGTTGCCTCCCTAAAGCATAGCCAATAACTTTAAGTGCAAATTATCATATCCCCCAATTACAAATGATTTGCTTCTTTAGAATCATATATTTTAAATTTAGAGAGAGAAAAGATTTTGTAAGGAAAAAGCTTTTTAGCTTTTCTTTGACTCTGCCCTTCCAATGTTTAAGATGCAAAGACAAAATTAGCTGTTGAATTTCGTGCCGCAAAATTGTGTGTGTGTGTATATGGTGAAATAATATGAAATAAAATTAGCATTTAAATCATTTTTTGGTGTTTTCAGAGTTAGTATTTGTCTGACTTTCTTAGAAAATCAAGTTAACCTAAAATCAAAGGAATAAGAAAAAAGAAAAATAAGAAAAAAGAAAACAGGAAAGTTGAAAAATGCAAAGAGGGCAGGGAATAATGGAAGTGATCAGCAGATGTAAAATTAGCAATGACCTAAGTGAGGGAAGTTTCTGCTGCCTGATAGAGCTGGAAGCCAGAGTGAAGGAGGCTAAGGAAGAACTAAGGCATAAATAGGTATGAACAGAATTAAGAGCTAATTTTTAAAGCGGTTACACTTTGTTGTTATCTCTCCTTAGGGTCCTCTTGTCTGTGATGGTTTCTCAGACTTTCCTTGTCTTTGATGACCTTGTCAGTTTTGAGTACAGATCAGGTGTATTGTAGGATGCCTGTCTACTAGAATTTGTCTGATGTTTTACTCATGATTAGACTGGGTTATGGGTTTATGAGAGGAAGCTCACAGAGGTAAAGGACCTTTTTCATCACATTGTATCAGGAGCATCAAAGGATTTCAGACAAATTTTAAAGCCATCACCGGACCTTAGGGACCCCCCAACCTCTGAGGCTAGGTGTCTTCCCCTGAGCCCTTCTCTCCTCTCTCACCGTCCTGTGGCCTCCAAGGCTGGGTGACAGCTCCTCTCAGTCCTGAAATACCGCACCCTCCCTTGTGGATGCCCTGCCCTCCGCCCCCCACCTTTGTATAGTCCTTTTATTAAACTCCCCCCTAAATTACACATTTGAGAGTGCCATCTGTTCCTTGCTGTGATCCTGGCTGTTACACCCACCTTCTCATCTTAGAGATGAAGTGAACAACTTGTCCAAACTCCCAGTCAGTGATCTGGGACTTGGGACACTGAATCTGGAGCCCTATTGTTTCCACTCTATAGCTAACA
>CM052895.1:46932888-46964682 GCA_028534135.1 Potos flavus
AAATAAATAAATAAAATCTTTAATAAAAAAAAAGTGTGCTCAGAGGGCATCACAGACATCTCTCCGGTGCCTAGCTTGCAGCTATCCCTACTCATTTCCTTATTTAGAACATCTCCTGTCACTCCACATAATAGGCAGACTTTTCTCCTTTAGGTTTATTTTAAGGCACCAAGAAACGAGACTCTTTCCACTTCGTTTCTCTTTCGTCAGAGAAGAGGCTGAGGCGACGTGCCCGTGCGCGTCACCACTACCTAATGACAAACACACCAACAGTTCTGGACCTGGCTGTACTTTTCCCTTTGATGCAGGCGGTGGGGGATTATTAAATTGCATTTCATTACGATCTATTGGCTAGATGTTAGTCATGGTATATTTCAGAGTAAGCCTGAAGGAAGGTGAGATAATGTCGCTCCAAAGTCGAGGAAGCCAACATGCAAACGCCAGCATCCCCAGTCTCCTTTGTACTTATTGATCTGCCAGTATCTTGCTTTGCGCTGTACCATCTCACTTTTTGCTGCTAGAGTAGTCATTTTTAAAACCCAAAGTAAAATTTAGGGGGTTTAGTTCCAGGGCTGTTGTCTTTAAGGAGGATCAATTACCTGGCTGCGTCTAGACTTTGTTTCTGACTCATGGTGATAATCTGGGCCGATCATTTAATCTCTTGTTTTCTCCTATCATCACTGTTTGGTAGCTTTCCTTTGTGTGGGACATATAATATTTAATTCCTAAAATAATACTCACTGTAGATCATCTTTTTTCAGGTGAGAAAACGTATGATCAAAAAGATCATTAAATCAGGGTTTTTTGTTTTGGTTTGGTTTTTTTCAGTCTTTTGAATATCCCTCTTATTTTGGGAAGCCAGCATCCCTTCTGAAACTGCTTCTCCCTTCTCCATCCACATGGCTGTCGTGAGAGTAGTCATGTTATGACAGGATCCTATCCCTTCGGCTCTGAGCCTTTTCCTACAAAGTTTCTGAGAACATTGATTCAGGGTATTTTTTTATTTGTCAAATGGTAACATGTAAAGCTTAGGAATGGTTGGTGGCCAGTTTCCTGCCACAGACACTGCACGTAGGAGGGGAAGGCAGCCTGAGGCAGAGATACTGGAAAGTAGGCATTCAAACCCTTGCCTCCAGTGTTCTGCCCATGCAGTGTGCAACATGTCTGTGTGTCCTGATGGTTCCCCTTTTTGGTTAAGTTCAAACTTGGTATCAGTCCTTTGCAGCCCCCCAAAGTCCTAATCTTTACTTACTGCTGGTCATATTTTTTAAAAATTATTATTTAAATTCAATAAACATAAAATGTATTATTGGTTTTAGAGGTAGAGGTCAGTGATTCATCAGTTGCATGTAACACCCAGTGCTCATTACAGCACGTGCCCTCCTTAATGCCCATCACCCAGTTACCCCATCCCTCCCACCCACCCCCCTCCAGCAACCCTCAGTTTGTTCCCTGTGATTAAGAGTCTCTTATGGTTTGTCTCCATCTCTGATTTTGTCTTGTTTTATTTTTTTCCTCTCTTCCCCTCTGATTCTCTGTTTTGTTTCTTAAATTCCATATATCACTGCTGGTCATCTTAAGTAGAACAAAAGATAATGGATTTGGGTTGAAAATCACTAACACATGAGGGTTTCATTCAAGGGTTGGTTTATACTAGTTCCCTACGTGTATTTGTTTATTTGTTTAGTTTCCTCCTTCCTGATCTCAAACACATCTGAAAAACAAATCTTATCTATTAAAAATGGTTGCATTAAAAAACAGCCAATGTCATTCAAATAGCAAGTCATCTTGAATGCGACTGAAAATTAGTTTGTTGTTGTTGTTGGGTAACAATGAGTTTTATTCAGTCATCTTTATTTCTTTTTTTTTAAGATTTTATTTATTTATTAGAGAGAGAGCACAAGCAGGGGGAGACGCAGGGAGAGAGGGAGGGAGAGTCCAACATGGGGCTCAATCCCAGGACCCCAAGATCATGACCTGAGCTGAAGGCAGACGCTTGATGGACTGAGCCACCCAGGTGCCCCATGTCATCTTTATTTCTTAAAGAATGTAATCATATGTAACATTTCCTAACTTTTCAATATATCAGTCAGAAAAGAGAAAAGGAAGGTCTTCCAAAGCATGGATCGGTGGTGGTCTCTGCTGAAGTGATTAACAAAAGAAAAAGTTTACAAGCAGGGAATACTGAAGGGGGTCTTGGGATTGACCCTAGGCTAGAAAGAGATTTGGGATTATGTAATCCCAAATTACAAATTACACCAATCCCAAATCCCAAATTACCAAATCCCAAATTACACTGATACCTCAGTGTAAAAGATGTTGCAGAAGCTTACACTTGGCTGTCAAAATCACATCACAGACCACATAGGTGACTACAAAGTCCCCTCTGCATACTTAGCAATTGTCTCAGTGAGCCTCTTCAGCCTCAGCACAATTAAATTAAAATCCTGGCCCACTACCCATGTTCATGAATTGAATATGAATCTATATTGTGAGGCCACCTTGACCCGCAGACTTAACACAGATGACAGTTTGCTCTGAGGATTTGTGAAAGAAAAATGTCTTAATCCTACCTAACAAAAAGAATGTCTTAATGCGGGGTACCTGGGTGGCTCAGTCATTAAGCGCCTGCCTTCAGCTCAGGTCATGATCCCAGGGTCCTGGGATCGAGCCCCGCATCCGGCTTCCTGCTTGGCAGGAAGGCTACTTTTCCCTCTCCCACTCCCCCTGCTTGTGTTACCTCTCTTCCTGTGTCTCTTTCTGTCAAATAAATAAGTAAAAATCTTAAAAAAAAAAAAAAAAAAGAATGTTTTAACGCCACCCAACAGTAGTTTAAGACCTAAAAAGCACTGATCAGGGACTGTATCAATATCAATATTAAAGAGGTTGTCTCAAAAAATATGGAGAGAAAAAAAGATGTGTGCAGAGAATGAAGGTGAATATGTGGATAATTTCCAACCAGGATGCCTAGGGACTCTGGGTTTACTAAGAATGTATTTCAAAATAACCAGTGAATTTGGTTGAACAAATGGCTTTGAAATACTAAGCTAGTTGTTTGAATGTTGAAATTAGTCCATGATCTTTTGTCTGCGGATATAGACCTACTTATTTTCCAGAAACTTTTCTTCTGTCTCATCCAAATTACTCTCCCATTGCTTTCACCCATTTTTTATACTTTTGCTCGCAGAGAATGGCTACCTGGCTTCTCTTTGTCCCCCTGTTCAATCTTCTTAGTTTTCTCCTATAGGTTCTAGATTTTATGCTTTACTTACTCTTTTTTTTTTTTTTTTTTTTAAGTAGAGTTGACACATGTTACATTAGTTTCAGGTATACAGCTTAGTGATTTGACAAGTTTATATATTATGCTATGCTCATCACAAGTGTAGCTACCATCTGTCCTATTAAATCACCATTACAATATCATTGACTGCATTCCTTGTGCTCTGTTTTTTATTCCCATGACTGACTTACTTGTTCCATAACTGGAATCTCCTTTACCCATTTCACCCAACCCTGCTCCCCTCTGGCAACCATCAGTTTATTCTCTGTATTTTACAGTTCTGATTCTGTTTTTGATTGATGGAACCATATGGTATTTGTCCTTCTCAGGCTGACTTATTTCATCTGGCATAATACCCTCTAAGTCTATCCATGTCGTCTCAAATGACACCATTTCATTCTTTTTTATGGCTACGCAATATTCCATTGTGTATATATACCACATTTCCTTATCTCTTCATCTATCGATGGACACTTTGGTTGCTTCCATGTCTTGGCTATTAGATTTAATATTTCAATAAACAGGGGGTGCATATAGCTTTTCAAGTTAATGTTTTTATTTTCTTTAGGTAAGTACCCAATAATAGAATTATTGGATCATGTGGTATTTCTATTTAATTTTTTAAAGAACTTCCATGCTATTTTCCACAGTGGCTATACCAATTTACATTCCCACCAATAGTGCATGAGGGTTCCTTTTTCTCCATATCCTCTCCATTCGAACAAGCATGAGGTGCTATCTCATTGTGATTTTGATTTGCACTTCCTTGATAATGAGTGATGTTGAGCAACTTCTCATGTATATATGTTGGACACTGTATGTCTTTGGAAAAATGTCTATTCATCTCCTCTTCCCACTTTATTTTATTTTTTAGTAATCTCTACACCCAACATGGTACTTGAACAAGGTCAAGAGTTGCATGAGCCAGGCAGGTACCCTTTGCCCATTTTTTAGTCAGATTGTTTGTTTTGGATTGTTTGGGTTTTTTTGATGTTGACTTGTATGAGTTCTTTATTTTATTTTGGATATTAATTTTTGGATATTTGGATATTTTGGATAATTTTGGATGTTAAATTTTAGATATTAATATTTAGATATTAATTTAATTTAATTTTAATTTTATTTTATTTTAGATATTAATCCCTTGTCAGATATATCATTTGCAAATATTTTCTCCTATTGTTACTCTTAATTAAAAAAAAAAAAAAGAATTTCTACTGGCTTAGTAGATACTCGCCAAGCTGGTGAACATAACACCTTTCGTGGAAATAAAGTTCATATATATGTGATAATTTATGGGTCGTTATACAAAATAGAGTATTATCTATCTGTGGTTATGTTTGCCCTCATTTATCCCAGCTCTTCCTGTGTGTACTTCCTGAGGAGGAAACATCATGAATTTGGAACATCATTGTTGTGTGTGTGTGAAGGGGCGGGTTGGAGAAGACTATCTCCATGATGATGCTTCCAAAGCCAGACCCCCAAAGTGGGATAAACAGGAGTCTCCAAGCTGAGTGCTGGGCTCAATCCTGTGAGCAGGACAAGGCCACAGCTAGGTTGACAGAAAAGGCAGGCTCAATCCTGTGAGCAGGACAAGGCCACAGCTAGGTTGACAGAAAAGGCAAATGGGCCCATGGCATGTGGAATGAGTGTTGCCTGAGGAACACTGAGGAAGCTCAGTGAGGGAAAGAGGCCTGAAGATGGCCTGGCATGTTTGAGGCCAAGCAAGTTTGTCTTAAACCATTTATTTTTCCGTTTTATTCCTCTCATTTCTTTACGCCGTCTCTGAAATTCAGATATCTAAACAGTCCCAAGATGAGGAAAGGAACATGGTTCCCAGGTTTCATGACCTTTAGGTGTCCTTCCCCTTC
The DNA here is from genome assembly GCA_028534135.1 of Potos flavus. NCBI lineage: Eukaryota > Metazoa > Chordata > Mammalia > Carnivora > Procyonidae > Potos > Potos flavus. Next base: position 46,938,040 of record CM052895.1, read on the forward strand.
AGGCTCTCTGTGGTCTGAGGACTGTTTCCAAAATTGGAGTACGGTAGGAAGGCCTCCCAGTTAAACAACTAAGAGGCAGCCCCTTTAGAGCTCAAATAGTCTTAAATATGAAAATATCAAGTTCCAACACCATGAAGTAAATTACTGCTTAGTTTTGAGTATTTATAAACTAAAAATATAACCATTTCCTTGAGTGAAAACTCGTACTATGGTCTCATTATTTGTACTAATGTTAATAACAAAGAAAGCTAAGAGTAGTATCATTTTCTATCAGGCAGAGAGAGGTAAAACAACATGATGTTTTTAGAATTTGTAGTTGTCTTGCTTAGCGCAGAAGTGGGAAAACCAAAACTTTAACATCCTCATATTTCCCACAAATTTTGACATAAAGGGGAGCAACTGTCTTCTGTCTAATTAGCAAAGATACTTATTTCTGGATCTCTAAGTCATTTGTTTAGCCCTATACATTTGTTGATAAGCAGTTATAATAAAGCTTCTGGGCCGTTCTTTCTACCAGAGTATTAAAATAATCCAAGTATTTGAAGGTGTGAAATAGAATGACTTCGTCTCTCACTGGTTCAGATGGATTCCAAGAGCATGGCCGCAGTTAGCTGGCCCAGGAGTGTGTCCTACCATGTATACATCTGGACTAAATGACAAAGCTTGGCTAAAATCCAGAAGTTCATAGACACCTGAGTTAGCTTTCCATTAGGGAAATGCTTACAAGGAACTGGACCAGGATAAAGCAAAGACAAAGGGACAGAGAGAAAGCTTGAGCTGCATTATTACCGTCTCCTGCAAAATCAGACTTCAGCTTCTATTTGGAACTAAAAACACTTCATATTTCTTCCTGAGAGACATGAACAATTGCATGAATACTATATTCTCTGATAGTTTCCAACATGATTCCATCCAAGGTTCTGTGACAAGCCTGCATGATAAAGTTGTGTTTGGGTATTTTATGCATGTGTGTAACTTTGTCACTTTGCAACACCAAGAATTCCCTAAATATCCACAGGAAGAGATAATTCAGCATTTGGCAGATCCAGCAAAATGCCCTTCTTTATTCTCTAGCCTTACCTCGTTCTCGCTCCCACCATTTAGTGCAATAAGTTCTAAGTGCCTGAAATCATTCTTGGTGAATAATGCTGGACCACTCTGAAAATTTGTGGCTGAGAGAGGGATCCTCGTCATCAGCACGCACTTTGTCACTGAGACAGGGTAACCCATGGTTACTGAGCTCAGATCAGTTAAGGGGCAGAGAGCCTCCCCTCCTCACTGCTCTATAAAAGAGACCCAGCAAAGGGACCCTACCAGCTTCTAGCTGTCAGCCCAGGTGAAGGCGTGGGAAGCAAAGCCTGAGACCTTCAGATCGGAGCAGACCAGCGGCAGAAGCCAGGCCAGCATGTCTCCTTCTTTCAAACTTCAGTGTCACTTCATTCTGATCTTCCTGATGGCTCTAAGAGGGGAGAACCGGTACCTAGAGGTGAGCAATCTCGGGACTGACCCCATCACATCTTCTGTGTGTGTATGTCCAGCCTTGAGGGGTGGATAAGCTGTCTGGGCTCTCAGCGTTTGTTGGGGTTAGCTCTTTCTTCCCTGTCTTTTGCCCCTTCTTTCTCCTAATTTCCCCTGGGCTGGTCTTCCTCTCTGCCTCTACGGCCTTCCCTTGGCCCATGGGGATACCCTGGTCTGAAGGAAAGACCTTTTCTTCTCTGGACGCGGGAGACGTTGATCCCGTCACTTTATTCTCTTTGCTGCGGGGCAGAGAGAGTGCCCCGCTGCCAGTGCCCTTTCCCACCTCCCGAACTTCTCCCGACTGACTCATTTTCGTTGCCAGCTGCGGGAAGTGGCGGACCACGACCCCTTCCTGCTCTTCGGCGCCAACCTGAAGCGGGAGCTGGCGGAGGAGCCTCTGTACCGCCGCGCTCTGCGTGAGTCGAGGCTGCCGGCGGGCGCCCGCGGGGGCAGCGGGGAGGTGGCGAGCGTGGGCTCTGCGCCAGGGAAGGAGGCTCCGGGCATCGCAGGGGGGGACTTGAGGGGCGAGTCCCATCTCGGGGTCCCACTGGGGACCGGAGGCACGCCCGCTGGGGTCGGGGAGTCGGGTGCTGGGCGCTGCAGACCCGGGGAGGGGGCACGTGAGACGGGCTGCCCGGGGTTGGCGCCTCGGGGGCTGCGGGCCCGGCCCCCCTGGCCCCACTGTCCTCCCGCAGGGTGCCTGGACATGCTGAGCCTCCCCGGCCAGTTCACCTTCACCGCCGACCGGCCGCAGCTGCACTGCGCCGCCTTCCTCATCGCCGAGCCCGAGGAGTTCATCACCATCCACTACGACCTGGTCTCCATCGACTGTCAGGGCGGCGACTTCCTGAAGGTGAGGCGACCCGGCCGCGCCCGCCTCCGCCGCGGGGCCCCGAGGGGGGACCGGCCGGGGTGCGGTGCCCAGCGGGGGGCTGCGGGGCGGGGAGCTTGTGCCCAAGTGGCAGAGCGCCTCCCGGACCGCCACGCGGAGCGAACCCCGCCCCGCGCCCGAGGGCCTCCCGCCTCGCGGGTCCCAGGGCTTTTAATTCCCCTCGGTGCGCTCCCGGGACCCGGCGCTTCCAAAAGACTTGAACTCGCGGCGTGAAGCGCTGTGTGAGGTGAAAACTGATACAAACTGCCTGGCGCCGCCGCTCGGGGCCACCTAGAGGGCCAGCCCAGCTTAGAACGGCCTGCGGAGGTCGTCCTCAATGCCCGGGTGACCCGGTTTGGAAGCAGGAGAGCTCTGGCGGCTGCAACCGAGGCTGAGAGGGAGTCGGAGGCAGTTGGGAGGCGAGGACAAGTCCCCCAACCTCACCCCATGCCCACTCCTCGTCGGTCTCCTTGAGTCTGACCGGCCAGCTGGGGACGGCTGATGGAGCTACGCAGTCCCATTACAATGGTCATGATTGGAACCTCCCAGGTGGATTTATTTTGAATCTGGCAAACTCCTTAGAAGATGACTGGGTGGTGAAGTCATTTGTTGCCCGTGATTTTGCTAATGTGAGCTAGGTTGGACTCAGTCAGTTGGAGGAGACCCCTGTGATTTTAGGAGTACTGTCAGTGGACTCTGACCTTTTATCTAACCACAAACTTTAACCAAAGTGAAGGAAAAGAAGTCCTAAGTGGCATAACAGCCATTGCTGTCTGAATTTTGAAGTAGTTCTTGATAGTTTAACATGAAATAAGTGTTACAAAATGAGGGAAATGGGCACATTACAGCCTTCGGCAAGTAGGTAAAGTTGCTGCTCCAGTTTTTTTTTTTGCTCGTTTTGCAATATTTTGTTAATATGTTGTGGAGAAGGCAGAGACAAGCTGAAAGCCAAATCATGCTTGTGTGGGATTCTTCTGAAGATGGGATGTGTGGAAAATGTGACCAAGATAAAAATGTATATTGTCTGTAGTTTCATTTACCAAGGAGGCTGAAATTATAAAATAGAGTATAATAAAGTTTACTTACTTTGGATACTTTAAGGTTTATGAAGAAAAAAATCACTAATAATAGTACTTGCAAACCACCTTCATGGTCAAAAAATATATATAGATGGAAAGCAAGTGCCAGGGGAGTGCAGGCTGCCAGTCGCCCACTTACAGCTGAAGGCTCATTGCTAGGGAACTTTCCCCCCTTTCCAACACAGCTGTGACTTCAGGAGTTGATGGAAAAGATCACCTATGTCTGTGTTTTTTGTCGGAAGGTATTTGATGGTTGGATTCTCAAGGGGGAGAAGTTCCCCAGTTCCCAGGATCACCCTCTCCCCACAACTGAGCGGTACATAGATTTCTGTGACAGTGGTCTAAGCCGAAGGAGCATCAGATCTTCCCAGAACGTGGCCATGATCTTCTTCCGGGTTCATGAACCAGGAAACGGATTCACGTTCACCATAAAGACAGATCCCAACCTCTTTCGTAAGTGGACTCCCTCTCTTCTCAGTGGGAAGGCAGGAGTTGGAAGGAGTGTCAGGTCTGCTTTTCAAAGGTAGTGTGACTGCTCTGGACTTAAGAAATTTGCACTTGATCTTAGCCAAAAGGCCAAGAAGCGATTGGACTTAAGAAATTTGAAGTGAGGAATGATTTGAATGGAAATTCTTTTGTCATTAGAACTGACCTAAAGGATTCCTTACTCTGAAAATCAATTCACAGTTTTTAATTTATTTCCCAGGCTAGGTAGGATATTGATTTTTGGTGGGCAAAATTTTATTTTTTTTCTTTAGTCTTTTTCTGATCTTCCGAGGCACTACAATGGATTCAGTGACCAACTTTAATCCCTCTGAATCATTCCATTAATCTGGGATTAGTTTGAGGAATCAGATCTGAAGTTGCCATCTTAGAGATATTTAGGCAAAGGCTCTATCTGGGATGCGATAGACAAATTTCATGTCCTAAGCAGAGGGTTGGACTGAAGGACCTCTACATTGCTTTCTAATTCTGAGTCCACCACTCTAATTTATTTCATTTCTGTTGGATACACACATAGATGCTATAAAGCTGAACCGCCCAGGCCTAAAGCATGTTATTCTAATCAAAACGAGTTCATTTATCTGCTTATATTTTTTAAATCAGAAAAAGAAAAATCACTCATTTTTGGCTTTATACAATTGTATTAACACTTCAAATGGTGGAAAAATGGGGTCTAATCTGCCAAACAATAATGTATTGACTTACCTTCCAATTTTTATTTTTTAAAAAACAAGCTCCCGCCTCAAAAGTCCATTTTTGAGGACTGGAGCAGACTAACCCTAGAAAGTAACATGAAATGTTTCTCCTATATTTGTATGGTTAGAAATCAGAAATCTTCTAGAATCATCAAGGGATTTCATTTGCTTTTGAAATTAAGTGTAATTTAAACATAGGAAGGAGGAAGAGGTAGTTCTTACCTATTCTGATCAATTAGAAATTTTTGGCCTATGATCGGCAAAACTCTGATACTTCTAGTTTCATAATTAGGAGAATAATTTTATTATAAGTCTAGATTTGAGATACAAAACAAATCAGAAAGTCTTATGATAAAGTTAAACATTAATATTTTACCTTTAAAAAATATTTTACCTTTTAGTCAATTTACCACTTAACACCCAGCAAATATTTATTCAGACATAAGCTTACTTTCTATTTTTCTCAGCCTACTTTGTAACTATTTATTTATTGACTTCATTATTTTAAAAAAATCATTATGGTTCCAAGTTCAGTGAATGAAGGTATTTTTTTTTTTAAGATTTTTTAAATTTATTTGACAGAGAGACAGTAAGAGAAGGAACACAAGCAGGGCGAGTGGGAGAGGGAGAAGCAGGCTTCCCGCAGAGCAGGGAACCCGATGCAGGGCTCGATCCCAGCACTCTGGGATCATGACCTGAGCGGAAGGCAGATGCTTAACGACTGAGCCTCCAGTGAGTGAAGCCTCCAGTGAATGAAGGTTTAAGGCTGGTGGAGTTTGAGTTCTGGCCTCACCTTTGAGTTTTTATTCTTCCAGATTTACAACTCAAACTTGGACCCTAGTTACTGAAGTGTTTCTAGAACTTCTACTAGCTAGTGTTGTTTGATTATTAATTTATGTCTTACAATTGTTGTAAACAAGGTAACTCGTTGAGACTGAGATTAGAAGCTCCCTTGCCCCCTAGGACCTTCTGACAATGGATACCTCACTGGTGACTTTCATCCTTTCGACTCCTTCCCGACTCCAAACTGCCCCTGTGATACCTATTCTCATCCAGGCCACAAGGGCCCTAGACCATGAATAGGAACCTAGAATAAGGATAGGATAAACTTCTATGAAAAGCCAGCATACCAAATAGTGAAAATGTGATCTTGTTCTTCCACGAAGCCTGCAATGCGATCTCCCAGACCCCCAGTGGAAGGTTTACCCTGGTTGTTCCACATCTGCGTCAAAACTGCAGCTTCTCCATAATTTATCCAGTGGTGATCAAAATATCAGATCTCACCCTGGGACACTTACATGGTCTGCAGTTCAAGGTAAGTTGCTTTCTTACTTACCAATCATTTACTAAGGCCACAGCTTTATCAGAGGAGGAGGAAGCATTCGGGGCAAACATGGACATTAGGAAAATATGGGAGCATGTCCTTCTGTGGACTGTCAGGCCCTCATGCGCTTTGCCGTCCTCACTGCTTTCATGAAAGCCCCCTTCGATTTCCCTTACGCTGCATGTTGAGTACTCAGGTGCCCCTTCTGATTACTTGACTACTTCTCTTGTGATGTAAGGAATGTTTTCAATTGGGAAAGTTGTGGCATATAATTACAATTGAACTCTCTTGTACTTGCCTCTTTTACAAAAATTCTCTCCTAGCAGAACCTAGGGTGAGTCATCGACACAGCTGTTTTTCTGATTATTGGAATTTTTATGACATGAAGGAAGTATCTCAGTGACAGAACTGTGTGATGAAGGAATGCTAAGTGGAGCATAAAATACAAAATTGGGTTTTTATATTACAAAATACAGTAAAGTTTTGAAGTTTTTTTAACATTACACTTTTTAAAAAAGATTTTATTTATTTATTTATTTATTTATTTGTCGGGGTCGGGGTGGGGGAGGGGGGGAGTGAGCACAAGCAGGGGGAGCGGCAAACAGAGGGAGAAGCAGGCTCCCTGTTGAACAAAGAGCCCCATGCGGACCTGGATCCCAGGACTCTGGGATCATGACCTGAGCCAAAAAGGCAGACACTTAACTGACTGGACCACCCAGGTATCCCTTTTTTTTTACATCACATTTAATTAAATACATTTTGTATGAAAATATTAGTTGAGAATCTCCATCAATCTGTATTTCCATGAACTTCTGTATGGACTTTACAATTAATGCTGAGCTTGACCACGTTTTGGCGGGGGAGGGGGGAGCATTGCTGGCTTCTTTGCTCTGAGTCATTCTCATTTCCTTTCATTTTCTCATATTTCTAGGTTAAGATAGTCCATATATTTGCTGACATCGAAGATAGTCATTGTTCCTAATCAGGCAGATTTCAGTGAAAACCAAATAAACAGGACGAGCACTGAATAAAGGTGTATATCTAATTTCCATGAAGCCCTAATTTCATGGGGCAGGACCTTTTTTTCTTGGTTGGGCCTTAGTGGAAGAAAATAATCCTTTGATTTGATTTGATGCTTATTTCATTAAGAATAAGCAGATGTTGGGGCACCTGGGTGGCTCAATTGTTAAGCATCTGCCTTTGGCTCAGGTCATGATCCCAGGGTCCTGGGATTGAGCCCGAGTCAGGCTCCCTGCTCAGAGGGGAGTCTGCTCCTCCCTTTTCCTCTGTCTGCCGCTCTGCCTACTTGTGCTCTCTATCTCTCTGTCAAATAAATAAATAAATAAATAAATCTTAAAAAAAAAAAAGAAAAAGCAGATGTCTTTGGCATAGCCCTCTTGGCCTGAGATTGTTTGTATGTCAGTCCTGATGTATACCACAGAAGATGGCAAGCACGATCCCAGGTTGGGAGATCTGCACTTCAGTTGTTCTTGGCTGTGAGGAGTAATCTTGGTGTTTCCCCTTGAAAAAGTGTTGAAGTCTGCAGTGTTCTAGGCATCTATTGTTTTACAAAATATTTTTTGAGGGCTTCCTATGTACAAGGCACTATTCTAGATGCTGGAAATGAGCAATGAGCAACACAGGTTCTGCTCACACAGAACCTGCATTCTGTGGGTTGAGATAAGCAAAAGTGTAATGCATTCGGAATAGTGGTGAGTGCCCAACAGAAAATGAGGCAGAGGGCTGCAATAGACAAGGGAGTAGAGGGAGGGGCAGGGATCTCTTTGAGGTAAGGTGGTATGGGAAGAAAACCTCTGAGAAGATGTTTAGGGTAAAATATGAGTGATAGGTAGGAAGGACCCAGCAGCCACTGGAAGAGCCCAGAACACAGGGGACAGTAATGCAGAGACTCAGAGGGAGGAATGGGCTTGCTGGGTTCCAGAAATAGAAAGAAAGGTAGAGTGGGGGGATGGGCAGCATCAAGGAGAAGGGCAGAGCCAGGGTGTGGAGAGCCCAGCAGGGCATATGAAGGAGTCTGGGTTTATTCTAAGTGCAGTGGGAAACCGCTGAAGAGGTGCAGGCGGGAAAGTGACATAATCCATTTGATTATGCTCAGGTCCGGTGAGGGTGCTTGGGAATTGCTTCTCGTGACCAAATTAATTAACAAAGTCCACGGGGAGGGGGAGGGGAGAGGATTACCTAAAGGCCATTCTGGCTGGTGAACGGGCTGTGGGGGCCAGAGTGCTGCAGGGAGGGCCATTGTCACAGTTTAGGCAAGAGAAGGTAGTGGCTTAGTCCAGGAAGCCAGAACCTCAAAAGAGAACTCCAGGGGTGCCTGGGTGGCTCAGTGGGTTAAAGCCTCTGCCTTCGGCTCGGGTCATGATCTCAGGGTCCTGGGATCGAGCCCCGCATCGGGCTCTCTGCTCAGCAGGGAGCCTGCTTCCCTCTCTCTCTCTGCCTGCCTCTCTGCCTACTTGTAATCTCTCTCTCTCTGTCAAATAAATAAATAAAATCTTAAAAAAAAAGAAAAAGAGAACTCCAGGTGCTCACTGCCGAGGAGCTGAGCACAGCCCGGTAGTGTGGTACTTCTTGTTCCTGAGAATAGCTGAGAGGTTTGGGAAGAGCAGAGAAAAGTCATTGAACGTCAAGGAACAGGTGTGTCCAACTTCTTTGTTTTTGCTTGGTTCCCCTCATTTTAGCTCCTACTTCTTCCCAACTTCCTTGCTTCCCATTTCTCTCTCTGAGGCCTTCCTTCCCCTTCACCACCACCTGCTGAAACTTAGAACCTGAAGAACCAAGTGGAAAGTTTAGTCTTAAGGGATGTTCCCCCTGGATATCCTCTCCTGAAGGGAAAGACAATTAAGATTTTTTTTTCCTTCACCTCTCATTCAACTCTTCATACAAGAACATAAGCCCTGTACACAGGAGGGCTAATTAAGCCTCTCTTTATTATTAAATGAAATTATGTGTAGAGCATCTAAGCATAGGACTCAGGATATAGTAGGCCCTTAAAAAATGTATGTCCCCACCTCCTTCCTTTTATTAGCCAAATAGTTGGTATTACATTACTTCCTAATTTGTCGTCTAGTTCTGGTTGCATTTCAGTGTCTTCTAGATGCTTGAATGTGTGTGTTTATGTATGTGTGTGTGTTTAACATTTTCTATTTTATTTTATTTTTTAAATATTTATTTATTTGAGAGACCGAGAGCAAGAGAGAGCACAAACAGGGGGAGGGGCACAGGGAGAGGAAGCAGCCTCCCCATTGAACAGGGAGCCTGACATGGACTCGATCCCAGAATCCTGAGCCAAAGGCAAACGCTTAACTGAATGAGCCATCCAGATGCCCCTAACATTTTTTATTTCAGATGTTGTTCCCTATGTGGCAGGGTCTACTTGGTTCACTTCTGTGCACCTTGCCACTCTGCACTAGATTTAGTGATAATATGTCTCGGTGAAGAAGAGGATCACAGGCAAAACTGGCTATGTGATTTTGGGGGATGGTGCAAGATGAAAATGTGCAGGCCCTTATTTTAGAGTTATTAGGAATTTCAGGATGGTGACAGCAGAGTCTTAAGCCAAGCACAAGGGCCTTGTGGTGTGGGTCCCATGGGCATAGGGGACCATGCCAACAAAGCCAGCAGCCCTGATCACAGGAGATGGGTGGCCCAAAGGGCACCCTTTGGGACTGAGAGTGGCTGCTTTATTTTTGTGGGGAAGTGAAGTGCAGGAATTTCTGTGGACAAGGCAATGTGGAAAGGATGAAGGGAAGTGGAAAACAATTACAATGGATTGCATCCTGGAGTACATTCTGGTTTTGAGTATCTTGAAATAAATTTGTTTTAGTTGGGAGGAGAAAGACACTGGCAACTCGACCTACTTTGAGCCCCAAAGGAGGGTTCTTTTATTTCTTTAACATTCTTAAAACTAATCTAAATGCCCATTAGTAGAAATGATAAGGACTGTCCCAAGAGCAGGAAAAGTCCTTTCCAAAGATGAGGGAAAGAGGTGAGTTGAAGGAAAAACCAGTGTGAACGCCCTATTTATAAATATGGACTGCATGCTTTAAGAAATTCGAATAATTCTGTATATATGTCCAGATGATTTAAAAAGTAAAGCATTTTCAGATTCAATTTCCACTCATTTTATGTGGAGTTTACAGATTCCCATTTCATCATTCCGGTCCTTGAGATTATAACTTTTTTTTTTTTTTAAATGCACACACATTTGAAGAAAGTGATTACTCAACTGATTTAGAAGAGCAGTTCTTATGATTTTGTTCCTTAGAGATGTCTTTTCATTTCCGGAGTCCCGGATGTTCAATTAAACGGCACCGCTAACATGGCAATGGCTGATGGAAGGAATTCACCAACGTGTGGTTAGTCAAATGGTTTGACTTCTGTAACTGGCTGAAATATATCTTTCTCTGCTGCTTTCTTCTCTTAGAACCCGTCAGCGGGTTGTGGGGGAATAGGAGATTTTGTGGAGCTGCTGGGAGGACCCGGGCTGGACCCTTCCAAGATGATCCCTTTGGCTGACCTCTGCTCTTCCTTTCACGGCCCTGGTGAGCTATTTCTTTGATTATTATTTATGAGCCTGTCAAGATTCCTTAAGTAAAACTTGATACTTCCTTAAATAAAACACCTCAGATTTTTTATACATGGGAAGGCAAGTTTCACCCAAAAAACTTGCATTTTTTGCACCTTGAGCCAACGTAAGGATTTTTACATTTGGGCATATGTATGGTATCCAGAAGGCATTACCAAAATATCTGACACTGGGAGAGGAACCTCTGAAGAGAGAAGGGAGCATGTTTAAGGTTGGCCCTAAAAAAACCATGAAAATGACAATTTTTATGTTCTGTGCTCTTTCCACCTTCTTAAAGGTGCCCGCTTTCATCCTCTAGAGACTAACAAGTTTACTAACTGGAAACTATGGTTCAAATAGATGTATCATCAATTTGTAAGAGTATAATGATGAAGTAATATATTTTTAAATAATTGAGTAATAAATATCTAAATAGCTTTTCCATATATATGTGTATGTGTGTATTACTCAGAGTACATAAATTCAAGTGATATCCTTTATTAGAAATTCTCAGAACTGCTGAATGTCCCCAACTTCTAGGGGCAAAGCCAGCCTCTGAAAGGCCACTACAAAAACAGAAATACATTCTGAAACCTAAAAATGGTCACAGGTAATGAAAGACCAGTTTAGTACACAGCATGCCAAGCAGACCCAGATATTCTTTGTGAGGGATCAGTGAAGATTTTCCATTGGATCATGGTGAGGGGGGATGAATTTCTGGTTTAAACTGAGTACATGTAGTTTGTCTTGGCTCTTACTGTGTTCTCTGAAGCACTGGATCCTTCCATGCTGGAGGGTACCTGTGAGAAAATGCATTTGCTCTGGGTAAGAAGAGTAGATTAAGGTCTAAAGAATACTCATGCCTTAAAATTTCGGTAACTGAAGCCAGAGTAATTTTAGTGCAGTTATGTCAAATAATAAGTAAATCAGGTGCACATTAACAAAGGAAATGGAACATGTTATATATATATCGAAGTTTAGAGTAAGAACAGAAAAAGAATAGCCTTCCAAATCATTTAAAGAAAATTAAATTTGGACCTCCTCATAGAAGCTTAACCTAGACTCCCAGGTGCTTATATAAAAATAATTATAACGCATATATTTATTATGTCTCTAAATTGACTTTTACCTCAATTAAATATCTGGCTTTTTTACTTCATTTGAACCCAGGCACAGGTTTGTGAAGTAGCTGTTATGCAATAATAATGCTAGTGTTTCTCAGGATGTAGGCTTGACAGAGACCAGGGGGGGAGATAGACAAAATTAAAACAGCAGAAAAAATTATTTTCTGGGCAGATAAATCTTGCCTCAGGGACCAGCTTGAGGGGCGCCTGGGTGGTTCAGTCGTTAAGCATCTTCCTTCGGCTCAGGTCATGATCCCAGGGTCCTGGGACAGAGCCCCGCATCAGGTTCCCTGCTCAGCAGGGAGCCTGCTTCTCCCTCTCTTCCTCTGCCTGCTGCTCTACCTACTTGTGCTCTTTCTCTCTCTGTCAAATAAATAAAAATCTTAAAAAAAAAAAAAAGGAACCATCTAGACCCTGGAGAAATAAAAGAAATTTTTGATAAAACTACTATGAGTTTGAATATACAATTGTTCAGTCACATCTGCACTGGAACATGTATGTAAGCATTGGCAGATGCTTACACAAATAATAAAATTTTAAAAAACAAATAATGAATAAGACTGGATTTAAGAGAAGTGAGGATATCAAAAGCCATTCCATAAAAGAAGCACAGAAAAAATGAGAGTGAAAAGGTACAGGTGAGCAATAGAACAAAAGCAAGTATATTAGTATATTAGCGTATATCTAAACTACGCAAATGATTTTTTGGTTATATGTAAACAGGGTTATTATCTAGGCTCAGAAAATAATAAACAGGTGATTTTTCTGTAGTCGACACAAAATCCAGCAGTACGCTCCATCCTCCAGCCCTGCCCACTAAATGCCACTTGCATCCTCAGATAATGACAACCAAAAACTGCCCCTGCACATTTCCAGACTGACCCTAGAGGGCGGTACTGCTCCTGCTGAGACCCTTGCGCTAGAGCAGAGGTGCAGGGTAGACAGCCCGCTTGCCTTCACTGCCTTTACCGCGGAAGCCTTTCAGGTAGAAGAACATGAAAAGTTCAAAGAGACATCTTATCGCCTCTGTTAAATAACAAAAATTCAACTGAATAGATTTTTAAAATCTCACTGGCTTTGTTAAACAATTCATGAATCGGGCAGCATTCCATCTAGCAGGCAGAGGGGTCTTTTGCCAAAGAAATTTGGCAAAAGAAAAAGATTGTTCCAGACAAGGCCACTTTCCCTTAGGGGGAAAAGCAAGGTGTCTTGTCATGCAGATTGCCTCATCTTCCTTTTGTGGGATGCTGAGGGCCCCTGTAGCTGACTCATTGACAGGATAGAAAAATTCCTGACTGACCAGTTAAGGCTACCTTTGTGGTGAGAGGGCAGATTGAAATTACAATTAGATTAAGTATGAAGCCCCAGTTTCATACCTTGGTCTAAAGGATACCATTTTGGGCCTATGATTTTCTTCTTCTTCTTTTTTTTTTTTCTCCCTGTGATTTTCTTTTTAACTCCTCTTTCCAGCCAGTTTATTTGGCTAACAGTGTTTTTGCACATGAGGAAACCTGACTTCACTTTTGGTATTCTACAATTAATTATATATTGTAATAAAAATGAAAACAGAATGTTTCACCTGAGTGGCTTGAGTATGTGAGAGGAAGCTACATTCCCTTGCTTTCTTTGTGTTTAAATGATGTTATCGATGGAAATGGTGTGTATGGTTTCTAACCTGCAGGGAACCTTTTACTTTTTTCATGAATTGTAGCCCAAATGAAAATCGGCTGTGACAACACGGTGGTGCGCATGGTGTCCAGCGGAAAGCACATAAATCGTGTGACTTTTGAGTACCGCCAGCTGGAACCATATGAACTGGAAAACCCAAGTGGGAACAGTATCCAAGAAATCTGTTTGTCTAGTCTTTGAGTAACCAACCCCAGTGATTTACGTGCTGCTAGCTAAGTGAGTTTTTAATGGCAATTATATATGATTTTGATGACCAGCTAGTTAAAAGCCTTTCATACCAGTCAGTATTCCCAGGCTCAAGCACACATTAGACACACACCACACAACACACACGGGCACGCATATACCCCCGTGTGTGCACAAGCGTGCATTAATTTTTGTACCTTGCTTCTTTTTCATTGTAATATATGAATGACCACGTGGTGGCAATTAGCCCCCCCTTTGGTAGAAAAACAATTTTCTGTAATTCTTTGGTATGCTACAAACCTGCACTGGTTAAGAGAAGCACAAAGCAATGGGCAATAAGAAATTGTATCTCAAAAGAAAAAAAAATTGTATCTCCGGGGAAAAAGCCAGAAGGGAATCAAAATGGTGGTGTTCATATCAGTCTTAGAGCAGAAAACCATTGAATGTCTGTGTATACCAAAGTAGTTGCATCTGTTTATTTTCTGTTTGCTATTCTGTTTATAACAGGCAATAACTATAGCTATCTTTTATTGATTCGTAGCATCTTGTTTCTAACAAAACTTTGTAGCATGGAAAAAGTTTCCATCCACAAATACAAATGTGAATAAATATGTAAGAATGTTGGCACCTTGACCTTGTGCTTTGTTTTCCTGAGTAGTCCCCTTATTTACTACCATCAAAAAATAATGTTCTTATGTGATGCAGAAGCAAATGCTGAGCTAAACCATTTTAGAGTTCTTACAGCCAGTAGAACTCTGGGCCACTGGAGTAGAATTATTTAGAGCAGAGGGCAGAATTGCAGTGTTTGCATAAAAAACACTAACTGGTCTAGGCAACAGGGTGCAGAAATCCTCTTTCCACTGCCCTCCAAGAGAACTGAGAATACATGTTTTTGTACCAGTGGGGTGTACTTCTCAACAAGGACAGGGCGGGCCTTACAGCTCTCATAGACGTTTGCAGAAATTGGAAGACTTCTTTGGTACTGAGGGCAATTTTCTGTTGACTAAGACTTGTCCACATTTGGCTGGACACTAAGCATATGGTCTATAAAAGACAGCTTGGGGCCAAAAATGAGGTCCTGAGCAAAAAAGGAAACATTCCTTATGAACTCTTTTCTTTGGATTAATGGATAGAAGCTGCAAACTCTACCACAATTTATGGCCTGATTATGATTCCTGAAACATATGTAATATAAAGGTCATTTTATAATGAAATGTCCTGGAATCCCATACACTGGGCTTGTTAACACAATTTGAAAACTAGGCAGAAAGAAAACTCCTGATTGAAGGTGCTAAAAATACCCAGGATTTAGCACAAATTTTGGCTCAGTAGATATCTTGGAATGAGTGAATGAATGCCTGAATGGATGAATGGGCGGATGGATCAATACATGGTAGGATAAAGGCTGGGATGAATGAATAAATGCCTGGATGGATAGAATTCCTGGTTAGTTATGTAAGACATTGGATTTCTCATTTTATAGCAAATAAATTCTGTGAAGTTGAACCCTTTTCTTTTTCACAGTCCCTTTAGCAACCTAAGAATGAATGCAGTCACATCACTGTCAGCAGTTTCTGGCTTTTAACCCTCATGATCCTGCATGCTGAGTACAGAAAATGGTCTGAGGTAAGGAGGCGAGTATTTTACCATGGACCTTAGGACAAGCTGCTTTCATTCCTAAGGGACATAATACAAGCTACTCAACCTCACTGCGCTAAAATGGGGAGGACTGTGGCCCTTCTAACGTGGACAGTCTGCAGTCATTCATTTGTGTGTAACATATTTTACTTCAAAGCTCATTACTGCACCAGAACACACATTCTGTAAGAGGACAGCCGCTCCAGTGAACTGTCCAAGACATTCTTTGAATATCCATGTCTTAATCTTCATCCTGAAAGGATGAGGCAGTTCTGTGGAAACCAAATGGTAGATCTCTGGGGATTGTTCCATGGTGTGTCCTCACTGGCACCTTCACTAACGGAGTAAAATGTTATCTGGAATTCTGGCCAAGTTTGACTTTCTAAGAAAAGCAGTAGGCAGAGTGGTCAAGGTCATTGAGTCTGGAACCAGACCTCTGCCACCCACTTGAGCGAGTTACATGTAAGTCTCACTGCTCAGCTCTTAATCTGTAAAACTGAGGTAATTTAAGGTACAGCCTTCAAATAAACATTTTTGTCAAGCTTAAGTGGTTAAATACATATGAAAGCCCAAGAACTATATCTAGTATGTGTCAGCGGTTATTTTTAATTATTATGTATTACTTATCAACAAGTAAGGCATTTGCTCTGTTGTCTGAAGGGTTTGCACTGATCCGTTGGCCTCTTTCAGCCCAGGATGTTTGTGAGGAAGCCGGGGTTGGTTGGGGTTGTCTGTGAGTGGGAAGCAGAGTGTGAAGATCCATCCATCTGAGGGTGGATCGTGTCAGGTCTGAACAGGTTCCCACGTGCTCCTCCTGAGAGCTGACCCCTGTTGGTAGGCTCTGTACGTCTCTAGGACCATCCCTGACCTTGGACGGGAGATAGATAGCTCTCGTCCTACACTCTGGTCATGATGGAGTTAGTTACCTCACAAATAATCTGCCCTGACTCTTACCTTTGTGTGCGGCCCTCATCTCTGTAATGTAACCTTGCCGCTCTGGGTTCTCTCACTCTAGGTAGAGATGCCCGGCAGTACTCTTGTCCTCCACTCCTAGCCCTAGGTCTTCCCAAATACTAATTCGGCGATTTGGGCTCTGCTACGGATTGCTGGATTCCCAAACTCCTCCTGCCTCCATGCCTGACATTTGGAGCATTTTTGCTCCTAAGTTTTATGCCACCATGCCTGTCCTATCCAATGGACACTTTTCTACCCCCTGCCTCTGCTGCTTGGTGGAATATGTTGGTCTGTCTGTGACAGTGGACTTTCTCCCAGTATCGAGAGCAGCATATCTTCACCTCCAGCCTCTTCCTGGCTGTGGTACTGTTGCTTCATTTAAGAGGATAGAGCAGAAATGGTATCGTGTTCACCAAAAGTCATTTCTTCTACCCCCCTAAATACATAGCTAGACTACAGTTTCCAGACTCCCTTATAGTTAGTTTTGGTTATGTGACTGAATTTTGCCTAAAGGAATGTGGGTAGAATTATGTCCGATCCTCCTGTGATCCTCCATGCCCTCTCTCTCCTCCCTTACCTACTGGCAAGATACCAAGGTTTTAACAGTGGAATCTAAGACCATACAAGAAGACAAAGCCATAGAATGCAGATCCTGGATCCCTGAATGACCACATGGAAGTGGTCTTTCAACTCCTGGAACTTATTGACCAGGAGTTGGACTTTGTGTGAATGAGAAGTAAATTTTTATTACCTTAAGTTACTGAGATGATGATGGTGATGAGGATGTTGGTTTGGGTATAGCATTGAGTATTACTATAGTTCATCCAAGGGGCTTGCTTCAATCCACTTCTCAGCTATTCCCTTATTTTCCTGTCAGGTTTTGTTGCAACTGTCCAGACAGGCCTGATCTCATTGTCTTCCAGAGAAAGATACCTCAAATGCACATATTTGATCTCAAAAACACCAAGGTTTAACTGAAATCATTGTATCCAACTTTTCCATATGCCTTAGAGAATCTTCTAAGAAGACTGATTCTTAGACTAGACCCCTTTGAAAATTTGACAGGAAATATAGATCAATTCCCAGGGGGAAAAAAAAAAGCCCAATGTACTTAAGAACACCCTCAAATTTCTGAGAATTCACAGGACCCTGAAAGCCCACCCAGGATTTCAGGATAAGAAACCCTGCTTCAGGAGTAAATAATGGATAAGAGTAATTTAAAAGTAATTAAAAAAAAATATTTTATTTATTAATTTGAGAGAGAGAAAGAGCACAAGCAGAGGGGAGG
This sequence comes from Potos flavus, assembly GCA_028534135.1. Taxonomy (NCBI): domain Eukaryota; kingdom Metazoa; phylum Chordata; class Mammalia; order Carnivora; family Procyonidae; genus Potos; species Potos flavus. The sequence goes on from CM052895.1 coordinate 46,955,495, forward strand.
GATAGAGGGAGAAGTAGACTCCCCGCTGAGCAGGGAGCCCAATGAGGGACTTGATCCCAGGACCCTGGGATCATGACCTTACCCAGGTGTCCTATAAAAGTAGTTTTTAAACCAGTCTTCTCAAAATGGGCTGCCCTCTCTTTAGTAATAGTTAAAAACATTCATCGGTTAATTCAGCTGCAAAATGAGTCCATAAAAGCAACTTAATGTTTCTGCTTTCTTATTTAATTATTTAATTTTGTCTTTCACTACTTTTTCTGTCCTGTTAATTTTTTCTAAGGGAGGAAATACATTTGACACAGGACAAATTTTTGTGACAATGATTGTTCCAGATTCTTCTCTCTCAATTTCAGATTTTCTTTTCTTTCCATTTTAGTAGGTAGACAACATTTCCAGAGTTTGCCTGCAAAGTAGAATCTTTGTGAGAGAAAAATAAAGATTTGATGGACAGGACTTATTGGTAGGAAGTTTGTGTGCTTAACAACACCTGATAAAGAATTGTGGCTAGGAGTTCCTATTATAGGGTAATCACAGGAAATTATATCTGAATTCACTCTTATCTGTTCAGTGTAGTATTAGAAGAGAGAACCGCCTTTGTACGTTCAAATGAGCAGATTGAATGGCTCTGGTTCTAATGGGTCATTTGTAATGATTACCATCCATTTATCTCTTTGCATTTAAATATTTTTTCTTCATGTGTTAAGACAAACTATGCAAAGAAAGAAGCAGAGAGGCGAAAGGGGAAATCTGGGTAAAAGAAAGAAGGCTTGATTTAAGGGTTTGAAAATATAATGAAAATCAATGTCTCCAAATTGGACTCTGGGCTTTGCTCTTGGTAGCAACAGTGTAGTTAATCCCTCTGCAGCTGAAAAATTGAAAATGAGAAGTGTTTTGCGCTTTAAGGGGAAGATTTAATGCCAATACCAGGACATACAGCTGGATGGGCTAGAGGGAACTGCTATCTTTGTGGCTAGTGGGTTTTGAGATACCGGGGTTCCCTAGCAAGAAGATGGACTCCTCTCTGATGACTTTTCTCCCCTCTCCAGGTTTGTAATGTGTAAGAAAATGTGTCCTATGTTACAAATGGTTCCAATGTAATCAAGCCAGCCAAAGCACAAACCCATATGATGGCTATCTATGTGGTATGATTTAAGGGACAGCAAAAGACCCACTTGACTGAGAATATTCACCAAAATTTGCATCCTTAAAATCCTTCTCCTTTTGTTCTTTAGGATATTTGTTTGTGGGTTTGTTTGTTTTTTTTTTTTAGTTTTTAGAAAGAAAGAGTACACTACAGCAGGGACTGGGGGCCAGGGGCCAGGGAGGGACACAAGGAGAGAGAGAATCTTTTTTTTTTTTTTTTAAAGATTTTATTTATTTATTTGACAGAAAGAGAGCACAAGTAGGCAGAGCAGCAGTCAGAGGGAGAGGGAGAAGCAGGCTCTCCACTGAGCAGGGAGCCCAATGCGGGGCTCAATCCCAGGACCTTGAGATCATGACCTGAGCCAAAGGCAGATGCTTAACGACTGAGCCACCCAGGTGCCCTGAGAGAGAATCTTAAGCTCGCTAGACGGTCAGCACAAAGCCTGATATGGGGCTCAATCTCAAGACCCTGACATCATGATCTGAACCAAAATCAAGAGTTGGTCGCTTAACCGACTGAGCCACCCAGGTATTCCTAGTATGTATTTTTAATTAAGTAATTAGTTCATTATTTCTTTAAAAACTTCAAACCACGTAGGTAATTATTTAAATAAATAACTTATAAATCAGTAATTAATTTTTTAAAATATTTTATTTATTTATTTGACAGAGAGAGACACAGTGAAAGAGGGAACACAAACAGAGGGAGTGGGAGAGGGAGAAGCAGGCTTCCCGCTGAGCAGGGAGCCCGATGCGGGACTCGATCCCGGGATTCCGGGATCATGACCTGAGCTGAAGGCAGATGCTTAACCGACTGAGCCACCCAGGCGCCCCATAAATCAGTAATTAATTTGACCATATAAGATATTGCTAAGCATTATATCATGACATAGAATTGGCTGGTAGGCTTTGAATAAAGGAGAGTATGATATGTGAAATTAAGAGTGTGAGAAACTGAGAGGAGACAGACTCACATGAATACCCCATTAAGGCTTTTGGGAAGGCCAGAAAGGAACTGATGTAACCATTAGCTGGCTGAGAGTTCATAGGGGGAAGCCAAGATACCAAGGTTTTAACAGAGGAATCCAAGACCATATAAGAAGACAGAGCCATAGAATACAGATCCTGGATCCCTGAATGACCACATGGAAGATTCAGGCACCCCAGGAGGTGGCTTTTTAAAGTGATGAGTATTTGGTAAAAGGAAAATAGCTGATTGTTTTTGTAACATCGAATTATTATATACATTTTTTTTTTCTTTGACCTTCCTGCTACGATATTTATTCATCAATTTATTCAAATGGGGTGGTTCAGGAGTGCCTGGCTGGCTCAGTTGGAAGAGCACGTGGCTCTTGATCTCAGGGTTGTGAGTTTGACCCCCACGTTGGGTGTAGAGATTACTTAAATAAATTAAAAAATGGGATTTTTCATTTTCAAGGTTCATAAAGGTTGCCATCTACTCAGTGAAAGCCAGTCTTCCACCCATCCTGTCCTTACTTATTAACAGGGACCTCTCCAATTCTTCCTCCCCTCCCCAGCCTTCCTAGTGAAAAACAACTTGCTTACATTGAGTGACCCTTAAGAGACCCTGAAACCTCAACCCCAGGGTAAAGGTAGGAAGGAGTGAGGCAGGTATCACTTTCTATAAAGCCGCAGGCTTAGAAACAAAACAAAGAAACCAAAACCTCTCTAAGATGGACAAGCATTAAGAAAATGTTTGGCTTTATTATAAATTTAAGGGCATAATACAAGCTAATATTTATTGAGTACTTAATATGTACCTTGCACTGTTCTACAGACTTCCAGTGAGTTAAAACATTTAAACCTATCTCCATTTTATGGAGAAACTGAAGCAGAGAGAAATAAAAGTAAATTGCCTCAAGTCACACAGAAAGTGGTAGAGCCAAGCCACAGACTCTAGTGATCTGACATCAAAGCTTGACCACCATGTCACTGCACCACCCTGCCAGAGACTGTTATTAGACCAAAATATGAGACACTCCTTTCACGGAGGGTTTCTGCCCACGTATCAGTACACTGACACTTGACGTGGACATAGAAAGTTTTCTGGTCCTTATTCTTTTATCAAAACACACCATTCACAGTGATTTTAGGGCATTTGTCTGAGGATATTACAACAAATCACTCCCAGTTCCAGTTCTCACAGTGGCCAAAGGTGACAGCTAATATTTTGTGTCAACTTGGCTAGGTCAGGATACCCTGATAATTGGTCAAACACTTGTCAGGATGTAGCTGTGAAAGTATTTTTTATATGAGATGAGCATTTAAATCAGTAGACTTTGAGTAAAGCAGATTACTCTCCATAATCTGGATGGGCCTCATCCAATCAGTTGAAAGTCCTAAGAGAAAAAAGATGGAGGTCTCCTGAGGAAGAGGGAAACTATTGGTTCTATTTTTTCTAGAGAATACACTAAATACTGCTAATTTTTTTTTCTCTTAAAATCTTTCCCTTGTACTGAAGCCATAGTGTGCTATAAGCAAAGCTGTTGTTAAATCACTCTTTACCAGTGAAGGATCTGAGGTGATTTATGTCTTTTCTTTCTCCACATAGTCCCAAGTGACTTCCCAGTCACAATCAAACTGACCTTCACGTACAGGAGCACAAAAGGGCAAAGGAATGGACGCCAACAGATTTATTAGCACCTTCCCTACATCACTTCTGTCCACTTACTTGAGAGGCAGGTGTTGAAGATGGAAAGGACCAAAGTAAAACCTGGTTCTCACCCAAATAAACTATCTCTGAAAAGGAAATCCAAAATAAAAATGGTGTGAGATATCATTGTCCCATTTTTAGGAGGAACTGTAGGAAGAGCAGCCAACAGTTACACAGACACTTAAGATTATGCCACGTAAATTCCAGGCAATATTCTAATTATAACCCATGCTCATTAAATGTTATCACTTAACAATCATGATTAACAGAAGTTTTCTGGCTGTTGTCAAATCTTAAGTGAAAAGCTTTTAGCTTCCTTCATTTCTTATCAATGAAACCAATTTGGAAGACTCTTTCAAAGCAATGTCTTTAATTGGAAAAGACTCCCTCATGCATGAATGAACAATGTGTTTCCTCAGGCCACTAATGAAATGTGCTCTATCCAGGATTGCAGAAACATCTGGGATGAATATAATAAGATAAGAGGAGAACATTATGAGGGGAAGAAACTCAGAAGAATCATTTTTTAAATTTTAAATTTAATTTAAATTTTTTTTTTTTTTTTTTTTTTTTTTTAAGAGAGCATGCATGTGCAGGGGAGTAGGGGCAGAGGGAGAGAGAGAATCTTAAGCAGGCTCCATGTGGAGCCTGACATCGGGTCAATGTCATGACCCTGAGACCATGACCTGAGCCAAAATCAAGACTGAGCCACCCAGGTGCCCCTGAAGATTCATTTTTTTTTTAATCTTATAAATTTAAGAAATGAAAAGACAGTAAAATGCAAAGCTCAGTGGATGGGTTTGATAGCTCAGACAGGCTGAGAAAATCAGTTCTGGAAGCAGTTAGGTAGTATGGAGGGTAGAACAAGATGCACTGATGTACATCTAACAGGGGGCCACTGCATATTAGGCATTGTGTTTCTCCTTGTTCTAAAAGATTAATATTCTCAGATACTTTGCAGATTTTTAAAAATAGTTCTCTCGAAATTTACTCTCTCAAAAAGTGATATCCGTAAAGATGCTGTGAGGAACTGATTACTTCTATTAAATGAATGTAGGTGAGGGGGTGCCTGGGTGGCTCAGTGGTTAAGCGTCTGCCTTCGGCTCAGGTCATGATCCCAGGGTCCTAGGATCAAGCCCTGCCTCAGGCTCCCTGCTCGGTGGGAAGCCTGCTTCTCCCTCTCCCACTCTTCCTGCTTCTGTTCCCTCTCTCGCTGTGTCTCCCTCTGTCAAATAAATAAATAAAATCTTAAAATAAAAATGAATGTAGGTGAACGAAACTAATAATTCAGGGTAACCCCTCTGCTATGGAGGGGTTCGTGGCCCCCCAGAATTCATATGTTGAATCCTCATCCCCTGTGTGATGGTACTGTGAGGTGGGGCCTTAGGGAGGTGATTGGGATTAGTGCCCTTATAAAAGGTCCTTGAGAAAGCTCCTGCCCCTCCTGCCACGTGAGGTTACAGTGAGAAGATCGCTCTCACCAGATACTGAATCTGCTGGCGCCATGGTTTTGGGGTTCCCAGCCTCCAGCGCTGTGAGATACAAATGCTAATTGCTTATAAGCCACCCAATTTATGGTATTTTTGTTGTAGCAGCCCAAACAGACGAACTCTCCCAAATCTGATCCATCTGCTAAGTCCCCTTGAAGTCATTTTGTAAAGTACCTGAATTCTTCTTTTCACTGCTTTATGTATGTAGATTTTTTTTTATGTATGTAGATTTTAATTTAAGTGATACCCAAATTTGCTCTTGCACATTCTTATTTATTTATTTTATTTATTAAAATTTTAAAAAAGATAATATTTTTATTTATTTTGACAGAAAGAGAGAGAGTGCCACAAGCAGGGGATTGGGAGAGGGAGAAGCAGGCTTCCCACCAAGCAGGGACCCTGACTCAGAGCTCGATCCCAGGACCCCAGGATCACGATCTGAGCCAAAGGCAGACGCTCAACCGACTGAGCCGCCCAGGTGCCCCTATTTATTTATTTTTATGATTTTATTTATTTATTCATGAGAGACAGGCAGAGGCAGAGGGAGCCCTATCTGGGGCTCAATCCCAGGACTCTGGGATCCTGACCTGAGTCGAAGGCAGACAGTTTACCGACTGAGCCACCCAGGTGCCCCACATTCTTTTAGTCTCAGAATTTGCTTCTTGTCTGTATAATAATACGTCTAACATTTATTCAGTGTTTATTATATACTAACCATTGTAAAGTGGTTTGCATTCACATATTCTCTCATTTCATCTTAAAACAATCTGTAGAGGAGGTAGTATTGTTATCCTCATTTTACCAATTAAGAAACCGAGGAAGAAAGAGGTTTAGATATTTACCCAAGGTCATATAGCTACCCATTCATAATGGAAAACAATTCACATTCCTTTGTCAAGATTAATTCATGGCAACAATGATTCATTTTATTCCTAATTATCAGTTATCAGTCATTCTTTTGTACAACCTGCTTTACAGCCCCAGCTTTCCTCTTCCATTACAATCCATTCTGTTCCATCCTCCCTTCCCCCAAATTAAAAAAGCACAAAGTCTGGTAAAAAAACAAAACAAAACAAAACAAAACAAAAAAACCTAGATAGTTGAATGGGTTTGATTTTATTATTTATTTCTTAATGGAAAGATCTGGGTCATTTCCCTAATTTTTCATTTCACTTTAATTTTTTAAGACCTGGTTTGTGGTATTTCATACGTCTGCTAGGGTTTCCGTAGTGTAGTGGTTATCACGTTCGCCTCACATACGTCTGCTAGGAATGAAGGAAAGTCCTTCAAACTGGGTATTTTGACTATCAAAACATTTTCATAATGATCCTTAGGGTACGGTTTAGACCAGAAATCATCTCTGTGGTGAATAAGAAGCAATAGTGTGACCCTCTGTCCTGGCTAAAAGACATAAAACTTGGTTTTGAGCTTTTCTTTGGCAAAGTTTCTAGGCAGTATTTCTAGAACAAAAGCCTCCTCCATTTGGTGCTGCAGCAATATGGTGCCTGATTCACTGGCGGGAGTCTCCGAGCTGACTGGGTGTGCCCAGAGTCCAGGGGACATAGCTCCTAAAACTAGACAGGGCACAAGAAAAGCCTGGGACCAAATATCTGGCACTGCTTAGAAACTTATTTTCATTATAAATGTAGCCTAAATTACCATGAATTCCTCTTACTGCAGAAGACAGTGACTATTTTCCACTTAAAAAAGTCGTATCAGGGAGCCCCTGGGTGGCTCAGTTGGTGAAGTGTCTGCCTTCGGCTCAGGTCACGATCCCTGGGTCCTGGGATCCAGCCCCACGTCGGGCTCTCTGCTCAGCAGGAGCCTGCTTCCCCCTCTCTCTCGGCCGCTCCCCTTGCTTGTACTCTCTCTCTGTCGAATAAGTAAATAAAATATTAAAAAAAAAAATCTTATAGGCCACCAAGGCTAATGAAAGAAAGGGGTGTCTCTCCTGAGGCCGCTGCAGGTGATGTTATTATCTAAAGAAAAGTCTATATTTGGCAGTGCTTCTTAAACTTCAATGTGAATGTGAATCTCCTGTGGATGTTATCAAAGATCAGATTCTGATTCGGGGTGGGAGGGTGTCTGATATTTTGCATTTCTAACAGCTCCCAGGTTAGGCTTATGCTACTGGTCTGTGAACCCCTATGGAGAAATGTATGGAGAAAGATTACCTTTCTTTGTTCTTTTTTTTTTTTTTTTTGAGAGAGCGAGAGAGAGAAAGAGACCTTGCACATGCACCAGAGAGCATGGAGGGGGAAGGGCAGGGAAGAGGGAGAGAGAATCTTAAGCAGGCTTCACGCCCAGCATGGAGCAGGACCCAGGGCTCCATACCACGCCCTGACATCATGACCTGGGCTGAAATCAGGAGTCCGACGCTTAACAGACTGAACCACCCAGGCATCCCGGGAGATTACCTTTCAGTATAGCTAGTAGCTAGCCCACGGTTGGTTTATTTGTTTTTCCTTTTCTTGAAGGCTTGTGCTAAATAATAAAAGCTACTTTACTTTTTTTCCACCTTGTCACTTGTGTTTGGAGCAACACAATGAAAGGGCAAGCTGTAACTCGTGAACAGCAGACACATTAATAAAAGAAAGCTCCAGAGGGAGAACTCGGGACCAGCTTGTTGCCATGACACCAGGTTAATGACACTGCGCTGGAGGAGTGATTCTCCCTGAAGTAGGTATCAAGTGACACCATCTTAATTACCCATGGAAAAGACTGCCCCTTTCCCAGAAAACAATTATTTCCTGATCGATACCCCTGTCTTGTTAAGTACAATTTCTGACCATTTGTAACCAAACATCTGATACACTTTGCCTGAGAAGGAGAACTACCTTCTCAGTTAATCGCTACTCATCAGCAGCCCCAACCCACAGCGCACACCAAAGCGTCTCTGTGTAGCTAGTCTGAATTGTTTGAAACTCCTCATTATTTGTTATGCCTCGGTGACTTTTGACTATAGATGGAGAAATAAGAAGGGCACACAGCTTCCCTTCTAGAACTTCTTTTATGCTTGCGGATACAGCCTCAGTTTGAGGGAAGGAAAGAGGATCGTCTCCAGCCCTCTGAGGCATCTCCTGATCTTGGCCCCGGCCACTCACCACTTCTCACCACCCTACTCACTTCACTTTTGGTTGTGGCCCACAGGACTCATGGACTGCTGTCCCATCTGACACCTCATGAGACGTGGGTTAGGAGGGCAGTGCAGCTCTCACTTCCCCTCTTGGTTCTCTGTTTTACTTCCCTCCATAACATCATCACACTGCGTTGAAATTTTCATTAATGAGTGTGCTGGGTTGAATAGTGTTCTCTTAAATTAATTTCTACCAGGAACCTCAGAATGGAATCTTGCCTGGAAATAGAGTTTTGGCAGATGTAATTGATTAAGACGAGGTCACAGTCGGTTAGGATGAGCCCCAAATTCAATCACTGGTGTCCTTATGAAGTGAAAGGGCACACACTTACTCAGAGGAGAGGGCCATGTGACAGTGGAGGCAGAGACTGGAGGCAAGCCAAGGAATTCCAAAGAGTGCCAGCAACCATCAGAAGTGAGGAAAAGACAAGGAAGGATTCTCCCCTGAGCCTTTAGAGGGACAATGGCCAATAACTTGGTTTCCAAGTTCTAGCCTCCAGAACCATGAGAGATATTTATCTGTGCCGTATTAGTATGACTTGGGTATCTGGGCACAGTTGTGCTCTAACAAGTGTAGTGACTTATTACTACTATTTGTATTTTTTTTTTTAACCACTTCATAAGGGACTTTCATGTATCTTTATTCCCTACAGTGTGCAAGGACTCAACTCTGTGAACCAGGAGAGCATGGGTGTCTTCACTTAAGACATAAGCAAACACTGGGGGCACCTGGGTGACTCAGCTG
>CM052895.1:46965182-47044797 GCA_028534135.1 Potos flavus
TTGAGATTTGTGCAAGATTGACAGTGGCTTAATGCCAAACTAGAATTTGCATTCAAAACTCCCAAGTTTCTAGAAAGACTACTGGCTAACCACCTATCATTGAAGGCCCGCATTTAGAACTCAGCATTGTAAAATGCTAATGAAGTTCAAACTTCTGCAGCATGAACATGAAAGAATTATAATAGAGGTAATAAAACATTTCATTTAAAGGCATTTCCCCTAGGGGCGCCTGGGTGGCTCAGTGGATTGGGGCCTCTGCCTTCAGCTCAGGTCATGGTCTCAGGGTTCTGGGATCGAGCCCCACATCGGGCTCTCTGCTCAGCAGGGAGCCTGCTTCCCCCCCCCCAATTGTGATCTCTGTCAAATAAAATCTTTAAAAAAAATAAAAAATAAAAAAATAAAGGCATTTCCCCTAGTATTCTATACTAATACTTTTGGTTTCAGATAATTTTGTTTTCAATAATTAAAGCCTACAGTAAAACCTGAAAATGAATATTGACAATATAGACCTATAAGGATTTCATGAAATAAATTTAAAGTAAAATTGTACTGGGTATTTGTCAGAAAACCAACATGAAATTGCCCTGGCTTTTATAGCTCTATATCCTTATGAGCTGAGAAGAGAACATATTCTATTCTGTGGAACTGTCACTTTATTTTTTGCCTCAGAAAATAAACCTTCATTCATTTTTGATGGCACCCAGAATAATCTCTGATCATATAATTTATTTCTCAGTTCACCGGAGGATATTTGTAGCGAAGTGAACTTCAGAGATGGATGTTTAGGATAATGTTATGACGTTAGAGGCGAAGTAGATAAGAGGCATTTGGAAGGAATTCGTGACATTGTGATAATCTTTTATAAATGATTCTGTCCTTGCCTATTTTTATATGGAAGTGTCATTAGATGCATTCAACTATCTTTTTCAATAGACTTTATTGTTTAAACCCAAGAGTGAGATCTGTTTTTTGGTTGCATTCATATCCCTCAGAATTTTGTATATGACATTGCCTCATATTTGATGAATTCCACAAATTGAATTGCTCGGCTGTAGTGTGAGACCTCAAGTTTATGTTCTTTAAATGTAGCTCCCCGCAATACCCTAGAGTAATAATGATAAACACAAACTCAATCCAGACTCTTAAGACTATCCTCAAATAGATTGAAATGGGGGTGTTATTAACTTCTATAAATTCTGCCCTTAGAGGGAACACCATCCATGGAATTCTAGCACCACTTCCTCCCTGGAGCTTTCTTCCCTGTACCCTTGGTTAAAATAGAAGGATAATAATTTTGGACATGGCGAGTAGGTCATGCACCACAGATCTGGATGTGCTTTATTCTAGAAATGAGTGATAAATGTAAGCAAAGTTTTACCTGAAGAGCTCTGGAAAGAAAAAACAATAGCCCCCATATATTGAGAACTTGTAAGTATCAGGTGCTATACTAAATTCTTTATAAAAACAAACCCCACTATTATTGCCTCCTGCTAACAGATAAGGACAGATGGAGGAACCGAGACCAAGAACTAGTGAGTAATTTTGCTAAGCCAGCGAGTAGCAAGGCTGGGATTTGAACTCAGGCTGTCTGGCTCCAGCCTTGTTATTCTCAATGGTACGCTGCCTCTCCAAAATGATTGTTAAAGTTTCTTCTTGCTTGTACAATGAATTAAGACCTTTTCCACACCCGTTTAGAACTAATTTGTCCTGCATCCCATTCCTAGTTCACTGGATAAGCTTATTCATAAAGCCTATCATTAAAAACCCGCATCCTAAAATGAGCACGGGAAGCCAACAGTTTAAGGGATTCCAGTAACCATTAGCTTTCCCCAAATAGCACATTTTGTTTAGCAAGGACTCTGGAAAGCCAAGGAAGTCGTGCTAAATCACCGTGATATTAGTGGGCCATGGTGTTTCTGAACGAGTGGGGTGCTCTGATGGTTTCTCTCTTCTGGTCTGAGTGTCCCTGTCTATAAAACAGGGAATTTGGGGGTACCTGGGTGGCTCAGTGGGTTAAGGCCTCTGCCTTTGGCTCAGGTCATGATCTCAGGGTCCTGGGATCGAGCCATGCACCGGGCTCTCTGCTCAGCGGGGAGCCTGCTTCCTTTTCTCTCTCTGCCTGCCTCTCTGCCTACTTATGATCTCTCTCTCTCTCTCTCTCTGTCAAATAAAGAAATAAAATCTTAAAAAAAAAAAAGACCAAAAATAAAAAACAACCCAGGGAATTTGGACTACATGGTTGGTGGCTAACGTTCCTTCTGTGCCTATACCACCTCCCTTGGCTTATCACTGTTTCCCAAGGATGTGGAGTGGGCCTGTGACTCCCCAGGGCTCCGTGATACTCACCTACAATTCTGGGCTGCTCTTGAAGCAAGTGTGAAGGACAAGAAGCCAATAAAGTAAAACACACATATATAGTGACACAACTGATGGAAAGTAATGCCAAGAAATTTCATGAATCCCATATAAATGGATGAATGGTACAGGCACTTGTTGGTCCTCGGTATGACAAGGGCAATGAGCATTAACATGGAGGACAGAGCTCATGACAGCTCTTTGTTAATGATGCTGCAGAGTGCTGGCTTCTACTCCTGACCAGGGATCACCTTTCTCTATACAATAAATACCTATATAGTACTTACTATGTGCTGGACATTGTTTTAGACGTTGAGATTATATGTTAGTTCATTTGGGCTGCTGTAAGAAAAATGCCAGAAACCAAATAGCTTAAAAGCAACAGAAATTTATTTCTCATTGTTGCAGAGGCCAGAAAGTTTAAGATCAAGCACTGGCTGATTCTGTATCTGGTGAGGTCCTCTTCCTGGTTCATAGATGACCTTCTTTTCATTATAACCTCACATGGTAGAAGGGGTGGGCTAGCTCCCTGGGGTCTCTTCCGTAAGGGCACTGATGCCAAATGTAAGGGCTCTGTCCTCATGACCTTATGCCCCCACCTCCTACTACCACCACCTTGGGGATTAGGATTTCAACACACAAATGTAGGGGGACACAAACATTTAGTCAATAGCAGTATAAATAAAACTGACAAAGATCCTTGTCCTGATAGAGTTCATATTCATTTTTTTCTTTTAAAGATTTTATTTATTTATTTGACAGAGAGAGATCACAAGTAGGCAGAGAGAGGGGGAGATGCAGGCTCCCCGTTGAACAGGGAGCACGATGCAGGGCTCGATCTCAGGACCCTGGAATCATGACTTGAGCCAAAGGCAGACGCTTAACCAATGGCTCATGACTTGAGCCAAAGGCAGACGCTTAACAGCAAGTTGCATAGAGTGAGGCAACAAAGGTATTATACCACACATAGCCCGGCTTCCCTGACCACTGATGGCATAGGCGGTATCTGCCGTGGGATGAGCATGAGGTGAGGCCCCCAGACAGCTCACGCACCAGCGTCTGCTTTGGTACTGCTGTGGGTTCAGCTTGGGAGCTTTCTTCTTCCTGGGACAAAATGGCCATTGAACATGGATTTTAAAAAGATGGCCTAGGGGTGCCTGGGTGGTTCAGTTAAGTATCTAGCTCTTGATCTCAGTTTAGGTCTTGATCTCGGGGTCTTGATCTCGGGGTTGTGAGTTCGGGCCCCGCATTGGGCTCCACGCTGGACTTGGAGCCTGCTTAAAAAAAAAAAAAATACCTGAAGATATTTTAAGTCCAGGTTGAAGAACAAAAGCAAAACACCAGCTCACCTCAGCAGGTGGAGGCTGAGATTCCTCTTGGTGTTCTTCCTGAAGTAATCTTACATGGGCTGCCTCTCCACTTGCATTCTTGCCCTGTCCTGTCCTTCTCATCACATCCTTTTTCTTTCTGCTGTTAGAAGCAAGTGGAACAGAATGTTCAGAGAGTAAACAGGCCTCCAGCCTTCCCAGCTGCAGAGTAGTGCTCAGCACGGCCGTGGACAGGAAACACTCCGTGGCAGTTGCTGTTCACAAACGCTGGCTGCGTTTAACAGTTGTGGATCCTTCTCCTGCTACAGAGATGCTCTTGTTTGTCACAGATGACAGTCTTATCCCTAGAACCTGTGATCTCTCTGCTCCCATACTCTGGACCAGTGAGCCGCGGCCTGACTTGTGAAACATAGCTGAACTTAGAAGAAAACAGCCGGAGACACCGATGACCTCACAGTATGTATTATGAATAGGAAGTATGAAGTTATTCCTTAAGTTATGGTTGTCCTTCATTTTCCTGAAGGTACTGACTTCAAGCCATCTCCTGCAGCCACTGCCTAGGGGAGTTGGACCCTTGCGGGCTTCATCAGTCTCTCCCCCTGGGTTCCTGCCGGGTGCTGGAAAGGAGCTTCTCAGAGTGCTTTCAAAGTGCGGGGCTTACCTGGTCCTAAGACGTGCACATTATGCACCCAGCTCCTCTTCTACTTGCCTGCCCCGCACCCCAGGGCGGGGGATGAGGGGCTTTGGAATGGAGGGCTGAGCATGAGAAAGTTCTCTTGCTTTTAGAATTAAGGAGTGATGCGGCTTGTCCACCGCCTACAGGATATGACTCAGTGGAAGAGAGTGTAGCGTTGCCCTCTGATGGTTCTCTCCTCAGAGCTGTCTGCCATCGCTCGGGGCAGTAAGAAGCACCCAGTTCCCAAATTCCACCTTCGCCTCTCCTTAAGTTCATCATCTCAGGTCTCATTCCCTAGCAGCCCCTTCTGTGTTATAACAGTGGGGAGTGGGTCTTAGGTGGATCATCTGTGAATTTATTATGGGGGTGATTGTCAGCAAAGCAGCGGAAGGCTCTCTATTTCCTTATTTGGATGACTGGCGAATTAGGATTCCAAGATGTAGACCACAGTGCAGCTGCGGGTTGGAAATGACAAGCATGTCCCCGAAGAGGCTGTTCCTTATTAGGTAGTCTGAAAGAGTCTTGTTTGAGCTGTTAAGGCCAGGCTGGATGTTTACTCGGAGAAAAAGAAACATCTGATGTGTTCAGGGAGTCATAAGGCGAGTTTGTTTTGCTAACATCGTGCATCTGGTACTAGGAAGCATTTAAACTAGTTGCTCAGTGGTCCCTAGGGATAGATTCTGAAGCTCCTCTATAAACTATTTTGATCTAGCAAGTCTGAGGTAGTCCCCCCAGGGTCCACTTTTCACAAGCTTCCTACCTTCCTACCTCCTCCTTCCCCCCTCCAGGTGCTTGTTATCTTTCCGGAAGTGGAGAAGATGTAGATTGAAACCAGTGATTCTCACACTTAGCCCGCCTCAGAATGACCTGAAGGGCTGGTTAAAACGCCCCTTCCCCCCTAGAGCTCCCGATTCTGTCGGTCTGGGCGGGGCCTGAGTGATCGCATTTCTAACAAGTTCCCCGGGGGATGCTGACGCTGCTGTGCCGGGGACCGCGCGTGGTGAGAGGCACTTACGCCAACAACACAGTTTCCCTGCGCGAATCCTTGGCCTCCGCATGCATTTGACCGCCCTGGAGGCCTGAGCCTGGGGTGGTGGTGGTGGTGGTGGGCAGGGGGGGAGATAGGGGTGCTGGGTGCGTGCGGACCGCGGAGTTCGGGAGTCGTGCTGCAGCTCGAGAATGCACAGGGCAGCCACTTGAGGCTTTCGTGGCCCCTCACTGCCCCTGCCTCCCATAAGGAGTCCGGAGCAGGCGAAGGCGGCCCCAGCTCCCCCGAGCCCGCGCGGAAGCAGAAGGGTAGTCGGCCTCGGAGCCTTTCCTGCCTGTGTGTGCCCCCCGCCTCCAGAGGGGTCCCTCTTGGCCTGTTAGGGACATCATCACATCCGTGTTGTCGGCAGCTCTCAGCCCCTCGTCTGCGATATAAGAAAAGATGGTTTAATAAAAGAGATCGCTTTTCATAAGAGTCCTGACTTGCCAAGAACGCGATAGCATTATCCCCCTTGAAGGCTTGGCTGCACATAATGTCTTAAAATCCTAAATGTCTAAAAACTTTATGTTCAAGAATCTTTTTAAACATTGGTTGGCCAAGGGAAGGGGAACTCTAGTTAAGGTGGGAAGGAAATATTTTTACCATGTGCTTTTTTTTTTTTTTTTTTTTTTTTACCGTTTGAATTTGAATGAACTCTTAAATTCATCTGGGGTACCTGGCTGGCTCAGTCAGTAGAACAGGAGAGGCTTAATCTCTCAGGGTGGTGAGTTCAAGCCCCATGTTGGGCATGGAGCCTACTTAAAATATAGTAATAATAAAAAGAAAAAAAGAAGAAAAGAAATTCATGTCAAAAAAATGACAAAAACAAAACCTCTAAAGTTGCACCATAGTGCCAACTAGCGTAAGCAACATTAATCCAGCTCCCTGTTTTTCTTTAAAATTTTCATTTATTTTTATTTTATTTTATTTATTTATTTGACAGAGAGAGAGAGAGATCACAAGTAGGCAGAGAGGCAGGCAGAGAGAGAGGGGGAAGCGGGCTCCCCACTGAGCAGAGAGCCCGATGCGGGGCTTGATCCCAGGACCCTGAGATCATGACCTGAGCTGAAGGCAGAGGCTTTAACCCACTGAGCCACCCAGGCGCCCCAAAATTTTCATTTATTTTTTAATATGGAATATAGTCATATAGTTCAAAAAGTTTGAGTATATAAAAAAGACTTCAAAAAGTTTGAATATATAAAAACATATATATATATATATACATATATATATGTATTTACAGTATGTTTCTGATTCTCATCCCCCTTTTGACTGAATTCTTACCCTCCATCCCTATGGCTAATCAATTTTATTAGTTTCTAGTATATCCTTCTAGAACATTTTATGCCCCCCTCCTCCACCACTCCTGTGTTCCATTTCTCAGTCCATTGACAGTTTTTTGGGTATCCTTTCAGAAATGTTTTATGTGTAACTGGAATATGTATGAATAGCTGCAAAAATTAGTTTTGGCTCTTCCAGAAATGGAATCTTAAACCAGCTAATTAGGAATCACTTGACTGTACTAATCAATCTGCCTGATAGACTCCCTGCTATCACCTAAAGGAAAGGACCCTTGAAATAACCAATCCTCTTTTTTGCTTATTGTCACTCCCTTCTGCCTATGAAAGTCTTTCATTTTGTATAGCTCCTAGGAGCTCCTTTCTGTTTCCTAGATTGGGTGCTGTCCAATTCATGAATCACTGAATAAAGCCAACAAGATCTTTAAAATTTACTCAGATGAATTTTGTTTTTTAGTAGTGCTTTAAGATGATTTGTCTGAAACTGATGCAAAGGATGGATTGAAGTAGAGGAGAGCAACTAGCAGGTTTTGCTATAATCTATAATCCCAAGTGAGGGTATATGACCCTGATTAAAACCATGGGAATGAGAATGGAAAGAAAGGGTTTAGAGAAAATTGGGTACCTTGCATGGCAAAAGAAATTTTGCGGATGCGGTTAAGGTTAAGGACCTTGAGATGAGAGAGTTTCCTGGTTTGTCCAGATGAGCCCAATATAATCAGTGAGTCCTTAAAAATAGAGATATTTTCCTGATTGTGGAGAGAGGGAGATGTAACTATGGAAGAATGAAATCTTGCAGTGCTGGCTTTCAAGACGGAGGAAGGGGGCCACAAGCCAAGGGATGAGGCGGGCCTCTAGAACCTGGGAGAAGCAAGGAAATAGATTGTTCTCTTGAGTCTCCAGAAAGGAATACAGCCCTGATGATGCCGTTAGTCTGGTGAGACTATGTTGGACTTCTAACCTACAGAAGATAGTACATTGTTTAAAATGAGGTATAGGGGCACCTGGGTCGCTCAGTCGTTAAGCGTCTGCCTTCGGCTCGGGTCGTGATCCCAGGGTCCTGGGATCGAGCCCCACATCGGGCTCTCTGCTTGGAGGGAAGCCTGCTTCCCCCTCTCCCATTTCCCTTGCTTGTGTTCCCTCTCTCACTGTGTCTCTGTCTGTCAAATAAATAAATAAAATCTTTAAAAATAAAAAAAATAATAAAATGAGGTATAATTGACATATAACATTATGTTAGTTTCAGTTGTACAACATAATGTTATTTGTATATATTGTGAAATGATTACCACGATAAATCTAGTTGACATCTGTTACCATACATAGTTACAGATTTTTTTCTGTGATAAGGACTTTTAAGATTTACTCTCTTAACAACTTTCAAATATGAATTATGCCATTCCCATGACTTATTTATTTTATTTTGTTTTAAGATTTTATTCATTCATTTGAGAGAGAGAGAACACAAGTGCAAGAGAGCCTGAGCCAGAAGGAGGAGCAGCGGAAGAGGGAGAAGCAAACTCCCTGCTGAGCACAGGCCCCACAGATCACGACCAGAGCCGACTGAGCCACCCAGGTGCCTCATGACTTATTTATTTTATAACTAGAAGTTTATATCCTTTGACCCCTTTACCCATTTCACCTACTCCCCATCCCCACCTCTGGCAACCACCAATCTGTTCTCTGTATTTATGAGCTTGGGTTGCTGTTGTGGTTTTTAGATTCCACATGTAAGTGAGAAGATACCATTTGTGTTGTTTTAAGCCATTAAGTTTGTGGTAATTTGTTATAGCAGCAAAAGAAAGCTAACATATAGGGCAAATGACTACATACATTATAAGGTATTTCTACTTGCCAAAAAGTGCTCTGTCCTCCGTATAAATCAGGTTCAGTAGTGACTGCAGATGTGTTCCCAGGTTAACCCACTGCCTAAAATGCCCTCTCCATTCCCTTTTATTTATTTAAGATTTTTTATTTTTAAGTAATCTCTACACCCAACATGGGGCTTGAACTCACAACTCCGAGATCAAGAGTCGCATGGTCTATTGGCTAAGCCAGCCAGGTGCCCCTCCATTCCCTTTTATTTAAATATTCTCTGTCATTCAGGTTCAGCTAGGGACCTATTTCTTTCAGATTACTCTAATCCCTTCTTTTCAAAGTATTGTCTGCACTTAATCATTACTTTCCTACCTTGTTTTTCAATTGTTTAAAGTCTCTAATGTCTTGCTTCTCATAATTAGATTTTAGGCTATTGGAGGACCAGGACCATATTTTACATTTTTTGTGTCCTTTCCTGAGAAAACTACATATACGTATGTGATCAGACCATAATGAATAGTTTGTTAGAAAAATTTTTAGAAAGATTTATTTATCTTAGAAAAGGAGAGAGAGGCAGGGAGGAGCAGGCGGAGCGGAAGAGAGAATCTTAAGCAGACTCCATGCTCAGCGGGGAGCCCCCACATGGGTGGGGCTTGATCTCACCACCCCAAGATTACAACCAGAGCCAAAACCAAGAGTCGGACACTCAAGTGACTGTGCCACCCAGGGGCCCCAGTTAGAAAACTTTTAAAGTTAAAAATTTTAAAGGCAAATTAAATTCTTTAGAATTTAATTTAGAATAAATTCTAAATTATTCTGTCGAAAAAGAATCATTGAATTCTAAATTATAATGCAATTCAGTGAGGAAACAATCCAATTGTCAAGTAGCTTTTGCCGAGAATATACCCATTGCATAAAGGCCTATCTGTGCATGTTTTATAGCGAAGTGGCAAGTTAAGCTGTAAGAGAAATGGATGAGCTATCTCCAGTTGCAAATGATTTATGTATACCTCACTACAGATGAATAGCAGCATAATACTTTCCTACTAGCTTGGGAAAGAGATCAGCCTGCCCTGTGGAGCAGAATGGACAGGTGTATGTTTAGTGATTGAAAAGTACTCAGACACTGTAGGATAAACTCTAGGTGTGCTGCACTCACGACTCTTAGCCAGTCCTTTGTTCATACCTTCATTCAATTTAATTTTGTTTCTTGAAACTGGAAAATTCAACTTTTAATAAGTTACTGCAATTGACATCCTACTCAGTATTATGCATATCAGAAAATGATTCCAAACCTGAAGTTTCGCCACAAAACAGGCGTACATTTAGCATCAGCCAAATGATCAAGAGGGTTCTTGAGCCTCTTAACTGAGAGCAGGGTGAGTCACGAAGGAAGGGTGAGACAAGGTGTGAGATTATCTGATGTTCTTATAATACCTTGATCTCCTGATGCACTCATCTGCTAATCCCTGTACCAGTTTATTCATAAGAAGACATTCATTATCATAATCCTTTGGATTCTGATGATTTTGGTAATTATCAGTTCCATTTGCATGTTCTTTTTAACTGTGTGATTAAGCTCCAAGGACAGAGGATAATTTGCAGCAGGGTCTGAAATTGAGCAGAAGAGCCTTATCTCCATATACAACACTTGGATGAACAGGGAAGAGAATGTTGAGTGTGTGCTACTAAGCAACAGTGAGTCCCCCATGGAAGGTCGGTGGTGTGATTTGGTGAGTCAGTCGATCCCTTATCAACAGCCACGGCTCTCTCATTCCACTGCCTTTTTCTCTTCGTCTAGTGGGCACCTAAACAGTTCAACTTGGATGGAGTCCCCAGAAAGAAAATAATTCATCTTCCTGCTTCCCCCCAAATTTTATTTTATTTTGATTAACATATAATGTATTATTTGTTTCAGGGGTACAGGTCTATGATTGATCAGTCTTACACAATTCACAGCACTCACCATAGCACATACCCTCCCCAGGGTCCATCACCCAGCCACCCTATCCCCTCACCCCCCTCCCCTCCAGCAACCCTCAGTTTGATTCCCCCAGACTAAGAGTCTTTTATGGTTTGTCTTCCTCTCTGGTTTCATCTTGTTTCATTTTTTCTTCTCTTCTCCTATGATCCTCTCTCTGCCTTGTTTCTTAAATTACACATATCAGTGAGATCATATGATAATTGTCTTTCTCTGATTGACTTATTTCGCTTAGTATAATACCCTCTAGTTCATCCACGTTGTTGCATCTTGAGATCAGATGTGAGTACCTAGTCAATCCAGCACTGTATGCTGTCACTGTGATTAAGACTAAGCGAAAAGGCTTCTAACAAGTATGTCATAGAAAATGCTATGATTGTTCTACCTACAATGGAATTAGAGTTCTGGAAATACGTTGCCGGTTTCTTTGCCATTAGAGAGGACTGAACTGTGAAAAATACATTTTTTTTTGACTCAGGTCTAAGATTTTTCTTGGTAAATGAATACAATCTTTACGTAATTACTGTTATTATTATTGTTATATTTAAAGATTTTATTTATTTACTTGACAAAGAGACAGACAGCAGGAAAGGGAACACAAACAGGGGGAATGGGAGAGGGAGAAGTAGGCTTCCTGCTGAGCAGGGAGCCTGATGTGGGGCTTGATCCTAGGACCCTAGGACCTGAACTGAAGGCAGATGCTTAATGACTGAGCCACCCAGGCGCCCCTTTATGTAATTATTAATCTGATATCTGGTATTTTACAATAGTAAAAAAAATATTCATAAGAATATCAAATATTTGTTGCTGAAGGAAGCCCATAAAATGCAATGTTGTCATTTCATTGTTTCTTGCTGAAGACCCATCCCAATTCCTATACTAAGTATGCTGCTGATTAATTTTCAAGCAGTGTAGCATAATTGAATTTATTTACATATTTTTCAAAATTTACTGGAACCTAGAAACATTCTTTGAATAGCAGGAATCATTATTTTATTTGAAGATTATCTGTGTTGGGGGAAGTTGTTGGTATATTAGCTCTGGGTTAGAATTACACACGTTCTGTCACTTACTTGCTAAATGACCTTAGGCAGGTTACTTAACCTCTCCAAGCCTTGTTTCCTCCAGTGTAAAACGGGGATAATAATAGTATTGATCTTGAAGGAGTTTTAACTTTTTTTCTTTGAAATAATTGTAGATTCACAAGAAGTTGTAAGAATAGTACAGTGAGGTCCCATGTATCCATCACCTAGCTTACCCCAATGGAGGAATCTTATTTAATTATAGTGCATGATCAAAACCAAGAAATTAATGGGGAAATACAACTAACTAGACTATAGTTCTTATGCAAATTTTGCCAGTTTTTGGATACACTCATTTTTATATTGTTTTGTTTTTGTTTTCTTTTCTTAAGTAAGCTCTACGCCCAATGTGGGGCTGGAACTCACAACTCCAAGATTAGCGGTCACATGCTCTACCAACTGAGCCAGCCAGGCACCCCTTTATGCTTTTTTTTTTGGGTAGAGTTTTGTGTGTAATTCTGAGCATATAAGCATCACTACCATCAAGATACAAATATGGGGATTAAATACAATTAAGCATTTAAAGTACATAGCACAAGAGGTAGCATATAGAAGGAACTAAGTAAATGTTACGTATCATGATATTAGTTAGGTGAAATCAGATGATTTCGCTTATTTGGTGCTTCCTAATTTCATGAGGTACTTGGTTGGTTGACAGAAAGAGTGTTTTAGAAGCTAGAAGCAAAGCACTTTGTATTAATCATGTTTCAACTTTTTTTCTATATTTTATGGCGCTTCAACATCCTGGGGCCTTGTAGATAAAGGGGGAGTGGCTTCTCCTCCAGGATTAGCTAATTCCTAGAGATAGCCAACAACTTGCCTGTGGAATTGCCTTTGACATACAAACCACCCCCCCATTATGTCCCCTTTCATCAGACACTGAAAGTTATCCCCCCCACCCCCTCCACCTGCTCCTTGGCTGTAGATGTCCACTTCTCATTGTATTTGGAGTTGAGTCCGATCTCTTTCTCCTATTGCCATAGTCTTGACATCTGTACCTGTGGCAACAGTCCTGAATAAATTCTTCCTTACTAGTGGCAGAATACCTTTTTTCCTTTATGAACTCCAGGCCCAGTCTATACTAGACAACACCGATGTGCATTTCCCAGCATTCAGGGAGCCTTCCAGGGTTCTTCTTGATTGCCTGGGGTGAGTGTTGAAGGGACCAAATTAAAGGGTATACCATTTCTTCCAGATTCTTTGCCATTCCTTATATGAAGAACAAAGAGAAATCACATTTTTAGATGCAGAAAAATTGGTACATAGAAAAACTTCATCAGGGACGCCTGGGTGGCTCAGTTGGTTAAGCGGCTGCCTTCGGCTCAGGTCATGATCCCAGGGTCCTGGGATCTAGTCCCGCATCGGGCTCCTTGCTCGGCAGGGAGCCTGCTTCTCCCTCTGCCTCTGCCTGCCTCTCTGCCTACTTGTGATCTCTCTCTCACTCTCTCTCTGACAAATAAATAAATAAATTCTTTAAAAAAAAAAAAAAAGAAAGAAAAACTTCCTCAAAGAGTTAAAATAAGATAATCACAATATCCCAGTAATCATTCCATTTATGCAATAAAGTTAATTTAACTGAGGATTCTAAGGTGGGGATACACTTTTCAAATAAATGACCTTGCTCCCAGAGCCCATGTGTTTTTCTGATGGCAGCGTTTATCACATTGTGTCCCCGTAATCTCTTGTCTGAGGCTTGGCTCCTCTGGGGCTGGAATGAGGCGAGGTAGGGAGGTAACCACAGGATCTAGACGATCAGAACCTCCAGGCAATATTTTGTCTCCTGGGATATACCACACCTGCCAGAAGTTAATTCTTGTGCTTGGAATCTTTGGGAAATATCAATGCTTTACTGCCACCTTCTGGTCAAAATGTGTTTTGTCATATTTCTTCATTTTGCTTTTTTGGTCTTGGCAAAAAGAATTTGAGAGAAATTAAGTCTCTGTCAGATCAGCAACCCCACGTTGCCAGTAGCAACCGACATAGAGAGAAAAGTATATAACTCTTAAGAAACTTTCCAAGGATGTGCATGCATGTATATGTCTATTTATATCACACACAAATGAATACTGTTCTGAATCTGTAAGGGTCCAAAACTAGATAATTGTAACTTATATTTCTACAGGTTTTTGAAAAATAGTTCATAAAATGCTTTCACATTTGGTCATTCTATTAATTTGAGAGGCAAGTAGGGATGATTAAGAAAATGATATTTATTTATTTATTTAGAAAATCTAATTCCATTTTTTAAAAAGATTATTTACTTATTTATTTGACAGAGATGAGAGAGATCACAAGTAGGCAGAGAGACAGGCAGAGAGAGAGGGGGAAGCAGGCTCCCCGCTGATCAGAGAGCCCGATGCAGGACTCGATCCCAGGACCCTGAGATCATGACCCAAGCCCAAGGTAGATGCTCCAACTCACTGAGCCACCCAGGTGCCCCTGAAGTTAACATTTTGAATAAAAGTTTCTCACAGGCTCAGTCTCGGGACAGAGATGTTATCTATGTTCCCAGCTTTGGATAATTAGACATGGTTCAGCATAGGCTGGCTTGAGTGATTTTTAAAGAAAAGCCAGGGCCTTCCCATTTATGCTATAGGATGCCTAAAAGGCCTCACCAAGGGATGAACAGCTTCAAAAGAATTTAGCAATGATGCATGGTTGCTAGTTTTTACATTTTTTATCCACTTTTAATACTAATGAATTCCTGACCTGATGACCAGTAGCATTCAAAGAAGTGCTCCTCAAGTAGCCAAGTAACAAAATACTCAATCTTTAACTTGAATCTCTTGAAAACTAAATATTCAAGGGGAATCATTTCATACTACCTAGCAACATCTCTTGCATCCCTTATTTTCTTCTATTCACTCACAGATCTTGTTGTATTTTACAGAAGTATCAATCCACAATTGAAACTTTTTTTAATGGTCCTTCAACATAGAGTTTGAGAAAGAACTGCTCTAGTCTAAAGCATTGATTTTGCATCTTGAAGGCCTAGAATCAGTCCACTGGAGATAGATTCTCCTCTGGGAGTCAGCATTCTGAGTATCAGAGATGTGTGTAGGGAGGGAGGGGGGAAAGGGGTAGCATGGGAAAATTTACAATATAGTAATTTTAAAATTCATTGTACAATCATAAAATGAAAGTGCAAAATGTAAGTATTTCAGCTGGGGGTGGAAAAGAGGGGCTTGCCTTGTTTCCTTTGGCTTCCCTCCCTTACCATCACTCCAGCGTTTTAGTGTTACACCCACCCATTCTTTCCTTAGGTCTCCAAGGAAACAGGTAATGGTCAATTGACCAAAAGTAATATGGAGCAATAAATCAGAACTATTGAAATGCTATGGCTCCCCAGATATTCTTGTGCGACATCAAATAGTAGGATCAGATAGGAGAGTGTGGGCCGCCCATTGGATCCAACATAAATTATGACAGGTGAATGTTCATTAAATATAGAGTTGATGACATTCTAAAAGAAATTGGATATAAATCAGGTTTTATTTAATTGACAATATTCCTCTGTTGCAGAATATAGGAATATCCCTGGTACTTGGCCTGCTGAAACTCACAGGATCCTGGAGTGCCTCTAGATCAGGTTGAGTATCAGTTATTGCTACATACAAAATACCCCAAAACTTCCAGTAAAGATCACGTATTATTTCTTCCAAGCCTGGGGTGAGGTGGTGGCTGGTTGATCTCTAATGGGATTGCCAGCTGTCTGAGGGTTTCTTGGAACCTCCACTGTAGGCTGGTTTAGCTGGGTTATCTCAGCTGGAACAGATCTGTTCCATCTGTCATTTGTCCCCCATTCAAGACCAACAGACACACCGGAGCATGTTCTCCTCACAGCAGTAGAAGAAATCCAAGAAAGCAAGCAGAAATCCTGGGGCCTCTTGAGATGTAGGCTCAGAACCAGTCCACTGCTCTGGAACTCACCTTGTTCAGCTGGCCAAAGCAAATCACTTGGCCAAACCCGATTCGAAGGTGGGTGTGTGTGTGGGTAGATTCTGCCTCTCTAGTGAAGGGAACGTACAGCCATTCTGGAAAGCAGCCTAGTGGAATAGAGTGAAATTAAATGTTTGCCGTAGGAACCAGAGATCACACGCCTTGCTACATATTCCAAAGAAATGAATGTACAGGCCTATAAAGTAGAATGAATAAGGGTTTTCATTGTGGTATCAATGGAGAATAATTGATATCTCAGTTGGAGATAACTTAGATGTTGACAGCTAATGGATAAATTAAATGTGGTATACTTACACTTTGGAATACTATGCAACGCTTAGATGTATACATAGCAATACGTATGAATTTTAAAAACATCTTTTTACTGTGAAAAAAAGAAGAAACAGTGTAAGATTTAAAACCAAATACTAGGGCTGCCTGGGTGGCTCAGTCGGTTAAGCATCTGCCTTTGGCTCAGGTCATAATCCCAAGGTTCTGGGATCGAGTCCCGCTTCGCGCTCCTTGTTCAGCAGGGAGCCTGCTTCTCCCTCTGCCTGCTGCTCCCCCTGCTTGTGCTCTCTCTCTCTCTCTCTCTCTCTCTGACAAATAAAATCTTAAAAAAACCCTAAATACTATTTATGTTAAATGAATACACACGAAACATATAAGGATAGATTTATATTTAAAGACATACAGCAGACATGTAAGAGTGGGTGCCCATTGGCAGAAAGGAGGTAATGGGCCTGGAGACTAGGGGTATAGAGTGACACTAAAACCAAACCAAAACAAAAAAAATAGAGGAGCCATTCACGGGCCAATGTTGAAAATGTGTCGTGAACCAAAAACTATGACTACAGTCTGAGGTACAAAATAATAACTAAGAAAAAATATGACAGTAACAAAATCAAATTGTGAAGAGTATCAGGTGGTTTGCTTCTCCAGGGGACTGGCCCTGCCCACTATACTAACTCACTTTTGATCTGAAAACTCTCTGGCAAAAACTGTTGTTCAGCTACTCACCAGGCATTTTCCCTGTCTTCCATATTTATAAAGCCCTTTATTATTGGGAACAATGTGTCCAACTCAAAAAGACACACACACACACACACACACACACACACACACACACAATTCCCAGCCACACTCATAGCAGGGGTAGGTATTGAGATATAAACAGAAGTCATTGAATGGGGCTTTGGAAAAGTCTTTTTCTTTTTTTTTAAGATTTTATTTTATTTTATTTTTAAGATTTTATTTCTTTATTTGAGAGAGAGAGAAAGTATGAGAGGGGAGAGGTCAGAGGGAGAAGCAGACTCCCCTCCAAGCAGGGAGCCCGATGTGGGATTCAATCCCAGGATCATGACCCGAGCCGAAAGCAGTCGCTTAACCAACTGAGCCACGCAGGTGCCCCTAAGATTTTATTTTTAATTAATCTCTACACCCAACATGAGGCTTAAACTCACAGCCCCAAGATCAAGTTACATGCTCTACTGAGCCAGCCAGACACCCCATGGGAAAGTCTTGTCCCGTGCTATCTTGTACAATGAATTGACCTGACAGCTGGAAATAATGCTCTGAGACTAGCAGAGCAGAGACAGATGGAGCCTGGGTCCTGAAGACCTGGTAAAGACACTAAACCAGCTCTGGAAGCCTGTTTCTGGACTTCTTTAATGTAATAGAATAACCTCCTAATTTGTTTAATAAGCCACTGTAGACTAACTGCTGTTACTAACTTTAATGCAATTCCTGATACATAAGCCTTTCTCTTTTTTCTTTTTTCTTAAAAAAAAAAAAAATGTCATTCTTTTCTTCCAGACTAATGGTCAGAGATTATAGACTAGTAGCATGATGAGGCCAGAATTTAGGATTAAATGGATTACCTTTAAGACAAGCCAAAGAAACACTGCTTCAAGTAGTAGCCTAAGTACTTATTCATTTGATAATTAATGGTTAAAACTTGAAATTTCTCATCTATAAAAAGAGGATCTAGGAAGTACACTCTATCTTAAAGTTACCTTATAGGTGGTATTCATGGGATTTCTTATGCCCCAGAGGTGGAGAAAGTAGAAAATACAGTTTTTACTTTAAAAGGTTTTGATAAATTCTTGACTAGAGTCAGAATGCATTAGGGTAAGTCTGAATTTTTTTTTTTCAGCACATCTCTATTTTACATCAGGGAGGACATGCCGTGTCTTCTCACTAAACATCCTTTCATTGCTAGATCACTGTTGCCTTGACATTGGGTGCCTTGTAGAAGTGCTCTCAGGGACTAATGGATAATGTGTGCAGGACTGAGAAAAGGGAGATCCCCACTGCAGAACTCACTGCCTGTGACTGAAGATGTGGGCAAGTGACAAAAAGCTCACTGAACTGGGACACCAAACATGATTCTTTTGTTTGGCTGTGTTCAGCAAACATTTAAGGATACCTGCTCTGTGACAGGCACTGTGCTGGACCCTGGGAAAGGACTGGCAAGATGTAGGTACTGAACCTCCATAGGCCTCAGGCACAGCATTCTGAGCTCAGGCTATAATTCTAATCGACTTTGGTGAAGGAAAGATGTTTCAAGAGGCCCTCATCAGTTTAAACCCTGGTGAACAAATGCCAGCTCCACACAGGTGAAACACCAAAAAATCCACTGAACCAGAGTATTTTTCACTTCTACTTTCACAGAATCTAGCTGCTTATTTTCCCACCAGGGATGCTCCCCTCAGACCTAATGAATCTCCTTTTATTTCCTGGGGGCCTATACCCACCAAATCAACAGAAATGGTAAATAAACAAAGCATCAGAAAACTATGTTCTAGGGGCGCCTGAGTGGCTCAGTGGGTTAAAGCCTCTGCCTTCGGCTCGGGTCATGATCTCAGGGTCCTGGGATCGAGCCCCACATCGGGCTCTCTGCTCAGCAGGGAGCCTGCTTCTCTCTGCCTGCCTTTCTGTCTACTTGTGATCTCTCTCTCTCTCTCTGTTGAATAAATAAATAAAATCTTAAAAAAAAAAAAAAAAGAAAACTATGTTCTAGCCCTGATCTAGCATTATCTCTATAAACCTTGACAAATTATTTTTGAAGTTTCAGTGTTCTCATCTACAAAGTGCTATAAAATGAAGAGCTGCAAAGTGAACTCTGTGAAAAAAAGTGTGAAAACTTCTAGCTAGTAGGTGAAGGGGTACAGGACAGGATCCTCCCACCACCCCCACCCCCATGTGCCACTTTGGCTTGTGGATTATTTTGAGCTTAAGTCACTTTAGACCCTGAGGGCTCAAGAGAAACTTTTGTCCTCCCTCAACCACACAGAAGAATCTAAATTGGGGTCTTTCCCAGAATAAGGGTTATTAATAGAGATAAATTTTATCTGAGTGAGCCATCTATATGGTAAGGCAAACATCTAATTACCAAACATCTGCTCATCTTATCGCTCTATGAAAGTGCATTCTTTTCATCTTAAGTCCCAGACTCCTACTTCCTTTTTAGTTCAGAATGACATATATGCCTCATTGTGCTGATCTTTGGAATTTTCATGTTTATGTGGAGTTCCTCATACCTAGGAATATTTGATTTTTCTCTTAACTGATTTTTCTCTGTCTCGTGAATTTGATTCTTCGTGCAGCTAGAAGGACCTTTAAGGAGACAGGAATTCTTGCTCCCCGACGTAGGCAAGTGCAAAAACCGGAGGCCAGAGGCAGCGACCTTCAAATTACCCCAAGGCTAAGCAGCTACTTTCAAACCAACTCTTCAAGCCCACGGTACCCTAGTGCTAAGGTAGAGAGACTGCGCATGTGCTGTAAGGCCCTTCCCAGTACCCGTAGCTTCCCTTTAGGTTTTGGCCCCGCCCACCACCAGCGCCCTCGTTTCCGGTTCAGCCCAGGAAGCTTCCGAGTGTTTCTGGCCTTCGCTTGTCTGGGCCGACCATTTCTCCAACGTTTTTCCAGGTCTTTCGGTTGGTGGGGAACGTAGTTGCCAATAAAGTTTCTCCGTTTCAAAGTCTGGCGGATTGGGCCGGGCGCATCCTCTGTCCCCTTGTTCATTGTCCGCAGTCTTTCTAGGCTACAGGCAAGGAACCTCAAGGCGTCATGGCCAGGGGCCGCTCCGGCCCGGCCGGTCTGAGGCCAATTTTCGTTGTCCGCGCTTTCTCATGGCTTTTGGTCCCGCTGGCGTCCGCCTCAGCGTGAGCGCAGTCCTTCCGCGCCCACAGGCCGTCTTGCGCTGGACCCCATGGCCTCCGAGGCTCCGTCGCCTTCGTTGTCGCCGTCGTCACCTCCCTCCCCTGAGCCTGAACTGGCCCAGCTGAGGCGGAAAGTGGAGAAGTTGGAACGCGAGCTGCGGAGCTGCAAGCGGCAGGTGCGGGAGATCGAGAAGCTGCTGCATCACACGGAGCGGCTGTACCAGAGCGCAGAGAGCAACAACCAGGAGCTCCGCACCCAGGTGCGCGGTCCGCCTCCAGCCCGGCGCCCCATCCAGCCCAAGGGGAGACCTCCGAAGGCTCTGATAGCTTCGGAAGGGTTCCTTGGCAGGGGCCCAAAACTGTTTTATAGAGAATCTGAAAGAGATAAAAGTTCACTTGTATTATAATTCCAAGTACGTTTGAAGCTAGCCTAAGAGTTCGGGTTCCTCGGGTTTAGATAAGTGCGCGAGCGGCTCGTGGGAAGTGAACTTCGTTACCTTACTTTTCATTCTCACTGCTGACGTTCCCTTGGCATTAGGAACATTTATATAATTTTTTTGTATCACTTTTGAGTTTGTTAAAACTCTGGACTTGAAGCAGAATCCCATTTATTACTCACTTGGTGTGTGAGCTGATGCTGAGCCTCAGTAGTCCATAAAATTAGAGTGCTAGTACCACACAAGTGAAGGTTAAATCAGATTAAGCATGAACAAAAAATTTTGGAGTTTTACAAACTATTGAACATAATGCAAGTGTCATGTTTTTCTGGGCATTTACCAGCTTGAGTTTTTTGATGAAAGTAGGGGGGCTCTGTCTTTGTTAGAGACACTAACCAGTTAACTTCATGTTCATAAAATGGAGTAAGGATTAGTATTTTATTGTCACTTTTTTTTTTAAATTTTAAAAAGGAGCATAATATTTTTTTCCAGTTTGATTTGTTGGGCAGTTACACTCTCCCAACAAGTTATTTCCCTGTAATTATTAATGTAAACTGTTGTGTAGTCCTTTGTAATATAATATTTCCTAAAACTGCGCATAAAGGCTGTATACAAAAAAATCGGCAAATTTTGTTAGGCTTTGTTATCAAATGATCTATGAAAATAACTGCTGAGATGTAGTGCATTGTGTCTGTTGTATAGATGTTAGTATGACATTATAGAAAATATTTGTTTACTCAATAACTAGTTCTTGAACTCTTAAAATGAATGCATAAGGACTGCACTATATCATGAGGAAAGGGGAGCAAAATATTTAAAATTCCTTTTTAAAAAAACCTTTTATAATTCTAAATTTTTTTTTCTTCAAAAGATTTAATTTACTTATTTGATTGAGAGAGAGAGCACAAGCAAGGGGAGTGGCAGAGGGAGAAGCAGACTCCCTGCTGAGCAGGTAGCTGGATGTGGGGCTGGATCCCAGGACCCTGGCGTCCTGACCTGAGCGGAGGCAAACACTTAACCGACTAAGCCTCCCAGGTGCCACTCTAAATTTTTAATCTAGAGATCTAAAAGAGAACATTTTGCTAGTCTTTGAAGAGCCAGCATTTTGTTATTAATGTGAATTTGATAGTGGTCTAATATAAAAATTGAAATGCATAAAAAGCCTTGACCCTACTGGTGATAGTAATAACTCTTTACCCTCTTCTTAGTGAGCCTCCCTTGGTGGTGGGTTAACTGTCATCTCAAATCACTAAATAATGTTTTACCTGGAGTGGTATAAAGTTGGCTTGGGAATTGAGGGTGAGCTGATAGAAAAACCGGTTTTGGACTCTGAAGAACTTTGGGCAAATTACTTTGTCTCTTCAGGTTTCTCATGTGAAATGGGATTAGGGCTACTATTATGTAAGAAGTTTGGAAGAATTAATGAGAGGTTATCCAGAGTACTAAGTTTAGTGCCTAGCATGTAGGAGATAATAAATAAATAATCAAGCTTATAGTGGTAGTAGCTAGAGCCAGGACTGGGGCAAGGCAATCAGTAACCCAGGGCAAAAAATGTAAGGAGTACTCATTCTCTGGTACTGACCCTCTACTTGTGAGAAGCTGAGAATGAGTGCCTCCTTAAACTTTGTGCTCTAGGTGCCTTGATTGCTTCACTCTAGTTCCAACACTGGTGCTAATAGGATCTGATAACTAATGAAGTGCCTGGATAATCTGTATATAGTCAATCTTACCACCTTCCTTCTTAAAAGTTTTATGTGTCATTAACTACTTAAAAGCTTGGTTTTTTATTTAGTTTCATGCCTATAGTAGACATTGTCTCACACCAAGATCCTTTCTGAATGAAGGGTATTTGTGGTGTTGCTCCTATTCTGCTTGTGGGTATTTCCACACTGTCGTTCCGGCCCTGGCATTCAGTGAGGTACAGGGGAGACAGATGCTCTTCTGAGGCAGTCACCTCTTTTCCCTTCTGCTGCAGTAGTTTAGTCCTAAGACTACTTTCTTTTGTTTAAAGAAAAAAAAAAGTGCATTAAAGCATATAAATGAGTATTAATATATTTAAGAGAATAGATAATTCCAGCTGGAGGACACTGAATGATACTAGATAATTTAATCTAATGAATGGGAATTAATGGTTTTTTAAACTAATTCTTTAGGAAGAACTGCTGATTAAAATTTTAGTATAAAAACATTCTTACTGTTAGAAATAAGGGATCGTCTTCACAAAGTCCTATTAATTTAGTTCATCTAAATTCATTTTGGAAGGAATATTTTGAGGTTTAGCAAGAGAGTGTAAGAATAAAACCATTTCCCTCTACAAATGTGAAAGATGAAAGAAAATTACGATATTTTAAATTTTTCTGAAAAGGAAACGAGCTGCTTTGGTACTTCTCTAAAACTTCAACCAAGAAAAATAATTATTATAATTTCAGGAGAATGGTGTGTATATTATTAGATTGCCAAATGATTTATTTTCCTAAAGCCTTGTTTTCTTTTAGGTAGAAGAGCTCAGTAAAATACTCCATTGTGGGAGAAATGAAGACAATAAGAAGTCTGATGTAGAAGTACAGACAGAGAACCACCCTGCTTGGTCAATCTCAGGTATTCAGCTTATAGTGAAGATATCTTAGTGCTGTTACATTCACATCATGATAAGGTGGAGTTTTCTTTAAATTTAAAATAGACATACATCTAGATAAATCTGAGAACTGTTATGTTGACTTCTCATATGATTTGGTATTTTCAGATAATCTCTGTGTTCTTCTGGTGGGAAAATAGAAATGTCATTCTGTAAATATATAATAATGCTAATGTGTTTTCAGTGGCATATTACTGGAGTAATGTTTGCCATGCTGTGAACCATTTACTCATATCTGGCCTTGCTCGTGACCAGGTACCTGTGTTTTCTTGTTGATGCATTCCACTTAGCATTGTGTTCAGTGTCAGTGTCGTAGGCCCTTATGGGAGTGATGAGCTCACAACCATAACCTCATGAGTGGCATTGTGAGGCAAAATAACTGAGCAATTGATTTTTTGTTTTTGTTTTTGTTTTTTTAAAGATTTTATTTATTTATTTGATACAGAGAGAGAGGGATCACAAGTAGGCAGAGAGGCAGGAAGAGAGAGAGGGGGAAGCAGGCTCCCTGCTGAGCAGAGAGCCCGATGTAGGGCTCGATCCCAGGACCCTGAGATCATGACCCGAGCTGAAGGCAGAGGCTTTAACCCACTGAGCCACCCAGGCGCCCCTGAACAACTGAGTTTTAATAAATAGGGATCAGAAGAAATGATCTTTCCATTAAGTTTTGCCCTGTTTTAGTCAGTATGTAATTTAACTAAATTGTTAAACATTAAGCATTAGTATTAATATTACATATTTGTATGATGTATTTTTTAAAAGTCATCATCATGAGAGAAATATAACAGAAAAAACAACTCTTGATCTTTATATCCATTGTCATTTGATAATGCAATAGTATTCAGGTAGTATGTGATTAGAAGTTAAGAGTTGCTCATATATATATATTTTTTTTTTTTGACAGAAAGCAACCTATTGTTTTCTTTTTTATTCTTGCTATGGAAAATCCAAATCTACCTTTTTTTTAACTTTTAATTTGACAGCTAGAGTACTGAAGGTGACATTAGGGTCAAAGATACATACTTAGGCCAATTTGTCTGCACCATCCATTTAATCTGTTAAATCGGATACAGTTGTAAAAAATATATGTTAGAGTTGTGCGCTGTTTTATGTTCAGTGCTGGTATTTTGGAATTAGCTTCTCCTTATATACATTTTTCTAATATGATATCACCTAATTTGCTTTTGCTACAGATTATTATTATCAGACATACTATAAGGATGTCAGTCTTGCAAATAAAGTGACTGAACTCTCAGCTCAGCAAGATCAGGATATTGAAGCTTCTACTTTTAATTCTGAAGACCAGTCACAAATAGAAAATGATGCTTACGCTGGTACTGATATAACAGAACATGTTAAATGTGCAGAAGAGAACCATTTTGCCTCAAATTCAAATTCACAGGTAATAAGATGCTTAACATGAAACCCTTTTTTTTTTTTTTAAGATTTTATTTATTTATTTGTCAGAGAGAGAGAGCACAAGCAGGGGGAGTGGCAGGCAGAGAGAGAAGCAGG
The DNA here is from genome assembly GCA_028534135.1 of Potos flavus. Classification (NCBI taxonomy): domain Eukaryota; kingdom Metazoa; phylum Chordata; class Mammalia; order Carnivora; family Procyonidae; genus Potos; species Potos flavus. The sequence continues at coordinate 46,989,434 of CM052895.1, forward strand.
CTTCCTGCTGAACAAGGAGCCGGATGCGGGACTTGATCCCGGGACCCTGGGATCATGACCTGAGCCGAAGGCAGTGGCTTAACTGACTGAGCCATCCAGGCATCCCACCATGAAACTCTGGATGCCCAAGAATGTGTCCTTTGTTGTTATATAGAAAAAGAGACTTCTTTAGTCTATTACAATGTGTACAAGGTTTATAAACATTCTGCATATAATACAGTGAATGTTACGGTTTTTAAGAAAAAATCAAAATTTATAAATAAGTGTAATTGTTTTTCTACTCTGTTGTGTTCTAAAAATTAATGATGTACATAAACTAAAAGGAAATTTGTATTTTCACTCAACCAAAAAATTTGGGCAACAGCCACAGTATTATGTTCATACTAATTTTTTTTTCAAGATTTTATTTTTTAGTCATCTCTCCAACATTGGGGCTCAGGCTCATAACCCCAAGATTAAGAGTCGCACGCTCCACCAACTAAGTCAGCCTGATGCCCCCATATTAAAATTTTTTTTAATGCTTACTTTATGTCAAATATCTTGCCACTGTTGCCTGAGTATCATATAAATTTATTTCTTTATTTGAATCAGGATCCTAGTCATTCCAGGATCCCAAGATCCAGTATAACTTCTTAGTGTGTGATATCTCACATTATCTATAGCTTTTTCCTCCATCTCTGTTTTTAAAGTTTTTTTCCCTTTGAACCTGTAATTATTCTTTTTTTTTTTTTAAGATTTTATTTATTTATTTTGAGAGGGAGAGAGTGAGAGAGCACAGACAAGGGCAAAGGGTCAGACAGAGAGGGAGAAGCAGACTCCCTGCTGAACAGGGAACCCAGTGGGGGGAAGGCAGACGCTTAACCAACTGAGCCACCCAGGCGCACCTGAACCTGTAATTCTTCTTCTTTTTTTTTTTTTTTAAAGATCTTATTTATTTATTTGACAGAGAGAGAGATCACAGGTAGGCAGAGGCAGGCAGAGAGAGAGGGGGAAGCAGGCTCCCCGCTGAGCAGAGAGCCAGATGCGAGGCTCGATCCCAGAACCCTGAGATCATGACCCGAGCCGAAGGCAGAGGCTTTAACCCACTGAGCCACCCAGGCGCCCCTGAACCTATAATTATTCTTAAAGAATATTTCATGGTCTTTATTTTTGTAGATAACTATGTTATGGTATCAGGCATCTGTTTTTGTGTAATGGTCACACACTCACTTTTAATGTCTTCAAAACTAAGTTAAAATTGAATTAACTAAAACACTAGTAACTATTTTTTTAAAAGTGAACCAAACTGCAATTGATAGCCATCTCTTTCCATTGCAGAAATTGAAGTCTTATTATTTAAAATTGTTTTAAGTCTATTTATTGTTTCTAATTCTGCTAACTTTTAAAGTGGTAAAAGGAAGTTTTTGTATTATTTGACATGAATGTGTCTTACCTAGGAGCCAGCATCTGTATTAGCAGCAGAAGATACATCCTTAGAAGGTTCTTCATTAGCCGAAAGTTTGAGAGCTGCAGCAGAAGCTGCTGTGTCTCAGACTGGATTTAGTTATGATGAGAACACTGGACTATATTTTGATCACAGCACTGGTTTCTATTATGATTCTGTAAGTATCTCAGGCTGTTTAATATATGATTATATACTTGCTGCTTGATATCAGGTATTAAACCCTAAGCTGAATTAAGAAAGGCAGGAAACTGCATTGAAAAATTACATTTGATTCATTCATTCATTCAAAGGTATTTGACATGAGTAAAGAGTTGTAAAATAGCTTATGATGCTATATTTCTATGTTTTTAATTAAATAAGTTAATTGTGATTGTTATAGATTAACACTTCAGAAAGATCTAATCTTTTGTATGTAAAGTAACACACAAAAATGTTATAGCATTTATTATTAAAAGCAGTTAACTACATTGTTATAAAATGTCTCAGAACTTAAACTAACATTTTTTCATAGATTTTATAAGGAAGTGACATTGTTAATTCTAGGCTTGGTGTGTGAGCTAAATTGTAAAAAAAAAAAAAAAAAAAAATGTTTCAAGTACTTATGAATCCATTCAAGCTGTAGAGGAAGTCTTTTTTTTTTAATTCTTAATAGCCTGTTTATTATTAGTTTAAAAGTTCTGTGGCTTTTAAGCATTTCACTTTAAAAAAATCAATGTTAGGACTGAGAACTAGGGAGTTTGTGTGGAATCAGACATGTAATGGACCACTTACTAGGACAGAACCTAAAAATAAAGTTCTTGATTTATAATTCAGTGTTATGGCTGTTGACATCGGTACTTAACTGTATTTCATTCAGGATTTGATGACGATGATGAAACTTATATACCTATATACCTCAGCCTCAGTGGTCTAGGCATGTGGTTTGGTCGTCAGAAATTATAGAATGTGGTACCCAAAAGTGAAGCAGATGTTCACCATTCTGGTCACTGGAACTATTGATAACTAATCTAGGGAACATAATGATAATACTTGATATCTAAGATATCTAGTATTATATAATACTAGATATAGATAATAATATATATTATATATTAATATAATATATATATAATATATAATATTGTTATAATATATAATATAAAATATACACTGTTGAATTAAATCTTGGTTATAGAGTGTGGGCCAAAACACATAATAATATATCTATATCTAGTATATATCTACTATATATGTATATGTATGTGTATATATATATGTATACATATATATGTGTATATATACTAGATATAGATATATAATATATCTATATATAGATAATAATACTAGATATTAGATAAAAACTAGATAATACTAGATATCTAAGAAAGGATTTCATTAGCTTGTTGGTTTGTACTTGGTATACTTTGTAAATCCCTCATAAAGAGATTTTCTTTTACAGGAGTATGCTAATTGACCATGTTAATTAATGTTTAAACTCTTATCAAAGAGACAAGCTATTACTTATTATTTTTTTAATTTTTTTTTAAAGATTTTATTTGTTTATTTGACACGGAGAGAGAGATCACAAGTAGGCAGAGAGGCGGGCAGAGGGAGAGGGGGAAGCAGGCTCCCTGCTGAGCAGAGAGCCCGATGCAGGGCTTGATCCCAGGATCCTGGGATCATGACCTGAGCCGAAGGCAGAGGCTTTAACCCACTGAGCCACCCAGGCACCCCGAGCTATTACTTATTTATTTTGAGGAAAATACAGAGTTTACAAGTATATGATGTTAGTCTTCATCATTCTTCTACCTTCCTTTCTTTATCTTTCCTCCTGACATCTCTTCTGTAAATGGTTGATTCTATTCGGTTAGTTATATGTATGTTTCAGTAAATTAGGGACTTCATTGTTTTGCTCTTTTTACTGTACTAGTTTTAATTTTATTGTAATTAGTCTTTCTTAAATTTTTGAAAATGTGTTTTGGACTGAAAGACATAAGAGATAAAACAAGTTTGAGTTGTAAAAGTTTTATTATCACTGGAAATAAAGATTAGAAAGCTTCCATTCAGTTTTTTAGTTATGGAAAAGATTGAATTCTAAATATTTTTGTAAGAGATCTGCAAAGTGAGTTAAACATAATAAATTGCAGTAATATCAACAGTTAGAAAAATATTCTTTTCCAGGCAGTTTTAGTTGCTTAACCTTAGTATATCATAAGACAATTCCAGGTCTGATCTGCCTGGATTTATGATGTATATAAAATATACACTGTTGAATTAAATCTTGGTTATAGAGTATGGGCCAGTATCTAATAAGTATAGATGATTACATAATTTTTTATCTTTAGAGTTTTTATCCATAATTTGCCAAAATTCATTTCTGCATGGTTTTTTTACTTACTTAATTATTTATAGTAGAATTAAGGAAGACAATTGTTTATCAGTTTCTTTATATATAAAACGTATTTATGAGCTTAATTTTTTTTTGAAATTTTCTTCAGGGCTTTTAGTTATGGACACTAAAAACTAATATTTTCTTTATGACACTGACAGGAGAGTTGAATTCTCAATAGCATGTTTATTATTAGTTTCAAAGTTCTGTGGCTTTTAAGTGTTTCACTTTTAAAAAAATCGATGTTAGGACTGAGAACTAGGGAATTTGTGTGGAATCAGACATGTAGTTTGGACCACTTATTAGGACAGAACCTAAAAACAAACCATTATTGTGTAATCATAAGGATAAGGAATCTGGACTTACTTTTTATATGGTCAGCTTTTTCTGATGCATGCCTTAGTTTTCATGACTTCTAAAATGTTTTTTGTTATCATTTTCATTAATGTATTAGGTTGAACCATATGAAATTGCTGTTTCTCTATGAAAGTGGTAAAATATTGGCAATTTCATGAGATTCAATTTAATACTTAAATGTATTCATTTTTCATACTAGGAAAATTAGAGCAAATATTGAATGGTAAAGTATTTTGGAAACTCAGAAGCATTTTTCATTCTGTCATCTTTACCCATTATCTTCAGAAAATAGTAGAGTTCTTAAAGAAACATTGACCATTTTTGAAGATATGTAGCATTTCTATTAAGTTTATTTTTTTATTTTATTTCATCGTACCTGACTAGAACTTACCGTTTTTTTGACTTTGAAAGGAAAATCAACTATATTATGATCCTTCCACTGGAATTTATTACTACTGTGATGTGGAAAGTGGTCGATATCAATTTCATTCTCGAGTTGATTTGCAACCTTATCAGACATGTGGCACAAAACAAAGTAAGGAAAAAAAATTGAAGAAGAAAAGAAAGGATCCAGATTCTTCTGTAACAAATGAGGAAAAGGTAATATCTTCGTAATTTTAATAAGTTACTTAATGTTGATATAATTACATCAAAGTTTTTGATGAAACTGAAAATTATCATTCAGTAACTCCGTATTTCAAACATATCCATTAAGATAAGATATCAAAATCTGTCAACCGAGGAGCATTCACAGAGGGCAAAGATGGACTTTTTCCACAAATTCTTAGTCACTAGAAGTAAAAGGAACTTCTTAAAGTTTGAAGGAGGTGGATTTAGGGCAGATAAAATACTTGTGTGTTACATAGTTTGGAAGAAGAGCGGTCAGACCCTTAACCAATATGTTGATGTTGGGGTGCCTGGGTGGCTCAGTTAGTTAAGGGTCTGCCTTTGGGTCGGGTCATGATCTTGGGATCCTGGGATCAAGCTCTGCGTCAGGCACTTTACTCGTTGGGGAGTCTGCTTCTCCCTTTCCCTCTGTGCTCTCTGTCCCTCACTCGCTCTCCCAAATAAATAAATAAAATCTTAAAAAAAATAAGTTGGTGTCATCGCACAATTCACAATAAAAGAAAAGCACAGATTGAAACTAGACATAGATAAAAGTTCTGCTTCTTAGTCACGTTGAGCAATTTCTTACCTATTATGTTAGCAAACATTAAATCAATTGCTAGCAATTCCAGGGTAGGTTTGTATTTATTAGAATGGAAATTGGTGTCTTTTTTTTTTTTTTCTTATTTTAAGGATTTATTTAGAGAGGGCGAGAGAGCAGGGGGAGAGGCAGAGGGGAGAAGAGAGAATCCTCAAGCAGACTCCCTGCATTGCGGGGAGCCCAATGCGGGTCTTGATCCTACAACATTGAGATTGCTAAACCAACTGTGCCACCCAGGTGCCCTTGGTGTCTTTTGGGAAAATAGATTGGCCATTTGTATCAATAACCGTAAAAATGTTAATATTCTTTAACTGGAAAATATCATTTCAGGTAATTTTTTAAAAAATCCAAAGAAAGAGGGATGTCTGATGGCTCAGTTGGTTGCGCATCTGACTCTTGATGTCAGCTTAGGTCGTGATCTCGGGGTTGTGAGATCCAGCCCCATGTTGGGCTCCGTGCTCAGCACAGAGTCTGCTTGGGATTCTCTGTCTCCTTCTGCCCTGTTCCTTGCTCATGTGCATGCACGCTTGTGCTTTCTCTCTCTCTCTCAAATAAATAAATCTTTAAAAAAAAATCCAAAGAAAGAAAAATGCCTTTGTATAGTTATATGGCAATATATATTTTTTTTAAGATTTTATTTATTTATTTGACAGAGAGAGATCACAAGTAGGCAGAGAGGCAGGCAGAGAGAGAGGGGGAAGCAGGCTCCCTGCCAAGCAGAGAGCCCGATGCGGGGCTCGATCCCAGGACCCCGAGATCATGACCCGAGCTGAAGGCAGAGGCTTTAACCCACTGAGCCACCCAGGCGCCCCTATATAGCAATATTTTTAAGAACAGAAAAAAATTAAGAGTTCAAATGGCTTGCAAGATATTGGTTAAGAAAATGATAGTATGTTTAATTAAAAAGCATTCTTTAGGCCTTAAAATGGTAAATTATAAAGACTGGGGGGAATTTAAAAAGTGCTTATGATGCAAGGTTAAAATTAAGAAGGAAAATATAAGAAACGTTAACAATGCTCTTGTGTGTATTCCCCAGACAGATAAGGTTGGTGGTTTATATGCAGGAAAGGCTTATTTGTTATATTGGCATTTTGTGAATTGTGGCAACTACTGGATACTTCACTCTTGAAATTTCTCATGTTTTTCTCGTAACCAAAGAAAAAAATTTTTTAATGTATAATACTAAAGTTCATGTATGGAATTAGGTTTCTTTTGGATTTACTTTATCTATTTGATTTGTTTGTATTTCTCTTATTTTCACTGACATACCTAGGAATAAAAGAGAATGTGACTAAATACTAGAAATGATTTTTCTGTTTGCTTTCAAGACTTCTGTTTTAATGACTTCTACCTGTTGCTAGTAGTTGAACATCCAAAAGGATGGGTTGTGAAAGTACTTCTTTCCCCAAGCAATAGAAAAGAACATAGAGGGTCCTTAAATGACTTTTCTTGACAAACTGGAGAATGAAATTTGAAAGTGTTTTGTGAGATTTTAGTCCAGGTTTGTTCCCATAACTGCTCATCTTTACCATCCTTCTTTAAAAATATGTGAACTCTAGGATAGGTACTTAAAAGCAATCCTGATGGGATTTTGAGAATCCCCTAAGATTCTAAAAGGTAGCTGTGAAACATAGAAGACCATTTAAAACATCCTCATCTTTTTTTTTTTTTTTAATTAAGATACTCTTGAGCCTCAGTCTTTGCAAGTGGAGGTATGTGGAAAGAGATTGGCATAAATAACTTGAAATATGCATATATGCCTCAATGCCCACATATAGGCTCCTTTCTTATCTCTTAATGAATGTTTATCTAACATTCTGGACTGGTGGATGGTTTTTAAGAAGTAGCACCTCTGGCATTTTCACTCATTCCCACCCCACATGTTTTCCTACAAGCAGTAATAATAAAATATACAAGCAGTAATAATAAAATATACAAGTTTGGAAACTGCTTTTTTTTTTTTAAGTATGTATAGATAAGAGAAATTTTTGGCTATAATTCACAGTGACCTTTAAAGCTCTTATAGTTTTTCAGCTTGTTGTCCTTCTTCTTGCCTTTGAGGAGTTTGTATTGCTGGGAGTGTGTATAGTTTATTATACTGTGAGTGTTTAGCTGGTCTCCAAACTGAATTTATGCTACTGTTAAAAATATGTGTTTAAGATGTTCTCGTATTTTATAAAATAAAAGAAGACCATATGAATGCACTTCATCATGTTACTTTAGGTAGAAAGAAAATTCAGAGTATGTTACAAACCAAAGGAAAATAACTGATTCTTTTAGGTTTAAAATAATAGATTTGTTTATTTGTCATAAAGTATGCCCACTCTACATGTATAATAAATAATAAAAGACTTATGTCCGCTAATTTGCAATTTTAGAATAAAAGAGATGTAACATTCATTTATACTTTAAACTGTTTTGTAGAATCAGACCAACTCTATGAAAGTACTAAATTTTAGTGAAACTGTAGCTCTGCTACATTAGGTACATCTGGATCTTTTTTAAATTTTTTTTAAAGATTTATTTATTTGAGAGAGCATGCATTGTGTGTGTGCGCAAGTCAGGGGAGAGGCAAAGGGAGGAGAGGCTGGGTGCGGAGCCCAACTTGGGGCTCAGTCCCACAGTCTGTGAGATCATGATCTGAGCCAAAACCAAGAGTTAGACGCTTAACTGACTGACCCACCAGGCGCCCCACATCTGGATCTTTAAATCACTCTTGTAATTAAAGCTGATTCTATATTTTATGTGTTTTGAATTGATGATTGGTTAAAAGTTCAAAAAGAAGATTTAGGGTAAATATATTCTCTAAGCCTGCACTGTCCAGTAAGGTAGCCAGCCACTAGCCTCATATAGCTATTGAGCCTTGAAATGAGGCTCATCCTAATTATGGTGTTTTGTAAGTATAAACTACAGCATGCTCACTTTTGAAGACTGAAAGTCTTGAAGTACAAAAAAATCCATGTAAAATATTTCATTAATAGTATTATAGTGATTGAATGTTATTTGTATATAATAAATGATAATACTTTGTAAATATTGAATAGATAAAACGAATTTTATCAGCTGTTACCTTTTTAATGTGGTTACTAGGAAATTTTAAAATATATATATGTAGATGGTTTGCATTATGTTTTTGTTGGTTAGAAGTGGTCTAGGCTATTGCATTGTCCAAGCAATATGTGATAAGGGCCTGGACTGGGACAGTTAAGGAATAGATAAGGAGAATTGGGATAAAGTATGAACAGTCTATAGTACTTGGGAATGGATTCCATGTGGTAGTTAAGGGGATGTCAAAGATAACTATAAGATTTTTGATTTGGGTGATGAGGATGGTAATGTCATTAAGTACGAAAGGAAACACGAGAGGAAGAGGGGCTTATAGGTAATAGCTATTGGTATTTCATATAAAATGTTGCACATATATCTTCACTAATTCTTTGAAACATTCAGCATTAAACATTAGAAGATGGTCATGTTTAACATATTTTCCCCTGTTCCTGCCTCCCTACCTATGTCTTTCCAGGATTCGAATTCAGAAGATCAGAAAGCATCCGGTGTTGAACATATAAGCTGCAGTGAGGGAGAAGATTTTGCAAATGTGAAAAAGAAGGCCAAAATAGACATTCATTACAAAAATAGTCCCGCCAAATTTACTGTTCCAGTTAGCGGAAAGATTACAGAATCTTCTGTTAGTGAAAACATTTATAGTTCGACGTCATTTAAAGATGAGAAAATCATGGAGACTGATAGTGAGCCAGAAGAAGGTGAAATTACAGACTCTCAGACAGAGGATAGTTATGATGAAGACATTACCAGTGAAGACAATGTAACTGCAGAAGATAGTGAGGATGAAGGTGAATAAATAACTATTGTTTGATTTTCTGTAAATAATCCAGTCTGGTCATTGTAAAAGAGCAACAGAGTTAAAAATGTTAGTAACTCATATCTGCCAAAAAATAAACTCTTTTAAACTGATTTTTTTAATGACATTGTTGAAAATTATGTGAGTGGTCACTAGTACCATTATGATTATTTTTAAAGGGAAGAATTTGAATAAATGACATGCTTGGACCTTAAAGTGTTATTGCATTGAATGGCCTAGTCAATGAACAAAACCAAGTTACTTACATTCTAAAGTATATACTAAGGCTTCTTGATGGGTTAGATATTCGTAGTCACTTTTGTAACTGAGGGGAAAAAGTAAATTGCCTTTAAAGAGTGTGGTCCAGGGGTACGTGAGTGTGGCTCAGTGGGTTAAGCGGCTTCCTTAGGCTCAGGTCATGATCTCAGGGTCCTGAGATTGAGTCCTGCATCAGGCTCCCTACTCAGTGGAGAGCCTGCCTCTGCCTTTCCCTCTGCTGCTCCCTCTGCTTGTGAGTGCGCTCTCTCTCTCTCTCTGTCAAATAAATGAATAGAATCTTAAAAAAAGTGTAGTCCATGATTTAGCTACATAGATATTATGGTAAATCTTATGTTTAAAAAAACATATTTATTTATTTATTTTAGAGAAAGAGCAGGGAGAGGGGCAGAAGGAAAAGGAGAGAGAGAATCCAGAGCAGATTCCACACTGGGTGTGGACATAGGGCTCGATCTCCCGACTCTGAGATCATGACCTGGGCAGAAACAAGAGTCGGATACTTAACTGATTGTGCCACCTAGGTGCCCCAAATCTTACATTTTTCTAACTTGAGGTCATGAAGACATACTTTTAAAGCCCAGGATTTTATATTAGGTTTTATGAGCTTATTTTGTTCTTGATGCAGTTTCTCTCACTTTTTTTTTTTTTCCTTAAAGCGGACTCAGTTTTTCTAAGTTAATATAAAAATTCTTGTTTAGGATGCTTTCAAATTCCAGCACCTTAAAAAAGAGAGAGAATTGTTTATTTTGTAATTGTCATAGACCCAGAATATCTTTAGGCTGATCACTTTAAATTGGTAAGTGTTAAAGCTTATAAAGTATGTCATATAGCAGAATTTAAGAAGGTTGTTTCAAACAGAATTAAGATTTTGATCAATACATTTTTTTCTAAAGGAAACTTACATTTTTTTAAAAAGATTTTATTTGAGATAGAATGAGAAGAGACAGAGAGAGCACAAGGAGGGGGAGCAGCAGGCAGAGGGAGAAGCAGACTCCCTGCTGAGCAGGGAGCCCAATGCGGGGCTCGATCCCAGGATTCCGGGGTCATGACCTGAGCCCAAGGCAGACGCTTAACTGACTGAGCCACTCAGGCGCCCCGATCAATACATTTATTTTATTTTATTTTAATTTTTTAAGAGAGGGAGAGAAGGGCAGTGGAGAGGGGGAGAGAGAGAATCTTGAGAATCTTTTTTTTTTCTTCAAGATTTTATTTATTTATTCGAGAGAGAGAGAATGAGATCGAGCATGAGAAGGGGAAGGTCAGAGGGAGAAGCAGACCCCTGCTGAGCAGGAAGCCCAATGTGGGACCGATTCTGGGACTCCAGGATCATGACCTGAGCCGAAGGCAGTCACTCAACTAACTGAGCCACTCAGGCACCCAGTACATTTTTTTTATTTTAAAGATTTTTATTTATTTGAGCAAGAGGGCACGTGGTGGGGGCATGGGGAGGAGCGGAGGGAGAGGGACAATGTCCATGGTGAGTGTGGACTCCTATGCTCGACACTCATGACCCTGACATCACAACCTGAGCCAAAATCAAGAGTTGGGTGCTAAACTGATTGAGCTACCCAGGCACCCCTCAATGCATTTTATTTTATGGATGCTTCCTATTCCTGCCTAGAAATTTTTTCTACAGCATTTGAATTAATACTTACATATTTCTTTCTTTAACAGATGAAGAAAAAATTTGGCCCCCATGTATTAGAGTAATTGTTATTAGATCACCAGTATTGCAGACAGGATCACTTTTTATCATTACAGCTGTAAACCCTGCTACAATTGGAAGGTAAAAATGTTTAATGTTATATTTGTGTATTTATCTTATTCCAGTGGATTGTGTGTTCCTCAAGCAGTTATCATAAAATGTTCATGGTACTTGTTGAATAGGCAAACACTGAATGACATCCATGTTCCTCCCTCTCCCAATCAGAAAATATTGTTGACACTTATCTTTGTCACAGAAATGTTGTCATTTTCTTATTTTCTGTACCGCCCTTTTTAGGTTTAAATTCCTTAGTTAAATCCAGTGTTCATCTTTCTGTTTCTTTTACCCCTTTGTAATTCATAACCAGCATGGTAGAGAGGTTTTAATCATAAGTAGGATAATTTCATTACTTCCCAATGGGAAAGAAAATCTATCCTTAATTCATATTCTGTACAATACCTTAGCTTTAAATTCTTGAAGAATAGTATGGTCCTTTTACATGTAGTAATAGAAGTGGGAATGTAGTCAACAGATCTCGAATGATTGATGTTAGTACAGAGGATATGCTGTCCTACTTGATATTTATTATTATTTTTTTAATAAAGATTTAAATGTATTTAGAGGGTGAGAGACAGCATATGAGTGTGGGGAGAAGAGGGAGAGAATCTCTGTGCTCCACACCAAGCACAGAGCCTGACTCAGGGTTCGATCTCATGACCCAGGAGATCATGAGCTGAGCTGAAACCAAGAGTCACACTCTTAACTGACTGAGCCACCCAGGCACCCCTGGATGCTTATTATTAACCTGGGGTAAATGTATCAAAAAATAAAAGTAATCCTGGAACTTCTTTCAAACAGGAAATGTAGAGTAGGATTAAGGACTTAGTGTAATAGAGGGACTTATATTTTAACGTTAACTTTTAAAACGACGACGACAAAATCTTAATATCGTTTCTTTGTTAACTGTGTTTAATCTGTATATGGTTCAAAAATTATTAAAGGCACTTTACTTAACTCTACAGAGAAAAAGATATGGAGCATACTCTCCGAATCCCTGAAGTTGGTGTTAGTAAGGTAAGCTCTTTGGTTTTTCAAATATAGCTCCCTAGATATGATTTTATAAACCTTTATTATGACAGAAAGCTCAGGGGCTTTTTTATTTAGTAGAAATTTTAATAGTCCAGGAAGTAATGGAAATGAAAGCAGTTCAGATTTATTCCACTGCTTGCAAGAATAATTCTTTATCAAAATTAGAGTAAACTAAATGATGTTTAATTTTTAACAGTCTAGAGCAGGAATAGAAATGTAGATTAATTTAAGTATTAAAGTAATAACCCATTTAACAAATATTTATTGAATGAAATAAGTATGCTTGATATGGCAGTTCAAAAATGAATCAACCTGGATTCAGGCTATTTCATTAGATGGTTACTGTTGAGTCTAAAATATTTTACAACTCAAGAACTATCTGCCCTCTACCACCCAAAGCTCTCCATTTTTAGCTTTTCCTAATTGCTCATCTTAATGGTTTCAGGAAAAAGAATACTTAGGTTTTTAAAACAAACAGAGCAGAGTTGCAACTTTAGTTACAAGTGGAAAAACAAAAGGTTTTGCTACTGATACTCTTTATATTTACTATTTATCTTTTTCCTTACTGTATTTTCTGTAGTTTTTCCCTCTTCTATGGTGGTTATCTTTTTCTGACCTTTCATCATCTCCATTTTGTTTCTACTTAATAGACTATAATATGGATTTAATGTATACATTTTATGTGGTTTTTGTCTTTTGGGAATGAAATTTGTTTTTATAGTTTGAAAGTCCACTTATTTTTACTTTGTTTCAACTCACTCAGAAGGGAGAAAATTTTCATAATCTTAACTCTGACCAAATTATCTTGCTTTTTTACTTCGCTATGACCCTTCTGCCTCCAAAGAAAACCCACTCTGAATTAAATAGCAGTTCAATCTAAAATATAGGTAGTTCTATAGTGGCATTTTTGCTATTTCTTTCTTTAAAACTAAGATATTCACTGGTGAGGTAAATGGTTTGATACTTTATGGAGTCAGTTTGACTTTATATCACACATATCCAGGTAGATGAAAAAAATAAAAAAACCCAGAAACTTCATATTAATATTAGGGAAAAATGGAATCTATCACTGGATAGGGGAAGACCTTCTGAATTTAAAAAAATGGGGAAAAAATCACAGAAGACATAATTTTGAGTAATTTAAGTTTGAAGTTCTTACTAAAAAAATTTAAAAGGCAGAGTACATGGGGCACCTAGCTGGCTCAGTCTGTAGAATGTGGAACTCTTGATCCTGAGGTTGGGAGTTCAAGTCTCATGTTGGAGGTAGGGTTTTTTAATAATAAAAAAAGGTGGGGGGCGCTTGGGTGGCTCAGTTGGTTAAGTGGCTATCTTCAGCTCAGGTTGTGATCCCAGAGTCCTGGGATTGAGCCCCGCATCGGGCTCCCTGCTCAGTGGAGAGCCTGATTTTCCCTCTCCCTCTGTCTGCCACTCTGCCTACTTGTGCTATCTCTCTCTCTCTGTCAAATAAATAAAATCTTAAAAAAAAAAAAGGCAGACTAGGACAGTAAGACAAATATGACAAAATATATATCTTTTATGTTCTAAAATCTCATACAGATTCATTTTTTTCAAACTCGACTGTGACACTGATAGATAAGTGAGCAAAGGATATAAATAAACAATTCACAATGCAGGGGATGTCATTACTATTTGAAAACCATTCACGCTTTTTAAAACTTTTAAGAGGGCGCCTGGGTGGCTCAGTGGGTTAAAGCCTCTGCCTTCAGCTCAGGTCATGATCTCAGGGTCCTGGGATCGAGTCTCGCATCAGGCTCTCTGCTCAATGGGGAACCTGCTTCCCCCTCTCTCTCTGCCTGCCTCTCTGCCTACTTGTGATCTCTCCCTCTCTCTGTCAAATAAATAAATAAATAATCTTTAAAAAAAAATAAATAAAAATAAAACTTTTAAGAAATACAAATGAAGTCAAGATGTGGGTTTTCATTTGTCATATTTATTAAATTTCATTCCTGTTGGGAGCATAATTTAGAACAGCTCTTTGGAATAAGGTTTCAAGTAAAAAAAACTTGAAACTATTTAAATGCTTTGGTATAGCTATTAGTATTCTAAAGAACCCAGTTGAAAAAAATGTGTGAAGGACTAAAGAACAAATTGGCAGAAGAGGAAATCTGTGTGGCTAAAAAATACAAGGTTTCAGTCTTCGTGGTAATTGGGGAAATGCAAATTAAAATCACGATAATGAGATTTAATTTCATACCTGTTATGCTTGCAAAAACTGAAGATTCTGACAATACCAAATGTTGGCTAAGACTATATAGAGCAAGAAGAATTCTTATAGTTTGTTTTTGGGAATATAAATTGGTTACACCACTTTGGAAAACAATAAGGCAGTATCTAATAAAGTTTAAGATTTGCACATACTGTGACTTAGCACTTTCTTTCTTAAGAATATACCCCTGAGGGGTGCCTGGGTGGCTCAGTCATTAAGCGTCTGCCTTCGGCTCGGGTCATGATCCCAGGGTCCTGGGATCGAGCCCCGCATAGGGCTCCCTGCTCAGCGGGAAGCCTGCTTCTCCCTCTCCCACTCTCACTGCTTGTGTTCCCTCTCTCACTGTCTCTCTCTCTCTCTCTGTCAAATAAATAAATAAAATCTTAAAAAAGAAAATAAAAAAGAATATACCCCTGAATAACTCTTGCATTGGCTACAATAAGGTTGCATATAAATGAATATATGAGTAAGAATATAAGAATATTGATAGAAATATCTTTTTTTTTTTTAAAGATTTTATTTTATTTATTTGACAGAGAGAGATCACAAGTAGGCAGAGAGAGAGGGGAAAGCAGGCTCCCTGCTGAGCAGTGAGCCCGATGCGGGGCTCGATCCCAGAACCCCGAGATCACGACCTGAGCCGAAGGCAGAGGCTTTAACCCATTGAGCTACCCAGGCGCCCCAAGGATATTGATAGAAATATCTTAAAAAAAAAACCAGTAAAACCTTGGGGGAAAAAAACTGAATGTTCATCATCAGAAGAATATGTTGAAGAATCCATACATTGAGTTTTACCATTCAGCAAAATTGCAAAACTGTACACAACTGGATGTACCTCACAATATATTAAGCCAAAGAAGCAAAATGAAAGAAATACATAACAGTAGCATATGTTTGTCAGAACTTCTCAAACTAAATTTAAGACCTGTGAATTTTCTGTATATGTTACATCTCAAGAAAATATTCATACAGCGTAATTCCCATTTATGTCAAGTTCCAGACCAGGCAAAATAAACATGAATTGTTTATAGATACATACATATGGGGTGAAAGTAATATCATGATTAAATATTGAACCTTTGAAAAGAAAGGGAGTGGGATGGACAGAATGAGTTCCACATCCATGAATAATAATTTTTCTTTTAAATATCTGAGGCAAGGGGACTTGAGTGGCTCAGTTGGTGAAGTGTCTGACTCTTGATTGCAGCTTAGGTCATGATCTCAGTGTCCTGAGATCCAGCCCCATGTTGGGCTCCATGCTCAGCATGGAATCTGCTAGGGGATTCTTTCTCTCCTCTCCCTCTGCCCTTCCCCCCACTCATACCCTCTCTCTCAAATAAATAAACTAAATTAAAATCTAAAAAATAAATATCTGGGTCAAATATGGCAAAATTTATTAAAGCTGGGTCATGGGTCAACCAGTTCAGTATATTCTTTTGCGTGTTTGGAACACTTTATAATTAGTTTGTTTACAAAAACTTTTTTCTCTTCTTTTTTTCAAGGATTTTATTTATTATTTCACAGAGCACAAGTAGGGTGAGAAGCAGGCTCCCCACTGAACGGGGAGCCTGATGTGGGCTCAACCCAGGACAGGACCTGAGCGGAAGCAGACACTTAACTGAGACACTCAAATGCCCTGTTTATGAAAATTTTTAAGAACAACTTCATTGAGATACAGTCCACATCCTGTATACAATTTATGCGTTGAAAGTGTGTAATTAAAAAAAAAAGTGTGTAATTCAAAGGTTTTTTGTGAATTTAGAGTTGTGTAGCCATCACCACAATCAGTTTCTTTTTTTTTTTTTTAAAGATTTTATTTATTTTTTTGAGAGAGAGAAAAAGAGAGCATGAATGGGAGGGGCAAAGGGAAAGGGAAGAAGCAGGCTCCCAGCTGAGCAGAGAGCCCAATTCAGGGTTCGATCCCAGGACTGTGAGATCATGATCTGAGCTGAAGGCAGATGCTTAACTGACTGAGCCATTCAGGCGCCCAGTTTCAAAATATTTTCATCACCATTAGAAAAAAAACATAATAATAGCCACTCCCCATTTCCTTTCAACTCCCACAGGCCTAGGCAACCACAGTCTACTTTCTATTTCTGTGGATTTGCCTGTTCTCCACATCATGTAAATAGAATCCTATAATATGTAGTTGTTTTTACCCAGTATTTTCACTTAATATGTCTTCAAGATTCATTCATGTTGTAGCATATATGAGTACTTCATTTCTTTTTATTGCCAAATAATAACGCCAGTGTATGGATATACTACATTTTGTTTATCAATTGGTTGTCGTTTGAATTGTTTCCACTTTTTGGCTACTAAGAGTAATGCTGCGGGGCACCTGGGTGGCTCAGTGGGTTAAAGCCTCTGCCTTCGGCTCAGATCATGATCTCAGGGTCATGGGATCGAGCCCCATGTCGGGCTCTCTGCTCAGCAGGGAGCCTGCTTCCCCCTCTCTCTCTGCCTGCCTCTCTGTCCACTTGTGATCTCTCTCTCTCTGTCAAATACATAAATAAAATCTTAAAAAAAAAAAGAGTAATGCTGCTGTAAACATTCATGTTCAAGTTTTTATTTGTATGTTTTTATTACTCTTGATATATACCTAAAAGTAGAATTGTTGGGTCTACGGTAACTCTGTTTAACCTTTTGAGGAACTGCCATACCCTTTTAAAGCAGGTACACAGTTTTACATTCCCACCAGCAGTGTATTATTTATGAAATTTTAAATTAAATGTCTGTAGTTCTTTATCCAATTAAATAGACATGTACTGAGTATATGCCATTATATGTGAGGTTCTGTGTTATATGTACTGAGTCGTAAGCAAAAATGTAAACTAAGCAGTAATTGTTAGCCCTACAGCGACTATCACATATGCAGTAATTTTGTGTAGTGTCTTTGTTATGTAAACAAAGTACTGTGGAGCAAGGAGGGAATGATTAGTCCTGAGTATTGAAAATCTGGAAAACTTCTCTGAGGAGTTCACCTTGAGGGGCACCTGGCTGGCTCAGTCAGTAGAGCACGACTCTTGATCTCAGGGGTTATGAGTTTGAGCCCCATGTTGGGTATAGAGATTGTTTTTAAAAAAATAGAATCTTTAAAAGAAAAGTTCATGTTGAATATTTTATATTAAGAAATTTTAATGATAAATACCAATACTTTTATTAGGTGAAAAATAGTTTCAGATGTTTTAAATAGTATAATCTCAACTATATTATAAAAGGAGAAAATATAAGACACACACTGAATTATTAATGGCAGTAGTAGGTGGAATTACAGGTGACTTTTTCTTCCGTAGCCTTCACATTTCTACCAGAGGCATTGTTATACTTTTGTATTCAGGAAAAAAAAGTATTAAAAATAGTAAAATTTGGGACACCTGGTTGGCTTAGTTGGTAGAGCGTCGACTTCTGATCTCAGGGTCATGAGTTTGAGCCCCAATTAAGTGTAGACCTTACTTTAAAAAAAAAAAGATAAAATAATAAAAATTAATTTGTCCTAGACTTAAGTCTCGCATCCTATGAGAGAAATTACGGTTTAAAAAAAGTATTATACTTTATGATTACCTTGTTCTTTTTTTTTTTTTTTTTTTTAAGTTTCATGCAGAAATTTATTTTGACCATGAGTTACAAAGTTACGTCCTTGTGGACCAAGGTAGTCAAAATGGTACGATTGTTAATGGGAAACAGATTCTTCAGGTGAGTGTATATATATATGTATTACTTGCACATAAGTCTTAAAAAACGAACTGAAATTTTTATTTTGAAGGCCATAGTCAAACATAAAATTTGGGTCAGATTACTATTCAAGCCCAAATGCATTACATGGAAGGGGATTCCCAGATGGGGCTGAAAAAGGTATGTAGTAAGTGGATACTTAACTCTTGAGTTTTATCTCCTAATTATGTATTTATGCCTTATATTTGAAGTAAATGCATTTTAAAGCTATTCAGAGTAAATGGTCTTACAGTAACTTAAAAGGCACTCCTTTTTTTATATTTTTTAAAAAAAATTTTTGATGGAAATGTTGCTAAACTGGATATTCCTTGAAGACAGGGCCTATGTCTATCCAGGTAACTCTTCTATCACCAACATTTGGCAAGGTGCTTGGCACATAACATATGGAAGAAAGTAAATAGAAGGGGGTGGGGAAGTCCTTGGTCTGTAAGAATAAAAAATGAAATAAAACTGAATTATCAGAGAAAAGAAGAGGAAAAAAGGGAAATATGCACCTAACCCCTTAATACTTTGATCTTTTTGACTGTGATGGTTATTCATTTTGGTAATAGATTGTTTGATGTTTGGGTTGGGTATTTCTCTAGGATTACGCATGGAGATGAGATTAGCGGGTTTTGATAATATAAAAGAAGTTGCTCAGTTCAGGTATCTTCTCCATTAGTTGAACATTGTATCATCCTCAAGTTGTGGAAATGTGTGCTGTGTGTACATATGTGTGTCTGTCTCATTGAGAATCATCCTAAATATTTTTTTGTTTTAATCAGATATTACTTAGAGTAGACCTAAAATAATCTTATGTAACTTTCTTGGGTTTCTGTGTTGTAATTTTTTCCTTTAGCCTAAAACTAAATGTGACCCTTACGTCCTTGAGCATGGTGATGAAGTGAAAATTGGAGAGACTGTACTGTCTTTTCACATCCATCCTGGCAGTGATACCTGTGATGGCTGTGAACCAGGACAGGTCCGAGCTCACCTTCGTCTTGATAAGAAAGATGAATCTTTTGGTATGTGAAACATATTGTTATATGTAAGCATGATAACTTTTCTGTTGAATTCACTGGAGTGTTCTAAAAAAAGTATCAGCTACCAGCTGCGTATTTCATTCATATAATACTGTATTGAGATAAATTTATATTTTAGTGAATATTATCACGTGAGGCTAAGAAATGACATGTATTTGAAATTTGAAACCTAGTCTATGATTATGATTTTAGTAGATTTTTTTAAGCTAGTAGATTATGATTTTTAGTTAATTTTTCAGTTAATTTTTAGTTAATTTTTCTGCGCAACAATTTAGTTGTGCTATTACAGCATTAGGTTGCTTTCTGACCCATAAGGTAATGATTAGCTATTTTTGCTAATAAAGTTTAATAGGCTTTGGAAGCAGCATGGCAGTGAGAGCTAAATGTCCTTCAAAAGGTTAATTGTGACATAATTATAGTGAAGATTGGTTTCCTTTTGACTTCTATTTATGTATATGAAAAAGTCATCCATGGTTAAACTCTGTCATGTAATAATATAGAAAATAATAGGCCGGGGTACGAAGAGTTACCGATTGATATGTTTTCTTTCTTTTCTTCCTTCCTTCCTTCCTTCATTCTTTCCTTCCTTTATGATTTTACTTACTTGAAAGAGAGAGCCAGCTGGAGGGACAGAGGGAGAGGGAGAAGCAGACTCCCAACTGAGCAGGGAGCCCAGTGTGGGTCTTGATCCCGGGACCTGGGGATCATGACCTGAGCCGAAGGCAAATTCTAAACTGACTGAGCCACCCAGGCACCCCAATATGTTTGCTTTCCTACTTAGAGCTTCTGTTGCTCTGTCATCTATGTATATACCATTATTTTCTATAATAACACCGTAAGAGGTTGCTGTCTTTCTTAAATCCACTCATCAAAGGCTTTTAAATTTTAAATAGAAAAGTTGAACCAGTAAGAAGTAATTTTTTTTTACATCCAAGTTTTTTCCCCAAATACCAACTGTACGTGTTCATTGTTTTTTGTTTTCTGATACTAGATTATAAAAATGAGTATGGTACATTACACAGTAATGTGAATCTTGGATTCAGTGATTTTTTATATGCCTGTATTCCTTTAGAAAATTAACAATATTTCTGCATTTGAAAATCTGTTATAATAATCATATGAGAAAATTAAGATGTTCAGTGTTCTTTTGTTACCTATACTGTACCATTCCTGTAGTCTTTGGGATTTGGTTTACTTTCCAAGTAGATTTAGTTACCAAAATGCTGAAAGGACATCACCACAACCCGAGATTCTTTTATATTAATGTTTATTTGAACTTTTAGTTAATATGCAGATGGATATTATTAATTTTTTATTATTAAATAACAGTATTAATTTTGTATAAAATCTGTCATACTTAGAATTTTTTCTTTTAAACCAAACTCAACTTTTTCCTTTTAGTTGGTCCAACACTAAGTAAGGAGGAAAAAGAGTTGGAAAGGAGAAAAGAATTAAAGAAAATACGAGTAAAATATGGTTTGCAGGTAAGGATGTTAAATATTGTTACATTTGTTAATTATGCCTCTGGTTTTGAGTAAAAATGTTTAGATATGCATAGTCCATTTTACATATAGAAATACAGCTATTTGGAATGATTTTGAGATTTATGTAATTTCTGTTAGTTGGTTACTGTTTACTTCAACAACTATTGAGGCTGGAGTAGAAAAATGATAATAATACCCAACATTCAAATAGCCACTTCTGGTTTTTAAAACACTTGGATTAAGATGGTATCATTGAAGAACATTATTGGAGTACTGATACTGCCTGAATGCAAGACGTATTTTAAACCACAGTAATTAAGACAGTTTAGTATTGGCATAAAGATGAATAGGTCAGGGGAACAGAATAATGAGTTGAGAAATAGACTCACAGATAGATACGTAGATATGTATGGGTGTGTGTGTGTGTATGATTTTCAACAAAGGTGTGAAGGCAGTTTGGTGGAGAAAGGAGGGTCTTTCTCAACAAATGTCCTGGAACACTTGGACAGCGATATGCAAAAACAAAATAACTTTGATCTACACCTTATAACATGTATAAAAATGAACTCAAAATGGATCATAAATGTAAACTTAAAACTTTAAAATTTCTAGAAGCAAACCTTTTTAAAAAAAAGGCAAAGGTTTTTTAAGATACCTAACACCAAAAGCACAATCTATAAAAGAGCAAATTAATAAATTGCACTTCCTTCAAAACTTCTGTTCTTCCAAGGACACTATTAAGAGAATGAAAAGATTTGAGGCCCCTGGGTGGCTCAGTTGGTTGAGGATCTGACTCTTGACCTCAGCTCAGGTTTTGATCTCAGGGTGGTGAGTTCAAGCCCCTCTTTGGGCTCCACAATGGGCATGGGAGACTACTTAAAAAAAAGAATGAAAAGATTAGCCACAGACTCGGAAAAATATTTACAAATCCTTTATCTGGTAAAAATAATAGATACTATATCTGAAATATATAACAAAATCCCAAAACAATAAAACAATTTATTTATTTGTTTTTTATTTTTCTAATTTTTATTTAAATTCTAGTTAACATACAGTGTAATATTGGTTTCAGGAATAGAATTTAGTGATTAATCACTATGTGAAACACCAGTGATCATCATAACAAGTGCCCTTCTTTATACCCATCACCCATTTAACCCATCCCCCCATCCTCCTCCCTCCATCAACCCTCCCTTTGTTCTCTTTCTTTAGGAGTCTCTTATGGTTTGCTTCTGTCTTTTTTTTTCCTTCCCATATAGTCATTTGTTTTGTTTCTTAAATTCCACATACGATTGAAATCATAGGATATTTATCTTTCTCTGAGTCACTTACTTCGCTTAACATAATACGCTCTCATTCCATCCATGTCATTGCAAATGACAAGATTTCATTCTTTTTAATGGCTGAGTAATACTCCTTTGTATATATATACCACCTCTTCTTTATCCATTAATTGACTGATGGATATTTGGGCTCTTTCCACAGTTTGGCTATTGTTGATAATGCTGCTGTAAACATTGGGTGCATGTGCCCCTTTGAATCTGAATTTTTGTATCCTTTGGGTAAATACCTAGTAGTGCAATTGCTGGATCATAGGGTAGTTCTATTTTTAACTTTTTGGGGAATCTCCATACTGTTTTCCAGAGTGGCTACACCAGTTTGCATTCCCACCAACACTTAGTAAGAGGGTTTCCCTTTCTCCACATCCTCACAGACATCTGTTAATTTTAGCCATTCTGACAGGTTGTGAGGTGGTATCTTGTTTTGATTTGTATTTGCTTGATGATGAGTGATGTTGAGCATCTTTTCATGTGTCTGTTGGCCATCCGGATGTTTTCTTTGGAAAAATGTCTATTCACGTTACAAATGGGCAAAAGAGGGGCACCTGGGTGGTTCAGTTGGTTAAGCGGCTGCCTTGGGCTCAGGTCATGATCCCAGGGTCCTGGGATTGAGCCCTACCTTGGGCTCCCTGCTCGGTGGGGAGCCTGCTTCTTCCTCTCCATCTGCCCCTCTCCCATGCCCATACTTATTCTCTGTGTCTCTCTCAAATAAATAAGTAAAATCTTTAAATTAAAAAAAATGAGCAAAAAGGGAGTGCCTGGGAAGCTCAGTTGGTTAAGTGTCTGCCTTCAGCTCAGGTCATGATCGCAGGGTCATGGGATTGAGCCCCACATTGGGCTCCCTGCTCCTCAGCGAGTCTCTTTCTCCCTCACTCTCTGCCCCTTTACCTGCTTATGCTTGCTCTCTCTGTCTCTCCCTCTCTCTCAAGTAAAATCTTAAAGATACTTAGAGAGAGGGAGAGAGAACGAGCAGGGAGGAGGGGCAGAGGGAGAGAGAGAAGCAGATACCATGCTGAGCAGAGAGCCCGATGCAGGGCTGGATCCCAGGATCCTGGGATCATGACCTGAGCCGAAGGCAGATACTTAACTGACTGAGGCATCCAGGTGCCCCAATAAATAAAATCTTAAAAAAATAAATAAAAATGAGCAGCATATAGACACTTCACCAATGCAAATGTACAATGGCAGCTAAACACATGAAAAGATGTCTAGTATTACTGGGAAGGTGAAAATTAAAACCAAGTAAAAAGACTGTCCACATCAAGTGTTAGTAGGCACATGGAGAAACTGGAATTCTCATATAGTCCTTGTGAGAATATAAAGTGGTGCAATTGCTTTGGAAATAGTAGTTTCTTTAAAAGTTAAATGTATGCCTACCATGTGATTCACCGTTTTACTCCTACATATTTACCTAAGAGAAATGAAAGTATATGTTCATACAAAGACTTAGAAACAAATGTTTATGATGCTTTTTTTCTTTCTTTTGAAAACCTTTTTAAAAAATTCGTATTTTGGGGGCGCCTGGGTGGCTCAGTGGGCTAAAGCCTCTGCTAAAGCCTCAGGTCATGATCTCAGGGTCCTGGGATCGTGCCCCGCATCAGCAGGGGGCCTGCTTCTCCTCTCTGCCTGCCTCCCTGCCTACTCGTGATCTCTCTCTCTCTCTGTCAAATAAATAAATAAAATCTTTAAAAAAATTTTTTTTTATTTTTTATTGCCAAAGTATAGTTGACACACAGTGTTGTATCAGTTTCACATGGAAAACATAGTGACTTGACAATTCTGTACATTACATGATACCACAGTAAGTGGAGTTACCATCTGTTACCATATAATATTATCAAGATATTTTTATTTATTTATTTATTTTAATTTTTATTATCAAGATATTATTAACTGTATTCCCTATGCTGTACTTTTTACCTCCGTAACTTACTTATTTTATGACTGGAAATTTCTATCTCTTAAACCCCTTCACCTGTTTTGCCCGTTCCCCACCTCACCACCTCCCCTCTAGCAACCACCAGCTTGTTCTCTGTATTCATGAGTCTCTTGCTAGTTTTTGTTTGTTTTGTTTTTTAGATTCTATATATAAGTGAAATTATGTTGTATTTGTCATTCTCTTGACTTAATTTCACTTAGCATACTAACTTCTAGGTCCAGCCATGTTGTCACAAAAGACAAGATCTCATTTTTAATGACTGAGTAATATTCCATTGTGTATGTGTGTACACGTGTGTGTACATCACATCTTTACCCATTCATCTCTTGATGGACACTGGGGCTGCTTCCATATCACAGCTATTGTAAATAATGCTGCAGTAAAGATAGGGGTGCTTATATCTTTTCATAATAGTGTTTTCATTTTATTTGGGCAAATATACAGTAGTGGAATTCCTGGATTCTATGGTACTTCTATTTTTAATTTTTTGAGGAACCTCCATCCTGTTTTCCATAGTAATTGCACTAATTTACATTCCGACCAACAGTGCATGAGGATTCCCTTTTCTCCGCATTCTCACCAACACTTATTATTTCTTGTCTTTTCCATACTACCCATAACCAGAAATAGGAAAAAACTCATGTATGTATCATGAATGGATAAACAAATTACGGTATATCTATATAGTCGAATACACTTTAGCAATAAAAAAGAATAAAATAATAAATAAATGATAAATAATAAATAAAAAATGATAAATAATAACATATAAATATGTGAAATAACATAAATACATATAAATATACAAAATAAGTATATAAGTAATAAAAATTAAATAAAATAAAAAATTAATTAATTAAAAAAATGAGCTGTTGATACAGGGTGCAATATGGGATGAATCTCAAAATAATTGTGCTGAGAGAAAGAAGCCAGACAACAAGAGTTGTATGTACTGTATACATCCATTTATACAAAATTCTAGCAGAGGACACTAACATATAATGACAGAAAGATTAGTGGTTGCCTGGATATAAGAGAGGAAGGAGGCAAGGAAGGCTCTCTAGGAGTAGATTACAAAGAAGGTTGAGGATACTTTTGTGGGAGATGGATGTGTTTATTATCTTGATTGTGGTAATGATTTCAAAGGTATATACAAATCCCAAAAGTATCTAATTGTATATTTTATGTGTAATTTATTATATGTTAATTATATATTGTTAATTATCACAATAACATTTTTAAAAAGCATTTTAAAAAAAGTAGATGAGGAAGGTAAGTAGTATTTCATTTACATCTGAGAACCTAAGCTAAGGGTCACTCAACTGCTAAATGGCAGAATTAGCTATGGAATCTAGGTTTTATTTTTTTAATTTTTTAATTTTTATTTATTTAAGTAATCTTTATACCAAACATGAAGCTTGACCTCATGACCCCCACCCAGATCAAGAGTTGCACGCTTCTCTGACTGAGCCAGCCAGATGCCCCTGGAATCTAGGGCTTAAGTGGATTTGTCCAGTGGTTTTTAAACTTCATGAAGATGTGGGAAAAAATGCTGCCAAAATAACATATTTTTCTGCGGAATTGTGTTTTTTGTTGTTAACTTTCATACTATGAGAAATCATAATAGAAAAAATGTTGAGGGGCTAATTTGGGAGGAAAATAGAAGATAATAAGGAGAGAATAAAATGTTTTCTCGGAAGTTTTAACTCTCTTGTCTTCTGGGGGGAAACCCATTAGGGTTGATGGTTCTATATTTTTCTTCTCCACTTAAAATCAAAATTAGGTAAAAATTTCTATGGTACTTTCCTTGAATTTTATTAGCATTCCCTAGCATCTTTCAGGGATTTATATAAAGATCAACAAGTCGTAACAAAGGGGAAGAGAAAGAAGTCTTCTCTGAAGCCCCAAGCTAAATTGACTACCTCTGCTTTTGTGCCACTGCTATGTCTTGTGTATATTTTCATTGTTGAACCAGTCAAGACAGCAGCATGCTGAAGAGCAGAGTGTCTGCCTTCTGGGATTACAAAATTCTTTGCATACCACACTTTTTATTCAGTAAATATTTTATTTTATTTTATTTTATTATTTTTTAACGATTTTATTTATTTATTTGACAGAGAGAGAGAGATCACAAGTAGGCAAAGAGGCAGGGAGCGGGGGAAGCAGGCTCCCTGCTGAGCAGAGAGCCTGATGTGGGGCTCGATCCCAGGACCCTGATATCATGACCTGAGCCGAAGGCAGAGGTTTTAACCCACTGAGCCACCCAGGTGCCCCTCAGTAAATATTTCTTGAGTGGCTGACTAATCATATAAATGGAGCTATATTGAAGCAAAAAGCTATTTTAATTGCCACGGCAGAAGAGTACCTGCTCTTTTCCACTTTTTAAACACTTTCTACCTTTTTCTCTCCTAAGGAATAACACCAAACTATTTTAGGTCTGTTGGAACTTTCAGTTCCCTAGAGAAAAGAAGTCGTCAATTTTTTGCCAAACCCAGGGCTTCTACATATTTCTTTGAATACTGACAGTTCATGAGAATATGAGTACACAGTATTAAATCAAAATGTACTATATTTTCACTCTATTATTTTCTTAACGATTACGTATTACAGTTTATATGTGATTTATATTATCTTCTATATACAGTTTATGTTCTACAACTATAAACCTTTCAAAGGAGATAGAATGAAAATAGCATACTCTAACATAATTGTCTTTATTTCTGTCATGGCCTGTTTTAATTCGTTGTTTTTAATTGAGACTACATTGAACCGTATTTGCCAAGTAAAGCAAATATA
This sequence comes from Potos flavus, assembly GCA_028534135.1. Lineage (NCBI taxonomy): Eukaryota > Metazoa > Chordata > Mammalia > Carnivora > Procyonidae > Potos > Potos flavus. The sequence goes on from CM052895.1 coordinate 47,016,285, forward strand.
CAGACAGTACATTTTTATGTATCAGTTTTGTTTTCTTCAATGAATATTTCATGTTTATAAAGAATACAGACTATGAAGATGAAAAGGCATTGAAGAATCCAAAATACAAAGACAGAGCTGGAAAACGGAGGGAACAGATTGGAAGTGAAGGAACTTTCCAAAGAGATGATGCTCCTGCATCTGTTCATTCGTGAGTACTAAGTTTTAATTTCTCAAAACAGTCTTTGTACTGTAATCACATTCTTGGAGTAATATGACTTATAGGATTGTATATACTGATAATTAGCCTTTAAAGGAGTGGTTCATAACAAGATGGAAATAGTCTCTATTCACATTTTCTTTCTTTTCTTTTTTTTTTTAAAGATTCTTATTTTATTTATTTGACAGAGAGAAAGAGATCACAAGTAGGCAGAGAGGCAGGCAGAGAGAGGGGAAGCAGGCTCCCTGCTGAGTAGAGAGCCGGATGCGGGGCTCGATCCCAGGACCCTGAGATCATGACCTGAGCCAAGGGCAGAGGCTTTAACCCCCTGACCCACCCAGGCGCCCCTCACATTTTCTTTTAATAGAATTCCATTCCCTAGAAAATTGCTTAGCATATATGAAAGTGCTAATACTTAAACAGACATATATACACATTCCTAACATTCTAGCCACACACTTGAGTGAACTTTTTTTTTTTTAGAGAGCGACGAGTTGTGGGGGACGGAGGGGCAGAGGGAGAGGGAGATAGAGAATCTCAAGTAGGCTCCATGCCCATTGCAGATCCCAATGTGGGGCTTGACCTCACGATCCAAGCCGAAATCAGGAGCTGGCCACTTAATCGACTGGGCCATCCAAGGGCTTCTGAGTGAACATATTTTTATATACTAGATATCTTAAAGTTTGGGCCAGTAAGAAATTAGTATGGACTGGGTTTTTTTGGGGTATTTTTTATAATTATTTCAATACTCACCTACGTTCATTCTTGTTGACTCTGAAATACTATTTTTCTTACTTATTTTTCTTTGGTTCAGTTTTTTCTTTTGGTAAAGCAGCACTGCTAACATGAAAAATGTAATTTGTGGTCCATATGATATGACCATATTTCTGCATTTAATCATATATTAGCTACTTTTTTTTTCCTCAGAATATAAATTCGGGGTTTAATTAGAATTTAAATCTTTTGTGTAAGACTGACAATTAACCATAAACTTTGATTAAATGTATTAATTCTAAGATACACTACTTGGATAGAGTTTTAGTTACATATGACCGCAGTGTTTTCTTAATGGTACATAAAACAGCAGTGCATCTTGTATCCATCAGCTTCGATGAAATACAACATTATGAATTAGATATGTAAACAACATGACAATTTTTTTTAAGTTTAATATTTTTGATATAATTGCTGGAAAATATGAAGATAGCATTAGAGTTAAATTAGAAGGCAGAAATAAAAAATGAAATACATTGATCTGACGTTGCTTGGTTTATTGTTACTGAGCTAATTTAACATTTTGTAGAACTGAAAATACTGTGTAATGGAACATAAAATTAAAATATCCTTAAACTAGCAGAACATAAAATCATAGAACAAAATGGAAAGAGTGAATGAGAGTTTTGTTTCATTTTACTTTTATTTTTCTATTGATATATAATTTATATACATAAAAGTACACAAATAGAAGTATCACTATCAATAATATATTGTAAGGTTAGCACATTTCAGAGTATACATTTCTTGGTCAAGAAATAGAAAATGATCAGCAACCCCCAGAAACCTACCCTCTCCTAATGCCCCCCTTGATCACTATTCCTGTTTCCTCCCTTAAGACAACCACTTTCCTGACTTCCAGTAGGAACAGATTAATTTCACTTGTTTTTGAATTTTAAATAAATAGAATAATTCAGTATTTATTTTGTGTCTGTATTCTTTTTGTCCAATGTTACTTTGTTAGGTATATTTTATTTTCAGTGGTGTATAATATTCTCTTACACGAATATGCCACCATTTATACATTTTACCATTGATAGACATCTGGGTTATTTCCAATTTGTAGATAATATTAGATTTGCGGCAGAAACGTTCTTGTACATGTTTTTTTTGTGCACCGTGTATGTGTTTTTCTGTTAAGTAGTATATATAAGAGAATTTATGTATCTTAACTGTATTAGGTAGGCCAAACAGTTTTCTATAGTATTTGTATCAGTTACTTTTAGTTTATTAGTTTATTATAAATGTGACCTACATGGCCTTTTCAAAATCAACAACATTTTAATTTCCTTTAAAGTGAAATTACTGATAGCAACAAAGGTCGGAAGATGTTGGAGAAGATGGGTTGGAAAAAAGGAGAGGGCCTAGGGAAAGATGGTGGAGGAATGAAAATTCCGGTAAGACATGTGTTTTCTTTCATTCTTTCTTTGTACAGCAGATGTATTTACTGTGTACCTACTTTGTATCTTAGTGCCGGGAGTATAGTATCAAGCACAAATAGACGTGATTACTGTCTTTGTGGCATTCACAATTACTAAATATATATATGCGCATTGTTTTGTGTTTTTGTTTTCTGGTTGTTTTTTTTTAAGATTTATTCATTTAAGAGAGAGCGAGAGCACAAGCAAGGGGAGGGACAGTGGGAGAGGAAGAGAGAGAATCTGTAGCAGACTCCTCACTGAGCACAGAGCCTTACATGGGGCTCCATCTCATGACCCTAAGGTCACGACCTGAGCCGAAATCAAGAGTCAGATGCTTAACCAACTGAGGCATCCAGGCGCCCCCACAGTGTTACTTTACAAACAGGCAGATCCCGTATCTGTTTTAGATTTAGGAATCAGGTCATTTAACAAGCAGTAAAGGGAATAATGTCTGGAAAACAATGCAGTGATTAATTCTGCAGTCCCCATGGTTCATCAGAGGTTTAGATTATCTTTTACAAAAACCTTACAAGGTAACATGATTAAAGAACTTTTTTGATAATTACCTGGTACCTAAGGAAATAATGCATGGATCAGTGTGAGGGTTAATGTGAATTTTCTTACTTACTGAGGTACAATGAGAAGAACATGGGTTTTATTGTCAAACCTACAAAATAGAATTATTTTGTTAGAATAGGTGTTCTATCACTTATTAGCTGTGTGACTTAGGGCAGGTTTGGACTTCAGTTTTCATATGTAAAAATGGGGATTATAAGAACTGTTTTCCAAGGGGTATTGTGAAGATAAAGCCCCTAGTATGGTGCCCAACATACAGTAGGCACTCAGTAACTGGTAGCTTTTAATAGTTCTCAAAATAATCAGGAGTCCTCCCCCTCATTTTATGAAAATAAACAATCAAGTTCTATTTATGGCTCTTATTTATTTATTTTTTAAAATTGATTGATTTTAGAGAGAGCATGCACGTGCAGAGCCCAGTGCTGGGCTCAGTCCCACGACCCATGAGATCATTACCTCAGCCAAAAGTGAGAGTCGGTCACTTAACCAACTGAGCTAGCCACACCTTCCTCTCTTTATGACTCTTAATGTTTAATCCACGCATTCACTTTCTTAGACAAGGCTAGGGCAGCAATAGGTTTAAGTATGTCCATTGCCTTTTCTTCTTTTTAGAGTGAGATGGCAGCCTCTGCGGCATTTCGGTGAAATTTGGTGGCCACTCTTTAAGGAGTACTCTGTTTTTTGTACAGAGTCAGCTGTAGTTACTGATAAGCAAGACAGTGTAGCAGAATGACTTGAATTTCTGTATATAATCATGTGTGCATTCCTGCATGTATTTGTTAGATTTGACAGGTTTATCTTTTACATCAGTCTTTGTAAATCAAAGAATTAAAGTACCAAGTTGGGTATAGCAAATTTCAATGTATTTAGACTCTATAGTAAGTCCTCTGCTCAACTTTTGGTAACAGATCCAGCTTCAGCTTCGGCGAACACATGCAGGCTTGGGGACCGGCAAACCATCCTCAATTGAAGATGTTCACATTCTCCAAAACAAGAGCAAAAAGAACTGGGAGAAAGCACGAGAGAGGTTTGCTGAAAACTTCCCAGAAACTAAATCTCAAAAAGATGTGCCAGGAACTGTCCCTTGGGTCAAAGGGACCATAGAGTAAAGGTTAGTCATAGAACACAATTCAAGCTTTTTTTTATAAAGAGTTTGGAAACTCTCATTTTATTGCAGAACTTTTCCCTCCCAATGAGTCGGCGACATGAGGGAACTGTATCACAATTTACCGCCTCATGATTCAGAAGTGTGTAATAAACTGTGGTTTGCAGCTTTTAAAAAAACATTTTTTTAAAACTAATAAATAGTAATTGAATTGGGTTATGCTGTGAGCAGACTAAAGTTCACAGGGCACGGCTGAGCTTATCAAACTTTGTTATTTTATCTTGTCATTTATAAGACCCATTTAAGCAAAATTCGTATAACCAGTAATGATTTAAATGTACATTTGTCTTTGTCTCCATGTATTCATAATTATAAGATATACAACAAGAGAAACATCAAAAGTTTATAAAAACAAGTCTGATTATATGCATCCTTGTTTATGTCCTTTAGAACTTAGATAAAAAATGTTGAGAACACAGGGATAGTGGTGCATAAATTTTATTATTCTTGAAATATTCTAAGTAATATTATTGAAGAACTAATGAACAGGCGATATGTTATAGAAAATTAGTCTTTCATTGTTTTCTTCTGTGAAGAATTTGTTGATTTGTACTATAAAGCATTTACATTTGGTTTGTTTTATAGCTGAAATATTTAGATATGAGCAATTGAGTACAGTATTGAAATATTCCATGTGCTGGTATTTATAGTTTTGATAAATCCCATTGCTGGCAATGGAGTTGTGCCAGAGAAATCTGATTTCTACTGCAAAAGGATTGCCTAGCCAAGGCCTCAAACACAAGATATTTATTGAAAATGTCTTCAAATGCAATAAAAACATTATAACGTCAAAAAGGTGATTCCTCGAACCAGTGTTTTAAACATATTGGTCTGCCTTGAACTCAGGACCAGCCAGAATTTTCCTCTTCCAGTTAGCAGAGCAGTAACAATGGGATAACTTGCAGTATCAGAGAGAACTGCAGTGCAGCTTTCCGAGTGCAGATGTCGCTGCTCTGCCGGCTATCACTGTTCTTTTCCTTTCTGTTCAACTTTTCTCTCGGCTTTTTGCTGAGAAATTATGCTGAAACAGGCTCTTTTCTGGCAGTAAATATAAGCTATAGCTCCCTCATCTACTATAAAGAAACGTTTTCAAGATTTAGAAATAGGAAAAGAAAATTCTGAAAAAAATTATACAATGGGGAAGATGATTTAGAAAGAAAGGCTACCTGCTGGAATTTCTACTCTGAATGGTACAGGGTACTTAGGAAGAAACGGGCATGGTGGGGAAAGAAAAGTAAATACATTACTAAAGATGAGATATACGACCAAATGAATTGTCAAGATCCTGTGTGTCTAAGCTGGGATAATCAGAGGTCCTATAACTCCAAATCTGCAAAAAGTAATTTCCTGTATTCTTCCTAGCCACCAACACACCGTGACACTTACATATGTACATTAAACTTGAAGGCAATAGGAGTGTTCTGCATTCTTTTTTCTAAAATAGAAAAAAAATTGCTCATTTAAATGTGTTCTGGTACTGGTGCCCTGTATATAGGTAACAGTATAGGAGGCCAAATTGTGGTAGATTTCACTCACTGAGTAAAGTATACACCTTGTATATAGTATTTCCCATTTTTATTGTTAGATTGTGGAAGGCTTTTTTCATTGCTTTCTTTTGTTAAGAAAATGGAGACTTGAAAATGGTGATAAAAATTGAAATATATGTGATGTTTGCGTTATTAAAACCCTTTGCAGATCTAAAGTCTCAGGGCTAATACTATATGGTGGTTAAAGGACTGAATAATGTCTGGGTCTATTTCCATTTGTGAAATAAGAATAATATTTATCTCTCATGTCTTTTGAATAGAAAATGAGAATGTATATAAAAGCACTTTGTAAACTGTAAAAGTAGTATGGATGTGAGCCTCTATTTGTTTAGAAGCAAAGATGTGAATTATGTACAATTTGGATTACACATAAAATTGTTTTGTGTCTCATATTTTAAATTATTCACACAGTATAAATTTATTGTAATAGCCTTTAAGGGTTTATTTTTTTATTATTTTTTTAAAGATTTTTACTTATTTGAGAGAGAGCATGAGGAGGGGGGACGAGGGAGAGGGAGAAGGGAGAAGCAGACTGAGCATGGAGCCTGATTTGGGGCTCAATCCCAGGACCCTGAGATGATGACCTGAGCTGAAGGCACTTGACCGACTGAGCTACCCAGGCGACTCCCCCCCTTTTTTTTTAAAAGACTTTCTTTATTTGAAAGAGAGACCGAGACAGAGCATGAGCAGGGGAGATGAGGCAGAGGGAAAGGGAGAAGCCTTAAGAGTTTAAGTGGAGCTACAGGTTGCTGAATTTTGAGAAATCTAACATCTTTCATTTTTGCCAGAACATGAGAAGCTGGCAAAATTTGAGAACAGAAGAAACCATAAACGTTAGAGGAAACTAACAGAACTTGTTTTAGAATTAAATAGCTAGGTAGCACTTTTTCTCAAAAAGAGGATTCTTCCCCCCCGCTTTTATTTTTATTTTAATTTTTTTAAGGATTTATTGATTTGAGAGAAAACGCAAGTGGGCTGAGGGGCAGAGGGAGAGGAAGAGGGAGAAGCAGATTCCCTGCTGAATGTGGAGCCAGACATGGGTTGACCCTAGGACCCAAAGATCACAACCCAAGCCGAAGTCAGATGCCTAATCGACTGAGCCACCCAGGCTTTTAAAAGTTTTTATTTCTGATGTTTCGTTTTAATTCTTAAGAAATTTAGTGGCTCACCCAAATCAGATAACTTCTAACTTCTTGTGTAAAAGATTGTCTTAATTTGGCACATTTTCCAAGAGCACGCAAAAGAAGATAGAAATCTCAAATAAGGGAAGGCAAGAGGTGTCAGAGATTGTGTAGAAAGGCCATCCCATCAAGTTGCAGGACAGAGGGATGCGCTAGGCAGGGAGCCAGCAAGGCATTTCTGGACCCAAGACCTAAAGGTGTTCGCAGTGTTTCCCTATCATCTTGTCTTAAGCATGCTTCTTATTTTTATAGAGCATCACTTATATTTCTGCTCTCAATTTCTAATCTGAAACACTTTATTTTACTTTTACAGACTTTATTTTTTATTTATTTTTTTAAAGATTTTATTTATTTGACAGAGCGAGAGAGATCACAAGTAGGCAGAGAGAGAGGGGGAAGCAGCCTCCCCGCTGAGCAGAGAGCCTGATTTGGGGCTCGATCCCAGGACCCTGAGATCATGACCTGAGCTGAAGGCAGAGGCTTTAACTCACTGAGCCACCCAGGCGCCTCACTTTTTCAGACTTTATAGTGGAAATATATACATACATTTGGATTCTTTAAAATGAGTTAGTTTTTTTGTGTATGTCTATGTGTATCAGAGCCCAGGCTTTTTCTCTGCCTTTCTGTTTTACTAATCTTGGTGTTGGTTTATGGCCTTATAGTTGCACATAACTTGAAACTCCTCTGTCATTATATTCAGGTCCAAAATAGGAAGAAAGGGAAAAGAGAGCACTATTTGTGTTCTGTTTTACCAGGAATGTAAAGGCTTACTCTTCTTCTTAGGGTCATTAGCCCAGAATCTGATAACATGACTACCCATAGTTGCAAGGCAAGTTGGAAAGGGTGGGCAACAGGATGGTCTCACTTGGCTTAAGCTAATCATGAACTATCACTTGGGGCTGAACATGTTGCTGTTGGAACAAAATCAGGGTTAAGTGAATAAGGCGAAAAAGGGACAGTGCATATTGAATGGACGGGTAACTGGCTGCCAGATAACCCAACTATCCATGAGTGGGAATTCTGTGGGATTAAATTGTTTTTTCAGTCCTATTATGTAATGCTTTGAAACCATTCAAATGTGTAAGTTAGAATTTTCTATACCCTGATAAAGAATATTCTCACTACATCACTGACTTGAAAAAGCAGATTGTACAAAAGTGTGTATAGCCTGATCTCATTTAAAAAAAAAAAAATTGCCTTTGATATTTAAAAAATATAAGGGTACACGTCAAATTGTTAATACTAATTGCCAAAGAAGTGAGCAGACTTTCACATTTTATTTCTATATGTGACCTTTGAAGCAGGTATAATTGTACACTTACCTATGTGTGCTCATACACATTTATAATAGGTAGGAATATATCACTTGGAAGTGAAGAGGCCTTCAGGGCTCAACCCTGGGCATTTTCCTCACTCTCTTGTGCCGCATTTCATTTACCATTTACATTCCCATGACCTCAGGCTGTCGTAGCCAGGATACATCTCCAACTCCTGTCTTCCCTCCAGTCCATCCTCCATACTGCCGACACAGTGTCTTTACAGCACCTCTTTCATTATCTTGTATTTAAATCCTCTTGTGGCTTCCCATTACTCTGAGGAGTAATCCTGGCCCATAACACCCAACCTGGTCTAGCCACCTCCAGCTTTTCCCTTCTTCTCTTATATCACTCCCACTTACTGTCAGGCTCCAGCACGCTGGCCTTTTTTTTTAGTTCCTCAATCTTGCCACACCCTCTCTTAACCCAGGGCCACTGATCTTCTGTTCTGTCTGCATTGCTCTTCCTGTACCCTTTTACCTATGTACCTCTGACATTTAGATCTGTGCTAATTCCCTTCAGGGATGCATCCCTTGTCCCCTAGACTGATCGATTGCCTTTGATAAATGTTCTTGGGAATCCATATTTGTTTCATTTAGATTGTTTACTTTGGGTCACAGATACTAACGTGATTAGTATAGCATTTGTCTGTCTAGATTCTTAAGTGCCATGTGGGCAAGACCTTGGTTTTTCTCTCAACTGTATTCCCAGTGCCTAGCATCGTGCCTGGTTTATGGCTTACAGGCAAGCCATGAAAGAGTGAGGTGGGTTTGGGGAATTGCAAGTGGCTTGATGCAGATCGAGTTTTGTATGACTGAGGAAACATGGAAGGAACTGAGGCCACACAGAGGGTGTGAAGCAATGGGTTTCAAACCATTTTGACCATGGTCCATGTTAAGAAATCGTTTATATCATGGCTCAGAACATAAATATGTTGTATGTGCGTTTATAACAGGTTTTATTTTTTTTTTAAGATTTTATTATTTGAGAGAGAGTGGGAGGAGGAGCAGAGGAAGAGGGACAAGAGACTCCATGCTCAGCGTGGAGCCCGATGTGGGGCTCGATCCCAGGACCCCGAGATCATGACCTGAGCCGAAACCAAGAGTCAGTCACTTAATGGATTGAGCTAACCAGGCTCCCCTGTAACAGATTTTATATACCAATATTTAGCTGTTAGTTCACATAATGTACTCTTTATTTTTGTTTTCCAAATCACTGATTCCAACCACTAAATTGATTTCATAATCCACTGATGGGTTGTGTCCTACAATTAGAAACACCTGGATTTAAAACTTGGTTTTCAGATGGTTTGACAGAACCTATGGCATTGCCTTAGAGGAGCTACGGGTAGGTGAGTGTGTGTGCGTGTGTGTGCGTGTGTGTGTGTGTGTGTGTGTGTGTATGTGTGTGTGCGTATGTATGTGTGAATGAGTGATGGGGGTGGGAAAGGGTTAGGATGCCAAACTGGTAACTCCAGTTCTCATGCTGTTACCAGAATTGGTTTACGTTGATTTGGCTTCCAGACAGATTTCGTATGTAGGAAGAGTTTCACCGCTTAAAGAGGAGCTGGTGGGGAGGGGAACTGAACCACGTACCTATAGCTATAATATTGTGTTCAGAAATTTGGATTGGGGCTCCTGGTTGGCTCAGTCGGTAGAGCATATAACTCTTGGTCTCAGGGTTGTGAGTTCAAGCCCCACATTGGGTGTGGAGCCTACTTTAGAAAAATAATAATAAAAAAGAAATTTGGATTTTATCTCTTCCACAGTGAGAAATTCAATTCTGAAGGATTTTAAGCAGTGAAATATTCTCATTAGATTGCTTTATAATAAAATAACTGGCTGATTGAAGAGGGGCAGAGTGGAGGCTAACAGACCTCCTTGAGGGCTTTTTCCATCTATCAAATACTGAGCACTCATCAGGAGCTGGGCAGACCTGTGAAGGCAGGGACCTTTTTGGTCTTATTCACTGTTGTATCTTCCATACCTGTCACAGCATTAGATGTTTAGGACGTGCTCAATGAGCGTGTGTTGGTAGGATGGATTGAACACACATTTGTGGCATGTCAGACACTCTGCTAAGCACTTAACATACATTATCTTCTTGATTCCTACCAGTATTTTATGAATTAAAAAAAACTGAGCTTTGGAGAGGTTTTTATTTTGCTCAAAATCAAAAAGTCTCTGTGGCACAGTGGCAGAGCTGGGGTTTAAATCTTAATTCTTTTCATCCCAGTGCACTGTTAAGAGCACAGGCTAAGGCGGCTGGGTGATTTGGATTCACATTTTAGCTCTCCCACTCCTGAGCCTGAGCGATGTTTAAAAATTTATTTAAACTTCTATACTTTGTCTTCATGCGGCTGTTGGGAAGTTTAGATGGGATGAGGCCTATGTAGTTCTGAACAGTGTCTGGTACATTGAACAGCCTCACATATTATTAGTTATTAGTGTTGTTCTGCCATGCTACCAATAGCAAGGGCGCAGTTGTAGGAGAAGTATCCTGGAGTAGGTATGGTGGTTACTGAAGTCAGAGGAAGGGGTGGGGTAAGTAAGTGGATGCGTCATCTTCATTCCTTCAGGTGTTGATAGGAGGGACAGTTACTAACGAGTACTGCAGAATGAGCAGGAGACTAGTAGATGATAGTGAGAAAGGGTAGAAGGTCTTGTTGTCCTCAAAGAAGGGGTGAATTCTACACGACTTTGGAAATGAAACCATCTGGAGAAGGTGATAGGGACATCCGGCAGGCCCACCCTGGCTCTCAGTACACTGTAGAAGCAGGAGAACTGTAGGGAGAACTGCAAAAGGGACTAGATTTCAGACAGTAAAATCTTTGAACAGCATGCATTCATTCAGCAGACAGCCTTGAGGAACTTAATATAGTCCAGGTATTGTGCTAGGCACTTGGGGTACAGTAGTAAACGGGACAAGACTACTTGTAATCTTGGAGCTTACATTTACTTTTAGACACTATTTGTAGAATGTAAAGGTCAAGTAGTCATATGAAGGCCTTGATAGTCCAGAGTATTAATCCAAAACAGTTTCTGTTCATTTCAAAGTGTTTGCAAAAGCCAAAGTTCTTGGAGAAGGAGCAGTTTTTGTTTTTCAAATGTTTCACTTCTGTCCCTAAGCCAGACCTCTTTAGGGGAATCTTGTAAACTCTGACTTCAAAAAATGTTTATTTAGGGTTTTGAATATGTAGACAACAGTAAAAACCTTACTGATGCTGCAACCTCTCATTCAGTTACGTATCTCCTCTAGTTACCTGTGAACAGTATGGGCTCTGCCTGCTCAAACACTGGGCTTTTGTACAAAAAAAAAAAAAAAAAAGAAAAGAAAAGAAAAAGCAACATGAATCAGGTCATTGGAAATTGGAATTGATGGAGAGCATGTAAATCAGAAAGTCCCTGGAGGATAAGAAGCAGATACACTTGGGGAAGTTAATGCAAATGGAGGCAAACAATGACTTCTGCCTGCTTGAGTAAGAATGACTTTTCAGAAATTCTTCTGACAAAAAGCTAGCTTTCTTCATCTGTGTTAAGATGCCATGGTATTTCATCATCCAAAAAGCAAAAGAGAGGGAGAAGTTGGTAGAATATTATTCAATATATTTAAACATGTAAGTATGTTACTTAGCCTTCAGTTACTAGTAGACTGCAGAGGCCAGGAAGGTTGCCAACTCCTTCATCTGATCGTTACTTATCTTGACCAAAGGCCCGGGAGAATATATACTGAAATAATAAAGCTTTCATTAGCATTTAATGCTTTTCTTTAAAGCCTTTATTTTAATACTATGAAATCAGATTTCAGAGAATGACATAATTAAATTTTTCATAAAAAGAAACATTTAATACTATTTAAATATGTAATGACTCCCAGTGCTATTTGAATTAATTCACATCATAAACCCACTAAAGTGGGCTTTAATGTCTACTATGACCATGCTACCTTTACTTAACCTTAATATGTAACACTATCAAGGCCAATTTATGAGCCACACAACAATAATTATTGCTTTATTATAATCACACCTTATATACTAGTAATGTTAATCTGGTTAATCATCTACCATATTTATCAGACTGGGCTCTAAATAACTGGCTGCTCTTTTCAAAAAACCAAAATTTTCCTGGAAAGATGAGTATTTGCCAACTTAAGGATGTTTTTAAGAATGTTCCAGAAACTCTGAGAGCTACCCTAGAAGAGGAGTTCCAGAGATGTTTTAAGCATGGAAGCATTTTTGGAATAACTTTCTAGTCTTTCAAGGTAACTACTTTAAAGGGAAAAGTAGTTAGATGGATAGGTTTTGATATATGTACTTGTAATTTTGGTCAAACTATAGTCACAAGTCTTACAGAATTTTGACTGGATTAGCTTATTTGAGAACTCAGGTATCTATCATGAAGGAAAATGACTTGGCAAACCTGTGCGGCTTGTGAGCAGCTGTTCTCAGGAATCATCCCAGGGAACCTGCTCTTTCTGAGATCCTTTGGATTGCTTTTGAGCTCCCATTCAGGTAAGTAAGAGAAAAAGAAAGAAGTTATAGTTACTGAGTTTAAACTGTATGTCAAAATTTGCCCAAATAATATCTTATTCCATCATTGTAACAACCCTGTAAGGTATATATTATTCCCATTTTACTGATGAGGAAACTGGGTTTCAGAGAGGTTAAGGTGGTTGCCAAGGTGACCTGTAACATACGTGGTTGGAAGCTTAAGTTTTTTTTTTTTTGTTTTTTTTTTTTTTTTGGAAGCTTAAGATTTTTAAAAAAATATTTCAACAACTTTGTTAATCGTAATATTAGAATACTCTCTTTTTGGGGGGAAGCTTAAGTTTTAATTCATATATGACTCCAAAGGCTTAGAAGTCACACATCACCACTTGACCTTCCTAGTCAATCAGGTCCTAGTAAAGGCACAGATATTAAATATTTAGTTTTTGACACTATAGAGGCCTCTGATTTCCCCCTAGAGGCATCCTTCACACCCACCTTGCTGGTATCTGTCTCAGAAAAGTCTATGAGCACTTCCTGCACTAAGCAGATTTACAAAGGGGGGGAGATTAGGACCCCTATTAAAATATTGATTTCTGGGGAATAGGGACTCCCCATCAAGCACTTTGCCTTTCTCATATACCTCCAAACCTAAGCAAGACAGGATAATGCTGTGTGGTAGGCAGATCATAGATCCCCACGCTTGCCCCCCCACAAATGTCTGTGTCTTCATCCCTGGAAACTATCAATATATTACCTGTCAGGGAACAATTAAAGTTGCAGATAGAATTAAGTTACTAACCAACTGACCATAAAATAAGAAGGGTCCATTTAATGTGGAAGAAGGTAGCAGAGTGATGCAATGTGAGAAAGAATGGCCCTTGCTGACCTTGAAGATAAAAGATTTCCTTCAAGCCAAGGAATGTGGGCAGCTTCTAGAAGCTGGAAAAGGAAAAAAAAAAAGGAAGAAAAACAAAAAACCATCTCCTAGAGCCCTTAGAAAGGAACATGGCTGACTACACGGAGTTAAATTTCAGACTTCTGACCTGGAAAATTGTAAGATAATTAACTTGTGTTTTTTTTAGGCACTAGGTTTGTGGTAATTTGTTTCATCTGCAATAGCAAACCAATATAATGGTCAACTTCACTTCCTTAAGGTTTGGCTTACCCCCAGCACCAGAGCTTGTGGGTGGAAAGCAGCCAACATCAACCCAACTGTCAGTAGGCACTCCAGCCAGGATAGCACTGGTGAAGAGGTGGACCAGAAGGAAAGCCTGGGAGGAAATTTGGTCCCAGGTATGACCGGGATTCATGGATTGAGCTCCAGCCTCCAATCTACTATTGTCTTTCAGCAGGTCACTTCGCCTTGTTGAAGTGTGTGGCCTCATTTGTAAAATATGGACAATTATGTCATGAGGACAAAAGAGTGGGTACAAGAGAGCATACTCATGACCACTGCACACATCTTCAGTTCTAGGGAGTGAATGATAGAGTGAGTACCTCAATACTGTGGAAGAAGTTTGATACACTCCTGTTATTTTTGAGAATAAGCATGTCACTGTCAACATTTACTTCTAATTTTGCAGTGAACAAGAAAATCCAATTAAACCAAACAACTCAATGACTCAAAGGTCAGTTGATGTTAAACTGTATTGCATGTAATCATACCATGTTGGAGCCAAAGAGGACCTTAATGATCACCTCATCCATTTTGCAGACAAGCAGATTTAGGTTGTGGAAAGGTAAGTTCAAACCTTTAGAAATAGAATTCCCTATTGGGTGACAGCAAAACAAAAGCCCAGTCTTTATGAATCCCTTCTAAGATGTTAAAGATATGGACAGCTATTTAAAATAGAAAGCCCAAACCAGCTCTTCCCTCTCCAGCTCCAGGGATGACAGCTTAGGTGTATAAAGGGCTCTACCTGTTCCAACTTTGGTCGTCAGTACCCTGCTTTGCTTCTCCCTCCTCTCTGCCAAATTTTAACTTAAAGAAGTGACTGATCACTTTACATCATGGCAGAAGTTCAGGAGTTGGGTTCAGGGCATTCTGCATCCCCACTCCAGCCATCCACCTCGCCAATGAGTGCTTGCTCTCAAAGGCAGCACGTGGCTCTTCGCAAGCCGTCACAGAAGTCAGGAAAGCCCAGCTGATCTAGGCGAGTTGTGTCACTGTCACCCATCAGCAATGACTGCTCTCTGTGGGTCACAGGCAGAGAGACCAGTGCAGTCCCCATAACCCATCTCTACGTTCTCTGGAGGCCAGCTTGGTCCTGACAGCCCTTGGGCTTTGACAGATGAGCCAGCAGAAGTCCTTAAGGCCAAAGAGGCACAATATCTGTTGGGGTTGGAGTCAGGCGAACCATCATAGCCACTATCTCCTGGTAGTGGGCAAGCCACTCAGTGGCTCATTTTTCTCTTCTGTCAAATGATAGTGTTAGACTGGACAAGGGCTGCATTTCTCTCTAGGTTTTTCTAAAAGTGGGGATTATGTCAGTCCTTATGTTGAGTTTTGTTTATTTTACCTAGGAAAGTGGAATGCTGGTGGTTAGGAGTTCTCATTTGAGAAATGTAAATAATTTTATTTTTGATTATAAAAGTAATTCATGCTTGGTATAAAAAAGTACAACAATGCAGAACTATATAAAGCAGAAAGTAAAATCTCTTTGCTTAATTCCCACAGCCAGCACTAAGTTATTAGTCAGGCTAACTATTCCCTGTGTCCCGTAAACAGAAGCCATTGGTGCTCTCATTAGTCATCTTTCTTGAGGGAGCAGTTGAAGATTCTAAAAGTCAATCTTTGCTGATATTAATGGTTCTAACAGTTGGTGAAATAGAAGAGTAACATTTGTAGATTTCTTTCTTTTAAAGAGTTCAAATTCCTCACATAGCTGAAGTTACACATCCACATGAAGAAATTGTATTTCAATACTTAATAGAAATAACATACTATTGTTAGGATAATGTAAAGACTGTGAAAGACAAAAGAATAAAATACATTAAAATGTTTCTAGCAGTTTTACTAAGGTGACAGGACTTTGGGGGATGTTGTTCTGATTTCTTCCTAGATTTGGACATTGCCTTTGTGTTACTTGTGTAATAAAAAACATTTTAAGAAAAACATTCCTGATAATGACATCCTAGTAGTGACATACTAATTTGGATTCAAACCAAACAGTGCAATAATGGACACTTACTAAAGCTTTATTGACTAAAAAGCTTAAAAAATTATTACTGCTATTTCCTTCTAGGCTATTTTTTCTGCCGTGAATTCTCTGAATTAAAGATAAATGAATAATTATGTTAATAACTGGGAAAACTGACTTGTAAAAATCAACACATTGAGTTAAATGCCTCATTTTTATTGAGCAGCTATTATATGCAAAGCACTGTGGGAATAGAAGGATAACCCAAGGATTCAGGGTCTGGCAGGAGAGGAAAGACAAGAACCCATAGAGTTATATGCCAGATGGCATGTTCTAAGTGTTATGAGATTATAAAATGCTAAGGAGTCCAGAGAAGTAAAGAATCATCTCTAAATTAGGAGTAATCAAGGAACGCTTCATGCAGGCAGTTGAATTTGAGCTTGGTCTTTGAAAATGGGTGGAATTCTTCATACTCAGAGACTGAAGGGGCCTTTTAAATGGAGGGAAGGCAAACAGGCATACAGGTGTCAAGATGAGGGCATGTCAGGAAGAACAAGGAGTTTGGTTGGGCTGGAGCATATAGTATAGGTAGGGGAGGGGACAGATAAGACTGGCAGCGGGGTGGGGGCACTTGAATGTCGGGCTACAAAGTCGAAGCTTATTGATGATGGGTGATCTTGGGGGGCCTTTGAGCAGAAACTGATATAATCAGTGTTGGCTTAGAACAATTCCTTTGGCCAAGTTGAGTGTTAGGAAGGGGACAGTTGGGAAAGACAAGGATGGGAAGATGAACCCCAGATGAATGATAAATGAGGCCTGAGCTTGGCAGGTGGCATCAGAAGGAAGACAGATGTGACAATTTGTAGAAATAGACTCAGTAGAGCAGGGACCTAGGATTCAGTGACATGAGTTCAATTCCCATTGTGCCTCGACATGGCTTAGCTCCCTGAGCCTGTCTCTTCCTCTACGAAATGGGCATAGGATTAATTATGTCATGGAGTTGCTCTATGGTAGGCAGTTATTCTTGTAAAGCATTGGCACAGCTCTGGCACATGGTGAATGCTCAGTGCATGTTAATGTCACTGACAGTATTACCTGGAATGAGAGGGAGGAACTTGGTGTCAGCTCAGTGACTAGCAAGGGAGACAGTACAGCAGCTAGGAAGAGTGTGTCTGGAGGTAGAGACTGGTTTTGGATCTCAACACTACTCCTTACCAGCTGTGATCCTGTAGAAGCTGCTTAACGCCTCCGTATCTCAGTTTCCTTAGCTGTAAATGGGCATGGCATTACTACCTCCTCAGGAAGCTGTGAGAATAAAGTGAGGTAATGCATGCAGGGTGCAGTCCATACCTGTACATTTTAAGAGCCCAGTAAATGTTAGTTATTAGGTAAGGGGTGGGAACGTGGAACTGAATAGATTTGCCCTTTCCATCAGTAGTGGCAGGATATACAAATAGAGGTGGAGGCATGCAGCAGGGGGTTCGACATGAAGGACAGAACTGGGAAGAACACTCCAGGCTGGAGGTAGTCAGGGGTCACAGGCACAGAGGTAGATGAGCCAAGAATGAATACATAAATTGACTTAAGGAAACAGACAAACCCAGAATAAAGGACATCCTATAAGACAGATGGCTGGAATTCTCAAAAATATCATAGGAGCTGTTCTAGACTAAAAGAGACAAAGTTATAATAAAAAATAATGAAACTTGATTGCACGCCGCCTTTTTTTTTCTTTTTTTTTTTTTTTTTTAGAGAAGATACAGTTCTGAGACAATTGCGGAATTTCGATTAAGGAGTATGTTAGAGGCTATTAGGATATATATGCTGAAATACTTCTGGATGAAATGAGATCATGTTTGGGGGAGAGGGCCGAAAAAGCAAATAAGGCAAAATGTTAACAATTGCTAAGTCTGGGTGGAGGGTATATGTGGTGTTCATTGTACTAGCAAGATGAAGGCTGAAAATAAATCGTCATATCCAGGGTAGGATGGGAAGCTGACCACTAGTGAAGAATTGAAGTATAGGAGGAAGTATAGGCAGCAAGGATAACCAGGCCCTCCTTGGATAGTGTTCAGTGGGGGCAGCCAGGCTGGGGGAGTCTTTCTTTTTTGTACAAGGGCAGACTGGATGTTGCTGAGGAAGAGTAGTCTGGGGAAGGGAGGGAATAAGTCAGAGGAAAGAAGAAACAATA
The DNA here is from genome assembly GCA_028534135.1 of Potos flavus. Classification (NCBI taxonomy): domain Eukaryota; kingdom Metazoa; phylum Chordata; class Mammalia; order Carnivora; family Procyonidae; genus Potos; species Potos flavus. The sequence goes on from CM052895.1 coordinate 47,034,287, forward strand.
ATGGAGGAAAGGTTCAGTAACGGTGGAAGAGGAATGGATAAGAACAGATAAAGAGGCAGAGGTGGGCTCAGATTGAAGGAATGTATTCCTTCTACTGTGGCCCAGAAATGAGGACTGTGATGTGGGAAACCAAGTTCCGTTTCTAACAACGAGGGAGGAGGTCATGTTTTGCTAGTAAGAGAGTGTGAGGCAGGAAAGTGGGGAAACTCAGTACAGCTGGCACTGGGTGTGAAACGGAAAGAAAACAGCTGGGGTGAGACAGGGAGCATTTGGTACTGTCTGCAAGCTGGGGAGGGGAGTAAACAGTTCTCCCAGACTGCTCTGATGAGGCACTAGAGAGGACAGGATAAAGAGCCCTTGTGGAAGCTAAACTGCCCCATTTTCAGAACTTCGTGCTGGGCAAACCAATTACCAAAGATTTATTCATTGGGAAATGAGTAAAACTCTTCTTGGATAAAATGCTTTATCCTAATTTCCAAGCACCTTCTACCCTGCGTTGCCCTGGCTAGTGTACAGACAGGCACGAAGTAGGATAGTCTTTGGTACACGAGGAAGTTTCTGTCCTTTCAAAGTCACCGGATACAAGACTGCTCCGGGTGACCTGGTCTCACGAAGTTCCTGGAGCTGTCATTCCAAAGGCAGTTGGAGGAAAAACAGTTCCTGCGATGCTTACTAAAGGCCAAGAGCAAAGGAGGCCACTGGAGCTTGTGCTCCCAGGCACCCTGGGGGGGGGGGGGGGCGGGGCACGGAGCATTAGTGATTTTTGGTTTTGCTTTGGCCTCTGAAGTGCTTCTTAAGGGCCCACAGGTGGAGATGTCAGCGGGCCTGAGATTCAGTTCCCAGGTAAGGCCGGTCCGCGGGCCACACTTGGAGTAGCGCTGGCATGGGAGGGACTGGGGACGGAAGGCGGCCGCAGCCTACAGGAGGACCTTGGTGATTATGTAGCCGGCCCTCTCCGCCTCTGGCTCTTCTTTGAGAGGGGTCTGCAGAGGGGCAGAGGCGGGGGCCAAGGCGCCTTCGCGGCGGCTCACTTCCCGCAGCCGCACCTGCAGCGCCTCCCTCTCGGCCTGCAGCTCCCGCCGCTCCTGGGCCGCCGCGCGCTCCTCCTCCTGCAGGGCCCGGCGCCTCCGCTCCAGGGCGCGCTCACCCTGCTCCACGGCCGCCTCGCGCCGCGCCAACTCGCGCTCACGCAGGCTGCAGCGCACTGCCAACGCGCCCATCTGCTCCAGCAGGCGCGCCCAGTCGCCCTCGGCGGCCGCGGCGGGGCCGGGCGGCGGCGGCGGCGCGCAGGGGGTGGCGGGAGGCGAGCGGCGGGCGGCGCTCTTCTCCAGCTCCCGCCGATGCGCGCTCTTGAGGTGCCTCCACAGCACCGGGGTGCCCGCGTGGAAGCCCGGGCCGCGGCTCACCTGCTCCCCGCACAGCCGACAGGTGGCCCACTGGCCAGCGGCGTGGCCCGGGCGCGCGGGGGCCAGATGAAAGTAGCCCCAGGCCTCGCAGTACGGCGCCCCCAGGCGGCCGGGAGGTGCCGGGGCCAGGCCGGGACACGGGCCGCCCCGCGCCGCCGCGTCGTCCGGCCAGCCGGTGTCTTCCATGCGCGCCGCCAGCTCGTCACTCCGCATTCTCTCCGCCGCGCCTGCGTTCCGAGGGAGAAAGGGGTAAGGACAGCCACGCGACGACACACACACTCACAACTTCGGTGGCCAGAGGTGGTACCCGGTGGTCTGGGTGGTACCCGGGTTTCTTTTTCCTATTATACGGTTTCGTCCTAAGGAAATGTTAGCCCTGTCTAGCCCCTCACTAGGAGCTCTCTTCAAGCTCAGACGGGTCCGCAGCTCACAGGTGCTGATACCAACAAAGGGGAAGGACCAGCTGAGTCAGTGCTGTTCGTATGAGTTTTAACTAGTCTCCTTCGCTCTCTTTTACAAAGGTTACTCTTTGCAGAGTAACAGCTTCCTTTTGTTTTCTGCTCTCACGGTTAGGGGGCAGACTGTAGAAGCGAGCCGAAAAGAAAGCCTTGGGAAAGAAAAACTGGTTTCTTAAACTTCAGGGGTGTAGGTGCCCCTGGCGAACAGCCTTTTAAAGACCTTTCAGTAAGGACATTGTTTTCAAAATACAAGTCTTTTTTTTTTTGTGACTTTAAAAACAATGTGCTTCTGAGGAAAATGGCAGTACTAAAAACCACTAAAATGTCTTAAAAATATACATATTTAAGAAAACAAATATACAAAGCAGTTTTGTAAATTTTTACCTTTAAGTTAGTTGGTAGGCCATGTCCTGTGAGCCTTGGGGGGTCTCTGTCATGCCTCAGGGTTTCCAGCCAGTGTCAGTTCTCCCGTAGAAACACTGTGGCATGAATCCTGAGTTCTAAAGAACCATCAGCAGTGCTAGGAGTAAATGCAGAGGACAGTGAGTAAAAGAAATTCAGCAAACAGCCTCCTAAACAAATACTAGAAATACTGGCTAGCACCATGTTACTCTCGTGTTCTTTTTTTTCTTACCCTGTCATAGTTGCTCCAGTTATAAAACAAATCAGTTTTCTGTATTGCTCATCCCCTCTATACATTTAGAAGATAAAAAGCTTTGTCAATGCTTTTAATTAAGGAAATAAAGAAAAGTAATAGCTTCTTGCTCTGTCCAACAAATATCGGTGGTTAAAAGGATCCAAACCCAACCCAGCGACTATCATTGTAAAGTCTTTCCTATTAAAACGGTTTATCACAGCAATAACCAATCAAACAAGGAGAGAAAAGGTTGTTTATACTTCAGGAAGTAACTTCACAAAGGACCAAATGTGTGCTTCCAAACAAATTTGTTTTGAAAATTTAAAAATAAGAGAACCCGTGGCAGACTTGGAGGTCTTCTGAGAACTTATTTCAGGGGGAAAAATCAAGGCCAAGATGCATAATGAGAGAGCCAATGTCCATTTGTACTGTCAGGTTTTGAACCAGCAGCAGTGGAGATGATAAAGTTCCAGAATCTCTTTTTATAAAGTCACTGGGAATTACGGAAGACATAGTTGGGAACAGGAAAAATAAGTTGCTCTAGTAGTAGTAGTATTTAGTGTAAGCTTTTACCTCAATTGCTCAGAGTCTTGTTACAGATACATTACAGTTTTCCAAGTCTCATTTTTCCCCCCACCAAGCTGTTCTAGTCAGGATCAGGCATGACATTTAACATATCACTCATATTTAAAAAAAAAAATAACGAATTTACCAGAATCATCAAAAAAGACAAGTACAGGCCTCTTCTAACAAAAGAAATCGCTATTTACATAGCTCGTGATACAACAGGCATTGATTTGAATGTAGTTCCTCTTGAAGGCCAATTAGTTTAAAAAGTCCTTGGAAATTAAAAGGCTAGATTTCCTCCACGAGATTTACTAAATCCCCGAAGTCTCCGAAGGGGGAATAATAGGAAGAGGAGGGGAGTTAAAGACCATTTTCAAGGATAATTTTTTTTTTTATTTGTGCTTAGTAAACATTATGGTTATGTAACATTATGGTTAGTAAACAGACCAGATTTTAGTATTAGAAATTGTTTTTGGTAACCTAAATTTACCTAAAATTTTTTTACTTTTTTTTTTTTTAGAATTTCATTTCTTCTACATTAGGATCCTCTCTTTACAGAGTTCCTTTTTTATTAGACACAAAGGGGAGAGAATAGGATTATGAATCCTTGTATTTTTATAAATTAAAAGAAATTTAAAGGTTTTCTATAGTATCAAGACTTATCGCTTTGCATTCTGATATGCTTTCTTGAGCTGGGGGGTTGAAAACTATATAAACTGCAGACTATCTTACCTGTGCCAAAGTCTGAGAGTGAGCATTACTGATGTGCCCCTAAAATGCCAGGTGTGACCAATGACTGTCATGCTTTACCTCCCTGCAAGATGTCTCTGGGTTTTTTCAAAATCTGGGATGCCTAGAGGAGTGCCACATACATGAATGCCATCTGTCGTAAGAGCGAAGGTGGAAACAAGAACGAGAAGCACTGATTTTGATGTCTTAATCTTTTAGACTTAGTGGACTGCCTCATCTGAGCCAGGGACATGCAGCACCGTAAATGTTGGCCAGCACAGCGCTGCCCCTCCAAGGGCGGCAGAGGGACATCCTCTGCCTTGGCAGGCCTTCACTCTCGGAGGTCTTAACCGGTGGAAGGCAGCACAGTACTGAACTGCCTCACCTTCTCAGTCCTCCGCACACAGCTACATTCTGGCTCAATTCAGTCTTCTGTTCAGACTAAGTATCTAAACAGTGACGCAGTCTGTGGCCACAGGTCATCATAGACTTCCTAGTTCTGCTAAAAACCCCCGGGCTTGTTTCAACTATCCCTACAGTACAGAGGGAGAGAAGCCTCCTAGTCAGTTATCTTGGTTTGGGAGAGAAGCCTTAGCAACTTCAGCCACAACCCTAATACACAAAGAGCTCTTAGAAACTGACAAGAAAAAGACGAACAATCCAATAGAAAAATGGGCAAGAAATACGAGTAGGCAAATGACCTAAGAACAAAAGCAGATGGCCAAGGAATTTATGAAAAGATTCACATCACTTATATTCAGGGAAGTGCTATTAAAGTAACAGTAAGGTCTCATTTTAGATCCATCACACTAACAAAAACAAAGAGGTCTGTCAGCCAAAGCTAGAAGGAAGGCAAAGAAAAGGGTACGTTCATGCATTACTAGTGGAGACGTGAAGGCTTTTAGGAAAGCAGTCTAGTGATTTCTGTTAATTGAAAATAGATACAATCAGGGATCCCATTCTTAGGAATCTATTCTGTAGAACTAAAAGTACTAATACATAAGGTAACATGTATTAGGATGTTTATTACAGTATTATCTGGAATGGCAAAAAACTGGAAACACAGGAACACCTGTCAGCTGGAGAATGGCTGGGTAAATAGTGTGTATTCACACCTGGGAATATTGTGCAGCCATTAAAAAGGATGGTTTGGAGCTCTGCTAGAAGACCTAGAGGGATTTCTGGAGGAACTCTTCAGGAAGAAAAGCCAGATGCAGAGAAGTATGTATAATATGATGTCATTGTTATTAACCAATAATACAGATCCATGTAGGCTATATAAAGATTTTATATATATATATATATATGAAGAAAAATAAGGAGGAAGATAAACTGTCGGTTGAGGAGTGGCAGCTGGTGTGAAAAGAGGGAAGAGGTAAACACAAAAGGAGGAGTAAAGAGGTACTAAGAAAGCATGCACACTTGTGGATACATTTAGGTAGACTATGTACATGCCAGGGTCTACACATAATGTGGAGAGGCGAGATGGAGTCACTCATGTCAAGCATTGATGTCATGAATCGGGAAAGCAGACAAGGGTGATGAGCTGAGAATAAGTATCGCCAAAAGTCTCAGCCTGGTGGCACCCAGAAGTGATGACGAGCAAAACCAAGAGAGCCTGGGTGAACCGAGAACTGGTGATGAGTAGATTCAGAAGTCTGGAAGGGCTAGACGCATCAAACTCCTTTAAAAAGGGAAGATTTTTACAGCAAACTGTCCTATTCTCCACGTCTGACCCTTCCCTGTCTGACCGCATCAGAAGGGCAGCTGCCACCGAAGGTTCTGCCCAATTGATCTCAGAAAATAACAGGGATCTCCACTGCTCGAACATACTAAGCAGGAAAGGAAGCACTGAGTGGACCCACATCGGTCAAGACCTCATCTCAGCTCTGCACTCATAGACTGACTTTGCATTTGGTTCATTAACTTACGTACTATTTTATCTTGTCTTGTGACTTTTATATTGTACTTTGTTTTGTGTGTCGCGTATGAAGCCAAGTTAAACGCACAGTGAAATGTCATTGCGTTTGGAATTCTGAACCTGCTTTTACAATTGTGTTAACTTTGCTTTATGATTGAATAAAGCTGACTTTATGGAAAGACACAACCTGTGTATACACCTTCATAGAGTATCTCCCCAACAACGTAAATACAAGGTAATTTTATAAATCCTCAGGCATGTGAGTTCAAGCTGGGCTAGGCAGCCTTAACTATGGAGACTGGAGAGGACAGTCCCGTGGGGCATAGTGTGCTGCCATCTGGCCCTGGACGGAACCCAGTGTGTGAGGTTGCTCAGCGTCAGGTGGTTTGCTGGCCCTGCCTGAACAGAAGGAGATTCTGTATGCACAGGAGATGGAAGTGCCATGGGAGGACTGCTGCCCACCTCGCTCATCTCCCTTGGCACTCAAGGGATGCTGCATTCAATGCAATGAACTTGACTCTACTTTTTTAGACCCAGCTCACCGAATCCCAATCTCTCCATCTGTCAAGGAAAATGATAAGATTACGTGCCTCTAAACCTGCGGCTGAAATCAGATAATGCAAATGATCTATGTTGGACTCTGCAGTGCTGTATAACTTCAGGGCCGGAACAAAAAGGAGCTACCAGTCTTTACCGCTCAGACACACCCATATCAAGATCTTAGTGGCTAAAAGCAGTGTTATTACTCTCTTCGACATGTTATTCAATAGAGTAGGTAGTTTAAGTTGGAAATACTCTCTTGAGGATTTTTGAATATAAAAAGCAAAAAAGAATGACAGATCCACCTTCCCTCCCCAACCAAATTTATTTTCACTTCGTAAATTGACCTTCACGCAAAATAGGTCACTCCTCGCTCAGGTAGAAAATGATAGGGAGGTCTGGTGACCCGGAGCCCTATGATATGTATTACTTCCTTACCAAGAAACCAAGAAAAACACACACCTATTAACCATGTGGTCAGCTAACATGAAGAAAATGAAAAATAAGAGCTCCCTTAATTTTTTCTTAAACGGTTTTTAAATTACCAAAGAGGTGCCAATGAATGTGATTATTTTGCTTCCAATCCATTCACTCCATCCACTCTCATTCAAATTGCTCATTGTGCACCTGCTCAGGGTCAGGCGAGGGCTTGCTGCCTGCCCGGGATGCCAACAGGAGAACCACATATTCTGTCCCCTCCAGAAGCTCACCGTCTTGTGGGAGAGACGCTTCCAGCAATAATTCTGATACACGTGGTAAAGGTCAGAGCACTGTTCACTCATGAGAGTGAATTCCATCATGCGATTCTGTACTGGGGAAAGGATGGGCCTGGGGAAATGTTCATGCAGACACTTCTGCTTGAGCATCTCTTCCCTTCCCGACCCCCTTCAGGGCCCCAAATTCACAAAAAACACATTGCCACTAGTGCTGACTCTCATAAAGTTCCAATCCTTTAGTTTTATATCTAGGCTTCCAAGCTCATATTTTAAAATAAGATTTCTTGATGCTAAGTGAAAGTAGCTAGCATGAAATTGATTTAATAGTGGAAATGTTTTAGTCCAGTTTTGGGGAGGGGAAAAAGCTGAAAGAAAATTTAGTTATTTCATGGAAGAAGGGAGAGTTGGTACCACACCTCTGAACTCTCCCATAGTGAGTTTCATTTGAGTATCCATTATCTGGAAGGAATGATAAGAAGTTTAAGCCTGTGGAAGATAATAAATGCACCTTAATTATTTCAAACTTCATTTGAAGTCTTATTTGCAGTTCTCCAAAGCTCTAGTCTTCTAATAATCTATCAGATTAAAACCCAGATTCTTCAGTATCATCTCCCTGAATACTAATACGGAAAATAAGGGAGATCAAAAGCAGGTGAATAATTTGTGTAAATACGGGTGTATATACATATATGACCATAACATTAAGAATCATCCTATAAAACACCCACAGAAGTTAATTTTATTATTTTATACTTGTGCTTGACACATACAAAATACTAGGCAGGCTAAAGACCAAAGAACCAGGCAATGTTCTCAAAAGGGAATAGCAAATGAACTATAGCTCTCTTTGTTCTTCCACAGCCAAAGCTAATCAATTCAGATGGATTAATCTGGCAGAGTTATAAACAAATACATGTATGTAGAGCCTGGATCTTAGGTAAGAAATTCACACTAATGTGAAATCCACACAGACTTGGGTAGAAACACTAAAAACATTTTCATTTACTTCATCCGCCAGTAACTTCATCAAAGCAGAACATAATAATTAAAACAAATAATTAGCCTTGACAATTGAAATATCAAGGAAACCATAATTCACTCACCTGTTACTTGTCCATCTCTGTTGAAATAAAAACTAATGGCGTACTGTATGGTGACTAACATAATAATAAAAAAAGAAATTTTAGTTTACTACCATGGATTCCTCTCTTTATAAACAGATCCAGCCAATCAGAAAAATTAGTCTGGAATCATGAGGCTGAAGACTTAGATGAAGTTAAAAAGCAAAAAAAATGCCTCCAAACTGTGAAGTGTGGATACTCAGCTCAGGCAATACAGGGGTAAGTGTGAAAATATTTAGATAAAGGTTACACATGGACTGTAAGAAATGTACTGGACGGACAGCTAATTGTATGATGAGTCAGAGATGTTCTCTGAATGTGTTAAGTCAAAATCTTAGATACCTCTACCATTACCTAAAACGCCAGATGTATCCTCTTTTCATGCATTTTAAAAAAAAGTTTCTACCTAAACTGGACCTTTATTTTAGTCTACATTACTTTAATACATATATTCCTCAAAAGAAGGATGTTGATCCATTTTGTCTTGTAAAATGCATACTTTACTGTGAATTACAGGAATTTAGAGCTGCCCTACTTTGAAGTCCTTTGCAATGCAAAGAATTTTTAATTGCGAATTACCTTGTTTTGGCTCTTGGCCATTTTACACATTGTTGCATACTTGTTATTGTCTTTTGCCTCAAGCCAGTTTTGGCCAAAAAGGGCATACAAATAATACATGAATGCAAAGCGCATAAAATAATTACCCTAATTAGGTTAATTTATTAAGCTTTTTCTACAATAGCTTCTGTTTAACACCATATCCATGTAGTCTGGGCTAATTCGAAGTTTGGATGGTAGTTATTTTTTTCTTTCAAGAAAGGAAAAATAATTTTGGTAAGCTTTGGGCGTTTGGCTACTGTAAGTAGTTACAGCAAACTGCTCCTCTGTACTGGGAGAGGATCGGAAAATTCTTTTGTTTGAGCACCATGGAGATGGGGGCAGGGATTCCTGTGTGAGCATCTGGCTCATATTTTGCTTCTCCTCTCCAAAATGAGAAACATTAAGAAAGTCTCAGAGAAAGAGCACACTCCAGGGCACACAACCATTTGCCACTGTTAAAAGTCTGACTGCAAAAAAGGCAGTTTTAGTAAAAGGAGAGCAGATGATTTTCGATATTCTCAAATAACTTTTTTGAAGAGACTGGAGGAGCAAAAATGAGGTGCGGAAAGCTCAACAGTGCCTTTACACAGAATCCGGGGCCACGTGCGTCTTTTCCACTAGGGACAACCTGAGCCCAGCAAAGGAAGGGCACGTCCGTCAGCCCGTGCACAAGCCAGCCTGTGATAATTACGGCACAGTGGCGTTTGCGGGTTGCTGGCTCACCTGCGGCCCCCGAGGCCCGGGACTGGTCCCCGTTCCCTTCGCCGCCCCCCTCTCTCCCCCAGCCCCCGGTGGGCCACGACCGGACCCGGCCTCCGGGAGCGCGGCCGCCTGCGTGGCGGCACAGACTCACCCCATCGCCCCCAAAGCGCAGCGGGAGCAGGAGGCGGGCTAGAAGGCTGGGATCGCCGGTCCCCTCCAGGATCCTCGCAGACATTTTGTCCTGTGCAGAAACCTCCACACGGCTCCCTTAAAGACACAGCACTCAATTCACGCATCTGGGGGGTGAAAGGGGAGATGGTAACGTGTGATCTGTAGGGGAAAGGGCTGGAGGGTCACTCCTTAGCCATCCAGGTCCACGAGTGACAGACTTGTGTTCGCCAAGGTTTAAAAATGATGCAGTTGTGTAGTACTTTTTTAAAAATGTAATTTTTATTTTATACTTTTACATTAACCTTCCAAGACCTGGATTCCCCGTCTTGAGTCTGAGTGCAATTTGCATCCTTTCAGGTTCAAGGTGTAGGATGGTTCAAGTTGTTAAAAGAAACCCACCGAACTGAGGTCTGAACAGGTAAAGGTAGGGCTCTTTGGCGTTCTAAAACTTAATGACGCTAGTGTATCCGCTTTCAATGGATTATGTTGAGGTAACAACGCCTACAAGTCAATGATTTACAGTAAGAAAGATTCATTTCTCAGGCAAATTACATCTGCTACATCTATTCCACTAGTTTCCTTTACTCCAGGCTCCAGGTTGAAAGGTCAACTTTCTGGGGGATACACTCAGGTCACGTGTGCTGGAACCAACTTTGAGGGAAGAAGAGTCCTGATTTGTAGTGTTTGCTATTTCCCCGATGTAAATACTCCCACCGTGGCTGATTTGAGCTACTTTTAACAAGTTTAACAAGTGACTTGCCAAATTTCTGGAAATGTTACAATCAATTCTTATACACCTCTGGCACATGGTGCTCTTAAAACAAAACAGCTCACATTTGTGCACCCCAATTCTGTTCACATTTTATTGGCCACAGCGAGTCATATGGCAAAGCTTGCTGTCAATGGGGCCGGAAAGGCGTATAACAATGGGTAGAGATTATAT
>CM052895.1:47045297-47128006 GCA_028534135.1 Potos flavus
AATTTTATTTGTTTATTTGACAGAGAGAAATTACAAGTGGGCAGAGAGGCAGGCAGAGACAGAGAGGGGGAAGCAGGCTCCCCACTGAGCAGAGAGCCCAATGTGGGGCTCGATCCCAGGACCCTGAGATCATGACCTGAGCCAAAGGCAGAGGCTTTAACCCACTGAGCCACCCAGGCGCCCCTCAACCTCATTTTTTTCTATACATTAGAAAATGTCTAAGTGTCAAAGTCCATTAATGGAGTTTCTCCTTACCATTCCAAGAATGGTTTCAGAAGAAACTGGTTGGGTGTCTTAAAAGGGATAATTTTGCAATGTGAAGGTAAACTATTAGATTGACCTTTTTCTTCTCAAGACACTTATTGCCGTGGACATCAATTAAAAGAACAGTAACTAGTATCAATGAATCTGGTTAAGTCATCTCTTATTCGTGGCTTAATTCATAAACATATTTTTAAAGATTATTATATCTGGCAATCCTTTTAACAGGAGGCATTATTACTTTGAATACTTTAAAAATCCATTTGGTTTTAGACTGACCATGTAATGAGATACATGATATTTTCATTAGTTCATGGAACAGTTTGTGTAAGTGCTGGTTATGAGCAAAGCTCTATTTTAAACGTGGGTAGGAGTCTGGAGATTCGAGGGATTGTTCCTGCCCTCAAGAAGATTACACTTCAGTAAGATAATAAGACAAATGCACCTCCAAGAAGAAAATGGAAAATGATGTAAGAGGAAACATTAAGGTGCCACACTAATTTGAAAACAGCTACATTTTTTTTTTAAAGGTTTTATTTATTTATTTGACAGAGAGAGAGAGATCACAAGTAGGCTGAGAGGCAGGCATAGAGAGAGGGGGAAGCAGGCTCCCTGCTGAGCAGAGAGCCCGATGCGGGGCTCGATCCCAGGACCCTGAGATCATGACCTGAGCCGAAGGCAGAGGCTTTAACCCACTGAGCCACCCAGGCGCCCCAACTACGTTTTTTTTTTTTTTTTTTTAAACTGGCAACATTTAAGCAAGACTTGAAAGAGTGTAGGATTTGGACTCCTGGAATTACATGTTTGTTATCCTAGCCAAGATGTCTTTTGAATTTATTTTTGAAGTCCAGAGAAATAGAGCCTGTCTTTTCTGTGTTTGAGTCAATGCTTAAACTTTCTTATGAGCTAGAATCTCTTTCTTGTAGTTTTAAATTAAATTTTAAATAAATTATAAAATATATCTCAACTATCTAATAACTCTTCTTTGTCCCACGTTCTTTGTTCAAGTTGCAGCAAGAAAAATGCTCTTTAGTTCCTGCTTTGGTAGTGGCAGTTCCCCTAACTTTCATCATCCATTTAACAATAAATAAATAACATTTGGTTTTCATCAGAAGACCTCATTTCTATCCCCTGTTCTAGAATTTGGCAAAGCATAAAGACCTGTGTTTCATTGGTAACACAGAATATTTACTCCCCAGATACTTCCCAAAGATTATAGCCTTGAAATCTGCTGTCTGACCTTACCAAAAACCAAAAACCCATCATGAGAAAACTGTTTATGGAGACTACCTCAAAGACATAAAATTATAGAGCTATGTGCTTGGAACATACTCTTTTGGTAGGTTCTATATGTGCATTTTGTCTGTAGTTTCCTTGTGACGTTTTTGTCTGGTTTTGGTGTCCAAGTAATACTGGCCTCATAAAATGAGTTGAAAAGTATTCCTTCCTCTTCTCTTTTTGGGAAGAGTTTGTGAAGAATTGGTATTCTTTTTTAAATGTTTGGTAGAGGGGTTCCTGGATGGTTCAGTCCCTTAAGTGTCTGCCTTCGGCTCAGGTCCTGATCTCAGGTTCCTGGGTTTGAGCCCCATGTTGGGCTCCCTGCTCAGTGGGGAGTCTGCTTCTCCCTCTGCCCCTCCCCTTGTGCTTGCTTGTTCTCTCTCTCTCTCAAATAAACTAAATTAAAAATCTTAAAAAAAATAAATGTTTGGGGGACGCCTGGGTGGCTCAGTGGGTTAAGGCCTCTGCCTTCGGCTCAGGTCATGATCTCAGGGTCCTGGGATCGAGCCCCGCATCGGGCTCTCTGCTCAGCGGGGAGCCTGCTTCTCCCTCTCTCTCTGCCTGCCTCTCTGCCTACTTGTGATCTCTCTCTCTCTCTCTCTGTCGAATAAATAATAAATAAAATTAAAAAAATAATAAATGTTTGGTAGAATTCCATAGTGAAGCCATCTGGGCCTGGGCTTTATGAACAGTTTTTTTTTTTTTTTTTTTTTTTTATGAACAGTTTTTTGATTACTAATTCAATCTTTTCATTTGTTTAGATCTACTCAGATCATCTCTTTCTTCTTGAGTCAGTTTTGGTAGTTCGTATCTTTCTAGGAATTTATCAATTTCATCCAAGTTCTCTAATGTGTTGGTATACAGTTGTACCTAGTATTCCTTTATAGTCCTTTTTATTTCTGTAAAGTTGGTAATAATAGTTACTGTCTCCTTCCTCATTTCTGATTCCTAGATATGCACCTTGTAGGAAATAGCTGCATAAAATTTATTATTGGGGCTAGTGTCATGATGTCACCCACTATAGTGGTCCTTTGATTACCACAGTATTTTTTTTGTAGGACCCAGTGGAGACCATTCTCTGAACTCTCAGTGTCATGAAAAGCTCTGCATCCCATGATCCTGTGGGCACTGTGGATCATGTAACAAACTGTTTCCTTGCTTCAGCTGCTAGGAAAAGACTAAGAATCAAATATATGGGATGCCTACTCTTAGTTTTCTAGTGGTCCTGTAACAAATTACCACCAACTAAGTGCTTAAACAACAGGAATTTATTCTCTCACAGTTTGGAAGGTTATAAATCCAAAATCAAGGTGTCAGCGGGGCGATAGTCTGTCTAAAACCTGTAGCGAAAATCCTTCCTTGCCTATTCCTAGCTTCTGGTGGTGGCCAGCCATCCTTGGTTTCCAGCTATATCACTCCAGTCTCTACCTTTGTTGTCACATGCCCTTCTCCTGTGTGTTTGTGTCTAAGTTTCCCTCTTCTTATAAAGACACTAGTCATATTGGGGGCGCCTGGCAGGCTCAGCTGGTGGAGCATGTGACTCTTGATCTTGGGGTTGTGGGTTTGAGCCCCACATTGGGTATACAGATTACTTAAAATCTTTAAAAAATAAAAATAAAAAATAGGTGTGGCTGGGTGGCACAGTCAGTTAAGTGTCTGCCTTCGGTTCAGGTCAGGATCCCAGGGTCCTGGGGATTGCTCCATATAGGGCTCCCTGCCCAGTGAGGAGTCTACTTCTCCCTCTCCCTCTGCCTGTCCCCCTCACCCCTGCTCTTTAGCACTCCCGTGGTGAGTGCTCTCTCTCTCTCTCAAATAAAGTCTTAAAAAAAAATAAAGACACCAGTCATATTGGATTAAGCCCCACCCTAATGACCTTGTCTTAATTTGATTACCTTTGCAAACATCCTATTTCCAAATAAGGTCACATTCACAGGTACCTGGGATTAGGATGTCAACATCTATTTTTTGCAGGGAGGGGGGCACAATTCAACTCATAACACTTACCTACCAGTTCCATATGGTCAACTTTTCTTTGTGCTAATCTTTTATTTTCCTTTTGTCCTGAATTCCCTGGATTACTTAGTTTTTTCTTAATCATATGCATCTTGGCAGAATCTGAAGGAAAGAGGGCAGGAAGGAAGGAAGAAAGAAGAGGAAGAGAGGGAGGAAGAAAAGTTTGCCAAGAAAAATGAGACCTGGAACTTGAGGAATGGAGTTGCAGGAATGGGCAATGGGATGGGGAAGATAGGCTGGAAAAGTGTTCTCAGAATTACTCTTTTTGGGGGGGAGGATGAGAACAGTGGTTAGCAGCTGCCTACAGCTTAGCTGACCTAGAAAAAAGTAGAAGGTAGTTTGAAGAGCTGAGGATTGGGAGAAGGGTAGGATCTAGCTATCTAAAAAAAGATCTAGCTATCTTTAAAAAAAAAAAAATTATTTATTTATTTATTTATTTATTATTTCTAGTGTAGTTAACATACAGCGTTATATTAATTTCAGGTGCACTGTATAGTCATTCGACAATTCTATACAGTACTCAGTGCTCATCATGGTTAGTGTTCTCTTTATCCCCATCACCTGTTTCCCATATCCCCACACCCTCCTCCCCTTTGGTAACCATCAGTTTGTTTTCTGTAGTTAAGAGTCTATTTTTTGGTTTGTCTTTTTTTCTTTGTTCATTTCTTTTGTTTCTTAAATTCCACATATGAGCAAAATCACATGGCATTTGTCTTTCTCTGACTGACTTATTTCATTTGGCAATATACTCTAGCTCCATCCATGTTGTTGCAAGTGGCAAGATTTCATTTGATCTAGCTACTTGTAATACCCATACTAATAGACACAATATGGATCCAAGCTTTGGGGTGCTTGAAAGCTTATACAGTGTTGAGAATCCATGTATTCTAGTTACTGGGGAAACAGACCCACATATCACTGATTTAATGCGTACAATTTATGCTAGAAGACAGTGTCCTATCCTTATGGGATATCTTTCTCCAAATGACGCCTTAGCTGACAGTTTCATAGACTGTTCTAATGGTGTATCGGGCTAGCTGCTTCTAGGTGTATATATTTTATAGCATCAGCCAAAGCTACTGAATAAACCAACATTCCTCTTTCATCTGCTCCTCACCTTAGTCCATTACAGCTGAGAATCTGTATCCTTCAGTTACAGCACAGCAAGTGTTATCATCACTCCCTTACCAGTAAAAATGGGGTCCTTGTTACCATCAGAGGGCTAAATAATCCAGTTCCAAAATCCCATCCTGAGGTTTGGAGGTTCAGAGGTTTTAAGCTTCTACCCTCTAGAGCGACTATGGTATCTGCTTTCTTAGCTGGGGCTCCCCCAAATGCAGTGACTGAGACAAGAGCTAAATGCAGGTGGTCTGAGAGGTGATCACAGGAAGCAGGGCTGGGGCGGCAGGGAGAGTAAGAGAGCAATGCGTGCCAAAATGAAAAGGCTTAATTTGTTAACTGTAAATGTGTGTCTTTCAAATAATGTCTTCATTTTGTATTTGTAATTACAATTGTAACCAAAGTTATTCCCACATAGTGGACTATTTTCAGTCACCTCTTGTTTTTTTCAGACCCAACTTACTCATTTTTTTATCTTTATCATTTTGTCATCTAATATTAGAAACCATGTTAACATAGACTTTATGCTTATTTCATTGGATGGCTTTTTGCTTGAAGACTTACGTGATTATTTAAGCATATCTTTGAAACTCTGTGTTTTCGCTGTAATTACATATATACGCACATTTCTTTTTGCTTGAAACACAGTGAACTAAGTTTGAGTTTATCCTGGAGGAAGTTTTAAGCAAGAGCGTTAATAGTGAGGATTGTATTTTAAGTATACTGCTTTGGGGAAGTAGGGGAAATGTGTTTGAAGAAAACATACTAGAGACCAGTAGGCCAGTTGGACTATTGCAATATTGTGGGTGAGACCTGAGATCTTTTGGAGACTCAACCTGTTCAATATATAGCAAAAAGTAATAAGGAAGAGAATGGACGATGGGTTAGTAATAAGTAGCTCCAACACGGTTTGCCGTTCCCGCAGCTCCCTGACACCTGTTACCTGCCTCGGTATCCTTGAGACTAGGCTGTTGCTCAGACAGCAACACTCCCATGTACTCACCTCTAGAAAGTAGTGATCCCCAGGGTGGCCTTTTCCAGGTCACTGGAACGAGAGGAAGGCACTGGTAGCAGCCCCTCCTAAGGGAATACTCAGGGAGGCATTAGACGTTGACTTCTAGTTCTCACAACTGTTAGGAAGAAACCGTATAAGGATTTATCTCAGAATTTCAATGCCTTTTCAGAATCCATTGGTTCCCCATCCTGTATTCCATTGTGGTTTATGTGCATTCATTCACCATGGACTACACCAGGCCTAGGACTGTGGGAGGCTTGCAGGACCCACTTGCTACCATTTTACATTGTTCTTAGAGTTGTAAAATTCCTCACAGAGGCCCATGGTACACTTTCTCGCTGCTTCACTTGGCCCCACATTTGCAATTTCTGTTAACCTACATACAGTTAGAATCAAATGGACCGTCAAAATCAAACCTATATGCTGTGAAACGCACTAAGGAATGTTTATGTCTAAAGTAAGCACTACTTTTTTTTTTTTTTTTTTTTTACAACCACATCTTAAAGGGGAGAAAGAACAGACAAGAAAAGACAAAGAGATATGATGCAACGATGCAGGCCTTCCTGTTCTTACATGGAGTCCCTAGCGAGGGTTATGCTCAAAAAGTTATCTGTTGGGTGCTGCTCCTTTGGCATTTGCTCAAAGTGTTGGTGGGGCTGGGGTGCTGTTGCGGACTGCTTGTTTATTTTTTTAAAGATTGTATTTATTTATTTGACAGAGAGAGACAGTGAGAGAGGGAACACAAGCCGGGGTAGTTGGAGAGGGAGAAGCAGGCTCTCTGCTGAGCAGGGAGCCTGATGCGGGGCTCCATTCCAGGACCCTGGGATCGTGACCCTGGGACCATGACCTGAGCCGAAGGCAGACGCTCAGTGAGCCACCCAGACGCCCCCAGACTGCTTGTTTAAACGGCCTGTGGGACTGGTTAGAGTGAGCATCTGGAGGCTTATCTCACCACAACTCCAGGGGGCCGTGTCCCCAGCTGTGGTCAGAGTTGATGGCACCCGACTCTGCTGTCAAGACACTCCATGCAAGTTTCAGAAGTCCTTACCAACTCCTTTTGCCAAAGTAAAAAGACAAACTTGCACAAAAGAGCTGGTTTGGCTATTTTCTGAGATAATTACAAAGAATAATAACAACAAGGAACCTTTGATTTTCTTTTGTGTCTCTTTTGCAGTAGGAGAAATGGAAACCATTGCATGTGTGTCTTGGGGATACAACCAGAAGTCTGATTCACAGACCTAGGGTTTATCATCCTGTCCTCAGAGACACTGGATCAGAGTGCTGTTTGGGAAGATCCAGCCTGCCTGGATTTGTGAATGATTTCGTTAATCCAGAACCTTCCTCTCTGCCCAACCAAACTTCATTCTTCTTCCTCGAGTCACCACTCCTATGAAGCTTTCTTAGACTATATCAGCTTATAAGGATCTCTCTCCCCTAAATTGCTCCTGTCCTCCAGTTGGTATCTTGCATGTAAACATTCACATCGTTTCTTAGAAGCGAGACTCGCCTTCACAGCTCAACTACAGCTGACCTTGAACAACACAGGAGGTGGGGCATTGATTATCCCCCTCGGACTCGAGAATCTGCATATAACTTTGACTTCCCCAAAACTTAATTACTAATAGCTTGGTGCAAACTGGAAGCCTCAACAATAACATAAATGTCAACTGACATTGTATGTTATGTGTATTATATACTATACTCTTTCAATAAAGTAAGCTAGAGAAAAAATATCAAGAAAATCACAAGGAAGAGAATTACATTTACAGTACTGTATTGATAAAAAAAAAAAATCCACATATAAATGGACCTATGCAGTACAAACTGTGTTGTACAAGGGTCGGCCGTATAATGATCTCCATGGCAGGAACTGGAGCTCCTGTTTTATATATTCCCTTCATAAAGCCTAGCACAGTGCTGGACAGGTATTCGGTTTCAGTAAGTACTTGGAACAGTTGAAAACTCAAAGCATATACTAACCACTTATATTAGGTACTCAGAGTAGTCAAGTTCATAAAGACGGAAAGTAAACGGATGGCTGCCAGGGGTTTGGGAGGTGGGATGGGAATGACGGTTAATGTTTAATGGGCATAGAGTTTCAGTTTAGGAAAATGAAAAAGTCCTGGAGACGGATGGTGGGGACTGTTGCACAGCAATGCGAGTGTATTAAGGCCGCGGAAGTGCACACTTTAGAAGGGTTAAAATGGAGGGGCACCTCGGTGGCGCTGTCGGTTAAGTGACCGACTCTTGATTTCGGCTCAGGTCATGATCTCAGGTCATGGTCTCAGGATCTCATGTTGGGCTCCGTCCTGAGCAGGGAGCCTGCTTAAGATTCTCTCTTCTTGGGGCGCCTGGGTGGCTCAGTCGGTTATGTGTCTTCCTTCAGCCCGGGTCGTGATCCCAGGGTCCTGGGACTGAGTCCGACGTGGGGCTCCCTGCTCAATGGGGAGTCTGCTTCTCCCTCTCCCTCATCCCTCCCTCCCCTGCTCATGCGTGCTCTATATAATATAATAAATATATAGAGAGTTTTCCACCTGCTACCACATTCGATTCTTGTTCTAACCCTAAGAGTGACTCCTTCTGACCAGTCAGTTTAGAGAGGAAAACGCAAAGGAAGCAGAGAAGCTAAGAAACCGTTCCAAGCTTTCAGAGCTAGTATATTTATTATATATATCTATATAATAAATAAAGTCTATCAATAAACAAATAAAAGGCTTAAATGGTAAGTTTCATGTATATTCACCACAGTAGAAAAAAATAGTTTCAAAAAGGTACATTCTGTAAAAATCTGAGGCTCTTCCTTAGTTCTGCTCTCAGCTGCCCTCCCTGGTGCCCATGTGTGGGATCAATACTGTGTGTGAGTGAAATTTCCAGTTTGATGGGCTTGCTGGGTCAGCTCTAGACACTGGGTTCAGCTTCCCACTTGCTGGCTCCATGTTTTGTTTTGTTTTTTTTAAATGAGAACATTTGCACCAGGCTTTTAGTTTAGATTTGTTTTTGTAATTCATGCCTACACAAGAATGGTTAGGAGGGGTCCAAATCTAGACCATGCAGTGTTGCAGCTGCCCTCCGAGTAAGGGCAGAAGGCTAGTAGTGATGATGTGAATGTGGGCAAATTACTAAAGATCTCAAAATAGTCCGTGCCCAGTTTTGTTTGGTTTGTGTCCTTGTAAAAGAGGATGAGAATAGTAGCTTCCTTCCCCTGTAGGGTTCTTGGGAGGATTACATGATAGGAATGGCTTGCAATGCCTCTCAGGGTACTTGAGGCAGAATAGAAGCTGAAAAGTATGGCTACTTGTTTATAAATGGCAGCTAAGAATGCTTTGGTTTTGTGACTTTAGCTTGGATCTAAGAAGAATGAAAGTAGACCACAGGTGCCTTCAGACCAAAGGCCTTGTCTGTGATGTGTGATCCCACATGTAACCAAATCCCTGGAAGGCACCCAGTTGGTGGCTGGGGGTCTCCCCACTCAGAGAAGAAAGGCCTTAAGGGCTCTTTCCCTCAGACTGACTTTCCCCTCTCAGCCAGTAATTCAGCTGCCAGCAGCTCCTGGGCTCTCGGGGCCCGGTTCACGCTCTTTCTTTAGTGGAAGAGTGAAGAACCTTGGGACAGGACATGTTGAGACCCGGGGGGGCTGGCTTTCTCCCCTGTGTGGTCAGGGGGGTGGGTTTGGCCACTCTTACTTGACTAGGAGGAGGGAGTTTTCCCAATGAAGAAGACTTCTGGCCTCCTGAGAAAAAGGGGCGTCGGGCCAAGAAAAATGAGGCGTCCACCCCACACTGAGCTTTGTGCAAGGCAAAGAAAAATCAGCCCGGGGCCCCACCCGCAAGGATCTTGTTCTTTAGTGACTAATGACCTATATGCCATGATAATCTATTTTCAAAGGACAGTTGCAGTATATTTCTTCTTTACAAAGGGAGTTAAATGCATTGATCTTAAGGGTTTTCAAGTAGGCATCTAAAATCATTTGACTCTGGTTTAATGTGGGAGACTTACCGAGTTGTGAAAATGAAAATGCTTCATGAAAAATACTTGAAATAAACTCAAGGCCACATTAACATTTGATTTGCACTTCCAAACAGAAGCTGTTTTTATATGCCTATTTATGATACACTGTAAGAAATTTTCAATACTTTTCAATACTCAATAGGATGGGATCTTTTTCTTCTTGCTTTCAGATATTTCTCAGTTTGAATGTGACACAGAGTTCCCATTTTCCCCATAAATTACATATTTATAGCACATGGGAATAGCCAGAATGGTGTGTGGCTCTCAAAAGTACTTTTGTATTTGAATTATAGAGAAAAATGACTTAATATGAGTCTGAACTTTGGGCACTCTTGATGTAGCTGGGGCAGGGAGGAGAACAGGACTCCGTGTTCTGGGCCTGGGTCCTGTTTGTTCAGAACACTGTCCTCTGGGCCTGCCCCCAGCTGTGTGCACTTCGGGCAGGGTGACGAGGGGAAGGACAGGCACGAGCAATCGGAAGCAGAGCTAGCTCACAAGCAAAGGCAGTGTGGTGGTGAAGAACAAGGCTTTGACATCATGCTACTTGGGTTCAGCCCTGCCATCTACTAGCTCTGAAAGCTTGGAACGGTTTCTTAGCTTCTCTGCTTCCTTTGCGTTTTCCTCTCTAAACTGACTGATCAGAAGGAGTCACTCTTAGGGTTAGGACAAGAATCGAATGTGGTAGCAGGTGGAAAACTCTCACCTCAA
Organism: Potos flavus; assembly: GCA_028534135.1. Taxonomy (NCBI): domain Eukaryota; kingdom Metazoa; phylum Chordata; class Mammalia; order Carnivora; family Procyonidae; genus Potos; species Potos flavus. The sequence continues at coordinate 47,055,700 of CM052895.1, forward strand.
TGTTCAGCCTGGCATGAGTCATCAATAAACCATGATGGTCGTCCGTGAATGAGTTGTAAACAGGACAAGGATATCTATTCCTTACACTGTTCCTCCCCTTCCCCCTGAGACCAGCTGAGTTCCCTGCTTGGGAGGAAGTGCCTTTCATTCCCCTGAGAAATCGAAGTGGGATCTGAGGGTGAGGGGAGCACAGAGGGCCCTCAAGCCAGCATCTGGTCCAGGCCCCATGTTGGGTTTCACGTGGGGCTAGTCCTCTCCACCGTGGTAAGAGGCTATATGATGGCCTGGGAGCCAGGGACATGTGTGCCTGGAGGGGCCTCAGGATAGTAGATGCCTCCTTTGCAACCCTATGTCTTAGGTAACAATGGGCAACTAGTATTTTAGGAGCTTGTGTTTTATTATTTTTAAAAATGAATTTTATAGTACAATTTATGTCCAATCAAATGCTCCCATTTTAAATGTATAGTTTATTGGGTTTTGAAATGTGTACGGCCATGAAAGCACCACCTAAATCCAGTTATTTCCATAATTCCCCAAAATTCTCTTATATCCTCTTCAGTAAATCTTCCTTTCTTCCCACCCCTAGGCAACCACTGATCTTTTTATCACTATAGAAAAGTTTGCATTTTCTAGAATTTCATATGAATTGAATGTGAAAGGTTTCTTTTGAGATTAGGATGCTTTTGAGATTATTTATGTGGCATGTATCAGTAGATTCTTTTTTTTATTCCTGTGTTATATATACCAAAATTTGTTTATCCGTTCCCTGGTTGATGGTCATTCGAGTTGTTTCTGGTTTGGGGATATTGTATGTATTTTGAAAAAGCTATTATGAACATATGTCTACAAGTCTTTGTGTGGATATGTATGCATATATAAATGTGCATATATATATATATTTTTTTTTTTAAATTTTTTTATTTATTTTAAGTGAGCTCTACACCCAGTATGGGGTTTGAACTCACAACACCAAGGTCAAGAGTCACATGCTCTTCCAACTGAGCTAGCCAGACGTCGCTATGTAGATACATATTTTAATTTCTTCTAGATAAATACCTGAAGTAGAATTACCGAGTAATATGGTGAGTGTATGTTTAAATTAGTGAGAAACTACCAAATGTTTTCGGAAGTAGCAGTAATGTTTTACCCTCCTACGAGCAATGTGTGAGAGTTCCAGGGGTCCACTTCCTCACTGACACTTAATACTATCTGTTTCTCAGTTTGGTTATTCTAGTGGGTGTGAAGTAGTACCTCATTGTTGTTGTTGTTGTTGTTTTTCCATTTTGGTTTTAATTGGCATTTTCTTTTTCCTCTCTTTTTTTTTTTTTTAAGATTTTATTTATTTGTCAAAGAGAGAGAGAGAGAGAGAGAGCGCAAGCAGGGGTTCCTGCAGGCAGAGCAGGTAGAGGGAGAAGCAGACTCCTTGCTGAGTGAGGAGCCTGATGCGGGACTTGATTCCAGGAGCCTGGGATCATAACCTGAGCTGAAGGCAGGCACTTAACCAACTGAGCCACCCACGCGTCCTTATTTGGCATTTTCCTAATGGCTAATGATGTTGAGGTCTTCCCATATGTTTGTTGGTCACTAATATACCTTGTTTTGTGAAGTGTGTTTTCAAGTAGTTTGCCTATATTTAATTGGTTTCTGTCTTCATAGTTGAATTGTATTAGTTCTCTGTCAGATGTATGTATTGCAAATATTTTCAAATATTTTCTCCCATTCTGTGGGATCAAATAGAGTGATCTTACTGATAGGGCAAATTCTAAGGTGACATTCATCACATGGAATCCATGACCTGAATGAAAGGTTAGGAAAACTATAAGTTTCTAATGAGAAAGTCAAGTTTAATTAATTGTCTTCTGATGAGTAGACTTGCATTGGGGTTTGGCACTTGAAGCTTAATAGCTAATTATAAGAACTGCCTATAAATAGTAAGTAATCTGCACCCTCAGTTTCATGTTGGAGATGTCATAATTGCTGTTTGTTGAAGGACAGCAAGGCAGATGGAACGAATACTAACCGAAACTTTCTAGGGTCATCCCAAGATGGTGGTCTGAGAGTTGGAGAATGGATCCCAGTTGTCCACCACAGACTGAGATGGAATCAATGGTTTCAGATACATGCCATGTACCCAGTCGCCTTTGAATCATGGAGGCAGCAGACACTGCCAGATAGTCTCTGATCGTTTCCTTTTTACCAGGCCATAATACATCTCATTATTTCAGACAATACCATCTTGCTCTCTCCTTCCAGCTCTATCTCCCATTTAGCTAATTCCCTTCAGTACTTAGGTAACAGCAGAGTTCCTGTAATATACTGTATCAAGAGCATCTGACAGGATTTGACATCCATTCAGGACTTCGACACCTTGGAACAGAAGGGAACTCCCTTAACCTAACATAGACTTTTACAAAAACCTTACAGCTAACAGCAGACTCAATTGTACACGACTGAATGCTTTTTCCTTAATACTGAGAAAATCACTTCGGCTGTGGAATGCACAAGGATTGTAGAGAGGTGGGCAAAAGTCAGGGATAGAATGCCATCTAGGAGATGATTGCAATAGGTCGGGCAAAGCTGAAATCTTAGACTTGGGTGGCAGTCAGAGAAGTGAGAGATGTTTGACAGGCAGAATAGGTAGCGCTCATTCACAGATTGGATGTGGGGATCGAGGGAATGTTACAAGGGGAACTCCTAGGGTATTAGCTTGCTCACCTGGATGGATGGGGCTGCCACTCATTGAGCAGGAAAATCAGGAAGATGGGACATGGCCATTTTCTTCTGCAGAGACCCTACTCTCTGCCATGGCCCTCTCAAAGTCAACTAGAAGAGTGTGCTATCTTTGGAAGGGGAGTGAGGCATATGAAAATATATACACAGGCCTCCCTGACTCCACATGGATATTGAAGGAGAAACACAGCTCTTATGAACTAAAGTGTTGGGAAAATGTGCTGATTCTGAAATACTGGAAAGAAGCGAGCATGATCTATTTCAAGATGCTTCATAATAAAGCTCTTTAACGTATTAATTTACATATCTCCACAATCATGTGAGATAGAATTTTCCTGATACCTGCTTTCAGATTGAGAAATCGGGAGTCTCGGATTTATTGATTTGTCCAGCACCAATCAATGCTGAAAGGGGGGTTTTAAATTTAAATCTTTGATTATAGTGTCCCTGACCTTTTCAGCGCTACAATGAAAGTTAGTTTCAGCCAGGAAGAGGGTCATCAGAAAGAATTCAGGTCTGTACAGGCTGGATCTTCTCGCAGAGGCTGCTTCCCTTTTCCCCACCAGCTCAATCCTACTTACCCTTCAAGGCTCAGTTCAGATTGTTCATCTTACATAAATCTTGTATGTCCATTCCTGCCCACTGATTTCTTCCATTAAAAGCTTTTTAAATCCTATTTTATTTAACACAATATATCAAAAATAGCATTTTAACGTGTAATCAATATAAAAATTGAGGTAACTTGCATTTTTTACTGTACTCAGTTTTTGAAGTTGAGTGTGCACTTTACACTTATAGCACATCTCACTTTGGACATATCCACTTCTTTGCCTACTGGCCTCTTCCTCCTCCATTGCCTCCTCTTCTGCTGTCACTGAGAAGATGGCATGCTTTCCAGTTGTCACTTCCCTGCCTTTCACCCCAACCATCACCTGACACCTTGACCCCTCTGTGCCACATATTTCTAGAGCCTTCTGCGTGGCAAGGCCTCACAGCTGTCCACCCTGAGAGTCATTTTTCAAGCTGCTGTTAATTGCCACCCAAGCCGAGGCTGCTTCCAGGTCCCCTGTAAGAGGTGAAGCCTCTTCCTGCTCTGTTTTGGTGGCTTTGTGACCATGACCCCCATGGACTCAGAACTGGGCAGTGTGGTCACAGCCTACAGAGTCCAAAGTGTACCCCCTCCTCAGGGGATTGGAGTGGCCGGAGTTCATGGGTCCCCGAGCTGCTATCACTTGTGTCTGCCATCACCTGTATGTCTGGCTTCTCAGAGCCTCTGGTACTGATGTGGGTCTCTCGGGCATGGTTGGGAGTAGGGAGGCTGCAGGTTTGATTGCCCCCCAGACCAGCTGAGGGCTGGGAGGAGCATGTGTTTTCCTCTTCCATATTTGGACCTCCCTATGGAACTTGCTCTTTGTATCATTCTGTGTGATATGTGTGTGTTTACCATATATCATTTGTCCTATTATTTATTTATTTATTTAATTTATTTATTTATTTTTTAAAAAGATTTTTTATTTATTTATTTGACAGAGAGAGAGAGAGAGAGATCATAAGTAGGCAGAGAGGCAGGCAGAGAGGGAGGGGGAAGCAGGCTCCCTGCTGAGCAGAAAGCCCGATGTGGGGCTCGATCCCAGGACCCTGAGATCATGACCTGAGCCGAAGGCAGAGGCCTTCAACTGACTGAGCCACCCAGGCGCCCCTGTCCTATTATTTAAATGCGCATCTGTTCACGTCTGCATTCATTATTTTTCAACCAACAGTTACTGAACACTCTTCTGGATGGTAGTTCTGTATATAAGTCTAGAAACCTCAGTTAAACTTTAGTATTTTTTTTTTCCTGTTGTTGGGGCAGAATGTAAAGCATAAGGCAGGCTGAAGGAGAAAGTGAGTGGAGGGGGGGTTCTCTCTCAGCCTCGTTCTCTTGGGCCTGGATACTGGAGAGTCACAGGTACTTCCGGGTCCTCTGGGTGCTGAGGAAAGATGGCGTCCACCATGTGAAGGCCAATCTGGGTCTCCTGTGAAGCCCACGTGATGAATAGAAGAAGAATTTTGTTTTCTAAGCCATTTCTTTGCCTGTTTCCTAGACCAGTGAACCTTGTGTTTGAACTGATTGTGAAGGACCATCTTAGTGATTCTAACAGTGACAAAAGAAAGTTAAAAGACAGAAGTTTTCTTTAGTTGTGAAAGCTATAGAAACCTGTCTGCATTTGGTCAATACAGAATACTTCCAGTCGTAGGTGCATTTTTCTGGATACCCCGCCCCCCTGCATCACATGGAAGCCCACCTAGTAACATAGGAGGGGTGAAGTTTCACCAGAATGGAGAAGCATCCCCTTTGCTATTTTCACAGGAATGGGAGGATGGAGCTGTATCCTTTTAGCTCTTCAGCTTTTCCTGATATCTTAGCCTGGTAATCCCTAAAGTAAAGTTGAGACAAAGGATCATAAACAGGTAGTTTATTTGAGAAAGGATACTAGACACCAGGAGCGAGGAATGGGGGAGTGAAACAGGGAAGGTGGAAAAACCAATACAAGATTGCACTCTCAATACACAGGTGGCCGATAAGCACGTGAAAAAGTGCCCAGTATCACTAGTCATTGGGGAAATTAAGATTAGAATCAAATGAGATACCTGCTGAATGTCTGCTAGAATGGCTAAATTATAAGACGGGTTGCAACAGATGTTGGCGAGTCTGTGGAACAGTTGGAGCTCTCATAAATTGTTGGTAGGAGTGTAAAATTCTGCACCCGCTTTAGAGAGGTGTGGCAGTTTGTTATAAATTGAAACACCCATCTCCATGGCCCAGCAATTCCTTTCCTAGATATTTACTCAGTGCAAATAGCAAATATGCAGATACAAATAGCCTTGTATAATAATATTCGTAGTAGCGTTATTTATAATAGTAAAAGACTAGAAACAGCATACTTAAAGAATGGATAGGCAAGTCGCTATGTTCATGCTGTGGAGTACTGCTCGGCAGTAAAAAGGAAGACTGTTGCTACAACATAGGGATAAATATTAAAATATGCTGGGCGAAAGAAGTACTATATGTTAACATTTACACTCAAGAGTACTATATGTTTCCATTTGTATGAAGTTCTAGAACAGGCAATCTACAATGAAGAAAAATCTAAGCAGTGGTATGTGTGTGTTTAAATGGGGATGGACAGGGGCGCCTGGGTGGCTCAGTGGGTTAAAGCCTCTGCCTTCGGCTCAGGTCATGATCTCGGGGTGCTGGGATCGAGCCCCGCATCGGGCTCTCTGCTTGGCGGGGAGCCTGCTTCCCCCTGTCTCTCTGCCTGCCTCTCTGCCTACTTGTAATCTCTCTCTCTGTCAAATAAATAAATAAAATCTTAAAAATAAATAAATAAATGGGGATGGACAGAAAATGGACATGAGAGAGTGCTCTCTATCTTCAGAGGGTTTGGGTTACACAGGCAAATTTATTTTTCAAAAATTATTTAACGGTGCACTTAAGATTGTTGCATTTCATTGAATGTAAATTTTGCCGTAAAAGAAAAAAAAAATCATAAAGCGATAGTGAATTCTAGTCAGTGATATTCATGCTGAAGTATTTAGAGGTAAATTGTATTGTTGCCTGCAAATTACTTTGAAGTGCATCTTATTAAAAATAAAATTAATTAACATAGAGAGATAGATAAATGAATATACATGTAATGAAGGGAGAGTAAAATGTTAATTGCACAGTCTAGGTAATGGATACATGGGTTTGGCTGTAAAATTCTTTCAACTTCTGTTTATGTTTGATAATTTTCATAACAAAGAGTAGGGTAAAAAGAAAAATACCATGTCAAGTTAGACACAGCTGAGCAAGTGGTGTTCAAGCCCATTGGAATCTTCTGAGGAGGTCTACTCAGGACCTAGCTTGTGGGTGATGAAAGGGAAATCATTTATCCGTCATGTGAGTACCGGAAGGCCTCTCGCTGACCCCTTGTGGAATTCCCACTGTAGGTGCACAGCATGGGCTAAGGTGGGATGCTTCAGATTACATCTGGGTGCGGCTGGTCAAAGCGGGTGCAGAACTGGTCACGTGCAGCGATGTCTGGAGTTAAGAGTCAGATAAGAGCATATAACGTGCTGCAGAAGAAGCACTGTGTTAGTTACCTATTGCTGCATGAGGGTTACCCCAAAACTTAGTATCTTACAACAAGCAGTTGTTATCCACAGTTTCTGTGGGTAGGGAATTCAGGATCAGCTTAGCCGGGTGGTTCTGCCTCATGGTCTCCCATGATATTATATCCAGTATTTAAAGCCAGGGCTGCGTTTATCTGAAAACTTGATTTAGGGCTGAAACAACCATTTCCAAGGTGTCTCACAACATGACTGTTGGCAGGAGGCTTCGGTATGCCCACTCTGTCATCCTCATAGTTAAGGGCGACTTGGATGTCTGTATGACATGGCATCTGGCTTCCTCCAGAGTAAGTGATGAAGTCGGGGGCAGAGAAATAGTTGGGGGTGTGTGTGTGCAGGCAGGGGATAGGAGGGGAGAGATGTGGGTCACATGCCTTTTATTTAGTCTCAGAGGTCTAGAGACACACTATCACTTCCACTGTGTTCTATTTCTTAGAACTGAGTCACTAAATATACTCCACACTTAAGGGGAAGGGAATTAGTTTTCACCTTTTGAAGGAAGGACCATCAAAGCATCCGAGGATGTATTTTTAAACTACAACAGTTTTTTTTATAGAGTTCACCCTTTACTTTTTAGATACTTTATGCTCTGCATTTAGTCCAGTCTGGCCAGAGTCTTCTTTGAGGTAGTGGCCAGACCCAGATGCTACAAAGATTTAATACAGGAAGGTTAGTAGAAGTTACCATCCCCGATGCTGTAACAGGTCCCAAGTCTGTAATCTGTCATCTCTCTTTCCCACTATCTGCTCAGGTTTCCCTTGCCCCCAGTCAGTTCTTTGACCGATCTAGGGTGCTTTTCCGGCACATGATGACTCATACCTTCGTCTCTGAGGGTTCTGAGGCTTTAGTTGTCTTTGTAAGGCCATGATTTCTGCAACTGCCTATTTTATCATCCCCAGTCCTAGAATCATCAATCAGTGCCCCAGTGAATCTTCTGTGTTCCAGGCATACTCTTCCTTGCACACACTATGTATCAGCAGCCTAGCTCCTCGTGGTAATCAGAGCCAGTTACTCTTTCCAGTAAGCCAGTTACTCTTACCTTTCTTTGTTTGCTGGTCTATTGCCATGAGGAGTCCAATTAACTGGTAGCAGTAATGTACTCAAGTTTAGTGGAAGCACAACCATTTCCCCTAGGGAAATATTTTCCTACCCAAAAGTAGGGCTATTAATTCAGCAGAATCCAACTGTGGGAATAGGAAACACAAAGTTTTATTTAGATCATGAAGAGTGACGGGTAGAGGGGGGCCGATCTTCTTCCACCTCACGTTTCTTGGACCAGTGTTGCTAGAAATTGGGGACGTGGCATCATATACCAGCTGTTGCTTTAGCACATATGTACAATATCCTGGTGGATGGTGTCCTAACAACAGGATGTTGTCCCTGAGCTGACACTTTAGCTGAGTTATTAAAATGACTTTCCAGGAACTTCTGCTTCCAGCCATTATGGAGCAGCCAGTCTGGAATTACCTTTTGAACATAAGCAACTACGAAACTAAACAAGATGTGGGACCTGATTGTTTTCAAACATTGGACAAGAGCCAAACAAGATTGCGATCCCTGAGAAAATGAAAACAAATGGGGCAAGACCTACCATTATATAGATTTTCTGCTTGCAGGTAGCTCCAAGACTATGTTTAAGAAAGGGGAAACTATACAGAGTTAAGTTGATAGAGGCTGTACTTCAAGAAGACCAAGATAATTTATAGTAACTATAAGAAGACCAAGGCAGAATACCTGAGAGAAGTGACTATGCAAAAAGAGCTCAAGCAATCTTTGTAGGAATCCCCTTTAGTCTTTGCCTGAATATCAATCTACTCAGGAAGACAGTGAAATTCCAGATATCTGAGCAAGAACAACTTAAAAGGAAAGACCAGTTATGTGTCAGCTGTGAGACAAACAATAACGAGTTTACATAGGACTGGAAACCATTTGAATTCTCTGCAGCCAGAATAAAGAGACCTTGCTGAATACACATGAAATTCAGTAGAAATCCTAGAAAGGCAACACTTTGAAGTGGGGCTGAGTTGTATCTCAAGTAAATGCTGTTCTACACCACATTAGAAGAGTCTAAAACATACCTCAAAAGGATCAGACTAATCTTAAAGTAAAAGTCTAAAAGAAAAAGTTCAGTACTCATTAAAGATATACAACAAAGTCCTGTACCCAACAATGTACAATTTACAATATCTAGAATTCAACATAAAATGAATAGACATATGCAGATTCTGGAAAATATGAATGATAATCAAGAGAAAAATTAGTCACAAGATCCAGACTCAGAAATGACAGAGACTATGGGATTAGCAGACAGGAATGTTAGTGCATCTATTAAAATTTTGCTCCATATACTCAAAGTTTAAGAAAGAACAGAAAATGATGAGATGACAAATGGAAGATTTAAAAAGGATTCAACTCAAGCTTCTAGAGAAGTAACACACTGGTTGGATATAATAACAAATTAGATACTGTAGAAGAAAAGAGCAGTGAACATAATGACATAGAAAAAAAAACCTATCCACATTGATTGGAAAAACAAAGCATCACTGAGGTACGGAATAATATTTAGTGGTCTACCATTTATGCATTTGATATAGTAGAAGGAAAGGAGAGAGGGAAGGGATCAAAAAATATTTGAAGAGGTAATAGTCAAAAATGTCTAATTTTTCATGTCTATTAGATGTTATTTTTTTTTCAAAATAAAAGTAAACATTGGTGAAGATGTGGAAAAATTGGAACCCTTGTGCTTTGCTGGTGGAAATGTAAAATGGCACAGCTGCTGTGGAAAACAGTTTGGTGATTCCTCAAAAAATTAAACAGAATTATCACATGATGTAGCAATTCGATTTTTAGGTATATTCTCCAAAGAATTGAAAGCAGGGATTCAAACAGTTACTTATATACCAATGTTCCTAGAAACATTATTCACAAAAGCCAAATGGTAGAAACAACCCAAATGATTGACATCAGTAGGTGAATGGGTAACCTACACGTAGTATATATGTAAAATGGAATATTCATCTTTTTTAAAGAAGTGAAATTTTTGAAACATTCTAAAATATGGATGAACCTTGAAAACATTATGCTAAGTGAAATAAATCAGATTTAAAAAGAAAATACTGTATAGGTCCAGAAATCATATTAATGAAGTACTCAAAATAGGTATATTCTTAGGGACAGAAAGTAGAGTAAAGGTTATCAGGGGCTGGAGGGAGGGAGAATGTGGAGTTATTGGTTAACGTGTTCAGAGTTTCAGTCTGGGTTGAAAATTTTCTGGATATGGATGGTGCTGCTGGTGGCACAACAGTGTGAATGTACTTAATGCCACTGAATACAGCACTTAAAAATAGTTAAAATGGTAAATTTTATATATGTATATTTTACCGCAATACATTTTTAAGTTACTCACCACTGTTCAAGGATAAGCTATGCTTTATTTGCCAGTATTGGTCATTTGATGATGATGACAGAAATCAAAGAGTTTGATGGAATTCAGTTACATAGAGTAGCATCTATGTGTGTTTCCTGCAAACTTTTGAAAACGTAGATGCTTGTAGAAATTGAAATTACATGTTGCCTCTATAAATTGCACACTTGCCTGAGCTTTGTAACTTCTTCCTCAGAGCTTTGCCAAACAAATTCCAGCAATTTATTTACTGTAGGCCATTATTTTGTCCAAGCCTCATGAAACCGTCCTTGCAGTGGATTGCTCCAGGTGTTTTGCCAGATCATCTTATAACAAGGAAGAGTGCTGCACTGTCAATAACTTCTCTATTATCCGCTCACCAACCCTGGTCCAGCATCCTCAAGATCCACTTTTGTTAGCATCTCGATGTTCCTGGCTGTATGCAATAGCCAGGGCCTTCAGTTTCGTCAGTAAACTACTTCCTGTGGGAGCAATGATATATTTTCCTGCCTACTTGAGCCAAAACTTGGCTCCAGTTATCCTGGAGATAGTGAGTGGAAGTGGGTTAGAGTCTTGATGAGGACAGGAATCTCCTTGCAAGGCAAGATTCAGGTGCAGTCTTTTCAGGGTCTCCTAGCTAGGTGAGGATGTTCTCTTCTACCCAAGGGGAAGAAGACTGGTTCTGCTCACTGAAATCAATCTAGTGACTCAATATTCTCAGACTTGTATATCCTATCCCAGGTCTTAAGATCTTAAACTTTTCCTATCAGGATCATAACTTTGAAATAGGAGACCTGTTAAGGTTTCGCATTCTCTTTCCTTCTGACTTTGTCACCTTATGACTAAATCATTGGCTTAATGTTCAAGACAGTATTCCCTGCATCTGCAGGAGATAAAGCTTTTTAACCATTGCCATGGAGACCTAAAGCTCCCAGTGTGCTTGAATTGATTGTTGGCTAACCTGAATTCATCATTTTATTTTTTTAAGACTGCCAAAGCAGTTCACAAAAGCCAATGAAGTCCCCCATTCTTTATTATTATCATTGTTCAAGTGCACAGCTAGCACATCACCCAAAGCTTCTCCCTTCTACCTGTACCTCATCTCAATCCACCACAAGTGAGAGCCAATTGTGTTGCTACTGGATCCACACTTACCACCAGCAATGGGGTCTTTTATTTCTGTCCACCTCCAACCTCCCATCTAAAGGAATCCTCAGAAGTAGTAATTGTTCAGCGCTTTTGGATTGTGCAAGTGCCACTGCCAAGCAACTTTCCACAGACATCACAGATCTTGTTGTCAGATAAGCCCTAAAGCAAAATGTGGAGGTCCATATCGGGGCCTGAGGTGCTGTCAGACGACCCGTGTGTGGACCTGGTCCGAGCCGATGTGCAACTGATTGGCTGCAGCAGCGACTGGAGTCAACGGCAGGGCCAGGATGAGAAATGGTACTCAGGAGTTCTGGGACATTGGAGGCTCGGCCTCTAGCTGAGTGTCCATGTACAAAACGTTGTCAGCCCATTCTGAGCATTTACTTGAGCCCAAGTAAATTGGAGGTCCGTTCCTAGATGCACTTGAGCAGAGGAAGGTCAAAGTCTATTTGCCTAATCAATTTTCTTTTTTCTTTTTTTTTTTTAAGATTTTATTTTGGTTTTATTTATTCTTTGACACTCTTCCTTCCTTTATGCAGATCCAAATTTTTGACTGTATCACTTTCCTTTTACCTGAAGAACTTCTTTTGACACCTTTTGTGGAATATATCTGCTAGCAATGAATTCCCCAAGATTTTGTCTTCTGAGAAATTCTTTTTTTTCCTGCTTTTTTGGGCTCTCTTGTAGCTTTTGGACATGTCGTATCAGATAATTAACATTAAACTAAACAAGACTTTACTAAAAAATATGTATTAATCTGGCTAGGAGCTGGACTACATTTAATGCTTATTGTAGTTGTAGGTGCCAGAGAATTCAGGTTCCTTTAGTAGCCTTGTTTTTGTCTCCTTACTTGGCTTTAGGGCCCCCATTTGTAGTCTTAGAGACAGTCTGTGTCTTGCAACTCTTAAAGCTTTTAGTACACTTTTATTTTATAGTGTCATAGCTGCAGTATTGACATGTTATATGGGAGGGGCATCATTCTAAAATCTGATAATTCTCAATCCATTAGTGAGACTTACTTTTGGGGTGTGGCCTTCACAATCCCTTATGTTCCTTTTTTTTTTTTTAGAGTTTTCATGGTGTTTTTTTTTTTTTTTCCCAATCAATTTTCTGACTGTGCTTTTATCTGTGTGGTTCTGGTATGAGGTTTGGTGTGAATCTGAGGAATATGATCACAAAGCCGTTCCTTAGTGGACTAAAGGACAAACCAGGCTAGACATTCTCACACTAACATCCTTGCCTTCAGCCAGACATGAACCTGATTGGCCTTCATTCACCAACATGGCTTTGAACACACTTTTCAGTGTCAGAACTCTTTCTGATAGTTTATTTCTATGTTTAGTTATTAGATATAGAACCTAGTATATGATTTAATAGGTCTACATAAAAAATTACTAACATTTTCCCAACCAGTTTATTAACGAAAGCAACTTCTGATTTAAATAGTATCTTCAAAGAGCGCGTAGGTGTCTCAGTTGGTTAAGCGTCTGCCTTCAGCTCAGGCCCTAATCTCAGGGTCCTGGAATGGAGCCCCACCTCAGGCACCCTGCTCAGCGGGGAGTCTGCTTCTCCCTCTCTCTCTGCCTTCTCCCCTGTGGCTCATGCTCTGTCTCATCTCTCTTTCAAATAAATAAGTAAAATCTTAAAAAAAAAATCTTCCAAAAAAAAAAAAAAAGAGGGAAAAAAAGTATCTCTGTTATCAGGAAAAGGAGGACAGATTCAATTATTAGACTGTCATCATTTGTTTTAAAAGGTTGTAATTGCTTGAGGATTTTTCAAAACATTTTATTAAGAAAATCTAAAACATACATAAAATAGGAAGAATCGAATAACAAATCCCCATCTACCCACCAACCAGCTCTTGGGGGATTTTTACCAAGACTCCAAAGAATCTCAAATTCTAGGCACCCTGTGCAGGTAGCCAAGATGGCCACTGCAAGACAAGAATGTTTTCCCTGTCACAGCTTGAGTAAGTGATCACATTGCCTCCCCTGGAAATGGATTTCTTCCCCTCCAGTGGATTTATTTGTTCAGGTTCTTTTTAACCAGAGGGGTCAAGGTCAGCGATGAGGAAGGGTCTAGCTGCCCACCGGAGGGAACAGTGTCTATTTCTCGATAATTCACTGTAAATTTGTGCTGATACTTGTCAAAGGCTTTTTGTTTGTTTGTTTTGTTTTGTTTGTTTTTTAAGCTCTGTTCTTCGTCTCCTTCTGTTGGAACATCATTAGTTTTTCTTGGACTGTGGGATACGGTGCATGACCTTCACACAGGCGCCAACAGTCCTGTCTGTAGTATTTCACAGTAAATGAATTGGTGTAATGTCACTGACCTTACTTCTACACCGTTTGACTCTTGTATTGGAATCGGTCTAGGCTGCTCACTGTTTTCCATCTTCGTTCAGGGAAACCAGAAAAAATTGCTTTGAAATTGAATTTTTTTTAGTGTGTTTTTTCTAAAGAAACTGCGATGGTCTTGATTGTGTTTTTCCAAATCTCCTTCCATCTCACTTCTGTTTTCACACTGAGACACAGTTGTTTTTCAGAGTCTGGAGCACAGGAAAAACAGGGACTGTACTTATGCTTCTCAGAACCCATATGGATTTCTGGGTTTTGTTTTGGGCACTGCATTTGGGAGGATAGATTGGCAAACTGGAGTGTGCGGGGCCGAGCTAACAGGTTGGTCTGGGAGCAGTGTATGATGAACAGTTAATCATGGAGAAAAGAAGACTCGGCAGACACGGCAGCTATCTGCGAGAGCTGTACTGAAATCTAGCTATGAACAGTGGGGGGAAGTTAGAGGGAGGCAAAATTCAGCCAGTGTAAGATTAGATTAGAAATGTCCAGCATTAAAACTTGGTTGTCTCATAAACAAGTGAATTCTCCCCCTTAGGAGTCAGATAAATGCCAGATAACATTTCTCAGGAATATGCTTATAGAGGGGGTTCCCAGTAATAATAGCATACCTGTGTATGGAGTACTTACTTTGTGCCAAGTACTATTCTAAGCACTTTTCCTGTGTTGCTAATTTAAGCCTCACAATGGCCTTATGAGAGAGGTACTTCAGATCCATAGTATTTTGTCTGAAAGATCAGATGTGTTTCAAAAATCTTTGCATTTGAAAAGACACATGGCACATCTATTTTGTGTTAGAAAGTACCCTCAGGGGACTGTACTTCATAATTAAATAAATTAACATTTCTGTGGTGTGGTATATGAATTTTTAAAAAGTTTTTATTGAAATTTGAGTAGAGTTAACATATAGTGTAGTATTGGTTTTAGGCGAGCATCCATACAACACCCAGTGCTCACCCAACAAGTGCCCTCCTTCATCCCCATCACCCATTTAACCCGTCCCCTCATCCACCTCCCCTCTGGTAACCATTTTATTCTCTAGCTTATTCTCTGGTTTATTCTCTAGAGTTAAGAGTCTGTTTCTTGGCTTGCCCCCCACTCTCTCTCTTTTTTTCCCCTTTGCTTGTTTGTTTTGTTTCTTAATTTCCACATATGAGTGAAATCATACAGTATTTGTCTTTCTCTGGCTGACTTATTTTGCTTAGCTTAATACTCTCTAGTTCCATCCATGTCGTTGCAAATTGCAAGGTTTCCTTCCTTTTTTTTGTGGCTGAGTAATATCCCATTGTGTGTGTGTGTGTGTGTGTGTGTGTGCGCGCGCGCGCGCACGTATACCACCTCTTCTTTATCCATTGATGAGTCAATGGACACTTGGGCTCTCTCCATAGTTTGGCTATTGTAGATAATGCTGCCATAAACATTGGGGTGTATGTATCCCTTTGAATTAGTATTTTTGTATCCTTTGGGTAAATACCCAGTAGTACAATTGCTGGGTCATAGGGTATTTTATTTTTAAGTTTTTGAGGAACCACCATACTATTTTCCACGGTGGCTGCACCAGTTTGCATCCCCACCAACAGTGTAAGAGGGTTTCCCTTTCTCCACATCCTCGCCAACACCTATGGTGTCTTGTGTTGGTGATTTTAGCCATTCTGACAGGTGTGAGGTGATAGCTCATTGTAGTTTTGATTTGTATTTCCCTGCTGGTGAGTGATGTTGAGCATCTTTTCATATGTCTGTTGGAGGCATAGGAATTTTTTTCTATGTTAAGTTAGCCACCATACAGTACATCATTAGTTTTTGATGTAGTGTTCCATGATTCATTAGTTGCGTATAATACCCAGTGCTCGTCACAACATGTGCTCTCCTTAATACCCATCACCTGGAGGCATATGAATTTTTACATTAAATGGAATAAATACATTTACATGAATTGGGTTAGGTTTTGCTTCCAAATCAGTTCAGATTAGCTCTAGCCACCAAATAAGGTTTGAGGTAATTTTAGGATTATGGATTCTGAATTGTACATAAGGAAATATGGACTCATTTTGCTATCTCTAGATTATAAATGAAGAAGCTGAGGCATAGAGATTAGATAACTTGCTCAGAGTCATGTAGCTTCTAGACAGAAGCTAAGTTCAACCATGCTCATTTTTTTCTTTTTTGAGTTTTTTTTTTACGTTTTTTATTAACATATAATGTATTATCTGCCATGCTCATTTTTCCTAAAAGATTTTATTTTTAAGTAATTGCTACACCCAACATGGGGCTCAAACCCACAGCCCTGAGATCAAGAGTCACATGTTCCACCAACTACACCAGCCCTGTGTCCCTCAACCATGCTCTTAACCACTATGTGTGTTGCTTCTCACTATGCTTTCCCTCCCTTCATTGAGGAGTTGGGCTAAATCCCCACAACTGTCTCTTTCAATCCAAGAATCTTTGATTTCCTTATCTCAGGGTCGTGAGTTCAAGCCCTGCATTGGGCTCCATACTGGACATGGAGCCTACTTAAAAATAGAAAAATAAAAAATAGATAAAATAAAAGAAACATCTGGAAAAAAAGTGACCGCCTCTTCCTACTCAAGTACATGGTGTCTCACAGGAGGTGTTTTGGTGTAATTGCTTTCCAACCACTTGGCAGAGCCAGCTGAAGATAGATTATGTGTCATAATGGTTTGTCTTCAGTGACTTTTCCTTTTGCATCTTTTGCCACTACCTGTTACCCAGAACACCACCACATGAGTCCTGATGGCTCAGGTTTGCCCCCATTCCACCCATATTCCAGAACTGATTTTCCCAGGAAAGTAGCTGATGCTTCTTAACCTTTCTTTCACCATCTAGAGATGTATTGTGGAATAGTGGAAAGAAAATGAATTCAGACATTCACATACCTGGATTGAAATCCAGATGTGGAAATCTGGGCAAAGCTACTTACCCTTATTCATTAATTTGTAAAATGGGATACGTAATACTTACCAGGGATTAATTCAGGTTTTATGCAGCCTGAAGTTGATATTATTGGAGGGGGGAGCCCTTTTTAAACAGAAGAATACAAAATTGTGAATATACAGTAGGTGTATACAAAATGTGTATTTATTTAGAAATAATGCCCAACCCTACATAAGGGGAAGTATGATACATTGGAAGTTGGTAAGAAACAGTCATCTTAACAGAAGGCCATTGGTGGTGGGGGAGATATAATTTATAAAAACTTATGATGTGTGAGCATATTGCCAGTGACCCTTCTTAGAGTTAGGAAGCAGCTCATTCACCGAGAGGTCCTGAAGCTTAAGATTGATCAGTATCATGGTAAATTTGCTTCTATAGCAACCTCACAAACTTGTAAGAATCAAATCACAAGACTAAATATATGCAAACCTGTTTTGTCATCACTAAACACTGTACATTGTTAGTCATTATTTCGAAGCCCAGAGCCAAGCATAAATGATTATTCAATAAATGACAAAATGGGTGAAATTTGTTCTCACCAAGTATTATACAGGCTTATTTTATTACCTTTCCCTAGGCCTTTAAAATATTCATCAGAAAAATATATGCACACATTTTTATAAAAAAGCTAAGTATTGAGAAAAGACTTGCAACCCATAACTAGCAGTCCTATGTCCCACCCTTCATTTTTTCTAATTCCTCTCTCCAGAGTCAATACATTTCTTCCATATTGTTAAATAATTTGTATTACAGTGCTTACTGATATATTGCTTACTGATTACCCATGTTGGATATTATCTATGATTTTCTATTGTGGTAGATAGGACTTCACTTTCTTTTTCCCATTCTTGCAATAGTACAATTTTTATGACTACCTTAATATGAAATATTGTTTACAACTGAACCATAATGAACTATGATTATATTATTCTTATAATTTTCTTGTATTTTTCTAGAGTTAATAATTGCACCATTTTTTTGTGTGCTTAGTTTTTCATTGTACATATACCCGAGTTTTCCCATTCTGCGCAATAGCATTATATGTATATTTTTTTTCACACAATTAAATTGTCCACTCTGCAGAGAGCCACAAAGCATCCCTCTGGTCCAGAATGCTCTTTCTCACCATGCAACTGTATGGAACTTCCATATGCTGTCACACTGGAAATTTCCTTCATCTTCCTCCTATGTTAGGTTTCCTATTTCCTGTATTCCTCATCTCGCTCTTTCTTGGTTTTAGTCCCCCCTTTTGGTTGATTTTATTCTCCTATAGCTTCCTGAACAAAGGTATATGGGAGGTAATTAATTGACTGAGACTCTGAATGTCTCAAAATGTCTTTATTCTAGCCTTATAATTGACTAATTTAGATGGTTATAGGCTTCTAGATTTAAATCATTTCACTCAGAATTGGAAAGGTATTCCGTTGTCCTCTAACTTTTGGAATTGCTCTGAGAAGTTTTGCCATTCTAATTCCCAATCCTTTGGATGTGATAACTTTTCCTCTTTGAAGTGATCTAAAATTCCACAATACCATGTGTGGTAGATTAGATTATTGTTCTTTGTCCCCCTCCCACTTATGTGGGTGGAATGTACTTCCCTAGCTTGGTTCTAGCTTGGCCATATGACTTACTCTGGCTAATGCGATATTGCAGCTATGTTGCAGGCAGAGGTTGAAAAGCATTTATGTGGTTGAGCCTGCTCTCCCGTGCTCTGCCACCAGAAGCAGCGGAACATGTTGATGATTCAAGGAGGATGAGTGATACAAAGAACTAAGCCAGTTGGTCCCAGCCACGTTCAACCTAAATCAGCAGAGCAGGCCAGCTGAGTCAGCTGAGCTTTACCAACCCTCAGCTGACTCACAGATCGATGATAACAAATTACGTTTACTTTGAAGGCCCTGAGTTTTTGGATGTTTGCCATGTAACATTTTGTGGCAATAGCTTTTGGTATCGGAAATTGGTTCTAATTGGAATTAGGAATTGGTATCAGTAGTGGGTTAGAAACACAAGAACAAAATATGAGGGACATTGGTTTGGGAACTGGAAAGGCCAAATAGGAGACTGGAAAGAAAATGATGATCTGTGTTATGTAGAAATGAACTGCTTTATAAATATTTGGTAACTTGGAAGTTAGAATGTGCACCTAAAAACATTTGGATTTCTGCTGTGAGATCTCCCGACAAAATGGCGAAAGTGTGAGCTAGTTGTATTTAACTGCATATCATAGGACTACAAGAAAGAGACATTTGCATCATTCAGTATTTTTACTCCAAAATCTAACCTCGCCATACCAGAAAATTTCTGGTTCTTTTTTTCCCCAAAAAATATATGTAGGAAAGGGTTTTATCCCTTTCTTTAGGTTGAGAGTGAGAACCAAATTCTCATTAAGTAGATTTGGAACAAATCTCCCTATTTCATCAATTGCATCACCCAAACTGTTCAGGAGCTGTGCAGCACAAAATCCATTTGCTTCTTGGTGATTTCATTCTCTGCAGGTACAGGTCTTCTAACTCTAGAGAAAGGCTCCTAATGTCTGCTAAGGCTGGAATCTTCCACTTACTTTCTGTCTTCATATATTATGATTTGAGAACAGAAGTGCCTACTAGTTTGATCAGTGCTGCATGTGTGTTTCTGTTTTCGTCTTACTCTCTCCTGAGAGGGAAAAGGGGAATAAAATGTCTTTTTCTACCATCTTAAAACTGTAAGTCTTCGCTCTTTTCATGTTGAAAGAGTAAATGCCTAGTTCATAACTAGCTTGTGTAGATTATCCCAGAAGGGCCTGGCCTAGGAGGGTTGGGAATCCAGCAGGGGAGGTGTTCACAGATGCAGCTGGACTGAATGCCAAAATGAGCTGGGAAAGAGCACTCTTCCAAATGACCATTTCGAAAATGGAAGAAGGGGGGCGCATCTGGGTGGCTCAGTCAGTTAGGTGTCTGCCTTCAGCTTCGATCATGATCCCAGGGTCCTGGGATCGAGCCCCACATCAGGCTCCCTGCTCAGTGGGGAGTCCACTTCTCCCTCTCTGCCCCTCCCTCTGCTTGTGCTCACTCGCTCTCTGTCAAATAAATAAATAAAATCGTTAAAAAAATTGGAATGGGAACCGGTGATTGGGTTGAGAGTGGAGTCAGTCATATGTGGAAGAAGGAACAGATACGAGATGTGCTAGTATTGATGGCTTGGCAAAGCAGAGCCAAAGTTGAAGCAGCTTATTTGAATTTCTGTCCAAGGTTTCCTAGTGGCCTTGTCAAGGCCTGCCTTGATGCCACTGCCCCAGGGAAGAATGTTTCTTGGTTCTCAGTGTCTTAACACAAAGGAAGAAGCACAAGTGGTCACCAAGTGCCTTCCGTGTACCCTGCAGAAAAGGCCTTCTTACTGAAATTTCAGAAAGTCACACTCTTGTTCTAGTTATGAGCTCTCCTTTGTCCCCACACTTTGTGGATCTTGTCTAATTTGGGTGTTTTCCTCTGCAGGAGTAAAATAGGATATGGGGTCATATGGCTAGAGATTGGTCATCTTTAAAGCTAAGAGCAGACTTCGAAGTCTGAAAAGTTTAGGGTGGGGGGACACCAAATACAGATTAATAAGAGCAAAGGCACAGACACCCCAGAATCATTGAAAGTAGCAATGGTTACCCAGGCAACAGGAAAGGCTCCTGGCACTTCCCCAGCCCCTTAGACTCCCTGTGTTGATAGTGACTAAATTTCAAAACCATAGATCTGCACATCCAATACGACAAGTACAAGGACACTCCAGTCTGAATATTTGAAACAGGTACCATTCTGGGAAATTTGGAGCCTGGAGTGCCATCTCCCCAGCCCCTCTCTCCCTGAAGCACCTGAGTGATTTCTTGTCCCCACCTTTCTCTAACTCTTCATCTTCTGGTGTTGTCCTAATTCTAAGTGGATTATGTTAGTGGTTTGCTAGGATTGGTGACACCTTTCTCTCTTGCCACTCAGTTTTTTGCCCAATAGCTTATATATTTTGAGTGGAACAATTGTGTGGGGATTACCTGCCCAAGAGCCCTTTCCAGAACAAAGGGTTTCCAGAACAGATGTAAATTGGCTACTCTCACTCTGAAATCTACTGTGCTTATTAACAAGATTTCCTTATTTCCTATGAGTGTATCAGACTCGAATGTGGAGGTTATTTAGGAGAGACAAATTACTTTCTAGCTTCCACTTCTTGGATGAGAGGAATAGCGATTTATGGTTTAGGAAATCCCAAATAGGAAAATCCTGTTGTTTTCTTTTAATTGATCTGTACTTCCAATTTTCCTATCTCCTTTTATTTTCCACCGTCTAGACCTGTCTTTCATACTTTTAACATCCATCAATCTACAAGGCTATGTAACTATAATTCCTGTTGATTCTTATAAACATTAACCATAATAAAAAAAAAAAAAAAAAAATCTTAGTGCTACAGTCCGAGCAGAGCAAAATTTAACACTGACCGAAGAGATTTGTTTTTTATTTAGTTCCTTTGAATTGACTTTGGAAGGTGAAGCGGTCATAGGTAAAACTAACAATTAGCTACCTCAAGCTTGCAACAGAGTGAGGCAAAGAAACACCAGGTTATTAATGAAAATGATTCCAACTCCCCTCTTAAAACCAGGTTGTTCCCAGTAAGTCAACATCTGTTGCAATCTGTGTGCAAGGACAGAACACGTATACAATAGCACATTTGAAAACCCAGCTGCAAAACATTACATCAGAACCCGAGGCCTTCGATCGCTGCTAACTTGTCTTTGGCATAACCGTTGCCAAGTAAAACAGCACTCTGCAGGGAGCCCTCATGGGCCGAGCCTCATTCTCTTCCCCTTGATTTCTCAGTCAGCCAGTGTGAGTGAGGCCACTGCCCACTAACCACATCTGCCCATAAACTCTCAGCTGAGCCAAGTCCAAGTTGTTCTCCCTCAAAACTACAATTTCAACAAAGGGTTATTTTAATTCCACGAAATTATGATTTAAAGGATAGTTGTTTTAATCCACTCAGTTTTGGGGTGGTTTGTTATACAGTAGATACTAATATAGGGTGCTTGTCAACTGAAGAATCCCTGTCTTTTGTCTTTTGTCAGTTTTGAAAAAATGAATCGTGAGTCATGTATTACCTCCCTCCCATTTTCTATTCACTATTTCTGTAACTGCTTTGTTGTTGTTGTTGTTGTTGTTGTTGTTATTTTTTGAGAGAGTGCAACCTGGGGCGGGAGGGCCAGAGGGAGGGAGAGGGAGAGAGAATGAGGGAGAGGGAGAGGGAGAGAGAGAGGGAGAGAGAATGAATCTTAGGCAGGCTCCATGCCCAGCACAGAGCCTGACACTGGGCTTGATCTCACGCCCCTGACATCATGACCTGAGCTGAAATCAAGAGTCAGACGCCTAACCAACTGAGCTACCCAGGTGCCCATCAACCCTTCTATAACTCCTATTGGATGCATTCTATCATTTATGGTTCTGTCCTTTGTGATTGTTAAAACTCTCATTCATTTTTTCCCATTTTTCTCTCTGCTGCACTCTGAGTCATTTCCTTAGTTCCAGTTTCCTTATTTTCTATTCAGGTATTAAATATCTTTAGTTTTGACTTTCAATTATTTTTAATTTCATTTATAAAAGAACTGTTTGGTCCTTTTCTAAATCTGCCTTTGTTTTTACATATTTTCCTATTTTTCATTCTATTTTCTATTCCTTTTTAAAAAATCTTGTAAGTCATTTAAAACATACTTATTGTATCATCACCTGTAAATCTATTTTCTCTAATCTGGGGGGGATTAATTCTCCTGATCTGACCTAATTTTGTGATCCCCATGCAAGGTGCTTTCCTCCTGTGGTTTGTAATTTTTATTATGAACTTACGTATCGTCAGCGTGGATATTTTCCCCTTGGGGAAGAACTGTGTGCCTTAGGGCTGTTAGATTGTCCCTTGACTGTGTTTGTGAGTTTGCTTCTGCTCGAGTCCTAGACATATCACCGGTTCTCAACCAGATTTTGTGTTTTTTCTCAGCTTCATATTTCTACCTCACAGTGAAAACTCAAAACTCATGTCAATATATGGCTTGGTTCCATGTTTCTCTGGATGAACTTTTGTTTTCACCTGTAGCCTGAGGACAAAGGAATTTGTCCAACCTTGTTTTTGCCAGCAGCCTAGCCCTCAGAAGCTTAGATTTTGGAGAGTGCTTAATCCCAGTTGTCTTCCTTGCTCACACCAGACAACACATGTTGGCTTGCGAGGGTGTTAAAATACCAGGAACTCTTATGGCCGAGAGCTGGTCCAAACCCTGAACAGGCTACGGTGGTGTTAGTCCTTACATACCGCCCAGTCTCTGAGTTCCTCTTTGCTTCTGTAATCTGGAGAATTCCTGTTCTCTCTCTCAGTTATAAATACAACTATTTCATCCTGTGTTTCTCTGTGGTAGCTGAAGGGGAACTCTTCTGCATCATCTTAGTCCACTGAACTGGTAGATGTTCTACCTCCACGCTCTTGAGATATAATTTTATAAAAATGGAAAGTAAAACTCACAACAAAGTTAGAACATTTGGGAATATGTCTATGCTGAATCAGTATGTATCAAAATATATAAAGCAATAATTTTTCGAAACTCAATAGCAATGGGCATTTGTTTTTTTAAATAATGTTTTAAAAATATTTATTTATTTATTTTAGAGAGAGAGTGTGTATGGGGGAGGGAAAGAGGGAAAGAGAGAGACAGAATCTCTAGAAACTCCCTGCTGATCACAGAGCCTACCGCAGGGTTTGATCCCACAACCCTGAGTTTATGACCTGAGCCGAAATCAAGAGCCAAGACACTTAACCGACTGAGGCACCCAGGTGTTCCAGTAATGGAGGTTTTAATATGCTCCATTTGAGACTTTACCAAATCAAGAAAGTAAAAACTAAGCACAGCAGAAGGATCTGGATATTGCTATAAACAACATAGTTTTAATACATAAATATCAAACTTAATAACCTAGAAGCAGTGAATATATGCTTTCTTTTTTTTTTCAGATTTTATTTATTATTTGACAGAGAGAGAGAGTGAGTGTGCAAGCGGAG
This sequence comes from Potos flavus, assembly GCA_028534135.1. Classification (NCBI taxonomy): domain Eukaryota; kingdom Metazoa; phylum Chordata; class Mammalia; order Carnivora; family Procyonidae; genus Potos; species Potos flavus. The sequence goes on from CM052895.1 coordinate 47,079,481, forward strand.
GGAGGCGCAGAGGGAGAGGGAAAGAGATAATCTCAAGCAGACTCCGTGCTGAGCATGGAGCCCAACGTGGGACTTGATCTCATGACCTGGAGATCATGACTTGGGCTAAAACCAAGAGTTGGATGCTCAACTGACTGAGCCACCTAGGCCCCCCTGAATATACTCTTTCTGATGCTCACTTAACATTAAAACTCTCAAGAATTTAAATAGCAATGGATAGAGTTGAATTGCTCATGGCTTGTTGCATAAACATTTGCCCCACCTGCTTCATGGAAGGTCATCTCCTTTGGATTCCTAGTGTGTCCAAGTCAGATTTAAATTGTGTTGGCCACTGGAGTGTCCTTTAAATCATCCTCAACTCTGCAGGATACCTCACAGAGCTGCTTTGTTACATTGCAATGTGGAGACAGTGTCATATCCAACTTTGTCTGTTTTTGTGCCGTTCATAGATCCTTGAAGCAGGTCATTTGCCTTACCAACCTCTGACTCATAGAAAACCTATCTGTACACTTGGTGGTCACTACCTAGTAACTCCTACTGCCAGTACCATGAGATTTGTTTTGAGAACCTTGCAGCTTATTGCAATATTGCTTATAATTATGAAAACTTGAAAACAACTGAAATACTTATCAGAGAGGAAATGGGTAAATAAAATGTGATATATTCACATTATATTGTGATAGGAATTATCATAATATCATAATATATTGTGATATGAGTTATCATAATATTCCATTATATTATGATATGAATTATAGTCGTTAGAAGGAATAGATTGTACTTAACTATAACATAATATATCCATATGTAAAATATCTCTCTCTCTACATAATGTCAACTTGTAAGAGAAAAGAAATTTGTGGAATAAAATGTATATGCTGTCATTTATGTAAATTTTATTTATTTATTTATCTATTATAAAATATTTTATTTATTTATTTGACAGAGAGAGATCACAAGTAGGCAGAGAGGCAGGCAGAGGCGGGGAGGGAAGCAGGCTCCCCGCTGAGAAGAGAGCCCGATGTGGGGCTCGATTCCAGGACCCTGAGATCATGACCTGAGCCGAAGGCAGGGGCTTTAACCCACTGAGCCACTCAGGCGCCCCATTTATGTAAACTTTAAAGCACACAGAAATGATATATGTTGTTTAAGAATATATATGTATGCATATGAAGTTATTACAAATGGACTGACTGGGATACATACTAAATTCCTGATAGTTGCTTCTAGGAATTGGGGTGAAGAAATGGAACTGTGGTTGGAGACTTCACTATTATCTGTTGTATTTCATTTCTGTAAACAATGTTTGAGGCAAATGTGATAAAAAATATCAATTTTGAGAGGGAAAATATATATATGCATACAAATTAGCCTTTTTGCATTTTCCCTTTTCTTATAAATTTATCGAGGCATAATTGCTGTACAATAATCTATACATATTTAAAGTGTACAGTGTAATAAATTTTGACATGTGTATACCCATGAAACCCAATCAAGACAATGGACATTTCCATCACCTCTAACAGTTTCCTCACACCCCTTTGTAGTTCATTTCTCCCTTTACCCTTGAACTTGAGTAAACATTGATTTGCTTTCTATCATTATAGATTAGTTTGCTTTTTCTAGAATTTTATACAAATGGAATCCTACAGTATGTCCTTTTTTCTTTTTTTGGTCTGGTTGCTTTCACTAACTTTTTCTCCAAAGAATGGCAATTTCTCAAAAACGATTTTAAAAATCTTGTAACTGCTGAAAAACCATCTGGAACGTATGATCTGTGATTCAGAAGTGGAGGAAGGAGGGAATCTGTGGAAAGCAGGTACCGTTTGGAGTAGACTCCCAAGTAGCCAGAACAAGCAAACCTAATGTAATGGCTTCCATATTCACAAAAATCTTCCCTCACATACTTGTAGTTTTTCATTTCCTGACCCTGTCTGAAAGTGCACAAATGAGAGTCTTGTGGAGAACTAATATACCCACTGAAAACCAGAGGCATTATTGAGAACTCATCCATGGCAGTTGGTTCATCCTAACACTTACCTGAGTTTAGCTTCACTCGAAGAGTGGGTTGCTTGTGTTGTGGGAGAGGGGGAACCAAGATGTACTGAAGCAGAGAGAATTGGGGGATGTGGGGAGATCTAAGTGTGGCAGCAGGGTAGGAGACTTTGGGTAACACTAGGCTACTAGATCTAACAGATCTAAAACTAGGCTACTGGGATAAGGACCCAAAGAGGTGGGAGAAGGCCAGAAAAGATTGAGGGAAATACCCAAAGTTAAGAGTCTCCCAGTTCAAGCAGCAGCCTCTGCTGAGAAACAGAAGAAGAAATTGCCATTCTATCTTTTTGTGTCTGTTATTCTTGAGATCAGAGAATTTTTATTCTGTAAATTCAGCCTGATGGCATCATTGCTCTGTGAATTAAACTGGCTTTTGTTGGCTGGGCTGGGAGCCCACGTACCAGATATAACATGGTTTCTGTGGAAAAATGTGCCCAGATATCTAATCTACAAAGAAAGTTTGGAGACATAACCTGTATATGCCAGCCAGGGACTCCTTTGGTATATAAATCTTAGTAACAATGAGCTATGCTATAATGGAAATAATTTCACAGATGTAATTCTTAATCTATAGCCAATATCAGTCATTAAAACGTACTGTTCAGTCCTGGGGCCCACGAGTGGAGGCTGTTACAGAGACATTGGAAAGGAGCCAGGGGAGACAAAGTAAATGATGAAAGGTTTTGAAAAATAGCCCTTCAGGGAGAAGTCTACATTAGTTTAGAGAAGTGAGGTGTGAGGAGACTGAATATCAGTCCTGAAACTATAAAGAGATACTACATTATTGACACCAAGTCTCTTTTTTCCTCGGTGTCCCCACAGAGCAACATGAGAGAAAATGAGTTTAAACAACAGAAGGGATTTGGGCTCTTTGATGTTCCCAACTTGAAGATCAGAACCCATTCTCAGGAGGCCAGGCTTCCGTCTCACAGGGGAGTAGATCATTCTTGGGGTTTTTTAAAGCTCTCTGATCAGCGGCAGGCAAAGTTCACCGGGACCTGGTCATCTGCCTTCCGCTGTTTGCATATGTTATTATGTGGGAAACTGAGGAGTTCTGCCCAACTATAGAAAATGCTTCAGGACTACAAAGAGGATAAGAGTAAGGCAAGTGTGAACTTGCCTCATGTGAGGAAAACCCGGATAGGATAAATCTCAGCTTCCTGTCCATCCTTTGGCAAAGCTCCTCCAAAGAGCAGGGAACCCCAGCAGCAGCATGTGGGGGAGGGCCGCGGCAGCCCCCCCACGTGTGGGACAGGTGCATCGTCCCAGGGAGCGAGGACAGTCCTTACGGTCAGTATGGTTTTGGCAGATGTTGACAAAGCAGAAATGCCTCCCGAGGAAAGTAACTGGAACAGAAACTGAAAACTGGGTCAAAGGAAGAGCAGTTGAAAGGAATAGCTCCATTGGCCTGGAGAAGATAAGCCTTTTAAAGAGGGTGGGAGAGTGGGGGGTGGGGCAATGACAAGAAGCTCTTTCCAAATATTTGAAGTGCTTTCGGGTGACAGAGATTAGAGCAGTGCTGTGCTGCTCCAGAGGGCAAACGCAGAGCCACTGAGTACCGGGTACAGGGAGAGAGTGTCCACTGAAAAGAAGCAAGCATTTTTATCATCATTAGGGGTACTCAAAGCAGATTGCAGTGCCTAGGGACTAGGGAGTGTTTGTGCAAAGGCTGGATGAATACCTCACAGGAACCTTGGTGGAAGAAATTCTGGACCTTTTATTATTGTATTGTTGTTCTTGTCATTATTGTTGTTGTTATTATTGTCATCTCGCTAATCAAAGAAACTTCCTGGAGAGTGAGATGACCTCACAATAAGTGTCTTTCTCTTGGTGTTGTGGGTGGGGGCGGGAAGGTGGGCTTTGCAGTCTGAGCCGCTAGAGGGAGTCAGGACAGCGACTGGTACCAGGTTCTGGCTCTTGTCTCCTGCCCTCTGCTGCTTTCCACGTCTCCACGAATTTTTCTGGAATGCTAATATCTGATTAAATTCTTTAGCGTCTGAGGGGGCCTGTGTCCACAAGAGGTGCAATTGCTGCTATCTGTACTTTGTTTAATGCTTAATTTATTAATTATATAAATAGATTTAACAGTATTTCTCTAAAAATTCAAATGCTCCTTTTTATAAAACAAAACAGAACAAAAAAAAAGGGGCACCTGGGTGGCTCAGTTGGTTAAAGCCTCTGCCTTCGGCTCAGGTCATGATCTCAGGGTCCTGGGATCGAGCCCTGCATCGGTCTCTCTGCTCAGCAGGGAGCCTGCTTCCCCCTCTCTCTCTCTGCCTGCCTCTCTGCCCACTTGTAATCTCTCTCTGTCAAATAAATAAATAAAATCTTTTAAAAAAAAAATTAAAGCCTACGACGTTAACAAATACGTTTTCCAGACATTTTAACATTAATTTCCAAACTAACTGGATTCTCCTAAAATCACAAATATCCTATATCTGGATATTTTAAAGGCTACAAATGCTTTAAAAAGCAGAATTGTGTAAGACTAATGAATCACAGACCTGTACCCCTGAAACAAATAATATATTATGTTAACAAAAAAAGGCAGAAGCACACACAAATGAAACATCATAATGATTACAAAACTTACTATTATATTTAAAGTGTTGTGAAGTACTTAAATATTTAAATGTATTTCTGCTTTATCACAGCACTTACTCTTTTTTTAAAGATTTTATTTATTTATTTGTTTGTTTGTTTGTTTGTTTGTTTGTCAGAGAGAGAGAGAGCACGCAACCACACAAGCAGAGGGAGCAGCAGGCTCCCCGCTGGGCAAGGAGCCCGTGTGGGACTCAATTCCAGGAGTCAAAGGCAGACACTTAAACGATTGAGCCACCTAGGCATCCCACTATACTTATTCTTAAAAGTATTCTTGTACTCTTCCAGAGGATAGGGTATCTTTTTAAAGTACGTATCTTTTCTTTCCTGATGGTATAGTAGTTTTCTCAAAATCGGAGGCAAACAATACCATTTCTGAGTTGCACAGGAGCTGTGCTAAGTTTTGAAATTTCTTGTAAACATACAAAACCGCCCCATGTAGTTAAAATTCTAACAGATCTAATCAATGAAACTTACAAACACAAGGGTATATTTTGGTACTGAAATACCAATATTTCTGTGCTGCCGTAACAAATACTTAAAACGGTGGGAGTGACTTTGGCACTGGTTAGAGGCTAGAAGAATTTTGAGGAGCAATGTAGGGAGAGCCCAGGTTGGCTTGAATAGATTGTCAGCAGAAACTCAAACTTGGAGGATGCTGCCAGGGAGGGCTCAAAAGGAAATAACAAACATGTCATTGGAAACCGAAGGAAGAGGTTTTCTTGTTAGGTGGTTACAGAAAGTGTAGCAAAATTGTCTCCTGCAATTATGGGAAAACCAGAATAGGCATGTGATAAAGTGGGGCATCTAGCAAATATTCCCAAGCAAAGTGTTGATGATGCCCCCTGGTCCTTCTTGCTACATGTAGTAAAATGCAAGGGAAGAGAGAAAAATTAAGGGAAGAACTGTTAATCAAAAAGGAACCAGGACTTGATGACTTTGAAAATTCTTAATCTCTCTAAATGGCAAAAGGTGTTAAAATTAAGAAATGACTTTCAAGCTTATGGCATAGAGAAAAGCCCTGGCCTAGAGAAAAAGCCAAGTAGTGATTGTAACAAGCTTTTGTTAAAACCTCAGGAAGATCAGAGGATCAGAAGAGTAATCATTCACAAAGGGCCCTCTCCACACAGATGTGTGCCTCCTACAGCTCCTCAAACAATAGGACCTTCCCACGTTTGAGTTATCCTTCAACCATCTCAGCATCCTGACTGTAGGTAAAGGAGGGCCTGTCTCAGAAAGAATGGTAAATGTTGCTTTTTGTAAAGGGAAATTGACAGGAGACCCAAAATGCATTTAAGAAATGCATTATGTCAGCAAAAGCACTGCCAACTTAAACTGAATGGGACAGAAAGGGTACAAAATCAAAGGAGGCTGTTCGATCTCCACAATTCTATGGGCAGGAAGCAGGTTGGTAGAACTACTCAGCTGCAAACATGGGCTACCTTTCATGAAAAAGGAAAGATGACTGAGAGCAGAACCAAGAGCTATTAACCAAGAGTGGATTATACCCAGGCCCTGAAATTAATCAAGGAGCTCTGGCAGGAGATTGCTAGGCTGAATGTCAAAAACCACTTTGGACTGGTAACTCCTTAACTCCTTTTACCTTCCATTCCTCCGCTCCCCTTTTATATGGAATGTCTGTAACTATTTTATTGTATCTTTTCCTCCATTGTGTCTTGGGTGTCTCGGGAGCCAGATAGCTTGTCTTTAGTTTTATAGACTGAGAGTAACTACACCCAAGAGCCTCATCCATACCTGAACCTGATTTAGATAATAAAATTCTAGACTTTAAGCAGATGTTGTCATGGTATGAGGTTCTCGAGGAATTTGGGAGGGAGTAAATGTATTTTTTTCTGTGGGAGGAACACACGTCACTGGGGACCAAAGGGTGGGCTGTGATGGACAGACTCTAGGGTAGCCTTACATTTCCCACTTCCTGGTTTAAACCCTTGGGCGATCTCCCCTTGAGTGTTAATGGGATCTGTGATTTCCTTCTAACTAGTAGAATTTAGCAAAGACGATGGGATATATGTGATTATTTGTACATGATTATATTACCTAAGATTGTAATCCACCTTGCTAGAAGACCCCCTCTCGATTGCTGGCTTTGAAAGAGCAAGCTGCCCTGTTTTGAGCTGCCATGTGGAGAGCGCCACACAGCAAAGAGCTGCATGCAGCCTCCGGCGGATAGTCAGCAAGAAAAGGAGGTTCTCAGTCTGACAATTTGCAAGAAGGTAAATGCTCTAATAGCTACATGAACTTGGAGGCAGACCCAATCCCAGTCAAACCTTTGAAGTCTGTAGGCAGGAAGGGAAGATCACAAGCAGGCTAGCATCTCAGGAACATAAGGAATACTGTCCCACCAGGACAGATTAAAATTTGTTGTTCTTGTTGCTTTTGACCGTGTCCATATGGGTATCCTATAGAAGCTGGCATCCTTCCTATCTAAACACATACCTAAACACATGCACAGGAGTGAGGAAAACCGAAAGAGAATCTAAAGAAGTACAGTAACTGGCTCAGTCAGGAGAGCATGTAACTTGTGATCTTGGGGTAATGGGTTCAAGCCCCACATTGGGTGTAGAGATTAGTAAAAAAATAAACTTAAAAAAAAGCTAAAATAAAAAGCTACTGGGATTTTGAGGGATTGTGGTGAAGATATAGATCAATTTGGGGAGAATTTCCATTTTGACAATATTGAGTTTTCTAACCCAGAAACGGGTAATGTCTTGCCATATATTTGATTCTTCATTAACTTCTCTTAATCACATTTTATAATTTTTAGCATACAAGTCTTGTACTTCTTTTATTACATTTATGCCTACATATTCTATTCGGTTTATGCTTTATGAATAGAATTTTTTAAATTTCAGTTTTGGATTTATCATTCCTAATACAGAAATACAATTGATTTTTTTTGTTGTTAACACATAATGTATTATTTGCCCCAGGGTACATGTCTGTGAATCATCAGGCTTACACATTTCACAGCACTTACCATAGCACATACCCTCCCCAATGTCCATAACCCAGCCACCCTATCCCTACCCGCCCTACCCCGCAGCCACCCTCAGTTTGTTTCGTGAGTTTAGGAGTCTCTTATGGTTTGTCTCCTTCCTGATCCCCTCTTGTTTCATTTCCCTCCCCCACTCCCCACGACCCCCTGCCCTGCCTCTCAAATTCTTCATATCAGTGAGATCATATGATAATTGTCTTTCTCTGATTGACTTATTTCACTTAGCATAATACCCTCTAGTTCCATCCACGTCATTGCAAATGGCAAGATTTCATTTCTCTTGATGGCTGCATAGTATTCCATTAATACAATTGATTTTTAAATATTCATCTTATATCCTGAGACCTTGTTAAACTCATTTATTAGTTCTCGTCATTTTGTATGTGGATTATTCCTTGGGATTTTCTATGCACAGAATGATGGTCATCTATGAATATAAATAGCTTTACTTCTTCCTTTACCCTCAGTCTACTTTTTTTTTTTTTTTAAAGATTTTATTTATTTACTTGAGAGAGAGAGTATGAGCAGGGTTGGGAGGGGAAGAGGGGCAGAGGGAGAGGAATAAGGAGAAGGAGACTCCCCACTGAGCAGGGAGCCTGATGTGGACTCGATCCCAGGACCCTGGGATCATGACCTGAGCCAAAAGAGCCAAATGTTTGGCTTCCCAGAGGATTCTGGGAAAGTCCCTAGGGATGGTAGAGCCACTGGATAGGAGGCACATGGATTCATAGGGCATAGAGTAGAACAGAGCAGTCTATGTGTTGAGCTTATTAGATTGGGACATTGGCAATAAATGAACATATATTGGATTAAGCCACTGCAATTTAGGGATTATTATACAACTGGCATTTCCTAAGCATTCATGAGCTTCCTGTCTCAGGATGTGCATGAGCAGTGATTAAATGTTCAACTCTCAGTGCTATTGTAAAAGAGATTGCTGGGAGAGTGGACCAGATGACCTACAAAAATAATAGTTCACATTTATTGAGATATTATGGATCCGGCATGTACATGTATTCTCTCATTTACTTTCACTTCTATATGGAAATTAAGAAACAAAACCGAGGAGCATAGGGGAAGGGAGGAAAAAGTAAAACAAGACGAAATCAGAGAGGGAGACAAAAACCATAGGAGACTCTTAATCATAGGCAACAAACTGAGGGTTGCTGGAGGGGAGGGAGGTGGAGGGATGGGTAACCGGGATGGACATTAAGGAGGCCATGTGATGGAATGAGCCCTGGGTGTTATATATAACTGGTGAATCACTGAACTCTACCTCTGAAACTAATGATATACTGTGTGTTAATTAATTCAATTTAAATAAAATTTTAAAAATCTACAATATGCTTTATCATACTCATTTTATACATGAGGAGAGTAAGGCACAGGCACAGAGAGGTTAGATAACTTGCCCAAGGTAACACAGCAAGCAAGGGGTAGAACCAGAGTACCTCACTTTTTTTAATTAAGTTTTTTTAATCTTAACTCCAGTTTAGTTAACATACAGTGTTATATTAGTTTCAGATATTCAGTATAGTGATTCAACAGTTCTATATGTTACTCAGTGCTCATCACAGAGTACCTTACTCTTAACCACAACTTTTCACTGTCTCTAAAGCAGAAGTTATAGTTTGAAGGCTTGGAAACGGGACTGGTTTTGTCCACGTAGGGATTTTTTATTTTGTTTCATTTTAAAATTTCAGCTTATGCTTTGAAATTAAAAGAGTTTACATTAAAGTCATGTTTTCTGGTTTCTCTTGAAAATTCAGAAGATTTGGCAAAAGTGGCTTATGGATGATTATGGCAAGAAGCAGCTGGAGCTGAGGAGTGGTCCCTAAAGTTTCCACCTAAAGCTAAGCTCTCCCCATGCGTGGAGCACAGCATTCGGCATATAACAGGGACTCAACAAATATTTAGGAAATTAATGAATAAAAGCAGAACCTGGATTCTCTTACCCTCTCCCCGTTTCTTCAACTCTCCTCCTTTTTGTGACTGGGAACCATTGACTCTGAGACGCTAAGTGCTGACACACAAAACTAATTTCCCTTTTGTTCTAAGAGCCAGGACTCAGATTACAGGTACTTAACAAACGTTGTGCCTGACTTGAGCTCATGTTGACATTTTCTATCAACTGAAAACGTTTGCTTCTCTACAACTAGCGTTTGCTCTGAAGCACCAGCCAAGGGTGGGGGTGAATGGCCAGGCAGGTGCATTAGTTCTATCTCAGATCAGGTTGTGCACAATGGACTCTTTGTCAAGTCTTTGTAGAAGGGCAAGGACGGACAGGCGTGCCCTGCTTCCAGCTTCGGAAACTCGCTCCTATCAGTGCTCAAGATAGACAGGCACAATTTTAATCTGCCTGGCTTAGAGCAGCCACCGACTGCTGGACTTACATGTGGGTAAGCCTCGAACAGGAGAAGCTTTTCTCCCAGGGTTGTTAGCAAAGCTCATTTGGAGGCATGCAGGTCTGGGGCATGGCCTGGATCAGCAGGCATGACGCACACAGTGTAAGCTCCAGAAGCTCGCTGATCTCCTTGGCAGAGCCAAAAGCCTGCCCGTCCCCACCCCCTTCCCTGTCCTCTCATCCCAGACTTGGGGCAGTGCTGCCTTTTTCCAGAGGGCTGGTGTCTTGGCATCAAGGACGGAAGGGTAGTGCCAAGGCTTTTCCAGGTGGAAATCTCCTGTTTATTTGCCTGGAGGAAAAAGGGGCTCTCCACAGGCTTTGATTTCTGAGCTCCCTATTGTGTGAGCAAAGTGGGTTGCTTGTAGTAGTGCTCCTCAAGCACGTGACATTGACTCCTAGGGGCATTTGCAAACCTTGGAGGCATTTTTAGTGTTAACAACTGGTGTGTCTGTATGGTGGCGGGGGTAGGGGATGCTGGTGGCCTTTAGTGGGTAGAGGCCAGGGGTGCTGCTAAACATCCTATGATGCATACAGAATGGCCCCCACAACAAAGAATTTCCCATCCCAAAATATCAGTAGTGCCAAGGTTGGAAAACCCTGGCTTATTAAAGGATGGCTTGTATTACATTTTTAAGCTTCAAATTTATAAAAAGCTATTTATTATTTGATAACCAGAAAAATCAAATAAGGGTTATTTTATTTTAGTTTTTAAAGATTTTATTTATTTATTTGACAGAGAGAAAGAGCAAAGGAGGGGGAGCGAGCATCAGGCAGAGGGAGAGGGTAAAGCAGGATCCCCGAGGAGTGGGAAGCCCGACACAGGGTCCAATCCCAGGACTCTGGGATCATGACATGAGCTGAAGGCAGACGCTAATGGACTTAGCCCGCTACGTGCCCGAAATAAGGGTTATTTTAAATCTAGAGAAATATTTTGGGCTTCCTAAGTATCACCTTCTTTCATTATTTATAATAACAATGTTGATGTATAGTAGGTACTCAATATCTATTTGTGCAAGAATGAATGAATGAATGAATGAATGGCATACCATAGTGGTGTTCCTTACTGAATTTGTTATAAAGTGGTTACTTCCTTGTTTAAGGCAGTATCCAGCTCTTTAGGGGTGAGAGAGACAGGTCCTGGACAGTCTGTCTATTCATGCATTCATTTATTTTTCTGCTTCTGGTGTTAGCAATGGGCCCTGACTCCAGCTACACTTTGTTTAATAAAATATTGTTAGATTTGTTAATAAGCTTGGGCTTCTCTCTTTTCTCAACCCTTGTGCTGTTATTTGGGTGGATTTGACTTGATACATTTCCAATCCATCTGTGTGAGGCCCAGATTTGATACTGATATGGGTTTTCACCATAAAGCAGTTTTTTTACTGAGAAATATTTTGCAATTGAAAAATTAAATTGTTACATATATCCCTTGCACCAAAAGATCCCAAAGTTAAGAATTACATATTGTTCAAAACAGAAGGCCAGATGGAATTTTGACTGATTTCTGACATTTCTTGGCACCCACCAAAATTGGTGATGGCCCCCATGGCCTTTGTTTCTCTCATGTGGTCAATGGTTTCTTTATGGCATTATCACCACCTGAAATTTTATCAGATATTTGTTTACTTGTTTTAATATCTGTTTCTTCTCACAGATGTGAGTTCTCTAAGGGCAAGGACCCTGTTCTTGCTTATTCATTGCTGTGTCCTCGGTGCCTAGAAAGGTGCCTGGCATATGGAAGACATTTGTTTAATAAGTAGATGTCGAATGAATGGATGGCCGAGCAGAGCGGCCCAGACACTCAGTGACCCACTTAAGGTCATACGGAATCCCCTCGGGAGAACCAGTCATGTAACAAGGTCTAGGCTCTCTAATTCCTGTCCCCGTCCCCTCCCCAGATACACAGATACATGATCTCCTAGCATCGCAGAATGGCCCAAGGAGACTCCGGAGCAAGAGGGTGCAGTGTGGCACGTCCTAGATGGGAAGGGCCCCTGGGGGGTTGTTTTGTGCTGTGACAGAATGACCAGCCTGGTTTGCCTGGGACCAAGGAGTTTCCTGGATGCAGGACTTTCAGTCCAAAAAGGGGTAAGTCCTAATGAAACTGGGATGAATTGGTCACCCTTTGGGACAACCGCATTCAGTGAAAAACTCTGGTGCCCTACAGTGGGTACTTCCTCTGGGAAATGTCAGGTGCCAGGGAATCACAGACCCCTAGTGACAGAAGGGGGAAAGACTCCTGCTTCTGCAAGACGCTGTGAGAAATGGGACTATGGCAAACCGGGAAATAGGTGTCCTTTGTAAAGGGAGGTGGCCACCCACAACTGGAAATGAATGTTGACCTGTGGGAATAAGAGCCCGTTTGGCTATATGGGTCAGTTTTTCAGGAGAAGCCTGAAATGTGTATGTGAGAGAGAGAGAGAGAGACCTCCTGATTTTTAAATGTTAGCTACTTTTTAATAATATAAATATTGTGCAAGATAACAAAATGTAACTGCAGGCCAGGTTCCTCTCATAGGCCATTGATTGGCAGCGGCTGATATAGTCTGACGTTTCATTTTACACAGACGGAAACGGAGGCACAGTGAATATAGAGCTAGGAATGAGGAATCCAGGCCTCTTAACAAAGAAGCTTCAATAACAAACCAATTTCTAGAAACACTAGTTATTTTGGTGGGGAGGTGGGTTGGGTTGGGGGGGGGCTTATAAAGGAAAAAATGAATTGAGCCCCTACTCTGTTTCAGACAATTTCTTAATGATTTCAAAATATAAAATCACACTAAATTTCTACAGCAACCCTTTGAGGAGGTTACTTAATCTCTGTGCCTGTTTCCTTATGTGTAAAATAAAAATAACAGTAGGTAATTCATGGCAAAGATGAAAGGAGTTAGTTCATATGAAGTGCTTAGAACCAGAGAGGAAGCAGTGTGGGTCCTCGTGGTTAAGTTCGGCTTTGTCATCGTCCTTATTTTACATGTGAAGAAACTGATTGTTCAGAGGTGACCTAACTTGCCTGTGATTGTACAGCAGTAAGTCAGAACCAAGAATTGAACCCTGGTTGTCTGACTGTAATTACAGGCTTCTTCTCCTCAATAGCTAGGCTGGTGTTGTAAATTCAAGATAAGAAAAACAAAAACAAAAACAGCTCATTTTTCTCCTTTGGTAATCATTGTACAGATGATCAAGGTCAGAGTTTAGGTTCTGTGGTATTTCTCTACAGCGTCAGCTGAGTGTCCTCTCCCATGATGGGAGAGAAAATGTTACACAGACCATAAAAATGGTAGATAATAAAAATTATTTCTCCTTGGGCATTCATTATGCAATTGGGGGGGCAGCTAATTTATCTTCCTAATTATGTTTTGCTTAAGCTGATTTTAAAATTAGTTTGTTTACCCTGAGCACACACTGATTAACAGCAGGGAGAGGTGGCCTAGAAGCATCTTGGGTGGTGGAGGGATGATGTCTTGAGATTTGGGGGGAATTTCCATTGGTAATTTTCATGTAGCTGTGGGAAGGTAGAAGGTTGATATGTGGATGATGCTGAGTATAAATAATTATGGTAATTTGTTGATGGGTGTATTTAAATATAAGGCTATGGATTGCAGACCCAGAGAGTTCAAGGGACCCCAAGTACCTTCTTGTTTATTATTCAGTGCTGAGAGTTGAGTCAAGGTAGGCAAATCAAGCAAGGAGATGGAGAAGGAGGGCTAGCTGGAGGTGACTCCAGGAGTTTCCTTTTAACAGATACCTAACAAAGAGTAAATATCTGTTATGTATCACGCATTATGCCAGGAGCTAAGGACACCAAGATGAATAGGGCCATTGTCTTTCCCCTTGGAATTACACAATCTATTAAGGAAAACAGACTTATAAACACAGAAATCACAACTTAGTAGATGAGGGCTATAAAAAAGATGGGATCAGATTTAAGGGAGCAGAGGGGCGACCATGATGATGTGCCCAAGGGAGTCAGGAAAGGGAGCAGCTCCAGCCCTCACTCTTCCTTGTCTTTGCTCTGTTTTGGGGTTGGGAGTGGGGAACTCCTGCAGACCAGGATCAGCTGGCTTCTGGCTGGTTCAGCCAATGAGAGGCAATGGGGACAGAGTGGAGGATGGAAGAGAAGGAAAGTCATAACTCCATCTCCTACTGGACAGGCCCACTGGGGTCCAGCTTCAGGGTGATCACAGGCCTGAGATCTGGTAACCTCTTTGCACCTCCAGCCTGGGAGTGGTAGCGGCTTCTTGCTGGAGCTAATCTTTGCTTTGCCTCACTGTCCCCTGGTTGGTGGCTCAGTTTTTCCATCTCCTGTACTAAATTTACTCTATTTGAATACAGAAAGTGGTTTCTACATTTCTGGCTGGGCTCCGATGGATATGGTGGGCTTCCCAGGGGGCTGTTACTGGAGCTGGTTCTTAAAGAGAGAGAAAGAATTGCCTAGATAGAGAGCCCGGGGAGACGACCCTGAATACCCTTGGAAGTGTGAGAAGCTTGAGTATGGGGATCCCAAAGGGACAGACCACTGGCAGCGGGGAGCCAGTAACAATGTTCAGAAAGGGAATCAAACATTCAGGTGTCTTAGAGAACTCACCTGACTAATTCTGCTCAGTAGATTGGTAAGGAAAAGAGCAGCGTGGGCACGAAGCCTCGTTAATTCTGATAGTGATTCAGGTCAGAAGCCATAGAGGCTTGAACTATAATAGCTTGATGGATAAATATGGAGAGGAAATGATATATCCTGGATATTACATTCTTCATTATGTTCAAGAAAGGAAATTTCCTGGGACTTGTGGGTGGCTCAGTCAGTTAAGCATCTGCTTTCGGCTCAGGTCATGATCCCAGGGTCCTGGGATCGAGTCCCGCATTGGCTCCCGCATTGGCTCCTTGCTCAACGGGGAGCCTGCTTCTCCCTCTGCCTGCAGCTTCACCTGCTTGTGCGCTCACTCTTTCTCTCTCTGACAAATAAATAAATAAGATCTTTTTAAAAAGTTCATGCCACTTTAGAATAGCCCTGTCTTTCCTTTAATTTCCTCCCCACTAGAACCATTCAATCAGCGGGTATTTATGAAGCACATACATACTAATAGCTGACATTTACCGAGCACTTACACCACCATCAGGAACTGGGCTAATCACTTGCTGTGCATTTGTCTCAATCCTCCTAATAACAGTGCAGTGAAGTCAGTGCCACTTTGGTCCTCATCTTATAGGTAAGGAAGACACACTGAGGCCGAGTACCTTGTTAAGGTCACATAGCTAGTGACGGGCAGCACTGGAATTCATAGCCGGTGTTTGGCTCTGGAGCCCAGGTTCTGAGCCATGAGGTCATACTGCCTAGCACCGTGGGCTCTGTGCTGCTGGGGATCCAAAGACACATCAGACAGATCTGTGGGGAAGAAAGATGTGAATACACAAAGAGTAAACCTTGATGCTAAAAATACGTAGTAATTCAAGGTAACACAAGGAAAGCTGCCACAAACCAGGATGTGATTATCGCCAATATGACGGTAGGGGTAATGAGAGAGAACAATCATCTCAGACTGGGGTAATCAGGAGACGCTTCAGGAAGGAGGCTGGATTTGTCTTGTGGTTTTCCTGCTATTTAAGGAGACATGCTGAATTCCTTTGAAACAATGCAAGAACAACTTGAAGGTCACTAGTGGGCTGATACAGATCGCAGTGTGAAATTAAAGAAGGGAGAGGTTAGTATTGACTGGAAAAGGCATCTGGTTAACCTTCCAGCTCTGAGCACCTGTGGACGGAGCCTAGTATGGATGGCCCATGTGCGGAATACGTTTCACTAACTCCTCTGCCTGATACCCCATAGCAGACTCATTTCCTACATACGCATCCCCAGGTTGAGACGGGCTTTTTCTGTGACTCCAGCTTTCCCTTTAGATGTGGCCTCTCCCACTCTGTTTTTCACACATTACCTGTGACCACAGCAGGGAAGACAGATCCCACACACAAGACTTAAGTTGATTGACTCGACGGCTCGTTCCTTAGGTAACTCGGAGAAATGGCCCCAGAGCAGGAGGAAGTTGGAGAGTCCGAGCATGGAGGTGAAAGAATGCCTGCTTGTCCCCAGAGTAAAATCTCTATCTTTTTAGCCTGGCCATCATTCCTTCCATTGGGAACTCCTCCCCTACCCTGTGTGATCTAAATGAGACTTAATCAAATATGCTGTCCTCTACCACAGCCATAACCCAGCTGGCCGAGCAGATGACTCTGTCCTCCTGGCCATGGTGACTGGGCCAAGCCTGGTGACAGGTGGGCCCCTTGCCCTCAAGCCTGCTAGCCTTGAGCTATAGGCGAGTGCCGTTCACAATGGCAGGACCCGGTGTGAGCCAGCACTGGTGTGAACCAGGAGCCCATCTATGATTTGAAGAGTAAGTTCCCTCTGGTCCCTTAATGGGTACACATTCTGAGAGTGTTAGTTGGTAATTATCTTGGGGTCTACACAGTGCTTTTTCTGGGCTATCTCAATTAAGTTTATATTTTAATTCCTGGGACAGAAGTACATAACAGAGGCGTAAACCTAAAAATCTTTGCACCAGTGGTGATTTAAAGAAGCAAAATAGGCATGTGCACCCGTAGTCCCTACATGTAGACATCCTGTTAAAGCAGAAAGACTTTGGCTGTATATGGACAATTTTTCTTCCAGTAATACTGTACCAATTTACACCCCATTAAGGATGTGAAAATGTCTTTTTCTCCCTGCCCCTAACAAAACTATTTAATATTTAAAAAAAAAATCAATTTGAGGGGCGCCTGGGTGGCTCAGTGGGTTAAAGCCTCTGCCTTCGGTTCAGGTCATGATCTCAGGGTCCTGGGATCGAGCCCCGTATCGGGCTCTCTGCTCAGCAGGGAGCCTGCTTCCTCCTCTCTCTCTGCCTGCCTCTCTGCCTACTTGTGATCTCTCTCTGTCAAATAAATAAATAAAATCTTTAAAAAAATCAGTTTGATAGATAATAAATTATATTGTTGTTTTTTCTTGTTTTTTTTTAAAGATTTTATTTATTTATTTTGACAGAGTGAGATCAAGCAGGGGGAGCAGCAGAGGGAGAGGGAGAAGCAGACTCTGCTGAGCAGGGAGCCCAATGTGGGGCTTGATCCCAGGGCCCTGAGACCATGACCTGAGCCCAAGGCAGATGCTTAACTAACTGAGCCACCCAGGTGGCTCTATTGTTGCTTTTCTAATTTGTTTGCTTAATTTCCAAAGAGTTGGTGTCTTTTTCATATTTACTATCCATTTTTATTTCTCCTCTTACGAATTACTCCTTTATTTTATTCTGTTAAAGATTTTATTTATTTTTGAGAGAGAACGAGAGAGAGGGAGTCATAAGCAGAGGGAGAAGCAGGCTCTCTGCTGAGCAAGAAGCCCAGTGTGGGACTTGATCCCAGGACACTGGGATCATAACCTGAGCTGAAGGCAGATGCTTAGTCTACTGAGACACCCAGGCATCCCAGAATTACTCCTTTAGGTCCTTTTGCAAGTTTCTATCAGAATGTTCATTTTTTTCTTATTGATTTTTAAGAGTTCTTTGTGTTTGAGGGCCTCACAAGTTTATCTTAGATGTTGCAAATATTCTCAGTTTGTCATTTTCTTTGATATTTACTATGGATTCTTTTTTCTGTAATTGCGATATAATTTCTCTACAACAAAATGCATCTACTTTAAGTGTGTAATATAATGAGTTTTGATAAATGTATATACCCATGTATCCTTGACCATAATCAAATTATAGAACATTTCTGTCACCCCAAAAAGTTCCCTTATGTCATTTTGCATAGATCTAATTTCCATCACTTTTGATTAATTTTCCTTATTCTAGAACTTCATATAAATGGAACCATCCAATGTGTACTTTTCCCACAAAAAACATTTCTGAAATTCATCCATGTTGTTGTGTTCTCAAAATAAATGATTAAGAAAATGAAAAGACAACTTGTAGATAAGAGAAAATATTTTTAATACATATTTCTGACAAAGGACTTGTATTGTGGATGCTTTTGATATTCAAAAATTTTTTAAGAAGTCAGATGTATCTGTCTTTTCTTTATGCTGATGCCTTTGGTGTTATTCTTAGAAAGACACTATTATGCCCAACATTAGACAACTATCCTTTTATAATTGTCTGGCATTTTTATAGTATTAAAATTTTAATCTAAAATTCAAATAAAATTAGAATTTTTATTCTATCTGAAATACTTTTCAAAAATATTAGCATATTGTGGGGCATCTGGGTGGCTCAGTCAATTAAACATCTGACTTTTGATTTTGGCTCAGATCATGACCTCAGGGTCATGGGATCGAGCCCCATGTCAAGCTCCACACTGGTCGAGGAGCCTGCTTAAGATTCTTTCTCTCTGCCCCTCCCCGTCTGCTTGCTCTCTTTCTCTCTAAAAAAAAACCCAAAAAAACCGCAAGAAATTATCTCAATAGCATTTATTGTTATTCTGTCCTCCCCCTGTCCTCCCCCTCCCCTGATTTAAGATGCCACGTTTATTAAATATTAAAATATTTATGGACATGTGAGTCAGCTCTGGTCTTTTTACTCTATTCTCCAGCCATGGGAATAGCTGAACACTTTTGTTAGTGGTAACATTTTTTTCTGTTTTGTGCCCTGTGAATACTGACTTCTCTTCTCTCTCTTTCCCCTCCCCCCTTTCTTTTTCTCTTTCTCTCTCTTGTCCTCAATGATATGTTAAAATATGATTATGTTCTCTAAGGCAGACACCTTTCTCTATCAAATCATCTCGATGTTTGGGTTTAGTGATAATATTCTTTTTTTCCCCTCTTTCTTCCCAGTTTTACTGAGGGACAATTGACAAATATAATTATATATACTTAAAATGTACAACATGATGGTTTGATACACATATGTAGTGATCATCTAGATCAAGATAATTAATACATCTATCACCCATGAAAATATTCTTGATTTTAATATTGAAGTCATGTTTGCTTGGTGAGGGCGATGCAAAACAGGAGTACTGAAGTTCTTGGGAAGCCAGCTCATTTGCAGCCAATAATTCAGTGGCTTTGATTTTACCAGTGAAAGAAAATCAGCAACTTTTACAATTCACAGAGGTGAATTGCCTTTCCCGTGGTACAAGTCTACAGGTGGCCCCCCAAAGAATTATTAACCATTCACAGTAGTTCTTATTTGCACAAAGACTTGAATCCCAAAGCTGCCTTAACCAGACCTAAAGACTAAATCTACTTGACTTCTAATTAAGAAGACAGGTGAAAAGGGAGCATTACTCTTGTTCATGGGAAAGTGAGATTAAAATGATTTCTGTCTTACTTTTCAAAGTAGCCATTTGTCATTGATTTTAGCCAGGGGGCAGGCATGTAAATAAACACCAAAAAAAAACCAAACAGAGTATCTTCTGAATTCAATTTCGTGGTAGGATTGAGGATCAGGAGTAAAACAATGTGGATCCTAAGGGAGTACAGCAATTTAGGAGAGGAAGTCGGAGCAGTGGCCAGCATGGCACTCCCTTCCCTCGGTGCGAAGTCCCTTCTACGTTTCTTTTGTTTTGGGGAAGGTTTTGGTTTGGTCTGTTTAAGGATGGGATTCTGATATAGAATGTTCATATGGCTCATTGGAAGTAATGGACAAGAACACTTTGCAAAGGGTGCTTTATCAACTTAAGGTGTTGTTATTGTGCTTTTGAAAGTATAAGGAAGACTGGAAAAAGGTGATTATCTGCTAAAAACTGTATTTTGATAGTGGGAAATTTTTTTTTTTTTTTTAAAGTCTTCATTTCTCCTTGAATCACCACCATTAACATTTTGGTACAAAGTTTTCCAGTCACAGTTTGTAAGACAAACCCTCTCACTTACAAAGATATAATAAGGAGTTTCTTTTCCCGGTTCTTTGGGTCTGGCCCAAGGACTGGGTAAACAGCTGTTTTGCAAAAACTGGCCTCTCTCCTTTCCCCCCTTCGCAGTCTGTACCTAATTGACCAGCAAATTAATAAGGCTTAATGTCATTCAGTCTCTTAGGCAGGAAGTAATAAACCATAGTCTCATAAAAAATTGTTTAGATGTTGACGGTACATGGGCTCACACTTTAAGAACCCTATACTCTGTTTTAGACGTAGGGCGTTTTCACCACTTCCTGCTTCCCCCACTGGTTGTGTGGCCTTGCGATGCCGCGGCCTTGTAGTTTTCTTCTTTGTACTCTGGTGTCATCTGTTAAGGACACTGAAGGTCAACCCCTAATCTTACTTTCTAGTAAATAAATGGTTTGCATGGCTAAGATGAATCTCTAAATAGCTCAATGCCATGGAATCAAGTGGAAAGCAGACGTGAGAGTCCTTGGAGGAGGAAGAGAGGATAGCACATGGGCTGACGTGGTTGACTTCAGGTTAAAATAATTGCATGTCGTGCTTCTGATCTTTGTAAGGTATGGCATTTTCAAATCCACTTGGCACCGCGGGACGTAGTCCCAGCCATTTCACAAACCAGCTAGGTGGGCAATGCTAACTTAGGTGTCTTGGGCCTCTTTTGTTCATAATGAGAATAGGGATGTGTGCGTTGCTCCCATCTCAGTGTTATTCTAAAAGCTATATCTAATAATCAATGTGATGGGGTTCCGTAGAGTGCAAAACACTGTGAGTTTTTTGTTTTTTTTTCCCAAATACTTTTATTTTATTTTTTCAGTGTTACAAGATTCAATGTTTATGTACCACACCGAGTGCTCCATGCAATACGTGCCCTCCTCAATACCCACCACCAGGCTCACCCAATCTCCCACCCCCACCCCTACAAAACCCTCAGTCTGTTGCTCAGAGTCCACAGTCTCTCACAGTTCATCACCCCTCTGATTTCCTCCAATTCACCCCTCCCTTCCCTCTCACAATGTCCTCCACGTTTTCCCTTATGCTCTACCCATAAGTGAGACCATATGATAACTGACTCTCTGATTGACTTATTTCACTCAGCATAATCTCTTCCAGTCCAGTCCATGTTAAAACAAAAGTTGGGTATTCATCCTTTCTGATGGAGGCATAATATTCCATTGTATATATGGACCATATCTTCTTGATCCATTCATCTGTTGAGGGGCATCTTGGCTCTTTCCACAGTTTGGCGATTGTGGCCGTTCCTGCTATGAACATTGGGGTACATGTGGCCCTTCTTTGTACTGCATCTGCATCTTTGGGGTAAATACCCAGTAGTGCAATTGCAGGATCATAGGGTAGCTCTATTTTTATTTTCTCGAGGAATCTCCACACTGTTTTCCAAAGTGGCTGCACCAACTTGCATTCCCACCAACAGTGGAAGAACACTGTATATTCTTTTAAGGGTATACTTTTTGGCCCCATTCACTCTGAGGGAAAAAAAAAAAAAGCTGAGTGTCTTGAAAATCAGAGGTCAAAGCTATAGGTTTACTTGTAAAAATTCCAGTTCCAGTCTGCATCTGCCAAAAAAAAAAATGTCTGTGGTGGAGAACTGAGTCAACCTGTGGGACCAAACGATAGGAGATTGTATGCCCAGTAACCTTTTTTTTTTTTAAAAGATTTTATTTATTCATTTACCAGAGAAAGAGCAAGAGAAAGAGAGAGAGCATAAGCAGGGGGAGTGGCAGGCAGAGGGAGAAGCAGTCTCCCTGCTGAGCAGGAAGCCCAATGCGGGACTCGATCCCAGGACCCTGGGATCATGACCTGAGCCAAAGGGAGATACTTAACCGACTGAGCCACCCAGGCATCCCAGCACAGTGACCTTATATCCAAAATATTCCATTTGTTGCTGCTTCTCCCCTCTCAGACTTCAGAACCCTCAAGCCCCAGGCTGCTGACTCTCAAATTCCCTAGAATTGCGTTGGAGTTAACAGAATTCAGCCCCAAGCAGATTGTGTTGACTATGAGAGAGACAGACTGACAGAGAAGCGAGAATGCCCATGGTGGGGGCACATGTGTCTCTTTGGTGGCAGTGGGGACATAGCAAGAGTGACTTGAGAGTGTCAGAAGCTATCTAGGGAAAATGGGTTTGGGAAGGCACAGGCAGAGGTTCGGGGAGGTTCTGCAGATGTCTCCCCACATCCGCGAAGTTGGGTGTTAGCACTCCTAGATGACTAGAGGCCTGGCGCCTGAGCCCAGTGGGGGGCAAAGTAGTGGTATGCTCTGATGCGTCCTTACCAACTGGTTTGGCAGGGAAAGAGGCAATAAAGGAAGCCCTGATCTGTAGGGTCTGCTGACTTCTTGGGTGTCAATACTACCCACTGTGGCTGAGTTCCAGCTACCAGTGTGATGTCATTGGACATGGAGTTGGGAGGAAATGAGCAGTAACACCCCCTATGCCATATCCCCACACAGAGATCCAAAAGACAGAAATAACTTCAAGTGCATAGATAAGAGTATGCATAATGAAATAATTAGGAAGTGATGAGGTTTAAGTATTTATTAGCTTTATTTTAATATAGCTTATTTAAGTGTATCCTATATAATTTAATTTTTAATGATGGCGGTGTTTCAACAACCATCTGGCAAAATTCCTGAAATTTTGACACTCAGCTCTCATGAGGACAGTACAAGCTGGGTTTGGACATTGGGTCCAAAGAAGAACAAAACGCTCAGTATGTTAGAGGAATATCCAAACTCCAAGGAGAATACAAGGCTCCTGCCTTCTACTTTACCCTCTACCCTGGCAGGAGAAGAGCCCGAAAATGGGTGTGAGACAAACAACTGGACTCCTTTAACATCACAATAACAAAAAGTAAAACAGAAAAACTCCAAAACCATTACCTGCTGGCACAGAATTTTCACCCACCTCATGGTTAACCCATATCCATCTAGCAGATAGCAGGTCTGTGAAGGAAGGTTTGTAGGAAGGGTAAGTTTTGAGATGGAAGGAAGAAGAGAGCTTAGGTAGTGTCAAAACGGACAGAGACTATCATAGAAGGTTCTAGAAGCCAGTTATGGTATTTGAGCACTGGATGCTTAAGTTGGTGAGAGAAAGCAGGAAGGATAATGGGAAGAAGCTAACTCCTTGCCCTTCACAGTTCTGCCCTGGGCCGGTGCTGGCACAAATTTTGAAGAACATTTCCTTATGAGATTCTTATGGTAAAGGAAAAAAACCTGTGGTCTCAGAAACACATCTTATAAAATAGGTCTCCCAGAATTCAGGCCACAGAGCTGTCCTCAGCAGCCATAATGACACAAAAAATGAGAAGTGCCTGAGGCCTAGGTGCTACCAAATTCTGCCCTGCTGGGGACACATGGGGAGGAAAATGACCAAATGCCATTTCAGTCCATTATCAACCCAATCTACTTCCTGAGTGGCAGCAGAGTAGAAATCTAGTTCTAAAAATATCATTGTAATCTGTGGCTTGGAATAATCACACCTAACAAAATCCAGGTAAAGTGTGTGTGTGTTTGCACGCTTGTGCACGTGTTCATGTGTGCAGGCTAGGAGGAGGAAATAAATACTACTTTGTGCATATACGCAACACTCATTTTCTTTCTCGTTTCGTATTTTCTTTCTGGGCAGCAGTTGTAAAGCTGGCGAGTGGGGAATTTGGGAGAAGGGAGCGGGTGCTGCTGAGTACTCCTCAGGACCCAGGCACTGTGTGCAGCCCCGTCCATCCCTTACCTCACCCAGTCGCACAGCCAGGAAGTGCCAGAACTATGTTTTAAGTAGATCTTCTAGAAACCAAAGATCCCATACCATGCTGCTGCTGCTGGTCCCATCCTTCACAGATCAGAGCAGGGATGTCCGGAGTTGGGTCATACTCGTACAGCGCTCTGCCCAGCTCCAAAACGGTCCCCAGCACAGATCAGAGTCCACAAGTGTTTGTCGAAGGTAATGATTCCAGTACAATGAGTTAACATCTGAGGGTTTGCCTGGCAGCGTGTGAATCGGGAAGAGACTCCACAACTATCCCAGGTCCAGCGATAGCCCTTTGGAGGGGGGTTGGGGGGGGCATAAAACCAGATCATGGCGGACACCAATCCCTGTCTTGTGTGAACAGCCACTGGTTCTCTCGTAAGTGGCGCAGCTTGTCAGCATTCCTCAGCATGCTTTGGAGTCTGGTGACTTGTGATGATAAAGTGTGTTAGATTGTGTACCAGGCCATGTCTGTTTTTGGCTTTGGGGTACAGGGATGCTTAATGCTCTGAGAAAAACCTAATAGGGGAATAGCTAGATGTGTGAAGATGGAACTTGGCAGTGGGGGGAGTAATTTCGTGTTAAAATTATTCACCATGGGGTTCCTTTAGAGCATGATATTCCAGAGTATGTTCAAAATATGAATCAATACGAGTCCATATTCTGCAGGCTGAAGCCACCATCTGGGCCCACCCTGTCCCCGTGCAAAAGAGCCCTCAGCTCTCTCTTCCTTGGTTCTCCTTTCTCTTCTCCAGGTAGAGAAACGTCCCTTCAGCTAATCTCAGGAAGTCTGGTGAAGGGACAATCTGACTGCCCCCAAGAAGGGAACTTTGAGTGTAAGAATATAGACTGCAAAAGCAGAGGGGATGAGTGGAAGGATCTGTGACATCTCCCAAGAATGTCACTGCATACCCAGGGGACACCCAGCACAGGGAGTGAGGCCCGCCCTTGGAACCGTTTGCCTGGGGCTCCTGGGGGATTCTGAGGGAGAAAGCAGCCCAGTCCCCACAACGTCAGAGCCCCCACCTGTTTACACTAACCGGTTTCCACCACCCAAGGGGGTAAATTGAGCTGCATATTTGACGATGAGGAAGTGAAGTGGAATGTGAGAATCCTCATTACTGACGTCAAGCTTGCCTTTCATTTTATTTATACCCATGACATTGTGACACGGGATCTAATTTTCCATTGTATTTTTTCCTCTGTTAGGACCCGAGCGATGACAAATGATTTTGTGCCTGAGCCTGGAAAACAACATTTCAAATTCGAAGCTTGGGATCCTGCAGAATTCGGTATCTATTTCTATCTCACCCCCCGCCTGGCCCTCCCTTGAACCTCTGTACGGACCATCAAATTGGGCAAAAGGCATCACGCTCCTACCGGGCAGAGCTGCCAGAGAAGTCAGAGCACAGGGCGCCCAGTGGCCCACTCCCCTCTGGTGTCAGGCTGTTCCTTCCCGGCATGGGCGCTGGCGGGAGGCCAGGGAGCCGTGGGGCCGCGAGGCAGCCTTGGCTGCGAGCCCGGGCTGCTGTCTGGGCATGAAACTGGGCTCTGGCCCCGGGAGCATGGTCCTAGCTCTTGGACCCAGAACTGCCTGTGCAGCGACCACCCCACCTCTCAAGTCCTGGTGGAGCCCAGTCCTCAGGCAGGTTCAGGTGCAGGAGCAGGGATGGATCCGTAAGGAATGGCAGAAGCCAGTACAGGATGCTGTGGCAAAAGCAAGTAATGTCTCCATGCAGAATGCAGCCTCTGGGGGTGTGCCTAGAACGGAGGAGAGAATGGGTATGTGTCCAGCGAGTGGACAGAACAAGCTTTACTCCGCTTCCTTGCTCTGCGGCGGACTAGGGGCCTCAGCCCTTCCAATGGCCTCCGTCCATGACCTGCCGGGGCCTCAGATCCAGACGCAGTGTCTCTAATGGGGGGCCCTCTCTCTGTCCCGATATGAAAGCTCCGCCCAGGGTCCAGGCAAACCTGTCTCTTTCAGGAGGGCCTCTTGCCACCAGCTTTTCAACCCTGTTTTTCAGCCTCTGACCCCAGAGTAATCTCAACTTCCTTGTACTCAGTTCAGAAGATGTTTGCTATTCAGGATTCTGATGCCGAGGTGTGATAAGAGAGGCCTCAGGCCTTCTGAGTTCGTAAACCAGCAGAGTCCAAGGATTTGAAAACTGAGAAGCGTGAGGACAGCCATGCCCTGAGAGGTGGCCCAGCGCCAGCTCCCGTCACCTGAAATCTCCCAAGATATTTAGAAATGGATGTTAGTGGGTCTGTACTACATTTAACTTTGGATGTCTTGTCTGTTTTGTTTTTGCAACAAGAGTTTCCCATAGCACCAACAAAATCAGATCTGTGTTTTATTGACTCTACTGCACTTCCTGTGCTTGACTCGGTTTTGCTTTCTAACTCTGTGTCAGTTTTCTCAGTCAGTTTGGGTAAAGTTGGCACAGAGTAAGCTGTTGTATAGAAATACAGTGTGGGAAAACAGGGAACACCTTCCAAGCTGCCCTGGTATCTCACCCCTAACTGGCCTACCGGAGTGTCAGCTGCTTGGGGCGGAGGGGGCTGTCTTCATGGGCCCCAGCTGGGGCCAGGCCTTCACAGTTCCATTTCCAACAGCCCACCTTAGACCAGTGCTGAAAGCCTGTGTCTGCTTTATCAGCTCATTTCACATGCTTCCCCTTCCCATGGGTGTTTATATCAAGGACTGGGGTGGAGGTGAGGTCCGAAGGCAAAGGGGATGTGAATTAGACATGGGCCGTTTTCATCAGCCAAAAAAGTACAGCAGTAACACAAGGCTGCAGGAAATACAAGTTTGGTGGTATGGTCACACTAAGTAGACTCCACGGGCTCAGGGTATAACTGGACATGCTCTAGGTTTTATACTGGGTGCTGGTGTCCCTTAGAAGTCCCTTTCCCAAGGCTCAGTGGAAGAGTGTTTGGGACAAGGGCATCAAAGTTGTTGTCAAATTGTCCAGGGTGCAAATGCTTCCTTATTAGCTGTGTGATCTTGGAAGGGTATTTAAGTTTTCTAGGCCTCAGTTCCCACATCTGTAAAAAGGAGATACTGAGCCTGTCACACAGAGTTAATGTGGGGGATAAGCGACATTAGGAAAACAAAGCATGTTTACTGCATTGAACACAGAGTAGGGACTCCCTCCTTGGCCTGGAGATCAGAGAACCCCACAGAAGGCCTGTTTTTAAGTCTTAGCCCAGCCAAATGGTTCCACTTATCTGAGTTTGGTTTGTGACAGATGCAAAGGTTGAGAATCTGTATGCTGACTGAACAGGTATGATCGTGCTGATGAAGATTGGGGCGAAGAGACAAATGAGCTTCTCAACTCAGCAACCCAGTGTGGAGAGAACTTTCTTCGTGAACGAGTGTTAGAAGAGCAGAGCTGAGGAACACAGAAGCGTGCCGTCCTTATCCTTGCCGTGCTGGCCAAGGTAGAGCTGGGTCAGGTGGGGCTGCCTCTGTCTGGATTGTCTCTGCCTTAAGTCCGCCTTGAAGGTTCAAGGGAACCTGATTTTGTCTTGGGGTTCAGGGAGGGAACATTGAGGTGTGCTGTAGCGTCCCTAGCACACTTGACCCAGGACGAGACCGTAGCCCCTTTTTCTGACTCACATCACCCATCATGGCGCCCAGCTGCCAGCTACCACAACCCGCTGGGTGTTCCTGTGTAAGGTGAAGACTCAACTAGGAAGAGCACTGAGTGACACTCTTGTCAAGAGGGATCTTACAGGGCTGTCCCCTTGGCCACTGGGAGAAAAATAAATAAATATATTAAAATGTTTTTCTGAGGAAATTAAAATCTAAATATCTGTCTCACCAAGCCTGGGTGGAAAGTGAATCTTGATTCCATATTATACACATTAGGCCTGGAAGAGAAGAAATAAGTCCTTGGGTTAACAGGGACTGACGCTTCTTTGCAGGTTGCAGAGTAGTTCTGAGTAAAAAGCAAGAATGGTCAGAATCCATTGAGAATTCGAAAATATAATGTAGCTGAGATTCTGCTCTCCTCCTTCACTAAGTTATTTACCTGGGTTACTGATAATTAATTAATTGCTTGAATCCTCATCTCTCCTACCCCATTTATACATGTGGTTTCTTAGCAGTGGACAGGGAAGGAGGTCTGAGACACAGGGAGTCATAAGTGGTCTTTACTTTAGATGGTGAATAAATGAGACTTGGCGGTCTGTCATGCTATGCCATTTATGACTGGAGGCAAAAGTTCACACAGTGAACTCAAGAAATATGCCCGGGTCTCACACCAAGCTGGCTAGGAAAAACCAACCAGTAAGCATTGAGTACCTACTCTGTGCTAGGCATGGTGTAAGGCTTTGGGTAAACACGGTCCTTGCCTTCACAGAACTCAGAGTCTGGTGAGGAAGGTAGATTTTTTTTTTTTTAAGATTTTATTTATTTATTTGACAGAGAGACAGAGAACACAAGTAGGCAGAGCAGCAGGGAGAGGGAGAGGGAGAAGCAGGCTCCCCATGGAGCAGGGA
This sequence comes from Potos flavus, assembly GCA_028534135.1. Taxonomy (NCBI): domain Eukaryota; kingdom Metazoa; phylum Chordata; class Mammalia; order Carnivora; family Procyonidae; genus Potos; species Potos flavus. The sequence goes on from CM052895.1 coordinate 47,107,678, forward strand.
GCCCGATGCGGGACTCGATCCCAGGACCCTGGGATCATGACCTGAGCCGAAGGCAGCCGCCCAACTGACTGAGCCACCCAGGCGCCCGGTAGATTTTTTTTAAAAAAGACTTATTTATTATTTTAGAGCGAGGGGGAAGGGGAAGGCCAAAGGGAGAGGAAGAGACTCGCAAGCGGATGCCCTGCACAGCGCAGAGCCCAATGAGGGGCTCGATCTCAAGACCCTGAGATTATGACCTGATCCCAAACCAAGAGTTCATCACTTACCTGACTGAGCCACACAGGTGCCCTGAGGAAGGTAGATTTATAAACAAACACACCAACAGTTGCATAATTTGCAGTTTGTGATAAATGAATAACTACTATGAGAGAATAACAATGGGGATATGATACAGATTGGGGAGCTGGGGTCAAGAAATTTCTCTCTGAAGAATTGACAGATAAAGCCTGGAACAGTAGCTTTAATGTGCCACTTGACTTAATGTCAAACTTTAATATGCCTCAGAATCACCTGGAGTTTGTTTAAAAACAACAACAACAGATTTCTGGGTACCCTCCACTGGAGTTTATGATTTAGTAGGTCTGAGGTGGGTCCAAGACTAATAAATTCCTGGGCGATGCTGAAAGTACTGGTTTGGAGGCCACACTTTGAGAACCACAAGGCTGAAGGATTGGTAGGAACTAGTCAGGTAAAGAGAGTGGGGGTGGGGGTGGGATACCAGTACAGCAGAGGGGGCAGCATGTACAAACACCCCAATCTGGAAAAGATCTGGGGGGTTTCAGGTAATAGAAAGGTCAGTGTGTCTGCAAGGCAGTGAATTAATGAACCCGTGGTGATGAGATAATGTTAGAGATAAAGCTGACCCTTATTCCCATCCATCCATTCCCATACTTACTCCACCGGAGACTCTCTAGTGATAGCATGCCTAAGATGAACGGTCCCACCGACCCTGACAGATGTCTATTAGAACATCTGGAGTGGGGCTAATGCAATAGGGCTGACCCTGAGCTACTGCGAAGATTCAAAGTGGTCAGGTATGCAAAGGGCTGAGCACAAACTCAATGCTCAGTCTGTTCTAGATGTCTTTCCTCCTGCCTTCCCTGACTTGAAACATGGCCCTGTCTATTGTTTAGCTAGAAGAGGACATGTTCTTGAATGGGTGCTGAGGGGCTAACCTAGAGCTGCGAACAGAAGGAGTTAATGTGGAAGTGATCCCTGCTCTCTATACGGGGAGAAGGTTAAATAGGTGGGTATAGATAAGAAATCCGGATACTGCTTCCAAAGAGCAGGTGAGTGTGTGTGTGTGTATGTGTGTGTTATGTTCTCTTACATCTCCTGCAATTCATTAATGTCACGGATTTGAAACCAAAGAAAGCACTGGCTGTGTCTTTGGGTGCCAGAGTTCACAGTTGACATTACGCCAACTCAATTTAGACTGCATTTACTCTGCACTCACTCTGAGCCAGGTGCCGTTCTAGGTGTTGGGAGCACAGAAGTAGTTGCACAAGGTGAGGTTCCTGCTCTTGAGCTCCTGCTCTCACTGGGAGATGGGAACTTAAGCAACACAGAGCAGTGGGATGGAAGCCACAACAAAGGTCTGTACAAAGGCCAACAGGAACTCAGGCAGAGCAGTTTTGCCCAGGGAAGTCAGAAAAGGTCACAGACAGAAACTGACATTGGAGCCAGGCCTAGAAAGGGAACATCTAGAGAATGAGCAGAACTGAGGGATAAATGAACAGACCTCCTTTAAGAACTTTATTGTTATTGTTTTAAGCTCTGACCTAAATCATCATTATGAGCTTCTAGAAGATACATGGCCACATGGTGTTGAATTTGGTTTAAAATATTGCATAAACTGGTATATATAGAAACACATATGGAAACAATCTGAAAATATTTCTCCTCAAATATAGTGCCATTTGCTTTTACGAATTTGCTATTTCTGGATGAAAAAGTGAAATACGGTTTGGTCTGCTGAGACACAGAAGAAATTCTATCGCCATCCCAAGTGAAAATAATTTTGGTTGTTAATTCATTCATGTATTTAGTCAGTCAACAACTATTTAGTTAGAAAGTTCAATTTTGAAACACTGCAATAGGTCCTTTAGAGGCAACAAAGACATATAAGATATTGTCCTGTCCTCAGGATTCTTCAGGGCTCAGGAGTGAGAAAAACACCTGAACGTAAATAATTCTAACAAAATTGGTGGTGAGTAATATGAGTGAGCACAAAGTGCTCCAAGTATCTTGAGGAAAACAAGCTATTTCCTGATTGGGATAATCATGGATTGGACATGCAGAAACCAGGGTCGGAGGAGGGATTCCTGGCAGAGATAGGTTTGTGGACAAAATGGGTGGGAGGTCACCGAGAAATGGCACTTCGGCCTGTTCGAGGGTATGACTTGGGGAAAGAACTGGAATAGGTAGATGTCAGCCTCACAGCCAAGTTTGAACTTGAGTCCCCTGGCTGTGACTTCTTGGCATTTGAAATGCCAAGCATCTGTCACTTGGTTTCTTGTACGCTTGTTTTAGTTGACAACTCAGGCCTGACCTTCATCTTGGCATCATTTCGTCCAACCCATAGGATATGTTTTAAAAAATCAGTCTGTGTACGCTGATAGAAGTATCATCACAGTGTGGCTCCAAATTGCCCTAAAGGCGAGGGATTAGAAGTAGGTCTATAAATTCTTCAGGAGTTTATAATTCCACGTCTGGAGGTGGAAAGAGAAGGGTTTTATATGTCCCTTTGGGAAACAGATGAAGGCTTGTCCTACACACGTGTGGGCAGGTGTCAGGAACCCCACAAGGGATGGTGCAGTATCCATGAGCTAGTGAGGGTCCAGAAGCGATTACCATCTGTAGGCTGATGGGGACACCCTTGGGACAGGCGACACAGCAAACGTGGGAACTTGGAGAGAGCTCTATGCTGCCATGGGGTCTCATAGCTGCTGCCCACGTCCTCACCCTGTGTTGATGCCCCGCGTTGGCTGATTCCAGCTGACTGGAAGTCAGAGCGCAAGGGGCCCATTGCTGTATTCTGTGCAGGGCCACGTCCCAGGGCACAGGGGCGGGGAAGAAAGATGTGGAACCGTCTGGAGGAGCAGACAGAGAGATTCCGGCACAATCCTCTTTAGCTCTACTATTTCTATGATTCCAAAGCAACCCAAACCACAGTAAGCCTTCATTTACTGCATTGTTGCTCTCATTTAAATTTATAAATAAGAAACACAGGGAATTGGTTGGCTGGAGAGATGAATGGTGGATGGTGAAGGAGTCTTTGGCTGAGACAGTTCATTAAATAGTGACTCAACCAGATTGCAAGATCGGTGGACACAGGGACTAGGCTGAGTTTGTTCACTGTCTAATCCTCGATGCCCAGTGCTGTGCCTGGAGCTTAGTATACCCCAATAAATGTTTGTCTGAATGATGTGATAGATGAAACATCAAGAACACCAAGCAACATAAAAGGTGCATCTGGGAGTCTTAGGACAGGAGAATGCAAAGTTAGGGTCAGGAGCTAACATCGTGGACCTAGGAGAAGCAGGGGATGATAGTGTTTGTTTTTCTGCCTCTAGTACCTTTTAGGTCACACCTTCTAACACCAGCCACGGAACAAAGGCCATTTCATGGTCTTGGGAGATAAAGAATAGTCTTTTTTTTTTTTTTTTTTAATCTTGTTATCTTTTTCAGCCACTTAAAAGGACAACATTCTAACTCCTACAACCCAACTTCAATTGATTCATCTGTTCATTCACTGAACATTTACTGAGTGCTTATTTTGTGCCTGGGAATCCAAAAATAAGACAGATACGGACTGAGCCCTCAAGGAGCTTAGTCTGGTAGGAGCTACAGACACGCCATTAGGAAAGTATAGTGCTAGTGCGGGCTGCGGGGAGTGCGGGGCACTGGGGGAGAAATAGGGAGACACCCCACACAGGCTGGAGCTCTCAGCCTAGGCACGTTGAGTCCTTAAGCACTTTTCACCTATTTACTTTATCTCTGGCATCCCTCCCCGCCCCAACCCACCCAGTCCCCCATAAGTAAGAAAGTAGTAAGTAAATGATGTGTCATGCAAATTCCTGAGGTAACACTTTGACTTGGACACATTCACACAAGTGCCATAAGCCGATCTGTGAGCACAGGTGGAGGGTACAGCTCTTCCTCAACCTAGAGAAGAGGAGCAGGAGGTCAAGAGGGCACAAAGTGGGCGTCTGGACTGGGAAAGAAGAGAGGACAGGCAAAGGAGGGAAGCAGGGGGCCATCTAGACAAACCTCGCTGACCAGAATTTTGGGGAGGGTCAGGACTATTTACCGTTAACTCTTTGCAAACAAGTGGGAAATAGGTGAGAAGGCTTGTTTGTTTACTTGTACTTGCATGGTTGTTTTTTAGACTCTAGCAACTGTGATGTAGGGTCACAGTATCAAAAGTATTGTTAGGGATCTGCATGATCCATATGGACACTGATCCACCTGATTTACAAGGTGCATGGCTGGCTTCCAAACATGGACGATTCTCTTACGAAATTGCTTCATTCCCAGAGGTTTTGCTAATTGGGACATTTCTTGTCTTTAACTTGAGTGTTATGACTAGCGATAGGAGGAAAACATAAGTTGGGGGAGGAGGGGTGAAGGGGGGGCAGAAATAGAACGTTGGTGAGAATCTAAGGGCAATGGTTTTTTAATTTATCTGTATCTATACTTTTATATCTATATTTTTATTTTTTTTATTTTTTTTGTTTTTTTTTAATTTTTTTTTTTTTTTAAGATTTTATTTATTTGACAGAGAGATCACAAGTAGGCAGAGAGGCAGGCAGAGAGAGAGGGGGAAGCAGGCTCCCCGCTGAGCAGAGAGCCCGATGCGGGGCTCGATCCCAGGACCCCGAGATCATGACCTGAGCCGAAGGCAGAGGCTTAACCCACTAAGCCACCCGGGCGCCCCTATATCTATATTTTTAAAAGCCCACTAAAGTTGTAAGAATTTAACTGAAATGCATTTAACTCTTAGATAAATTTGGAAAACAGAAGTATTTTTTTTTAAACTACTACCTCCCTCCATCTCATTTTTTAGAGGAGGAAAAAACTTCCAGCCCTGGCAAGTTTGGTTGGTTTAAGTGTATGTGTGTGTGCCCACGTGCATGCATGCGTGCAGAGCTGACTTTCATATTCTGTAAGAACTTTACTTCTGTTAGGGAGTAACTCTCCATTTAAGGTGTTGAGGGTTTGATGTCCTTGCCTGGAAGAAGTTAGGCTGGAATCAACCTCTGGTCAGAGGGCAGGTTATCTTACTTTCCACCTGCTGGCATCTCCTTTGTCCAATCCTCTCAGTGTTCACCTATGGAAACCCTTTGAGGCTGGATCCTTAACTCTCCTGCTTCCTCTCATATCTGTGTATTGATGATGGCTGGATTTTTAGCTCCAACCCAGATATTTCCCACCACTGCAGACCTGGTTCCTCTTACTGGCTAGACATCTTTCCTGTGTGTTCCATGGGCACCTCAGACCCAACAGACTCAAACTGCTCACCGAAAGGGCTTGTTCTCACCCAGTGACACCCATCTTAGTGAGAATTACTGCACCCAGGAGTTGCCCACTCATAGCCCATCCATTACCAAGCCCAATTCCATCCCCAAGTCTCCTTCCTGTTCTCCCCCTCCCCTCCATTCCTAAGGCCAATGCTCTTCTTCAGGCTCTCCTCAGCTCCTTCTAGATGGTTATTAATTATCTCTCTATCCCTCTTTGTCTTTTCAACCCATGGTTTCCTCTACTACCAGATATCTCTTTATAATGTACAATCTCCATGTCTATTCCTTGTGTCAAATCATTCTAGACTTTTCCATTTTCTAGCTCTTCATATCAGTGGACAACTCATTTAAATAGTTTCCTTCTCTCTGGTGGGTTTTCTTCCTATTATATGCCCATGGCTCCTGAGGCTCTTTGCTGGCATCTGCTTCCCTGCTTGACCTGTAACAGTTGGCAGGCCCACAGTGTGGGTGTCTGCCCTCTTCTCCCTTCTGATTACATGGCCTTCTTTGGTGACCTTATCCCGCCCATGGCTTCTGGTGGCAGCTACACACGGATGATTCCCAAAGTTATGACTCTAGCGCTGACCTTTCTGCTGAGCTCGAGACACATAGATCCATCTGCCTCCCTGACAAGGTCACTTAGAAGTCTAATAGAGACTCGAACTGAACAAGGCCAAGGCAGGGTTGTTGCTTCCCCTCCCGTGCTTTTCCTGCTTCTCTCACACCCTTCCCTATCTCAGTAAATGAGATCCACCATCCACCCAAGTGCCCAGGCCGGAAACCTAGGTGCTATCCTGTGTCTTCTCTCCTCACTCCACCCCTCACATGCACTTCATCACAAGTCCTGTCAGCCAGACAGTCAAAATGAATGCATCTAGGTCTGCCCTGCTTTCTCTCTGGTCATCCCCATCTGTCACGTGGCACACTCCAGCAGCCTCCTACTGTCCTACCAGCATCCACCCTGGATCCCCTAGGATGGATTCTTTACACAGTGGCCAGAGGGACTTTTCCAAAAGTCATACTGTATTTCTTCTCTATGTGTAAGTGGACCCCTGCAGTTCAAACCTGTGTTGTTCTAGGGTCAACTACAAAATTGAACAAATTTGCCCCTATTCAAAATACCTTGATAGACAGACACATAGATATACTGAGGGTGATGTAAGTATCAATGAAGAGTGGGAGAGGTCCAGCTCTCAAAAACACTTCAAGGAAAGTGTGGCAGCCCCCTGACACAGGGGCCTCTCTTCAGATATGAAGGCAAGACTCTCATCATTAATGCTTATGACTTCCTGCTAATAAATAATTATGAGATATTTTATTGGTAACACTCAACTTCCTAGTTCACATTTACTCTCTGAAAATTTGTAATTCCAGGCCACAGGCTAATGCCCATCCACGTGATAACTTGCTTTTCCTTTCTCCTTTTGTCATGAGCCATACCGAAGGCAGGGATCCAGGCTGGAGGGTGTCTGGACTTGAATTCTGTAGGAAGTGTGTTTTGTTTCCTCAGAGTAGCTTTGATTGATTTTGTCTGTGATTGCAATATGATTAGGAAAACCTGGGGTGACTAGGATCCTGAAACCACTCACGGAGCAAGGGAGGCCACAGGTGTCACCAAGTGGCCTGTCAGAGTCTTCCGCCACTGTTAGGAGGACAGTTACGGACTGTTTGTGTATTCCCTTGCTTCAGGAGAGGGAAGGGGGGACAGGATAATGCTATGCCAACTAGATGGAAGAATTACAGAAGGAGTTTAACACATGTGCTGCCAGGGACACTGATGATCATGGAAGGTAAAACACGGACTTAATTTCTCCAGAAATTACCAAACACTGGTAGCACCTGATTGTACCGGGCTTTCACACTGTCAAAATCACACAAGCACTGTCTTGTCGGCGACATCAACATCTTCAGTCTTCGAAGAATAACCAGTGCCATGTTTGAAGGACCCTAAATGGTCCACCATGCTAGACTGGAAACTCTGTGTCTCGGGTTTCTTTTCTGCTGCTGCTTTTTTTCCTTTTCTTCCCTTTCTTCTTTCTTTCCGTCCCTTTGTTTCAGTTCCCTTTCCTGCTCTTTCTGCCTCCTGTCTTTTCCCTCTCCTTCTCTTAACTTCTTTCCTTTTCTTCCTTCCCTCCTCCCTTGATCCCCCTCCGCCTCTTCCTCTCTTTGAAAATCATACCCCACTCTATAATACCCTTCAAGGTACATGACAGGAAGCGTCCAGTGGGTTTAAGTGTTGGGCTCGATTGCGCTGTATTACATCCAGGGTGGAAGAGAACACTTTTAAACTTTAGGCATCCAAAGACACTTAAAATCTAACGAATAGGTGCAAGGCCTCCGAACCCTGGCTAATAGTTTCCAGACGTCATCTGACTTTATGCTGTATCTTGGGAACTGGAGACAACCTGCTGGCTGCCACAGACACGTGCCATGTGCAGACAGCCTGCGAGGACTCCTTGAGCAGCTCTTCTGGAAAATCCCCGCAGTCACAGGAGAAAGTATGGCTTTTGTTTTTCTTTTCTAGATAATCGGAAAGGGGATTCAGATGATTTAGTGTCTTTGCTTTTCCTCATTGTCTCTCTCTTACTTTTCTCTTTCTTGTTTTTCTTTTAATTTATTGGCTTTTCTTTCTGAAAACGTGTATTTTTTGCTTGGGTCAGTTGACCCTCAGTTTTTCAAGCCATCTTTTTGCCTGCTGGGGTATTTTTGCCTCAGGCTTTCTTCAAGTTCTTCTGTTGCTCTACCAACACCGAATCTCAGGCTGAACTTGCTCTTTGACCTTCTGATGTCTTTGCTGTTTTGCTTTTCCTTGTCCGAATGGGGCCTGAAGAGCTAGGACTATGACATAATGGGGGATTTTGCTGCCAATTTAAATGACCTTAGTTAGCCCTTCTACCTTTTGCCTCCCCTTTTGCCTCACTTTTTCATCTGTGGAAGGAGGAAGTGTATTAGTTTTGCTATTGTGCATGACACGGTACCACAGATTTAGTGGCTTAAAACAGCACACATTATCTCAGTTTCTGTGGGTCCGAAGTCTGAGCATGGCTTCACTGGGTCTTCTGTGTTAGCTGGGCTATAGTCTCATCTCAGGGTCTGACTAGGGAAGAGTTCTCTTTCAAGCTCTCCTGGTTGCTGGCAAGACTTAGTTCCTTTTAGTCTGTGGGACTAAGGGCCTCAGTGTCTTACTGGCTCTTGGCCAGAGGCGCCTTCAATTCCTTGTCACATGGGCCTCCTCATCCAGGCCCTTTGCTTTATCAGAGCCAGCAAGAGGGAGTCTCCTAGCAAGGCTATGTAACATAATCATTGAAGTGACATCCTGTCACCATTTGCTCCAGGTAGGAAGCAAGTCACAGGGCTCCCGCACACTCAAGGAGATGGTGTTCCATAAGTGGATGAACACCAGGAGATGGGGATAATCGGTGACCATACTAGAGTCTGTGCACACAGAGAGGAATGCTTTTGAGGGAAAACTTTGAGCTCCTTAGAAAAAGACTATAAAGACTGTATTCATATTGCTGTCATGCCTTACTGTTGGCCTTTATAGATTATGGCTAACACCCAAATAATAATGTTTCTCTTTGTCTCTCTCCTTGTCCTATGGACTAATTTCATACTATTTGTTTTCCTTTTCTGTCATTAGAAATCTCATCAGCCTCTCTGGATGAGAAAGTCAGCAGGAAAAGATTGCTGTTGTTGATCTTGGTTTTAACTGGACTGACTCAGTGGTGTGGGCAGCTGAGAAAGGAAAAGTCTTTGCAAATGCTCTCTACGACTTTGTTAGAAATCCCTCCACCCAGAAGGAGCCAGGTATGGGGCAGGTGTGATAATAATCACAAGTTAAGAAGCCAGGCTTATTTACAGCTGAGGCATTTAAGTAGGTACAATTTAATCTTAAAAAATGTCTGCAAGCTTCATAGTAGTATCTGCCCAGACCTTTGATTCCAGCTCTTCAAACCGGTGGGGGATTGGGGGGGGGGGGAGGTGGGTAGGGGGAGCAGAAAGGGTGGCAGCACCTTTGGCTTGATCCACACTTGATTCACAGTTGGTAAATTATCTGCACTAATTAAGACCGAGAGATAATCCTACCATCCCTCCACCCCCCCCCACATACATAATAGGGTATGGTTATAAATAGAAAAGTTCTCCTTCACTTTGAGGGCGAATGATCTTTTATATGCTATACTTATGTATTAATAATGACTATTGTCTCTGACTTTAGAGTCTCTTTAAAATAATAACATATGAATTTGAATTGAGGAATGAGGCAAATCTGATCCTTCACTGTTTTCTTGGGGGTAGAGACGCAAGAAGAGAGTGGAGAAAGGTGGGCACGATGAGGACAAAGCTGGGTGCCCAAACCCCGAATCTCAACCAGCACCAGATTGGCAGCTCCAGCGAGACCCGACTTCCCTCGAGGGGCGGGAGAGGCCCTGCGGGGAGCAGAGTAGTTAGGGGTGTGCTAAGCGGGCTCAGAGTCGGGGCTCCACACCTCGGGAGGGGCGCTAGGACCCAGGCACCCGCCGGCCTCGGGACGTGCCTGGGGAGTGAAGGCTCTAAGAGGCTCCGGCTCCGGGCCAGAGTCCCTCGGTTCGACCAGACCCTTCCCGTGGGCGCGAGGCGCGGGATTCCGGGTGCCGCAGCCGCGTGCCCGCCGCCGGCATGGAGCAGACGCGCTGCCGGCCCAGCGCCCGCCAGGTGAGCCCCTCGAGCAGGGTCAGTACGTCCCGCGGGCACCGCGCCCGGCAGCCGTCCGAGGCCGCCTCCTCCCCCCTCCCCACAATCCCGGGCGCCCGGGCTCGGCGGCGAGCTGGCTGGGCTGGCTGGGCGCGCTGGGTTCGCAGGCACCAGGCCAGAGCTGTGCCCCACAGCCCCTCTCGGACACCCGCGCGGTGAGGAGGGATGTTTCTTCTCCCCCGACCCCCCGTGGTCTCTGCGTGTCCTGGTGCCCCACTTCCTTCTTCCTTCCCAGGAGGGGAGCCCCTCGAGTGCCTGGTGTAACAGCCCGGCTTATAATTTCGAACGCTAACAGTCGCCCACCAGCAGCAGCCGGCTGCTGGTGCGTGGCCCTGCGCAGCGGCCGCGGCGCTCTCCCTGGCGTTACCCCGAGCTAGTGCGGCGACCGGCGGAGTCCACCCGCTCCTGTTGCACCCCGAGCTTCCCACGCCTCTCTGCGCCGCCGCGGTGCCCCTGCTTTCCTGCAGTACCCGCCTCCCCTTCCCGGGAAGCGAACCACCACCCGCCCCCGCCGGAGGTAGGGGGCGGGTGGTGGTGGTGGGCAGGGGGAATCGAGGGTGGGCGTTCTGGTGGGGGAAGCCTGCGTGCCCTCCCTTCGGCACCCCGAACTCCACGGTCCTGGGGACCCGCTCTCACCCGCGCGCGCAACTCCCCAGCCCGCGCTCGCTGGGCACACAGATGGAGCGTGAGGTTTAAACCACCCGCCTCCTGTGGGGGAGATGGAGCGCGGGTGCCAAGAAGACTCTCACGCCGTGGGGCATAGGAAGTGCGGGTGAGAGCAGTCTGCAGTTCAGGGAGGGGCGTTTCGTCCAAGGGGGAAGCTGCACCCGCCAGCTGCCGCTCTGAACTTGTGGGCGTTCTGCTGGGCGTCCGAGTGTCACCTGAGTGCACTTAGTTACCAGGATCAAGGAGTCGCGGGTCCCCAGACTGGCGGAAGATGAGGCTTGGCTAGCGGTCTTAAATCTGCAACAGGGTCCTCTGTACCCTCAAGACTAGCCTTGCTCATCCATTCTGCTTTCGGCTCAATTTGACACCAATTTGCAGTCTCTGAGTTGCCAACCCCAGGAAAAAAGGTCACTGAATCGTTGCAATGGGCGAGCGGCGAGTTGCTAGGCTGCACGACCATCTCAGTGCAAGGGCAGGCATCTGCCCTCCCACCCCGCCCCGGGCAACTTTTGCCAGCCACCGGGTCGAGGCGCGGAGGGGGGCGGGGCGTGCGTGCCTACCCGGCAGGTAACGGGCACGTGTGTCACACGTGTTTACACACCTAGTACTGACATAGAAGAGAAACTTCCTCTAAACTGTGTTGGGAGACAGTCAACAAAAACATTTACACCGGGTCGGTGGCGATAGGTGAGGTGCGAGGACCTTCCGTTTAGGCTTTATAATCTGCCGGCTGGCATTGCCAGTTCTGCTTGACTGCCCCTCTGACCTTGAATGAGCTATGTTAATTTTGCTCGGTTGTCCAAGAAGCAAAAACAGAAGAATGATAATCCAGCAGCGGTGGAAAGAGCATTCCCTGGAAAGCCAGTCCTTGGGCTCCAGCCCTAGCTGTTTCACTGCCCAGCTGTGAAACTTTTGGGCAAGCCCCATAAAGGCTGGGACTCAGCTGCTACAAAAGACTCCAAAAGAACCTTTAATTCTGGGGTCCACTGTAGCAACAATTTGCCCAGCTTAGATAGCCTACAAAGTCCTTCTACTAGTTCTTTGCATTCTGCATTATACTTGGTTCCACAGAGCATCCATGGACTGAAGAGATACTGGATCAGAATGGTGGGTGCATTGAATTTTACTTCCAGTCTGTTGATAGAGCCCCACAAATCTTTCAGCTTAAGGTCTGTGGAAATAAACCTGGTTGGTTGAGTTAATACTTAGAATACACTGGGTCAGATCTCAAATAGAAAGTCCTGTTTAAGTTAGAGTGTGGTCACATGAAAGGTTCTTTCTGTGCTTTTGAAAGATCCTTGCCAAAAGTACAGTGTTACAGAAATCAGTAGAGGAGAAGCCCCAAGCTAATCCCTCCGCAGAAGAGGGCAAGTGTGCTGTACATCTAGTGGGAGTACTTTAGGTTATCCCTGATAAACACTCTATTTACCTGGGAATGACTCCATTATTGTTAACTCCACAGAGGAGTGTATCGGTTTGGTAATGAAATAGTGAAATGGTCTTTAGAAGCCACATTAAATATTAGAATACCTAACATTGCTAGGGTTTATTGGGATAAGCACTGCTTTAAAAAGCATTTTCTTTTTATTTAATTTCAGGAAGAGAAATAAGCAGAATGATTTATTATGTTTTCTTACTAGATAATTTTTTTAAAAGAGATAAAAAGCAGAAGTAAATGCAACACAAACTCCAAGAAACCTTGTTTCTTTGGGTTCCAGAGATGAGTATCATTATCATTACCATCACCATAGTGGTGACTATCTACTAAGCACTATCTACTAAGCACTACTATGTGCCAAGCATCCTTCTAAGCACCTTATGTACATAGTCTAATGTAATCCTATCAACACCTTCTGAAGGAAGTGCTATTATTTCTTTCAGTTTTATAGGTGTGAGAGCTGTGAAAGTTCTGGCCTGAGATCACACAGCTGGTAGGTAGGAGAGTGGGATCACCTGCTTGGGTTTATTTACAATGATTCAAGCAAAATGAAAGAGAGGGTTGGGAGGGCAAAAAAGTGTCTACCAGATGTCGGGTACTTGATACACCTCAGTGCATGGAGATTAAGAAATCTTTCATGATTGTTAATTTACTTTTCCTACTTTTTCTCATTATGCTCCTGTAATATGACTTGGGTGTCTTTTCATGTGGACAAAGAAGTTGAACTCTTTTTTTTTAACTATATAGATTTGAGTGCAGATGGATGAACCATAGTTTATTTAACCAATTCCCTATAAGTGGGCACTTATATTATTTCTGAATTTTCATAATCACATATAGTGCTAGCATAGTGTATCTTCTTATTTATATATTTCCGCACATCTGTTCACTCTTTCTGGCCGATTAATCCTAGGGGTCAAGTTGCTAGGTGAACGAGCATGGTTACCATTTGATAAGTACTCTTTAATAGATATTGCCAACTTGCCGTCACAAAAAGAAATACAATTTTTGGTTTGGAGTCCAGTTCCTCCACTAACATGTTTCTGGGCTTTTGCCAAACCAGGAATCTGAATGGGTCTCATGTGTATCATCCGTTAACTAGAGGTGGTAGAACCTTTTGGTTCCAAGGTTTTTTCTGCAAATATGTACAATTAGAGGGTAAACAAATGAAACTGTTCATATGTGAGCATTTTTACGAGCAAAACCAGAAATTTAATATGGTTTCACCTAATGGCACGTGAAGTCCTGAAATAGGTTTGTGGTAGTCCATCTTTTCTAAGGTAGATTTGTGTGTGAGGTGAGGCTAGGCTATGGTGCGTCACAAATTACCTCTGAAACTTGGTGGCTTAAAAAAAAAAAAAAGTTTATTTCAAGTATTAAAAGTTCAAAGCAGGTTAACAGAGTGCCCTGTTCCACACAGTCACTGAGGGAGCCGGGCTGACAGGAGCTCTGCCATCTTGGAACTACATTATCTGAACATACTGACTCCCTGGTCCCATGGCTGTGGAGGAGGAGGAGAGAAAGACCATGGGCAATTAACACCCGCCCTTAAGTGCCTCAGCCCAGGAACGAAGCCTATTTCTTTTATTTATGGTCCTTTGGTCACACACAACTAATCACAAGGACCTCACCCCAATGCAGGGAGGGTAGAAAATGTTGTTTTCCTTTGTCCAGAAAGAGGAAATGGTGTGGTAAATACATAGCATTGTGTATTAGTTTGCTAGGGCTTTTGTGACAAAGTAGTTTGCTAGGGCTTTTGTGACAAAGTACCACAGGCTGAGTGGCTTAAACAACAGAAATTTATCTTCTTACAGTTCTGGAAGCCAGAAGTCATAGATCAAGATGTCAAAGGGGTTGCTTTCTTCTGAGGGTCTCTCTCCTTGACTTGGAGATGGCCACCGTAGAGGAGGAAACATAATTTTCCCTCTGTCCTTCTAAGTTCTTGGCTGAGACCCTGCCCCCGAAATAAAAAACAGATCTACCACAGAAAAACAAATTTTAATTACGTACACATATTTACACAGCACATACCGGAGTCCCACAAAGATAATGAGACCTGTCAAAAGGTGGCCCCCTGATCGCAGCTTATATATCATCCTGAGCTAAGGGAAAAGGGTCTGGGGTTTCCAAGGGGAAAAGGCAATTCAAGGGAAGGTGAGAAAAGTGAATATTTGGTAAACCAAGGTTGCCCTGCCCTGCAGAAAAGTCTTTCAGGGGAAAGTTATCTCTGGTAATAGCTCCCTTCCTGGTACAAGATCCCTTTCGAATGTAAATTTCCCTTACAAAAGGTAAGCGCTACCCTGTTTTCAGAGCTTCTTTTGTGTCTTCAGTTCCTTAAAAAATAATCAGCTTAGAATAATCCTTATGCTAAAGAGGCATATTTTGGGGTAGCACATTCTGCTCCCCTTCACCATCTTTTCCCTGCATCTTCATGTGATCTTCTCTCTGTGCGTCTGTGTTATAATTTCTTTAAAAAAATTTTTTTTAAAGATTTATTTGAGGGAGAGAGGGAGAGAGCCCGTGCGTGAGAGCAGGCGCATGCGCGCAGGGAAGGGGCAGAGAGAGGAGAGAATCTCAAGCAGACTTCCGATGAGCGCAGAGCCCCACCCAGGGCTTGATCCACTGACCCTGAGATCCTGACCTGAGCCAAAATAGAGTCTTATGCTTAACCAATTGAGCCACCCAGGTGCTCCCCCCACAATCTCTTTTTATAAAGGCACCAGACCTGGGTTGGGATCCGCCCTCATGAGCTCTTTGAATGTTACCGACCTCTTTAAAGGCCCTATTCAAATATGGTTACATTCGGAGGTGGGGGAGGGGTGCTGGAATTCAACATATGAATTTGGGGGGTGGGACACAATTCAGCCCATAATCCATTGTCACTGTCATTATGTGGCCCATACTGAAGTGTAGTCCCCCAGTTTTTATTTGAGGAGGTCGGAGTGTTTCTGAAGCCACATCACAGAGCCATCTCTCTCTTCACATCTCATCCTCAGCTACTGACCAACAAAAAGTGTTGTTTTTCTCAGTTCCCTGGGTATGGTTTTAAAGTGGTCCAATATTACTATTTGCATCAAGTAACCTTTCCTAGTGGCATGAGATTTAACGTAAGACAGTGACTGTAGGTGAGGCGATGAGCGTGGTGGTTATGTGAATCCTGAAGCCGGCGGCTTGAGCTCTAATCCCAGCCCTGCCCCCTACCAGCAATGGTTCCTCATCTGTAAAATGGGAAGAATAGCAGTTAAGGATTAGGGTGCCAATTAAATGAGCTAATATATGTAGAGCACTTGCATATACCAGGGGATCGAAGTGATGACCTTGATTATTTGCAACTTCAGAAGCTCTTGGAGCTGTCCAGGCACAGTGTGCCGTGTCCCAGACTGCACCCCAGGGGCACGGACAACCCAGAGGCTCTGCGGCTTGAGCTCCCAGGGCTTCCCGGCAGCCCGGGAGGCACGTGTGCCTTCGGAGGAAAGTAATCACGTGACCACTTGAAAACTCCCAGTAGCACACACACATTTAGGTCATAGGTTCACAGTGAGATCTGTGAGCCCAAAGGGAACACAAGAGACCATTCCCTTAAGTAGCCCTTTAAATTATCCTCCCCATTTCAGTTGAGGTAGCCAGGGTTGGCAGTTAAAGTGGACGTAAAAGCAGCACTTCAGTTTTTCTGAGATGTTCCCTGTCCCGTTCTAATGCTCCTAGAATTAGGGTGTGTTTCTCAGTCGGTGGGGCCTGAGAGCTGGGTCTGGAACCTTTTCCCGTTAAGGGCCGGAAAGGACAGCATCTTTCACTTGGAAACCTAAGGAATTAAGATAAGTTCGGATTGCTGTACACCTGGGCTAGATGATCTGTCTTGATTACTGGGAAACTCTGGATTCCTGGGCCTGCCCCAGGAGCTGGAGAGCTTGGGACTGTCATGGGGCCCTGGGCCTGCGGTACTGGAGCAATAGCCATGCCAGTGAGAAACCAGGGCAGTGGCTTTTCTGGGTCATGGGGGCCAGGCACCTCATCCCTAACCACTGTGTGCATCCCCCATGTGGTGTGGGGAGGCCAAGACTCTGCATCGGGGGTAGCGGCCGGCCTTCCTACGAAGACAGCAGACACTGTCGTATTAATACGTATTTCCCGTCATGCTTCCTACTCTAAAGCCAAGTAAAGGCAGTGTTGGATTAAAGCCGGGAGTGTGTCGATTACCAGTCTAAATCTGTGACCACCATTTCCCCAGGGTGGGGGATTGGGGGGGAAGGCGTGGCACTTTATAAATTAGTGCCCCCCCCCCCCCCCGGCAGTAGTTGCCGCGTACTTGTCATCCCCTGGGGATGTATTTACTCAGTTTTCACTTTGGATATTTTCAACTTTTCAGTCCAGGTGGGTGCCCTGCTGTCAATCCATGGATTGAGTTTAATTGCTGATTAAGATGACTTCAAAAAGGTTACACGGTGATTCAGCACCGAAACAAAAAAGTTATTGTTTACACAGTTACACAGAGTCAAGGAAATAGAGAATGGGGCATAAATTTGATATTGATAGAGCAAATATTTGTCATTGGAGGATGATGCAATTTCAGCTTCGTTTCGCTTGTTTTTGCAAAGTAGCAGCCAAGGATGTTCAATAAAGAAGATACCCAAAAGTACATAAAGTTAGATTTATGCTTTGTTATTGAGATGCATGCAGAAGGATTACCTATCACATGTCAAGTAACTAAACTGAAGGCAGGAGAAATTGCCTAATCCATCAGTATAGATGAGAAAATTCGGAGCTGTGAGAGGCTAGTGGGACAGTTCGTGCATCTTATAGGACTAGCATTAGATCGTTGTGTCATAGTTTAATGGGCTGCATGTTTTTCTTAGTGGTACACAAAGTGATGGTGTTTTGTGTAATCAGTGGTGTCTTAGTTTGGTGAAATGTGGCAGAAGCGGCAAAGAAGAGACCGGGATCTAGGTCCCTTGCCTGCAAAAGATGCACATTCTTGACCCAGGCGTTATCTGACCCCAGCATCCAGACTGGTGACATAGGTCACTTGCGTGACCCAGAGTGCTCATGCCTCCTTAGGAATGAGGAAGCTAAGGTGCAGAATTTAAGGAGGCCCCCAAGTGCAGGGTCAGCATGTGAGAGTGAGAACCTACTTAAACGTTGTGGCCTAGGGGTGCCTGGGTGGTTCAGTCGGTTAAGTGTCTGCCTTCAGCTCAGGTCATGATCTCGGGGTCCTGGGCTCGAGCCCCACGTTGGGCTCCCTGCTTGGCGGGGAGCCTGCTTCTCCCTCTCCCACTGCCCCATACTTGTGCCCTCTCACTCTCTCAAATAAATAAAAATTAAAATACATCTTAAAAAAAATATATTGTGGTTTACCTGATTTGCTTGCCTTACCATAGTCCCAGCCCCGGTTTTGATCTTTGAATCAGTTTCTAAATGACTAAGAAAATTAAACTGAGATATAAGTGGATGAAAATGCAATCATCTAACACACATGGGCAGCCTGTATCGTCCAGTGCCAATATTACTCCTCTTGGATGAGGTCTATGGAGAATATTACTAAGAAAGAGCTTGGGACATTGTGAGGAAGGTGACCTAATAAGTGTATTAACACACCGCATGCGTTCTTTACAGTTGTACATCTGTACAATTACCATGGCTGATTAAATAATAGGAAAACAAGCATTTTCAGAGGGACAGTGGCCACCGAGGTATTTTCACCATCATCGAAGTGAACAGGCTTTTCTGTTTAAGGAAGGGCATTTCCCATCTTTTAAAATGGCACACACTGGAGTTCTCAATGTGCTGTTGCTCCTCGTGGGAATAAATTCGTTCTGAATCCTGTGGATTCTGTGACAGTATCTTGTCGTGCTGTACCCATTTGGTCAGTCCATTGGTGAGAACCCTGGTGGAGAGTAGCTCTTCAGGAGGAGGGAGGAAGGGACAGAGCTCCGAGACCACTGCGTCACGGGTCCCTGCCTGCTTCTCGTGCCTAGATGGCCTCTAACCCTGGCCCAGGGGTAGCTGGCCTTCCTGGTCCTTCCGTAAACCCTATATTTAGGGGCACACGCTTGGTCGGCGGGCCTTTTCTCTGTCTCTGTCCTTGCAAGATCTGGAGCCCAGTAAGAGCTGTGAGCATCATCGGGAAGGTGCAGACTGCGAGGATGGTCACTTCTTCCCTGTAACTTCTCAACTGTAGAAGGAGCAGCTTTCCATTGTTTATGAGACAAGTAACTACTGAGCATCCAGCATGTGCCAGACCAAGTTTTCTCTTCTTGGAACTTACTTTCTGTCGTAAGTGGGGAGAGGGCAAAGAATGAAAATTAGAGAGAAAGAGGGTCAGCTGGTCATATGCACCCGGGAGAAAGAGCACTGGGGAGAAACAAGGGAAAGATAGGGAGAAAGATAAAGCAGGAATGGGATGGGGAATGTTTCTTTAGTAAATCGGGTGGTGAGAGAAGGCCTCCCTGGGAAAGGGAACATTCGAGCTGAGGCCTGAAGGAAGTAGGGAATGAACCATGTGGCTGGCTGGAAAGAACATTCCAAGCAGGAGGAATAGCTGACGCAAGGGCCCCGCATGTCCAAAAGATCAAGGTGCAGCAAAGAGGCCAGTGTGGCATGGAGTGCGTGAGCAAGGGGAGGGCAGTAGAGACTGATGTCAGGGAGGTCATGGAGGCCTGACAGCTGAGGCCCTTGTCTGCTCTAAAGACCTAGCGAGATGGGAGTGGTGGAATCTGACTTCAGGTGTGGGCAGATCACCCGTGCTGCAGCCACATTGAGAAGAGCCTGAACCAACGTGATAGCAGTGAAGATGGTGAATGATGGTCAGATTCTGAATTAGGTTTTAAATGGAATTAATAGGATTTGTAGAGAGATGGGACATGGGGTGAGAAAGACTCTAGGACAACTTTAGAATATCTCTCAGACCCTCGCAGCACTATCATGGTGTCAGTTTTTGTCATCGGTCTTTGGTCCTTACCACCTGGCCCCTCTCCTTTTGTACTCCAATGAATTCTTCATGAATTGACTCTGATGATTGGGGCTGACATCGGGAGTGACCATGGTCTGGCTTAGTTCTTGCCCCCTGGTTTTCCTGGAAGAGAAACCTTTCAAGGGAGATACAAGGCCAGACATTGACTATGACAGCTCTTCTCAATAAACCAAGGTCAGAAGAAAGGTTCACCTCCCCTTAGAAGTCTTTCTTTATTACCAGATTTGAATTCCCCTAAGATAGCTTTAAAGGAGAAGGATGGATCATAGTTTGTCAGCTAAAAATTATTGCTCTTGATAACTGAACCATAATTAGTGGGAAGATGAGAACCAGTGGAATCATTGGTTGCAGAAATTCATCTAATAAATGAGATGGTATAGGAAAAAAAGAGAGAAGCCCACAATCCATGGTTTTGGTGCCATTGCCAAGTGAGGCTCAATGAAAAGCCAAGAGAAAGCTGTTCTTTCAGTAATATCAGATCTGACACACAACTGGGATGTGACCGAGAAGCTGCTACCATCTTCCACCTCTCACTTGGCCCCCAAAATGTCGGTCTGGTTTCAGTTTTTACTCTTTACTCTAACTGAGGGACCTTTCCCTTGGGCTTTTTTCCTTTCTTTGCCTTTAGTTTGCCCAACACCAGCAGAAAAGTGGACCTCGGGGGCTGGTTCTGCTTCCGGCCCTTCCTTTCAGCCCCCCCCTCCCCTCCCCCGGCAGGGTGCACGGACGGCTCACCCTGGACACTGTGACACGCTCGGCGAGACCGGCGCCCGAGGCTTCTGAAGTCGAGCGGAGCGTTCTGTTTTGTTTTTGCTTTTCCCCATCTTAGCCTCCCAGTCTATGACTGCCTTCCTTCATGGCAATCTTTAGGTTGACAGATTTTTTTTTAAACACCTCATGATGATGGAGTTTAAAGTAAACTGTGCAGACCCAGGGGTCCCTGCCGAGCACGGCCCCCACACCCCAGAGGGTGGGCCACTGACTGCCCAGCCCTGACTCTAG